>CM034154.1:642545837-643208786 GCA_019776745.2 Taxus chinensis | reverse complement strand
CTTCCTTTTTCTTCTCCTTGGCAGAATTTGTGAAGAAATTTTACCTTTCCATGTAATGCAGCACCTTTTCTTGCCTCTGGATCATTGTAATGTACTGTATTGGATCTGAGATGTTGATATATGTTCTGTGATTAAAATCCCTCAATCCTTTCATATATCTATCATTGCTTTCTTGATCTTTCATTACATTTTGAGCATTTGTGCATGTTTGTGCTGTGTTTCCTTATGGATTGTGTATTTCATGTAGCATCAGGTGTCTACAACTCCTTTGGTGCATCACCTATTAGCATTAGTTATTTCTTTTTTGCATTCTCTATCTCTGTCTCCTTTGGAATTTAGGGTAGGATTAGGAATTTAAACCTCTGCAACTTGTAAGTGATAAATCTGATCAGAGGAGTTGAGGAACCAGCCTCTAATCTAGAGATTCCTTTCCCATTTTACAAGTCCCACACTTGGGGAGAGGATTCAATGTTGTGCAATCACACTGGATGTCTAAAAGATCAAACTAGAAATCTGATCAACATCCAGGGGGTGCTTCTGATTTGCAACAACAGACACATGGGATCACCTCTCAAACTGTGAGACTTGGGCTCGAGGTGAACCTTCAGAGAAGGCCGACTTCCTCTTCCTAAACTAAGTGTTGTACTACTCCTAGTGTAATAAACTGGCTATCTAATCCTATGCTAACATTTTCATGGGTTTTAGGGAAAGAGATTTGTAAAAACGAAACCATACTAGGGATGGTGATGCACCAAATAAAGGGTGTTTCCAGACTCAGGAAGGGTTAATTTGAAGAGGGTGTATGCACCATAGATTAACTTCACCTACTGCAACTTAGAGAGGGTAAAGAATACCGCAGAATAGGAAGCACGCATTCCCTTTGTTAAAATTGATTAGACAAACAAGTTATCAGTCTTCCAGTGAAGAAGGATTAACTTGAGAAGGGCAAAAAAGCACCACAACTCAACTGCATGCAAATCTATACCACTCGATAAGTAGAGAACTCCAAGATCCTGTAATAGAAACTTGAACTTGCATAGTGTACCTGTAAGCATGAGAAAAGGCACAAAGAAGTATAGAAGGATGAAAGGACAGATATTAGTCACAAAACACACACTTTTATTGCTTCAATAACATGCACAATGCATCATACATTCAGAAGAGGCAATGTTTGCCATTACAGTCTTGGAAAAGAGGCTTGAAAGTTCCCTCAACATGTAAGGACAACTTACAGAAGAGAGAGAACTCTTGAAAAATTACACTTGCCTAAGATGTCTAACTTTTCAACCTATCTGACCTGTTGGAACCCCTTTGGAATGATCTTCCAACTTACACTTATAGAAGAAGTATGTGAGAGAGAAGAGAAAGAGGGAGAAAGCCTAATTTTTTTGGGCCCAATAATGGCATATGATGACCTTTATGATAATTACATTGTATAATTGCATCTGTCCATCATGCCTAAAAAATTGAAGTTATCCTCTTTATAATTAAAAATAATATTTTAGTAAAATATTTTTAAAAAATAATATTTTAATAAAATAAAATATTTCCTTTTGTATTGCCTCGAATGAGGGCTTTGGTTTGATCTGCAAAAGTGACTCACCACTCAGGATTTCTCCACCACCGACGAGCTGTTCACGCTTGGCGTTTCATGCATTAACTTGACAAACTCCTCAAAATTATTGATCCAACTTGGTGATTTGTTTACATTGAATAATGCCTCACCTATATTGTATCTCCTTGGTTGCATTAGTCAGCACTTACTTTGATTTTGTGACTCATCATGTGCTCCCCAAAAATGGAAACCTCTCACCACTTTGACCGGGTCCCCCACTCCTTACACAAACCTTGTGGTACCTTCCACTTTGACCTCTTTGTCCCAACTCGTCAAATAATTTGGTTAGTTAGCTCGGCACTAACCATTTATCGACACATTCATGCATTCCAATCAACCCATTAATAACTCGATCGTGACTTGACCATGCATATGCAATGTGCCCCATTCAACTCGGAAGGTGTTCTATTGCTTGATGACTCAGAATACCCATCTCCTTTGTTAGCTCAACATTTGACTTGGAAAATGATCCATGACTTCCCTCGCATGGAGTTCGCTGCTACAAATTGTGTTGGAGGAAGCATCTCTGAAACAAACAGCTCCACGGTGTATATTGACCAAGTTTCCTTTTCATATCATTTATTGAAACTTGAACCAAATTGGCCCAACCAACCAAAATCCCTGACGTGGCTATTTTCAACTCAGAGCCCGACCAGTGATTTGACATGTTGAGCTCACCATGGTCTCCACCAATGAAAATCCGCAAGCCCGCAGTGGGGACTCCAGACTTTGGATGCCATTTTACCATACACCATTTGGTATGATGACTCCTAATCTCCACTTCTCATCCAACTCGATGCATCCCATGTAATTACCCACAATGGATTTGTCAAATTATTCCACAGGGCCCAACATCCAAAGATCCCTGGGTAATGGGTAGTTTTGGTTTTGGCATCTTAAAATCCCCATTTCTGAAATTTGAAATCACTAAGTCCCTTACAAGGTGATATTCGAGTTTGGCCTTGATCTCATTTCCAAGATAAACACAAATTGTGTGATCTTCTCCTTTAGCTCGTTTATTTCCTCAAGCCATTGTTGAGTTCACATCCATCTCCATGATGAAACTACCTTGCAAGCCACTCATTGGAAACTTGGACATATGTGCACCGACAACGAGCTACTACATACATCCTCCACTCACTTCACACTACTTCCAAGGCCTGAGTTCACCTCAATTCACCTGATCTCTCTCTCAAAGTGATGACTGTGAATGTCACTCTCTCATCACCATACTCGTTCTTGAGCTCCTTTGTGAGCTTCCAACATGAACCCAGTGCACTGCTGACCCCGTAGAGAAAATTGACAAGTTTCTCAGCTTCGTCATGCCTCACTCAACCTCTATGTCGAGTTGTCATTCATCTTCGCGAGCCATACACTGAATATTTAGAGCTGATACAGATTGGGGTCGTTGTGTCAACTAGCGTGTTGGCTCCCATTTTCTATCTGTCCTGCTACCAATCCTAGCTCGAAAACTTGAACTAGCTTCGTCGACCTCGAGAATCTCCTCATACGAGCTCAGTCTCTCTTGGATACACCTTATCCAAACTCATGGATTGGTCCATCTTCCGAACACACCTAAACTTGATTTCTTATGGATTCATCCTCTTGAGCTACATCCTCCAACCTCAACCAAGTAACGCCACTGAGTTACTTTTCACCCACAAGCTTGATCTGAACTGTATCACATGCATCAATTCCTAAGTTCATTTTCATCCTCCAAGTGTCAAACTTTAACTCCTACGAACTCACTTTCTAGCTCAATCTCAACTCCACCTAGCTCTAATCAACTATGTGATATACTTCTGGGTTCTAAGATATCCAGTTTGTATCTTATGCCGACCGAGTCATCCATTTCTTCCACATGTTGAGTCAATCCCCAATTTTAACTCGAGGATGCATCCCATGATATGTCAGTGTTGAGTTTGCATCATTCCAGCTCAAGTGCCAAAAGTGCTTTCCTCTATCTTAGCTCGGATGCTTTGATTTAGACGTTGTAGTTCAATTTTCAATCTGCAAAGGTATTTTCCCTGACTACGCATACAACCTGAGCATCTAAATCCACCCAACCCATGTGATTCATGAGGGCTTGAACATCCACACACATTAATTTAGACCATCAATCTGAGATCATGCTCGAGCTCACTCACTTATTTGTTGTTACATGAGTCTGCCTGCAGTGTATTACACAAGAACTGAGAACCTTTACCATGAGTTTTCTAATATAAAAACTTCAATATTAGCGAGGGCATTCTGTAACTTGATTTTTCCAACAATGAGCCATCCGAGTTCATGGTTTCAACTTGTGCTCAGAGTTGATTTCTCCTTCGTGCCTCCATGGCTCAAGTTTCATTTGCTTCACCCAAATGCCAACATGTCTCTATTATTATGAAAACAAGCCCAACCCACTCACTTCTGTGAGTCACTTTCCTGAACTCAATGCCTCAATCTCCCCTTTGAGCCCTTCACGTTTGTGCCCACACAATATGTTCCCAATCCCCATTCAATGGATTGATACTTTGAGCCCTTATATCACCATGAGTTGTTAACCATTCCTGCCATAGGCTCAGCTTCTCCCACTGATCTCAAATGCTCGATCCCTTATATTCAACCCCAAGCACCTAAATGCTTCACTTCCACCTCGACGTAGCTCAAACCATGCACCTCAAATTTAATCCTTACTCTATCGGTATGGCGAGCCACGTGAGTCTACTACACCATCATACTTGTCGATTTGACCTAGTCAACAAGTTTAGCCCTTAGAAAACTTAAGCAACTCACCATGACAACCACCACCAAAACAAGCTACTTGGAACTCTAGTGATCATGAATGCATGTCAACTCACTGAGCCTCTCGGCGAGATATCCTAGAGCTCAATGCCATTTAGGTAATTCAAACTAGATTTTATCTTACGCTCATCAGACCTTTTCTTGAAACCAAAAGATAATGGAATTACAATACGCTCTCTTAACATGATTTATTAAATTTAAACCTTTTAACCCATGTTGACCAGAAGTGGCCCTGCCATAGACAATTTCCCTATCTCAGGAAAACCTTAAGCTTTCAAAACCTAGGAAAAGAGAAAATAATTCAAAATTATCTGAGATCTTCTTGGGACACTGTAAATATTTTCAACACACAAAATTTGACTCGAAATGTTCCAAAAATTCTCATGAAATCATTTCCGTGTTAGAGCACAACATGCCCCTTTTGTCCAATTTATCTTCAAGGGGAAAAATTGGATAACAAGTATATTGCATAAAACAAGTAGGTTATATATAGGAGGTAGTAACTAGTACTTGACAACCATATTGAGCATGCAAGTCTTATTGTATGGTTTGGAGGTTTCCCCTTGAATTGGATAAGTCATTATACTTGAATATTGTGATATATTATCTATATTTTGATGTTATTTGGTGTTCTATTGCTTCTGATATTCATATTTATCTAACTTTGTTCCTTAAAATCAAATAATACATGTTATATATGACCAAGGTTTCTAACTGAAACTACCAAAACAATTGAACCAAGGTTGAAAAAATTCCAAATCTGAACAATATTGTGTTGAACTTCTAGATAAAACCAAACGATTCACTAAGTCAAGGCGTTTTTAGTTCAGAGTCTCTGTGATATACTTATCATGTTCGTAAATAATGTACTAGACAAATGTTTTAGGCCATTGACTACGAAGGATTTCTATGTTCCTATAGCCACACTATCTTGTATCTAAGGTACATAGATAGTAAATTTTCGGAATTGACCCTTTATCGGTGTAGCACATAAACAAATGGCTAAAAATAATCCTATTGGTAAAAATAAAAAATTCATAGGCACTTCCTATATAACGTGACGTATGTGGAAGCTAAAATATGTACATAGTGTTGTCTAACGGCTTGATTATTGAGGCAATATCTCTTATAACATGAATCGGGTAAAATTGATTACCATTATTCCTATAACAATAGCTCCTAAAGTTTTTTACTATAGGAGCATGATTCTACATAGAGGAGATCCAAAATAAATACTCAAATACAAACCCTTAGTACTTTCAATAAATTCTAATCAATATAATTCCATGTAGAAGACAAATTTCCCCTAACATAGTGTGCTTACCCTAATAAAAGCATGTGAAATCTATAGAGAGGACCATGATACTTGAAATAGCTCCCTACTTCAACATTCCACTCAAAATAAGGTCTCCCTATACTAAAACATTTGTGATGCATACAGACAAAATAATAATAAGGGTCGTCATGGCATTGATGAAGCACACACACTTGGCTTGAGATTGGAATTGGTGGGAAATGTGCAAGAAAAACTTAACATATATGTGTGATGTCATGGAGAAAATGACCAAGGAAGATGTGGAGGTGAAATTTATCCATTTGTCACAAGTTAAAAATGTTTCTCCAGATTATTATCAATTTTATTGTCTTGCATTTCCCACCTTAACTTATTGTCAAGGAGAGGATAAGGTCAGGGAATTTCTAAACATATATGCCATGATGAAAAATGAAAAAAATTAAAAGAGTGTGAGTATTATTATGATTGTACACTTTTCAACAATTGAATGGAAACCAAATCCTAGTGTGATGACATTCAACCTAGGCCCCAAGGTAAATATAAATACACGAGGAGATGGTGCACTGTTAGTGCTCTTGAAACCCCTTTGGAATAAATTATACGTAAGTGTCCTACTCCTCCAGGGGATACCTTAAAAAAAAATATCATGCATGAAACCATGAGTCTCGAGATTAATAGAGTTCATGAAGGAAGAGGCGCACTTGCACAACCAGTTGCAAATAAATTCAGGTGTCAAATATTTTGATAAATATGAATTCTGGGAACTGTGTAGGCTCTTACAAATTGAATTATTTATTCCTCTACTTGGGTAGTGGATTTCTCATCAATTAAAGTAACTCATGGTTATTAAACAACTTTTTCATGCATGTAGCAGAGAAGTGAGGTCCCCATAGAGTGTAGAGAATGATAAAGAAATTTTAGTCAATGTTGTTGTGGATGGATGGTTATCAATTAGCAATCGTATGTAAAATGTGCGATGGAAACGTTGAAGAGGATGCATCAATCACATTCTATATTTATATTTTGAATCTTGTACAGTGTCAAGGCTTTATTTTGAGTTACATTTAACTTGTTAGATAAGAAAAATACATGAATGGAAACTTGGAAATGAACAATTATGAAAATTAAAAATGTTTATAAAGTTTTTAATCAACTTACAAAATGTATTTCCCAATACGTTCAAAAATTTCAAGTCTAAGAACGGTTTGTTCATAATATTCTCATCATTCTGTATAAAAAATTTGTTAATGTTTAAAAAGATGGTAACTCTATTTGGATCTGAGTTTGTTCTGGTGAAATATTTCCTATTGTTGTTCCTCACTCAATACCACAGGTTTTGTAGTTCTTTACAGCTGCATTCAGAGTTCCTCTTTCTTTGTTGCCAATTGTTTTCATATTTTCTTTTCTTTTGTAGCTATACTGAACCAAGTGAAACACATAAAATATGAGAGTAAGCCAGAAAATACCCATGCTTTCAGCAATACACAACATGGAAGAAATCAAATTTTCCCAAAGAATCATAATAGCATCAAACGCGGATGGAAACTACTAAAATGCATTAGCCACAAACAAAATTTCCAAAATTCAACAACTGCATGATGAATTGATCTTTGCAGTGGAAGATAAGATACAAAGAAACATAGCGTGTTTGGGGATTTGTATACCCTTTAGAAGAGAAAAAATGCCATTTTAAAAAGAAATATGCTTAATTATTTTAAATGTTACATCTATGAGTGAGACTTCACGATATATGGATTTTGAGCAAGTCATGGATGAAAAAGGAATATGTGAATTAATGAAAATCTGTGGTCTGGTATTTTTTCGGTAGGGGGAGAGATGAATCACTCGTCAAGAAAATGGAAAAATTTATAATATTGCACAGGAGTATATGGTCTTGATGTGCAACGCATCCTTTCAAAAGAATCTTAAAAAAACTAAAAAAATAGTACATTGAATTATAAATTTTACATTTGAACTCACCTGTTGCATGATAGAAAACCCCCATGACAGTCATATGTGCCCCTGATTGCACATGTTGAAACCCTACAAACCGGATATGCATCACGAGTAACATTTCCAAAATAAAAATCAAATGATGATAAACCAACCCTGGCATTTCTATATGTCACCAACCCCTGATAATACTCCAATTCAGATGACAATAAACCAATAGTTTGGACTGCAATACAACTATTCACATAATCATAATTTATAAATTCTCCCAGTTGCAGATTCTCTATGAGATTCAATCGAACCAATACCAATGTTTATGCAATTAGGTGACTGAAAACCAGAAATCCTCACAGTTTCAGAATCTCTAATAAGAATCAAATGAACCTAATCCAATATGTATGCAATAAAGTGACTGAAACGCTAATTATAAAATTTCTACTTCGCTATTCAAATAAATTTCCAAGCAAACCCATATCTGGCAAGGCCAAAGGGTATTCAATTATTCTCCCAAATCCACAACTTGGCACTAATTTCAAATTCATATTGTATTTTTTCCGCAATATATGCTAAAAAACCCGATTTTGGAATATAAAAAATTGTCCAAATCAGAGCAAACAAAGCCAAATCAGTTTATGCCTGGTGAGCATGGTCCTCAAACTTGTCTCCTTAATGTCTGTTAAACATAAATTATTCATCAAATCAGGTCATTAAGTTCTTGCTGATCCGATAAATAACTATACAAACATCAGGCTTTTGGAATTTAAATCTCGTATCTCTTAGTTTATACAGAAATATAACCCAAAGAGAGGTAAATATCCCTAAAAACAAAGCCACTGAATTTTTAACAGCTTATAGAAAAGCAAAATAGAAGGGATAAAATTTCTTAATGCAAAACTCACCTCAATTTTTTTTTATTATTGGCAAATAGTTTTTTGAAAGGTACTATACCCTTGTGAACAAAAGAGGGCCTAGGAGCCAGAATATTAATTAAAACCAGAATAAAAAGGATTAGAATCCAAGTGTGACAATGAAGCCCAAAGTAGCCAAAAAACAACTACCCCATCAAGACAAAAATAGGAAAAACTCTGCAAGAAAGCAGCAAAGAGACCACAAAAAAACAACAAAAAAACATACAAGAGCAGCTAAAGCACCTACAACTACTTCTTGGCAGCTTTGTCGATGCTGGATTTAATGTTCTTCTAGGATTTGAACATTCCCAAAGTTGTCATGTGGGCAGCGTCAGTCTTATCCAGCTGATCAATGGTCCTTTTGCTTTCCTTATCAGTGCCCCAAAGTGTTGCCGGAACTCCGCTGAGATTGGAGACACTTCGGACATGCTGCTCAATGGACTCTTCAATCGCACTAAAAATGGCCATATTATAATCATGACGAGTTTTGGCCTTCCCTAAACGGGAGTCTAAGGAGTTCAGCTTCTTGTAGATATCTTCAATCTGGCTATTATCAATAACCACCTCCTCCTCCTTCTTCCTCTTACCTTTCTATTTTGCCAAGTTCTTAACCTCATCCTTCAACAACTTCATATCAGCTTCTAAGGCTTCCAGCCTTTTTGTAGAGCTCTCCATATGCACATCTCAGGGACTAGCATTGTTAATATTCAGGAGGTCATGTGCAATTTCAATTTCATGAGGACCGTTCCCCACATCAAGGGTATCGAGGTTAAGCCTTCTAGAGGACCTGGTGACCGGTTTGGCCGAGGTGGAAGTGAAGGGGGGGTGGGAGAAGCAGTAAGGGGAATGGAAGAAGAAGCCTGGATGGCCGGCAGGGGGGTGACAACAGCGGTGACGGAGGCAGAGAGTGGAGAAATGGGGCTAGCAGCAGCTGAACCCGGCAGAGGGGGAACTGAGCAAGGGGAGGGAGGGAGACCAGGATACCGAAGAAGACATAATTTATGCAGCAGTAAAATAAGCCCCTGGTGTAAAGGAACTACTTGGGTATGCTTTTGAAACTGCAAAATGGAGCGCTCAAGAGAGTTCATCAAATTGATGTTAGAAACTTTGAGCAATATTTGAGGTCTCCAAACCCATCGGCCAATAAAACCAGTCTTAACACGTCATAGTAAATGCATAAATTTGGTAACACATAATATATACACACAAAATATGTTATCAATAGTATTGAAGTGGAATGAAATAGATTGTGAAGTCCGCCATGCAAAATTTAGCCGAACGCTATGACTAATTGGTTTAGCCTTCATCTGCCATGCAAATATAGGTGTTGAATTTTGGAGGTAGATCATAGATTTTAATAGTTTGGGCCTGATGGAAGCTATCGGAAAACCCATATTTAAATACAATGCAAAAATCAATGAAACACTTGTACCCTAGTTTTCATTTGAATACCCTATACATACAATTATGTGAAAGTTAAAACATAGAAACAAGAAATAGAAAATACCTCAACCAGGATTCCATTGCTCACAGCAGCAGTTCCATCCTATCACCCCCCCTTCATTAATCTTCTTCATTAGCTTTACAGATTTTTTAGGAGCTTCATTCCTATTGTTATTGCCATTGCAGGGCTCATCAAGTGACAAAGCCTTGTTACAAATGCAAGGATATAAACCAAACAAAGGATCCCCATCCATGGCTACACCAATCACGTGCATGCCTTACCCATTTATAATGGAGTCACTAGACTCAAAGACCACTTGAAAAAATGTGAAGCAACTTGGGAGGTTGGATACATGGAACTACCACCTTCCTTATGGAAAAGTTATTATGCTAAATGTCTAGCATGCAAAATTGAAATTGTTGGTGATGATAACCAAGCCCCCACTTGAAAATTTCCTCTCCCGGTCACTATAAACACTTCCTCTAGCTTGTCCTCTAAATAGTTTCATCCTCAATATAGATAGGAGGAATGTGGTAACATGAATTTCAAGTTTGTTTCATGTGTAAGGAAGTAAACCTAATGTGATTGAAGAGGTTACTGAGCTACAAGGAGGAGAAAATATCCACTATAGGCGTAGAAAGGGCTATTTTTGGCCATTTTGAAACCAATGAATATCCTTTTAAAGGTGATTTAAAGGGAAAAACTTATGTGGAATTGGTTGAAGATGTATATTGAATTCATCCAAGGAATTTTTGGAGGAATTTTGTGGAGCCATGTGATGTTGGGAATCAAACAAGAAAAGTAGGGTCATTGCGGGTGTAAGGAAATTTCATACCTCAATGGAGAAGGTTGACTTGTCTTGAATATTTATGGGAGTTCCTATAAGAATTTGGAGATAAAAACTAGAAATGGAAATATCTTGTAATTCTCCACATGATGGACACATGAATTTATTCCCAAGACTTCAAAATCCTCTATGATGATCCAAGACACTGTAGTTGCCCTTTGAGAAAAGAGGAACAGATGCTCTGAAAATAAAATTTTAGGAATAATTGGCTCTTTAAATTGGTTGGGATGGTCTAAAAAGGTTATTTTGAGTCAAAATCATATAAGTTTTGACCCCAAAACTCCATTCCAGGATCCCGGGGCAAAAAAAAGCACTCCCAGCGTTCTAAAATTGAGTTAGCAGGATGACATCAACAAGAGGAAAAAGCTTGAGTGCACTTTTGAAGCTTGTGTGTCCCTTTAACTTTATCTAAAGGTGAAAAGGGAAATTAGGGACATAAATATGTGTGCTCCCCCATCCATGTAAGGTGTTTCTTCACTTAAACAACAACTTATGTTGTTAGGAGGTGTATATGAATGTTTCACTTAACCCAGGTCCCCTTCCTCATGTGAAAATACCCTTGGCACATTTTTGAGGATGGAGTGTCTCATTTTGCACTTTTCCCCATGGTTCAAATGTAAATGGGGGACATAAAAAAAAAAAATGCTCCCCATATTTGAGCTGGTTGTGTCACTTAAGTGATAACTTGGAGGGTTAGAGATGTTGCAAACTTGTCTTCCACACAAACCTGACCCCTCCTCTCATGATCTGAAGACCCATGGCACACTTTGGGAGGATTATTGTCCCATTTCACTTCGTCCTAAGGTGAAAATGGACATGAGGGACAAAAAAATGTGCTCCCCATGCTTTCTCTCTCTCTGTAACTTGAAACATACAACTTTCACCCCTAGGAAGTCATGTAAACTTGTGTCACCACCATGTCTCTTATCCTCATGTTGATGCAATGGACCCATGATTGATCCTACAACAACCAAAGGGACATGATGGATAATAAAATTTGTTCCTTTCTCCTAGTTAGCCCCTAGTCATGGGCATAAGTTGCAGCTCCCAAAGCCCATTTCCAGCACCTCCCATCTCACTCACATTCCACCACAAGCTGCCACTTTTCAAAATATGGGGAAAATCACACTTCCTTTCCCCTATTTTCCATTTGTACCTATTTCCACCTACTTTTTAGGGTGCAACCACACTCCAACTCTCATCCAACCTTATTTATCATGTGGAGTTAAAACTGAGTTAAAATTGTAAAATGGATGAAATAACTTTAAACCAAAAACACTTAGAATATTTTTAAATTTTGAAGGGTATGTTATTTCCCCCCAAAAAATCCATTATTTCCCAGAAATACTGCTGAAATTTTCTTGGACCATCAAGCTACAAAACTGAATTTTGTCTCATATCTCCCAATATGTGCACTGATCTCTACAAAACTTCACTATTGCACTCCTCCCAAAAAACATTCACATTGATTATAAAAGGAAACTATTGATGCTATATACAATTATAATTTAGGAAAGAATAAGAAATTTTCATCCCACTACAGTTTCCTTTTCAGATCTATGGAGTTTTGGAAATCAAAATACCTTGAAAATTGGAGCAAGAGATCCTGAGACAAAACCTAAAATTTTGAGACCAGGTTTCATTCCATTTTGACACCCATAAGACCTTCGTCTAAAAATAATAAGTTGTAATAGGTCCCCTAACTCTAAATATAGTGAGTTTCAAAAACAGGTAAACTTTCAGTATTCATGTTACTCCTTGCAAGTAAAAATCACCAAAAAGTGACAATTTTGGAAACTTACTAAAAATAGTCATCTGGAATAGGACCTGTAAAAATAGTAATTGTTGGAATTAGGCTCAAATCACTCATATCCATTCATACCCCACCTATGGTTCTCACTACTTCCCAGCATCATGAAGTTCAAATATTCAAGTTCCTGGAGCCAATTTCTGACTTTAACCACTTAAGTACCCAATGTGGGTGACAGTGATGTAACTCACATGAACCTGGAAGATTTAAAGGAAAGGATGTTGAATGAGCCTCAAGAACCTGTAGAGGAGAATATTTTCTCAAGTGGATATTTAGAGAAGGTGGTCACCCTCTATCGATTCAAAGCACTGAGCTAGTCCTAGCTTGTGTACAACACTATGATCCTGATTCCAGAACAATTCAGGAAAATGAAAATTCCATTCTTGCAGTCCTTACACCAAAGGGCATTTCTCAATGCCTTACGAATTCCCACTATTAGTAACATGGTTATCATCACAAGGGGTTTTCTTAATAGGAATGGGTGGGAAATACTCATACTTGTAGGGCCTGACAGTTAGATCATGGATGAAACAAGGAAGGAAGCCCTCTTGAATCCCTAAGTATCTATCTCAGAGTGAGTTTCAAGAAGCATACTCTGATGTTATTTTCTACTGAACAAAGTTATGGGAGAAGAGACCAAAAATTACTTCCAAGATTGGATGGCTCAGTTCATTCTAGGTGGTTACATAGAAGGAGATCAAATGGTGTATTAGGGGAAAATCATAAGTAACAACCTTCATTGGTAATTTTTTTTAGTTTCCCACCTCTAAGAAGCTCACAATGACTTCTTATCTAGTGTACGCCTCGCTTTCACAAGACCCTTTCGAGGCCTATCCATTTCTCCTAATGTTCCACATAAATCACCTTCCTACGATAAATATACAAAACTCACACATCAAGAGAGTAAAGCTCACTATTCTAGGGTGAATGATGCATTCACCATGTGCATCATAAGGTTACTTGAAGGAGATCCCAAGTGAAAATTTTCATCCCAAGAAGTTGCATTTATCGAGAAGTATGGAAGTCACTTCATCCAATTTCCCACCTTCACCTACATAAGGGTTGAAGGATTTGATCTTTCTTTGTGTAGGCTATTGAGGTACCTGATTGATAAGATCATCATGTTTGAATTATGCAGAATATTTGGCCCATGTCCATACCAGGTGCAAGAATGCTAAGAAGAAATGTGTCCTTTCCTATCTCTATAGGAATATACTCGTGCAATAATATTGCAAATGCAACAAATATTGAAACATCATTTGTTGATCTCACTTTGTATTCCTATATATATCGGTCTGAATTTTATATTAGAAAGAATGCAAAAACTTTCATCTTTCCAAGATTGCATCATGTTCCATAAATTGAGGATTATTGGATCAACTACATAGATAAATTTGAGGTCAGGAAATGGTATTATATGTGAATGACAGTGGATCAGATGAGATCATTCAAGTTTAGACTGGTTTGTGGATGGAATAAAAGATTATGGGTGAGACCTTTTTGACCCTGAATATCAAGTGGTGCAATCTTCCCCTCTTCCTCCTACTCTATGGAACATTCGAGAGTCGAGTGACATCAAAGAAAGAAACATGGAAGTAATTTAAAGTTCAAATGATTGGTTCAAATGAGAAGATTGATTCTTTCATTGAATTTTGGTGGTCATTTTTCTCTCTCTAAGAAAGTGTCTCAAACTTCGTCTCTTAATACATTTGAAAAATCCATGAGATCTACTCATTCGGAGGAGTTTTCAAAGAAAAAACTTGTGGAAATAGAGTACATTGAAGTTTCTCCCCCTATGAGGATTCACAAGAGGACAAAGATATCATTGAAAATCCCATTGATTCCCTTGAACTAGGTGAAATTGATCCATCGTAGTCTCATCCCGCATATCCAAGTGTGTCCTCATTGACAGCTAAATAACCTCATCTTGTGCAGGTTGTGATTCTTTATCAAGCACCTGAAAATTATCCTATGCCTAATTTTTGTCCACGCCAAAGGAAAACTTATTGTGGGTATAAGAGTTTCTTGGAGGTGAATCAAGAACAATGTAACAAGCCACAACACCGAATTTTGAGGCTATCTCAAAATACATCAAGACCAAAAAAACCAAGAAAGCACAGACAACTTTATGTTTCTTCGCTAGAGCTTTTAGATATCAACATATGTAAGTTGCATGACCAAAAGTTATAAAACCCATGGAAGAAATGGCACAAGATGACCATGAGTTGACTAGGGTTTCTTTGAGGTAATCTACACATAAGGGATATGTGCACCTATTCAAAGAGTCTACAACCCGCTTGTTTTCCACAAATGAAGAAAATAAAAAAAATTGCGGAGCAACTGGAGGACATGTGAGAACCATCACTGCCTATGTACAATCCTCTTGGAACCCAGTGTGGTGCCTCTTCCTCTGGAAGAGGATATCTCTCCCATCAGCAGTTTTCATCCTTAAGTGATCAAGAGAGCTCAAGGGTACATGCACGTACCAAAAATTACATGTGCTACATTTTCGAGAAAATAGTTACAAAAGTCCCCAATGACGATTTGATTCCTTTGAAGAAGGTGTTCGAGCTCACAAAACTCATTCCCAGTGTATATTTATAGCCTAGACATCTTTACTTAGTCTTCCCCCACCTTTTTACAACTTTCTACTTCTTTCTGCGCGTATTTTGGCCTTTAGTGCTAGGAATGTCATCTTGCCTGGGCGGCAGTCCTAGCCAAATTTTCCAGATTCCGTCATGCATGTTTTTAACATGCGATGATTCACTTAACTTCACTTTTAGAATGCATCCATTGGCCAAGTTGTCTAAAAATAGTTTTGATTGCTTGGTTCTCCTTCCCTCTTCTATTTTTTCTTGTGCTTTAGTTGGAACTGCCTCTTCTTGCCTTGTGCATGAAGGCACATCCCAGCCCCAATTCTTATATATTCCATATTTTTATTCGAGTAAAAGGCTGAAATTTTTTGTGTATCTTGCATTGTATTGTTTCCACAATCTTGCTAGGAATTACATAGCCAAGCTCACATCTCTTGTGTTATCTCTCTTCTACTTGCATTGCATCCATACTATCTTCAAGCTACCATTTCTCAAGCACCATCCTCCTGCCGTTGTTCTTACATTCCCAATCCCTGGGACTCATATGGACACTCGAAGAAAGAAAAGAAAAAATTGAGGGGAAAAATACAGATACAACCAGATTTTCCAAAGCTCTTGCTTATCTAGGTTGGAATTGTGTGTTTGTTTTCTTTATTTGTTAAATTGTCAATTTCAAATCACTAGTTTCAATTGCATATCAAATAGAGTAGTAAAATTTTACATTTTAATAGGTTAGGCAATTACAAGTAGATCAAATCATTAGAAAATTTTCTCTTTAACATTACTAGGGAAGTTGTGGGGAACAATATCTCTTTCAGGGTCATGATTTGTTCTTCACCTTTGAGGTAGGGTTTGAAGGGTTTTGGATTGGATTAGGTTATTTTTTTTAGATTAGATTCATATATTCGCACAAGTAACCAACTACATCTAGTTTATTACTCGTCTTTAGTTTATTTATTAAATTAGAATGCATTACTTAAAAACTAGAAAAGATCAAAAAGATTTCCTTTGATAGATTAGTTTGATTTTTATTGTTTTGGTTTGATATATTGTGAAAGATCCAAAAACATAGATTAGATTTCCTTTAGTAGTTAGTTTTCTTATTAAAATCACTTCATTTCATTCTGTATGACCATAAATGGTCCACAACAAGAAAATACGTACAATTGTGATCCCTTGGTCCCACAACCCAATGGACCAGAATTGATAACTGACATTGATACAAGTTTATGTTTGACAGTCTTATACACACCCACAAATTTTGATGAGAAAAAAAAAAAAATAAATACGCTAAACATCATTGTTAATCAAGCCTACGATTATTGGACTACTCCTGGAAATAGGGTTTGATTACATGCATGACCGTACAAGGGCCACAACCTCCATGAGTATTTGGTTGTGATCCTCAGGTCCCATAACCCAATGGGCCTGTTGACCAATTAGACATTGACACTAGTTTATGTACACTAGTATTCAGATTTTCACCATTTTCGTCAGACATTATTGTACAACTTTCCTTACTGAACATAACAGCCGATCTGGCTAAAACTTTCTGGACTAGACCAAAAAATCACCCATAAGTCCCTGGGGCTCAACTATGTCTCTCGTTATTACTTCCATGACTTTGTTTGGAAATCCATATGAGGCACCTGTAGGTTATTTTTTCGCTTATTCATTCGTATTCTCTAAGCCGCTACTATATCAGACCGAGCCATCACACCACTTCAAGTTAAAAAAGCATTCTTTTCCTTAGACTCGTAGATCCCAATATTGTGTGTTGAAGACATAATATTTCCCAATTAGCTTCATCCCCATCACTACACTCGCATTCACATTCATTCTACACCGGTTGTCTCGGCATGACCTCAAGAAGTCAGGTACAAAGAAGGTCACATGTTGATTTTCTATCATACAAATTGGTGAACTCTGACATGAAGAGATAATCTCTAAATGTTTCCAGTTTCTTCATCCATGCTTTATTTTGTGGGTATTCTTATACCCCCCGAATATGTTGGGATACAACAAGTATGGTAAAACCATCTTAGGTTATTACATGTACAACTACCAGACATGTATACCACAATAATCACCTTCACTCTTAACGTGGGCAGACAACCACTCAACTACTCAAAACCCTCTTCTTCTGGGAACTTTACCAAATCATGTAGACTTATCCTCATGAACAATCAAGTTCAAACAACATGAATTTCACTGGGGAAACAAGTTCATCTCCTCAGGTATTGTTTCAACAACCCATTAGCATGCAATCAGAACCAACTCACTCATCTAGATGAGGAATACTTAACATGATGTGTTAGGAGTAAACAACACTTCCATAATATGAACTGAGCTTTCAATAGGTTGCAAAGACAAGGTGATGTTCTTCTCCAAAACAATAATGCTACCCCTCCACCAACCAAAAATACTGCTAATGAGGAGTGGCAACATAGTGAATAATTCATAGCAGGGTACCATACTCCTCAACAACATGTGAGGGTTCAACAAAAAGAACCTAAGAAAAGCACCGCCCCATCAACAAGCAATGTCATCTCAGAATTAGTAGACAAATTCAAAGAGCTAGAGATTTCCCAAAAAGCTCAAAATTCATACATGGGGCAAGCAAGAACTTCTCCATATCCGTAAAATTACAAAAAAATACCTACTGCATACAATCCTCTAGTTTATACATGTACTCCAAACCCTGGAGATTTACTTACGGGGACGATCACCTTGGGTATTCCCACTCATGCCACATATGAATATCTACAATAGGTACTGACTGAAAGTGCATTCTCAAACAAAATACCTGCCATAAATTCAATGTTCCTTGGCTTCATGCCCTTGATTCCATATCAAGGTAATCAACCCCCCTATGTATACATGTTTTCAAAATCTCCACAGGGGGATATGTACACTTACCCAGGTCCATATGTACAACTGTAGGGGATGCCATATGCCCCAAAAAATGTTTATGATGTCCCATTTTAGCAACCGATGTAACCTCCACCTCCCTAAAAAGGATCTTCAATGGTGGAAATGTACGCAATGGGGACCTATTCCGAATATCTTAAGGAGCCTCTAGACTTCTCCATTTAGACAGTCATGCTCTCGAGACCCTTGCCTGATATTCTGAAATTCAAAGGGGAGGGTGATCCTAATTCCCACATCAAAGCTTATGCAATGGTGATTCGAGAGCTGCTCTCATGGGACGTAGTTATTGCAAAGATTTTCCCTAAGATGCTAGAAGGTATTTCTCTCGATTGGTACTATAAGATACCAGAGGCTTCAATAAACTCGTTTAAGCAACTCGTATCAAATTTTATTAAAGATTTAGATATGAACAAAATTTTGAGAACATGAATAAGGGAATTCCTTCATAACAAGAAAAAGCACAACAAGTCTGCAGCCCACTTCATTTAGATGTGGCGAAAAGTTCTCTACTCCTCTACAAGCCCTCCAAATATGGATCAGATGGAGCTTTGTGATTTTTCCCTCCACTCTCTCAATAAGGAGAAAAAGGAGGAAGTTTAAAAGTTCCGACAAATGAGATATAAAAATGTACTAGAGGGTGCTCTTCGAATTGACCAAGCAGCCATTGACAGTGGTCGTAAGACTTATGGAGCTAATGGAAAGTTTGTCACCCCTAATCACAATAACCCTGGTTACTCCAACAAGAAGAATAATAATCAAGGGCCAAAAATCATTAATAAGAATCATGGAGTCACGAAAAATGGGGTGATGGACCAACCTAAGAAACCTAACATTGTTAACGCCCCCAATATAATTACTTCAAACAATAACAATAACAATAACAACAACAATAACAATGGTAACAATAAATTCTCGTCCTCAGTCAACACTATAGATTTTAACCAAAAACAAAAACAAAAACAACAATCTCAGTAATCAAGACAAATGCAGACCCAAGGCCCTAACCAATACCCAGGTGGGTATCCGAACCAATTTCAAAACCAAGGGCAAGGGTTCCCAAATTTTGGCTATAATAATCAACAACAAATTAATAATTGTAGTTTCAAACTGCAACAAGGTAGAAACCTAAGGCCTCAAGATTATGATCCTGATTTATATTGCAGATTTCATAGGGTTTGTAGGCATTACGAAAGAACATGTCGCAATTGTAACAAGTTTTTACAATGTTTTCCAGAGGATCAAAGACAATTATTTATTGACATGTTTCTGGGAAACCTGACAATGCCCACTCAAAAAACCTACATGGGACAAATATTTCCATAGAACACAGCGCTCATAATATTTGAACAATCCTCTCCCCATGCATCCAAAGGATGGTATAATAGATCCCAATGGTTCAAACAAAGGTATTGTAATAGGGACCCATGATTGCAAAGCATCAACTTCATCAAACCCACAAGTGACACCTTATTTAGATGGTCACCAACAAATAAAAATTGTGGAGTTGGTGGAATTGAACATTGAACCTTAAATTAACGCTTCCATTAAAGCTAAGTATTATTCTTCACAGCCAATCCCAATCTACCTGACCATGTCACATGACATTCAGGATACGTTAGGCAAGCCAGTAGGATCTTTTGACTTGATCAGTGACTTAACCAAGAATTTCTCTCACATATCCTTCTTGGATCTGGTAAAGGATTCCCCTGGTCATAAAGCCACTCTACTAGAAGCATTGGGTCTTGCTCATTTGAATAATTTCACCCCTCCTCCAAAATCACAAATAAATCACGTGGAATTTGATTTCTATCCTCCAGGGAATCTTGAGAGAGATGTTGGATTTCTATTCAACATCAGTAAGATGCCCATGGACACTGAAATAGCTCGTAGAGGTGATCTGGCGTTGTTTTTACAAGGCTATATCTATAACAACTACGTAAAATGTGTGATGATTGATGATGTGGAAGAAGTCAACATAGTCCCCTTCTCTTTCCTTCAAAATATAGGGTACAAAGAGACCAATTGCTCTTCAACATGAAATAGCTGAGAGGCTATGACAGCCTCAAGGAAACGTCAATCAGAACTATATTATTGACAGTCTCCCTTGTACCTAAGACGGTACTGATCCTTGGCCGGATATTATAGATCATGAAACCAACTATAATATGATCCTTAGCCATCCTTAGATTCATCGCATGAAGGCAATTCCCTCCACTTTATTTCAATAAGTTAGATTCATGCATTTAGGGAAGGTCTTTGTAGCACAGAGTGATCCAAAACCCTTCGACATATACCTAGCTAACCTAAAGAAGAGGCCAAGTATCCACTTTGAGTTTGAGCTTCCTACAAATTAGTTAAATAAACTTACAAGCTTGGTACTAGAGGAAAATATGGTTCCTACAATGGATTTAGAAGTCATGGGTTTGATCGAAGGTGTTTCGGTAGTCAAAGATGAAACCATCATGATAGAGACAATATCGTTGGGAACCACAACAAAGATTGTCGAGATATTGGAGAAGGATTTAACCATTCTCCTTCCTTTTGATTCTATGGGCATGGGACACACCCTGGGACTTGGTTCTCTTCTAGCAAATGAAGTTTCTATGGTTGAGGTAACAGAGGCAAAAGAGAAAGATTCAAAAGATGATCCAACGTCCATTTTTCCAAGTAACTGTTGGACTCTTCATTTTGATGGAGCCAAATGCCATTTTAGTGTTGGGGCAGGTGTGATTCTTACCTTTGCTGAGGGATGGGGTTTACCTTTTTCCTTTAAGTTAAAATCTGAGTGCACAAATAATGGGTTTAAATACTAAACCCTTCTACTTGGTCTCATCGTAGCCAAAATAAGGTTTGCTCTCAATATTAGGGTAATGGGTGATTCATAACTTGTTGCAAACCAGATATCCAAAATATATGAGACTATAGTTGAGCATTTACAACTCTACAAAATAGCAGTGTTGAATCTAATAAAGAGATTTGACTTCATATCAATCGAAGCAATTCCAGGAGAGCAAAATCTCCTTGTAAACTCAATAACAATTTCCATTTCTTTCTTTACTCCAAGTAGTGAGTTGGAAGATTCAAACTTCACAGTCTCAGTTCATGCAGAACCTTTGGTTCATAAGACACCGATAACTCCAATGTTGACATACATAGAGACTAAGAGTGAGTCTGTCATTATAGATCATGTTGACATTGACAAAGATACTCTAGGATATCTAAACACTCTCACAGAATTACATCTTACTCATCATGAGGTTAATATTTCTCTAATTATACACGCTTCCTCCTATTTTGGGAATCCCATGATAGAATCTCCCCCTGGGAAGGATCTTGAAATTTGTGAGGTAAAAGAATAAGGGGATTTAGAGTTTCCTCTGGCCCCGCTTAAGTTTGAGGAAGACAACACCTCCTTAATCGAGGGAACAATTGATATAAATATTGGGACTGAGGAAGAACAAAAGATCTTGAAGCTAGGTTCCTCTTTAATTCTCGAGGAAGTGGAAATACATACTTGTGTTCTTAAGGAACATAAAAAAGTATTCATGTTTAGCTACAAAGAAATGGTGGGAATTGCATCACACATTATAGTGCACAATCTCATCACCAAGCCATATGCAAACCTAACTAAGAAAAATTCAAGGCCCATGAAGCCAAAGGTGGCCCTCATGGTGAAGGAAGAAGTGATGAAACTCCTCTAGGTAGGGTTCATCAAGCTGGTTGACTACTCACAATGGGTGTCCAACATAGTCTCCGTTCTCAAGAAAAATGCAAAGATCCACATTTGCATAGAATTTCAGGATATAAATAAGGCTTCTCCTAAAGATGATTTCCCATTACCATCCATCGATGTTATTTTTGATGCAACAATTGGTTTTAAGTTGTTGTCTCTCATGGATGGATTCTCTGGGTGCAATTAGATCAGAATATCAAAAGAAGATCAAGCCAAAACTACATTTATAACTCCTTGGGGAACCTACTGTTATGTCATTCGGGCTCAAGAACGCTGGTGCTATGTACCAACAGGTGATGAATTATATATTTCATGATCTTATACATAATATTGTGGAATCCTATGTGGATGACCTTCTAGCTTAGGCCAGAAAGCATTGTGATCACCCAGAGGTGCTTCGTATCATCCTTTCTTGCTTAATTGATTACAACGTCACATTGAATCCAAAAAAAATGTGTATTTGGTGTAATATGAGACAAGCTTTTGGGGTACATCATATCTTCACGAGGAATTGATGTGGACCCATCCAAAATTTGAGTTGTATTGGAAATGATTCCACCGATGGATGAGTCTGGCATCAGATAATTTCTTGGAAAACTTGGGGCAATCCAAAGTTTTATCCCTGACTTGACCTTTTCTATTCACCCAATCAATAATTTTTTGAAAAAATATCAGTGCATTGATTGGACAGATGAATGCGGTGAGGCATTTGTGTTGGTTAAATGATTCTTATTGTCCCCTCCCATGCACACGCCACCTAGATAGATCATCCTTTGATCTTGTATTCATGAGCTAAAGATGTTTTGCTAGCCTGCATATTGGCTCAAGAAGATGATGATAAATGAGAGTGTGCAATCTATTTTATTAATCAAACATTGCTTGATTATGAAACACGTTACACCCAGGTAGAAAAAGAGTGCCTTTCCATAGTCTTTGTAACAAAGCATTTTATACATTATATGTTGAATCAAGAAACGAGGGTTATTTTTAAGTCAGATCACTTACGGACATTCCTCACACAAAGATCCTTATCTAAGAAATTTAGGCGCTTCATAACTCTGATGGGTGAATTTAAGTTAACATTTGTTAATAAAAAATCCATCAAAGGACAAATCATTGCAGACTGGTTGGCTAATAATCCGTTGGACAGAGGTGATCTGGTGGATCTAAACTTCCCTGATGAGTGTGTATACTTCGTCGAGACTAGGCCCCCCATTTTTGTGTGTCCATGGTATACTGACATCATTAATTTTATGGTGGACCATATGTATCCAAAAGGTGCAACATCGCAACAAATAAGGCGATTACGTGTCATTTCCACTAAGTACGTTATTTTGGAACAAGTGCTCTATCATAGATCCTTCGATGTAATGTTGTTAAGATGTGTTGACACAGAAGAATTTGAAAAAAATATTTATCAATAACATAGTGGAGTATGTGGTGGCCACTTTAACAGCCAGGCCACTACTCGAAAGATACATCGAATGGGCTATTTCTGGCCCACTCTAGAGCATGATGCACTATAATTTGTGTGCAGATGCCACAAATGTCAAGAGTTCTCCCACAAAATCAACATACTGACACAAGCTCTTCAACCAATTACGACCCCATGGCCCTTCTCCACGTGGGGCCTAGATTTGATAGGGAAATTCTCTCCCACATCAACAGATGGCCATAACTTCATAATCACGGCCATAGAGTACTTTACTAAGTGGTAGAAACCATGCCTCTTACCACTGTACCTAGGTATGTGATTGCTAAGTTCATCTTGAACCAGATAATTTGTAGGTACAGGGTCCCACATGTCATTATCTCAGATAATGGAACATGTTTCAAAAAATATGAAGTGTGTGAACTATGTGCAAAGTTCAAGATAATTCATCACACAATTTCTCTTTATCTTGCTCAGGCCAATGGATAGGTTGAGGCTACGAATAAGACATTTAATTCCATCCTTCTTAAGACTATTAAGGAAAACAAACGAGATTGACATTTAAATATTTTTCCGGTCTTGTGGTCCTTGTTGTCTCCAAATCACTGCACCCCCCGAATGGCCTGATAATCAATCACGACATTTGGTGTGATTGGGACACATGGGATCACCTCTCAAGCTATGGGGACTTGTTCTTGAGGTGAACCTCCGAAGAAGGCTAGATTCCTATTCCTAAACTAAACACAACACTACTTCTAATGTAAGAAAGATGGCTAACTAGACCTATACTAACATTTCATGGGATTAGGGAAAGATATTGCAAGGAAATAAAATCTATGCTAGAAGTGGTGATGCACCAAGAAAAGGGACGTTCAAATTCAAGAAGGGTTAATGTGGATAGGATGCTTGCTTCATTGGCCACCTTCACCTATTGCAGCTTGGAAAGGGTACAAAATACCACCGACTAGAAGCACACGTTCCTTTGCTAAACTTTAAACATACACAATAGAGAGATCATCTTTGGTTTAATACACATATAATTTATCAAAAGGATAATCACAAGCACATGTCAAACATCCATTTAAGTGATAATAATAATTCAACTCTTAATCAACAGGAGGAAAATAGTTTCTCATAACTGATGAAAAGTAATCACACTATTCTTTTCACAATATGAAATAGATAATCTGAAATAAAGGTAAGTTAATCAATAATGCTAAGGAATCACATTCACAAAGCATGCAATGAATAATCATTCAACACAATAAAATAGATCTTCAAGTGTAAGGAAAAACTCTGAATATAATTAAAAGGCTTCAACAAATCTCTGAAAGCACTCTTCCAAGCTTGAAGAACAACTTCACCTAGAATCTCTAAAAATATGTCTATCACAAATAATGGAAGCATTCTACTATTTATAAGTTCTTAGGTTGATCCATTATAGACGGGCCTTCAACTAACATTAAATAAAAATAGTAATGTAATTAATATAAGGGAATATGCTCCCATGAAAATAGCAAATTTGTTGTAAAAGATTTGACCAGGTCAACCTTGTAACTTTGACTGATTCCAGAGCTTGAACCTGTCCTTTCATGGTTGCTCAGCTTTGGCCTGATTCATCTACATCTCATTTATCTGCAAGTTTTTACTGTCCTTCCTCCCATACAGCCATTCGGTGTCTGTACTTGAAGAAGCGCTTGATAACACCCTAAGTTTCTTCATCTCCAAGACCACATGCATAATGATTCACTACGTCTGCTATCTCAATCTCTTTCGTGATCCTGGCTGGTAACCTTTGAAGTTTATTTGTGACTTTCGTTAGTCTCCCTATGAAATTCTAACATAAGACCAGTTGGTCAATGGATTCACTATTGAAATTCTTCGTGACATCATCGTCCCGCTTCAATAAATCTTTGAAATTTTCCTTAATTTGGTCCTCAGGAAGCATCGATATTTTCATTGAAGAACTTGCAATGGGCGTTGTCAAAATCCTCTGAGATATCTTTCAGGGCATCTGTAATCTCCACCCATTTTCCTCCAATTTCTTAATATGATATTTTAATACTTGACACCAAAATTCCATGGCTTTTTGATACTCAAACAATTTAGAGGCATCATCAATCACCTCTTCCTGAAGAAGCAAGTCTGAATCCTTCTCTCTAATGTCATTCTATGTTGCCAAAGTTAAATTTAAATTATTATTATCCTTAGAGAAGGATTCCTCCATCTTAGAAATGGTGATTTTTACAACCTACAAATCATTATAAATCTCAATGGCTTCCTTGATCAAAGGATTAACTTCCTGCAGCATTCTTTCCATCCATCCACTCATCGATCTCCCTTTCTGGCCTAGCTTCTTAAGCTCATGAAAAGAAATATCATTGATTGTAGATGAAATTTTCATAGCCGTAGTAGTTGATACATCAGTGGATGGAGTGGGTTGGGTTACTTTACGCAGCAGTGCAGTGAGCTGCTCGACCTTGGCCTTGATCTCATCCTTGGTGGCCTTGTCTTTGTCATATTTCTCCAAAAGGGCCCCAAGAGTAGTGTGTACATCCTTCTTGGATCCTTCATGAGTAGCCTTCCCCAAAGAGAATTTTGATATCTAGTAATCTGTTGTCCGTGATTGTTTCTTTAGTTTTCCCCTCAACAAGGGTAGCCACTTTTATCACACACTCTCTAGATGGATTAACCGTCATACTTGATATGGTTCTCAGTCTCTTAGCCTATCTTTTGGGCATGGAATCCAATATATTGAGATCTATAACATCTCCCAAAGGAACATTTTTATTTTTCTTGGGAGTCTGTCTAAACAACCACTTTGGTATGGCTAGAGCCAATGAAGATGGAGTGGCAGATCCAATACCTGAAGCATCAGCTAGAGAAAAATCACTAGAAATACTAGCTGATATTTGAGTAGAGGTGGCAATGATGGAAGGTGTGGATGTATAGACAGCCATAGGAATAGGCAGAGCAATGTTGGGGGTTGTGATTGAGAAAAAGGGAAGTGTCAAAGGAAGTGACGAGGAAATGGGTGACACAATATTTTCCCTAGTTGATAGAACTGGAAGTTACGAAAATACCTGGGCCATAGAAGGGGATGGGAAAGAAGAAATGATGGTGGAAGTGGAAGATATTGGAAGTGAATAATGGAGGAAGGAGAAGATGCAATGGATCTTGGATGATACTAGGAAAGTCACTGACTTCAACCACTTCAGTCACAGGCACTGCAGGTGATGTAATCTTGGGGGTAGCAGACCTAGAAAGAGATAAGCCACCAACCACAAATGAGATCTTCCTTGGAACGGTAGGAACCCTTTGAGTTGACCTCTTACCTTTTGTGGGTGTTGGTTGGTTTATTTCTAGTGTAGACCCTGTATTTGTAGGTTGATTTTCCCCCTTGGGTGAGATTCCTAAGGTGGTCAACCAACTGAAAGTCCTCTTTAGAATGGGTCCCACCCTTTCCTTAGTATTGTTGCATTCTTCCACATACCCATCAACCCATGGTAGTGGTTGATTGGTAATATTATCACTCTTGTACGATGAATCTAGGACCTCATCATTGTCCTGCATGTCCTTTGGCACATCAACTAATCCAATTTACCGCACTTCATCAAGGGTTAACCTTTCATAATCCCTTTACTGCACAATGTATTCATCCCAAAAATGAATCCATATATCTTCTAATTGGGGCATATGAGAACTGGACCGACGTGTCTCCCCAAACTTACCCCAATAATCAAAATTGGTCCACGGATGAAAGGTCTGTAGGGTTACGTCAGCCATTTTTGCATCAACATTTTTTGCCTTGTGGATATTTGGGAAAGAATACCTGCTAATTGAAACCGGGAAATGCATTCCCACCTTGTGACACTTATTTTGGATTTGATGGTAATCCAATTGCCAAATTAATTCCAAAAGAATTCATTTATCAGTGGGGCACCTTGGCAACTTGCTTGGGGCACCTATGAAACCTAGAATCCAAATGTAGGTGAATCTAGGAAACTAAAAGTAGATTTCTCCCCATTCTCGCTCCTCTTAGAAAGCCTCGTCGGAAACCATTCGATTGTATAGTTCCTTTTCAAAATGATAGAGGAAAACAACGAAGAAATCGTAATTGAATCTTCAGAAATGCTTTCTCCCCTCGTCTAGAGTGAGTTGGGGATAAAACTCATATATTTGGGAGGTGTTGAGAACACCCCTGGTATTCAATCCCACAAAATTTCCCATAGCAAAAGCTGCATATACCAGGAAATATGTCATGTAGAAAGTCTTTGTTTCTAATACTTTTCCCAACTGATAGCAAATGTTGCTACTAATATGCTCATCCCATTGGATGAATTCATCATTCTTCTTAATAGTTGTTATGTACAAGAACATACATTCCTGGAATTCCTTTGCAGAAGGAAGACCTGAAACTCTTCTTAATAGTATAATAATATTGTTTACTTCCTAAATAAAAAATGATTGATGTATAGTTTTGGGTAATTTGGAAAAATTCTTAGTTAGATAGGATTTCATCATAACCTTTGAGCATACTTCTCCTTTTTTATTCTAGTGTTCCACTACTATTTTCGGTGAGATTGTGGTGTAATATTGAACATCTAGAAATTTAAAAAAATCCTCAAAGAAATCCGGGTCCAAGTGGATCACCACCTTATCATCACTATCCCTAACTGACATAGAGTCCTCGTTGTAGTGGGCTGTTGTAGCTAAGACAAACTCTGGGCATTTCACAGATGCGGGAAAACCGGTGGCAAGGGCAAGACCATTGTTGTAGATGGATTACATCCATGACTTCTTATTTGGGACCTTTAATCTCTCCCAGAACTCGGGAAGATAAATTTTTCCTAGATCAGTGTCCCTAATACATCCCAAGTGTAACACCCTGATTTTTGTAAGTTATCATGGTGATTATTTTTTTCATGATGTTTTAACTACTGAAATGAAGGCAAACATGTTAAGATATATTTTAGATCTTAAAGGAATGTGTTGCTAATCTGGATTCTTGCATACTGTAATTTGTTTACATGGGACAACAATTATTATTGCTTGTATGTTTGCTGATATGATGAGAGATCTGTCGTATGCTTGCTGAACTCTATTCGCTGATTGACAACACACCTTGAATAAATTCCATTGATCCAAGGTATGATGTGGTCTTCTTGTGATCGCTTTGTTGATTTACTTTTAAACTAGGCTGAAGGTTGATATAAGTGTTGCAGCACCTGATTACAGGTATGAATAGCTAGCACGTAGACGCCAACGGAAAAGTTTCGATTCTTGAACCATACACTGTGTAAGGCCAGACCCCGTAAGGTGATAAATGCCTGGATGTGGGTGGCTCAGGTATGTAGAATGTGGGACGAAATGTCCTGCACAGTGTTGAAATTTGATGTCAGTCGGAAGGACTTAATTGGAAATTGATTAATTAGGTGTGAGGGGGATTAGACGCTAATCTAATCCTAAGTTCTACCTTATATCCTAACTACTATCCTAAGTGGATTTTTAAATTCTATAATGGTAAAAATAAATCTAAGTCCTATTAACCTATGACCTAGGTATGAACACTATTGTTAATCCTAAACTAATCCTAACCTAAGGAAGGGGATGCACAGACCCATGGGAGATGGAAAGGATAAGGATGGAAGGAAATTTAATAGGCAATGAATGTAGTCCTTGCGTGGACAGTGCCAAGTTTGGCGGGAACAGGGAAAATTTAGGGGCATCTAGTTAGTCATGAGACTAAACTCTATTTTCATGCAAAATTTGAAATTGGTAGTTCGCCAACCTGAGTCGGCGGTGGCGTGAGGAAATAGGAAAAAGGCATAGCCTTTAATGCATTCAATTTTCTTGGTCTTCGCGACCAGCCCGCCTTGGAAAGAGTATGGAGGAATTTTTGGTTGTTCATTGTGTTTGTTCGGATTTTTGGGAAGTTGCTCTACATTTGGTTTTTCTTGGTTCAGTCGAACCAATTGTGTTTGGTTGCTATCTCTGTTTCTTTGGAAATTGAAGGCTATTTTCTGAGCCTGTAGAGGAAGGTGATTGTTTGAAAGCTTGTTGCTGCCGCCATGGAAGGAAATACCTCATGTAGACGCGGTTTTCTTCGAACTTTGAGGAAGATTATCAGGCATGTTAAGCCCTTCTCTTTAAAACTACTTGCTTTGCTTAAACGTCTCATTAAAACAACCTTGCTCTTTTGATGAAGGGGGTTTTGGGTTTATTTGATTTGTTGTCATGATTGGGATGATTCTGAGTAGAGTCGTTTTGTCTTGTTGTTGCGATTTGAACTGTCTTTACGTATTTATTATGTTGGAAATACAGTCCATGCTGTGTGATTTATTCGACCATAATGGGGGATTCGTTCTGTATGTTATTAAACTGTACAGGCTGTATGAGTTTGTTTTTCATTGTTGAGCAATTGTTCTTTTGCCATTATGAACTTGAATGATGGAACGTATTAACTATGCGAGTTGATTGACATTGTTTGTTTACTGAATTTTTAAAGGAAATGAGTTCCTCTTCCTTCTGTTGTTTTAGATTTTGAAGGAAATAAGTAATTGGGTTTTATTGAGCATTATGAGCTCAGTTTGAAGGAAGTGATAGTAATATTCTTATTGCTGTGCTTTTCTTTTGTAAAAATGGACGAATACGACTTGGGTATTCGTGAGAGTTGGAGAAGGTAACTGTTTTTCTTCAGAAATTATAAATCATTATATTTTCTCCTTGCTGTGATGGAAAATATATTTCATAGTGTTTTGTGGATACGGTTTGATCTTCTAACTCAAACTGTCATCATGAAAACGAACTTGGCTTTGAATTGTTGTGCAAATAAATGAAATATATGGGAATTGGCTTGCTGTTTGAGACTGTTTTTAACTGTACCATGCTTGTGCATTTAATACCCTATGCGGGTTTGCCTTGATAAAGGTATTGTTATATAAATATTGTATCTTTTGGGTTCTGCGCATCATTGTGAAACAGGAGAATGAGGTTTTTGGATTTAAATGTTTGATCGAGAAGGAACTCGAACTGGGCATTCTTTTCATATGGTATATTGAGTGAAATTGTGCATGCTGTGCGATTTGGTTTGGACATCGTTTCTTTTCTAGATTTAAAAAGGAAACGAGTTCTTCTTCTTCTGCTGTTTTAAATTCTGAAGAAATGGTAATTGGGGATTTATTGAGTATTATAGGTTCGGCTTGATAGAGATGACAGTGGCATTTAGATTGTTCTTGAGTGCTGTGTTTTTCTGTACAAATGGAATATTTAAATGTTTTGTGCGGTCTCTGATTTTGCACTGTCATTCAAAAAGAAATGAACTCGACTTGAGTGATTCTTGTTGTGTTTGAAGAAAATGGGTGTTTTCTTATTGAAATAGTTAAAGGAATGAATTTTTCTCTTTTGTTGTTTGAGTTCTGGAAATAGCAACAATAGAGATTTTCTGTGCAATATGAGTTGGACTTGCTGTAGGTAACAACAATGTGCAAATGGTTATTTATGAACTGTGTGTGTTCATGGATATAGAAATTCGTGTGAATAATTGATTAAGTGACTGTATAATTGTTTATTTGGTTAGAATACAGTGAAAGAAGTATGAATCCTTCTAGTACAGTAAGTACATAGTATGCATTCTTTATATTGCTTGTTCTATGATGGATACGATGTTTTACCAACTTGTTTTTGGTATTCGTATGAGCCTGATTTAAAAGAAGTATTGATAAGGATGATAAATTCTTCCTTGTTTTCATTTAAAGCTGAATATGAATGGAATTATTCTTTGTTGTTGGAAAGTGAATTCTGTATGGATTTTGTAAGTTTCACTCTGAACTGTTATCTTTGATTGATGTCTCGTTTGGATTAAATTATCAGTACAGTCATGAGGAAAGGAAAAGGAGAGTGAATGGATAACTTGGAATAATGATAATTTCTTCTCTCATACAGTTGGAAATCTGTAATCGTTAAGGAACGAATTTTGTATTGCTTGGGATTAAGCATCTATATTTTATTGCTGTTTATTTTTCTCATATGTACTTGATTGCTTGAAATCAAATGAGATGCATGAACTGAAAGGAAAATAATTGGTTTATACTTTCAGTCAAATTTTATCCTTTGAAATTATTACTAATGAAAGGGAATGGAATTGGTAGCAGTTATGTTATAACAGCAGTATATATACTTGTATTCCTAGTTTTTACAGATGTTGTAATCTGGAACTATTTGAAGGAAATTACTTTCTGTAGTGATCATTTGGGAAAAAGGACAGTAGTTCTTTGACTGATTGGGATGGTATTTAGATGATGCAGTTGTCATGCTGTTCATTCTTTTTTATACTTAATTCTTGATTGATGTTCTTATTAACGTTTCATAAAAGTAGGGTTCTTTTATTGAGACAGTTAATTTGAAGCACCTCATTTTAATGACAAGTGCTTAATATGCTCAGTTCAATGAACTGAACTGTGCAAGAATTTTTGCAGATGGAACTTGAGTAAAATGAAGACATGGTTGTTTTCTGATACTTATTTTGATTGTCTGAGGATGAATTGTATTTGATAGTTTATTATTCCTCTACGAGGAATTGAGAAAAGAAGAAATTACATTCTTCTAACTTATGAGTTGTAATGTTGTTTTATATAAACAAATTCCAGTCATTTCGGACTGGCAAATGTATGGATTATGAAATGGATTGATCAATACAAATACAAGTGTGATATTTTAATGGACTATATCAGTTTGATATTGTTGATTAAGTTGGGAATCTAATATTATCTCTTGATTTGGAATTATTCAATTGTCCTTGGATGGATTTAAAAGGGAATTGACATCTATTCTTACCTAAATGCAAATTTTACGTTGAAATGTGCAATTAGTTCATACTTGGGTTAAGATGAATTTTTCAATTGACATTAAAAAGGATTAGGAAGAACATGAACTCATAACTGACAGGTATTCGGGATTAGCTTGAAAGCTAAGGAATATCAAATAACTTAGGAGCAGCAAAATAGAACTTTGTATTCGGACTCCGTTAATAGACTCGAATGTTAAATTCAGAAAGAAAGGATATGGGAAAAATATATCCAGGGCTAATAGACCTAACTATGTAAGGTTAAGGAGAATAAATGAACATATTCATTAAGAATTAGACCTCGTTTTAATGACGTCTAATAAGTGTGGAATTATGAATTTGTTTACAGTTGTGGAAAACTTGGTTAAGTTTAATAGGTTAAACTTATTAAGTCTATCAGTAATGGGCTGCTTAATCCAAGGATTAAGAAAAGAACCAGGTAGAGAAAATGCAACCCTTCAATATGAAGGAGAAGATGCATAGTAAGCTAGAAGAGTGGATTTAGTCTCTCTTAGCTACATACAACTGTAACAAGAATGAGGATAAGGGATCAACATGGGTGCTGAAAGTTGATCTTAAAGGTAAGATCATAACCAAATCACTTGAGCTGGATGTGTACTCTCGATGGGAGGATTCCGAAGGACATTGACATATGCCAGCTACAGCACGGTGTCTTAGCATCGTTCAAGGTGAGTGGCCTAATTTTTGACATTATGTTATAGCTTTACATATTGATTTTGTTTTTACAAATGACATGAATCAATATTATGCATGAATATTAAGTCCTTGGCTGAGGGATTAATATATCACGTTTACGGAGTGACTTTTGTAGGACTAAAGATAATGAGACACACGGATTTTCCTTCTAGGGAGAAATCGTATGTCCTTTTGAATCTTTAGATATGAGTGACTTCCATGGAATCGTTCGACCTTTTGGGGAAGAGTTGGGGATAGTTAGTGTAGAGCCTTAAGATTGGTATAATTACTGTTTAAGTAACACTTATGAAAGACCTTATTCTGGTTCCAATAGATGAAGTAAGGTGAGGACGTATTCCATAGGATGTAGTGATCACATCCAGGATTATGACCAAGTAAAGCATGTGAAGAACCTTTGGCCATAAGGAATATCGAATGAGCACATTCATGTTGCCCTAATCACCTAAGGTTACAGACTGGGAAAGTGATGGTCAGATGAACATCAGTTATAGAACATTACGATAGAAATATGGAAATGGATAACTTGGATAACCAATGGGATGACGGTAAGAGAACATTAGTATAGTATGTTATACAATAAAAAGACCATAAGTACAATACATTAAGAGGTTCCATTTCTGGTAAGTTACCGAGTCATGAGAATGCCAGAGATAATAAGCCCCAAACTCCATAATTATGCAATGATAATATAAGAGTCCAATCGGCTAGAAAATTTTCCATGTTGGAGTCATTTTCTAGAGCATAGTGAAATTTGTTATTTTCTTTAAGAATAAGGTCATTGAATGTGTAAATTCCATATTGCATAAGATGTAGCTTTTGGAATATTAGATGAGATGAGATAGATAATATTATGTGTTCCAAACTGCATTGTTTAGTAACAGAGGACAATTATGCATCCATGATGAGTTTGAATTATGGACAAAAAAGTACACTTAGAGAAGGTGTGGTGCCCTAAAGAGGCACAAAGATTCCATTGTTCTGGCTAGAGTTAGAATGAGGATGTAATAATATAGAGGTAGATTGGATACAATGAAATAACAAACTAGATGAAGGATGATTAGATTTAGGTGGGATTAAGTAAGATAATGTGGGGATTATGAGGAAGAGACCTAGTCTGATAGCATATTAGTCCTAGAGTGATTGTGGAGAAACGAAGTCATGGAAGAGAGATATAATGTCATTGATGTTTATGTGATAGCCAGATGGAATAGGAGACACAAGAGTACTAAGAGAGAGGATTTGATTCTCCCCAAGAAAGAGATGTTATCCTATCATCACCAATTTGACACTATGATAATTCTCCACTGGGAACTCCTCATGCTATGATTATTTACTAATGCACAACCTTTAGTTTGGTGGTTGTAATTTGGAAACACAACAACAAACATAACAAAATAATACCATAGACTATGATACGAAGGAATGATGACAAATCTGAAATATAAGTGTAAATTATAATATCAACATGAAATCATTACAATCTCACCCATGAGGTACTTCAAGTGTTACTAACTTCACTTGCCTTCCAACAATAACTATGGGAGAAACTTCACAATGGCTTCTTTAACACACCTTCTAAATGATGGCTTCCTTTACACACTTACTCATACAATATTTCTCACTACTTCTTTCTATGCTAAATGAGGGGGGTGGCCTCTTTATTTATAGGAATTCAGGCTTATCCACCCTATCTCTATGACAGGATAAGAAATATCTTCCGGAAAATCATATTCCATGCCTAAAATCTTGCCTTTACATGTAGGCTTATCTTCTAAGATAAGATAAACCTTATCATCTCACATAAGTTCCACCTTTTTAAACTTTTCCACAAATAAAATACACAAAATATTTATGACATCACTCTTTGTCCTTATTACAAATATAATATTTCTAATTCCTAATCATGTAGACCCTACTTCTCTACTTACCCTAACTTTGACATTTTAACATTACTGGACCACTTATGACAAATATTTACCTTTTACCACAACATTCCTATTGTACTTTTGACTGTTACCATACTCTACTTTATTGCGGTAGTCACCGTACTGGACACCGTTATCTTCTATTGGACGCCACTACTAATTATACTTAACATCATCCTATTCCTAATACATACATTAATAAAATAGAAATTACGGAGGAAAATATTAGTGTCGACATTTTCCCCCTTCGTAGCTTCTACTCCGTCCTTAGAGTAGACTATTCTGGTGCTTGGAAAATATTTAACTTTTCGTGGTTGACTCATTTCGTAGTGGGAGTACCATCCAATTCCTCTAGTTGGTATGTACCATTTTCATACACAACTGCTATTTTGTATGGCCCCATCCATTTTGGAAGAAATTTTTTCTGCCTTATTTTTTTGTATCTGGAATCATATACTAGAACCAAGTCATTCACATAAAATGGAGACTAATGGATCTTTTGATCAAAGTATTCCTTCTGCTTCATTTTCTTCTTATAGCTCATATCCTTCACTATTTCCCTCATTTCCTCTAGAAAATGAAGATGCACCAACCTTTCTTTTACTGAATCAGTTTCATCCATCATTTCCTTTTTCATAACTCTCATAGTGGGAATATCAAACTCAATAGAAAGAATTGGATCAATGCCATAAGCCAACTGAAATGGGGAGTATCCTGTTGCTGACTTTGATGTTTCCTTATATGCCCACAATGTTGCATGAATCCTTTTATCCCACTTATGTACTTGCAAGGCTACATCTTTTTCTAGAATTTGACACAACACAAAATTTGTTCATTCCATCCTGTCCATTTGTGCTTGTCTTGTATGTTGTTGCCTTTCTGTGCTTAGTAGAAAACTTATTTACTAGGGCTTCTACCACCTCATTAATGAAGTGGCTTCCTTGATCTGTTACAATTTCTAATGGGCAACCAAATCTGGTGACAATGCGTTCATATATGAACCTTGCCACTTCATCCATGGAAGTTGTTTTCAATGGCCTAGCTTCAACCCACTTGGTTAAATAATATGTGGCAACTACAATATACTTATTTTGGCATGGGGTAGTTGGAAGTGGACCTACAATGTCTATTCCCCACTTTTTAAAGGGACCAAGTGGAAGAATAGGGACATAATGGAGCTGATGAAGTCTTACGGTTACCATGTGTTTGACAAATATCACATGTCTTACAATAATTATAACAATCTTTAAAAAGAGTGGGCCAGTGATAACCTGCATCCAAGATCCTTCTTGTTGTAAGTTATCCAGAGAAGTTTCCTCCACATGTACCATTGTGGAATTCTTCTATCAGCTCCTTCCCTTGATCATGTCCAACTGCCCTCTTGTAATTGTCCATCAGGTCCTATTCGAAATAATACTCCATGCTAGAATAGAATATGGATGACTGGCTTGAGTAATCTTCCTCTTAGTCTTTGCATTGGCACCATCAGGAAACTTGAATTCATTCAGATAATTCCAAATATCTATGTATTCACTAGGGATTGTGTCAAGGGATAACAATGTTGCATCTGGGAAATCATCATCATCACAAGATGAACCTAAACCATCATAGGCTCAAGAAAGTGCATCTGCATTGACATGCTTCTTTCCTGGCCTATCTATAATATCAAATTCAAATTATTGTAGAAAAATTATCCATCTTGTTATCCTCCCTGATGGGTTAGGCTTATTTACAATATATTTTAGAGCCTGATGATCTGTTACAACTATAAATTTTTACCCTAGCAAGTAATTTCTAAAATTCTTTACAGCAAAAATGATAGCTAGAGCCTCTTTTTCAGTTACAGTATAATTTACCTCAGCACTACTCATTTGTCTACTCCCAAAGTAAACTGGATGTTCATTCCCATTTTCATCCTTTTGGCTCAGAGTACTTCCTAGTGCTGCATCTGAGGCATCAGTATACACAATGAATGGCTTGCTCCAATCTGGATTCTTTAAAACAGGTGAAGACACCAAATCTTCCTTCAGTTGTTCAAAAGCTTCATGTGCCTTATTTCCTGGTTCATAAGTAACATCCTTCTTCAAGAACTGGGTTAGTGGCTGTGAAATCTTTGAGAAATTCTTGATGAACCTTCTATAGTAACCCACATGGCCTAAAAATGATCTCAACTTACTTCTATTCATAGGAAATGGTAACTCTTTGATTTTTGAAACTTTATCAGGATCAGTACCAATACCATCTCTAGATACAACATGCCCTAACAAAATGCCTTTAGAACATCCAAAGACACACTTTGTAGGGTTTAGTGAGGCTTGTGCTTCATCTAACCTTTGAAATGTTGTCTCCATCTGGTGCAGGTGGTCCATCTTGCTCCCATAGATGTAAAAATCATCCAGAAATACTCTAATGAAGTTCCCAATGTAGGGTTCAAACACCCTATTCATCAAACCCTGGAACGTTGCCGGAGCATTACAAAACCCAAAAGGAATAACTCTATAAGCAAACATTCCCCAAGGAGTGGTGAATGTGGTCTTCAGCTGATCTTTCTCCACTATACAAACTTGGTTGTATCTCACTATATCCATCAGCAAAACTATAACACTCCTAGCCAGCTACATCATCCAAAATCTGATCTGAGAATGGAAGAGGGTAATGATCCTTCTTTGTTGCCTTATTGAGATTCCTATAATCAACAAAAATGCATAGCTTCCCATTCTTTTTTATAAATATCACAATGGGAGAAACCCATTCTGAATTATCTACAGCAAATATGAATCCTACATCAAGCAACTTATCTATTTCTTCTTTTACAGTCTTGGAAAAATTAGGATTCATTCTATATGGCATTTGCTTTATGGGCTTAGCACCATCTACCAGCTTAATAGAATGTTCTACCCAACTTACTTGACGGAGTTCCTTGTAATAAAAAGTGAATATGTGTATGTACCTTCGAAAGAGCTGGAGGTAGGATTCATTCTCACTCTCCATCACAGCATCACCAATATTTATTTGTTGGAGATGATCATCAATTTATTCTTCAGATAATTTTATGGGTTCATGAGTCGGTGTGACTGGAAGGATATCCATGACCGAAACATCAACCTCACTTTCTTCAATCTTCTATGTCCACTTCACTAGTACTTGAGTAATCAGAGCATGTCCAATCATTAGTTTCATCACTTGAATCCACAAGTTCTACCTTATGATGCTGATGGATCACGTTTATCTTCATCCTCTCTCTACCACGTCCAAGTGTCATAAAGCCTTCATTCCAGTAGTTTCTTCCATGAACTCTATTTATCCATGGTCTTCCCAACAACATTGGGTATGCAACAGTACCATTTTTCATCACCTGAAAGTCTACCACACATATAACACCCATAACATATATTGCCACATTTGAAACAACACCTTCTGGTTTAGTTTTTCCCTTATTTAATGACCTTAACATAAGTGTTGAGGGGCAATCAATTTTTAAACCCAACATATTCATTAAAAACTCGGTCATTACATTAACTATAGGACCTCCATCAACTAAGAGATCATGAAATTGAAATACCATTACATAATACCTCGGCTTGTGGAGCATAAGGATCCAACCTCTGCCTCCAAAATAGGGACCTCAACCTCCTTCCTTTGTCGAGTATTGAGTCCACTTCGCAGCTCCCCGCCTCTTCTCAGAAGACATAGCCAAGAGTTGACCATATGTAATATTTACAGGCCTTTTGGATAGATCTTCTAAGATGGAGTATGGTCCTTGTCCCTGTGAAATCATAAAATCCTGTACACCCAACTTTCTTCTCCTATGTTTCTTACTAGTTTCTCCTTTCATCTTCTTAGGATCATTTCCATCTTGGTTATCTTTTTCTTTCTTTATTTTTGTTACAAACACATCTACTTCATTATCTATGCTCTTATCTACTACATCAAAAGAATTCACAGGTGTTTTTCCTTTATCATTATCTCTTGTACCGGATGTAGAATCTCTATCTGGAAAATTATACTTATAATGACCCTTTTTATAACAACCATAACATACAACTTCAGAAATATTTATTTTTGGACCTCTATCTCCTCCCTGAGAACTAAATTCTTTTCCTTGAAGAAGATTAATAGTTAACTAGCCCATCTTCCTAAGAAGATCTTAATACTCCGTAGATGTACTAGGAGAAAGATTTGTGCTCACGGAGAGTGGTTGTGGATTCTAGACTCAAAGGTGCTGGTGTAGGTTCTACTTTAGCAACAATTTCTTTGGGCTCCTCTTCCATGCTTTCTTCTTGCCTTCTTGCAATCTCCTTTGCTTGTTCAATGGTAGCTAGGTGGTCATACTTCACTCGTTGTCTGATCTCTAGCTTCATCCCAAGAAAGAAGTGCTTACAGAGGAGATTATCCATGCCATTTATCAACCCATACTCGCTAATCCTTCCTTCTAGATCTGGGCATCGAAGCTTCCTCCTTAGCTCTAGAACACGAGCATGATAATCTCTTATCTTCTCCTTCTCTCACTGAGGGCCATAACTTTGTGATCTCGATCATGAGATCTGAATATTTTTGTTGTTCGCACGTCAAATTCTTCAAGAAACACGTTCAGTTAATGAATCGTAATGAGTTTTTCATCATTGAGGTCACCTAGTGATGCGCGTCAACACCACCTAAGGGCTGAACGCGTGTCAAAAAACGGCAATGAAAAAATGCAGTCACTGAGGTCTGTTGACGCGCGTCAATGAGGGTTATTTGTTGACACGTGATCTTGATGGATAGTTGATGCATGACAAGGAGGTTTAGTTTTTCTCTTATTTAATGACCCTAACATAAGTGTTGAGGGGCGATCAATTTTTAAACCCAACATATTCATTACAGACTCGGTCATTACATTAACTACAGCACCTTCATCAACTAAGACATCATGAATTGAAATACCATTACATAATACCTCCACTTATGGAGTGTAGGGATTTGCCTCTGCCTCCAAAATAGGGACCTCAACATCCTTCCTTCATCGAGCATTGAGTCCACTTTGCAGCTCCCGCCTCTTCTCAGAAGACATAGCCAAGAGTTGACCATATGTAATATTTGCAGGTCTTTTGGACAGATCTTCTAAGATGGAGTATGGTCCTTATCCCTGTGAAATCAAAAAATCCTACACACCCAAATTTCTTCTCCTATGTTTCTTACTAGTTTCTCCTTTCATCTTCTTAGGATCATTTCCATCTTGATTATCTTTTTCTTTCTTTCTTTTTGTTACAAACACATCTACTTCATTATTTATGCTCTTATCTACTACATTAAAAGAATTCACAGGTTCTTTTCCTTTATCATTATCTCTTGTACCAGATGTAGAAGCTCTATCTGGACAATTATACTTGTAATGACCCTTTTTATAACAACCATAACATACAACTTCAGAAATATTTCTTTTTGGACCTCTATCTCCTCCCTGAGAACTAAATTCTTTTCCTTGAAGAAGATTAATAGTTAACTGACCCATCTTCTTGAGCAGATCTTCATACTCAGTAGATGTACTAGGAGAAAGATTTGTGCTCACCGAGAGTGGTTGTGGATTCTGGACTAAAGGTGCTAGTGTAGGCTCTACTTTAGCAACAATTTCTTTGGGCTCCTCTTCCATGTTTTCTTCTCACCTTCTTACAATCTCCTTTGCTTGTTCAATGGTAGTTGGGTGGTCATACTTCACTCGTTATCTGATCTCTGGCTTCATCCCAAGAATGAAGTGCTTACAGAGGAGATTATCCATGCCATTCATCAACCCATCCACTAATCCTTCCTTCTGGATCTGGGCATCGAGCTTCCTCCTTAGCTCTAGAACACGAGCATGATAATCCCTTATCTTCTCCTTCTCTCCTTGGGATAGCTTTGTGATATCGATCATGAGATCTGCATATTTCTGTTGTTCCCCAAATTCTTCAAGAAAACTTTCAGTTAATAAATCCCATGAGTTTTTCACATTATCACCTAGTGTTTCAAACCACCTTAGGGCTGAACCATCCAAAAAGGTAGGAAAAAATTCAGTCCATTGTTCCCTTCTTATAAGGCCGTTACAAATACAAGATCGTTTATACTCTTGAATGAAAGATGAAGCATCTTCATTAGATTGGGCTGAAAAAATAAGAATCTTCCCCATTTCCAAAAGTAACCACAGTGAAATACCAACCCACAAGTACAATCAACAAGACTTATGTGCACAAATAATTGGAATCACTATAATAGAAAATAGAAATGACCACGGTAAACTATGGTAAAACTTGACTTATTGCAGTAAAAACTGACTTTACTGTGGTAAACACTATTCACAGTAAAAAGTGAAGTTACTGCGGTAAATACTATTCACAGTAAAAAAGTGACTTTATTGCAGTAAATACTATTCACAGCAAAAAGTGACTTTACCATGGTAACTACTATGCACAGTAAAAACAAGGTTACCCTCCAAATGATTTTTGACTAAGTGGGAATCTCTCTCCAGAAAATCCACCAACGAGAAATGGTCTCAGCAACGGAACCAAAATGTCAACACCAATCTAGCACTATGATAATTCTTCACCAGGAAATCCTTGTGCTATGATTATTTACTAATGCACAGCTTTTATTTTGGTGGATGTAATCTGGAAACACAACAACAAACATAACACAAGAATACCATAGACTATGATAAGAAGGAATGATAATAAATCTAAAATATCTAAATAAGTTATAATATTAACATGAAATTGTTACAATCTCACCCATGAGGTACTTCAAATGTTACTGACTTCACTTGCCTTCCACCAATACTATGGGAGAAACTTCGCAATTACACCTCTTAATGGCTTCTTTAACACACCTTCAAAATGATGGCTTCCTTTACACACTTATTCATACAATATTTCTCACTATTTCCTTCTATGCTAAATGAGGGGGGGTGGCCTCTTTATTTATAGAACTTCTAGGTTTATCCATCTTATCTCTAAGATAGGATAAGAAATCCATTTTTTACGAATCATATTTCATACCTTAACTCTTATCTGTACATGTAAGCTTATCTTTTAAGATAAGATAAACCTTATCATTTCACATGGGTTCCACATTTTTAGAATTTTTACAAATAAAATACACAAAATATTTATAACCTCACTCCTTGCCCTTATTACCAATATAATATTTCGAATTCCTAATCATGTAGACCCTACTTCTCTACTTACCCCAACTTTGACATTTTAACATTACCGGACCACTTACGATAAATATTTTCTTTTTACCACAACATTCCTATTGTACTTTTGACTATTACCATACTATACATTATTGGCGGCATCGTACTGGTAGTATCGTTATCTTCTATCGGACACTACTACTAATTATACTTAACAACATTCTATTCCTAATACATACATTAATGAAATAGAAATTACGAAGAAAAATTTTAGTGTCGACAGTCCCGAAAACCTGAAAGCAACAATTCTCTGAAATCTTGAAAACAAGAAATCTCCAAAATCTCGAAAATAAGAAATCTCTGAAATCTTGAAAACAACAGGTTCTGAAACTGAAAAAAACCTCGAAGATTTTCACCGAATTTCTCCGAATGATTTTCCCGCCTTGTGATCTCCTGAAGGGATTCTTCGAAATGAATTTTCTGAATGAGTCTTTCTAAATGATTTTTAGAGGAAATTTCAAAACAAATGTTAAATCATTAAGCTAGAAATCGAGAAATTAAAGGAAGTACAAGGGGCCTAAAAAGATCCCTTGAACAACCTTGAAAACCTGGAGGAAACTTAAAGAATGAAACATGGTGAACCAAAAGAATGACATCACCAAAACACAGCGAGAAACCAAAATAAAAAACCCAAATGAGGAGAAAACGGAGGATAAGACCTAAAACCAAAAGAAAAATAAACAAAAAACATACCTTGAAAAAGATGTCGCAAAGTACAAGAATGGAATATCAGAGTGAATGTGTCAGGTAAAAATGATAAGTAAAAATCTAAGCTAAATATAAATCCCAATATTAATGGTAAAAATTTGATCTGTACGGAGGTAGGTGAAAATTAATTACACACAGAATCTCTGAAAGTTTGAAACTCAAAAGCCTGAAATTCTGAGAATTCAGGATTTCAAACTTCAGAAAATGGGAAGCAAAAAGATGAATTGGTGATTGAAAAGTCCGAAACCCAAAAAACTGAAAGTCTAAAAATTCAGACTTTCAGAAATTCAGACTTCGGAAAACTTCAAGTGAAAATCCTAAAAATTACTTAGAGAACTCCGAAAACCTGAAACCTGAAAAATCTGAAAATTCAGACTTTTTTTAATTTGGACTTCGTAAGTCTAGGAGGGATTTAAACAAAATAAGCCAAAAAGTCTCGAAACCCAAAAACAAGAAAGTTTGAAAATTTGGACTTTCGGAGTTTCAGAATTCAGAAAATTTCAAATGAAATTTCTGAAAGTGAGCTTAAAAACTCCGAAGTCTGAAAATTGAATTTTTTTGGATTCTTGGCCTTATCAAAATTCATTGTGTGAGGATTTCTGTAAAAAACATTAGTCTAACATAAATCCTTCTTCTAGGTAGGTTAAATGGTTAACATTTTTGGGGATCTCCAGGGAACGCTTACCTACTAAGCTTCTAGACCAGTAGCCTTAAGAAAAACATTGGGAAAAGAAGTCTAAAAAACCAAAACCAAAACAGAAAACATGCATGCAAAAGAAAAGAAAAAGAAAACAATGTGTTGAGCACTTAGAGGGAAAAAAAATCAAAGAAATTTTTGGAGAAATTTTTCGGAACTTTCCAGTTTGGAATTTTAGGAACTTTTGACTGTGGAGATTTCTTTTAGAACTTTCCTCTGCAGAATTTCAGAGTTTTTTCTTTCAGGTTTTCGAAGACTTTATTTTCAAGATTTCTCCAACTTCAGCTTCCGAAACATAGAGCTTAATGTCTACTTCCACATCAAGGGAAAAAGAGAAGATGAAGTAGGTTGTTGAGATATACAGTGAGTTACAGGGTGCGAGAACCACCATTTCTAAAGTGGAAGAGACATTTTCTGAAGATAGTAACAACCTGGATTTGAACCCAAATCAAGTTGAGTAGCCATGAGAGGACAGATTTTAGCTCTGAATCAGTCAAAGTTACAGGGTTGACTTGGTCAAGCCTTTTGCAACAAATTTTCTATTTTCATGGGAGCAACATTACTATTTTTAGTTAATGTTAGTTGAAGGCCCAACTGTAATGGCTCAGCCTAAGAACTTATAAATAGTGGAATGCTTCCATTATTTGTGATAGACATATTTTTAGAGATTTTGGGTGAAGTTGCTCTTCAATCTTGGAAGAGTGCTTTCAGAGATTTGTTGAAACCTTTGAATTATATTCAGAGTTATTCCTTGCACTTGAAGATCTATTTTATTGTGTTGAATGATTAGTCATTGCATGCTTTGTGAATGTGATTCCTTAGCATTATTGATTAACTTACCTTTATTTCATATTATCTGCTTCATATTGTGAAAAGAATAGTGTGATTACTTCTCATCAGTTGTGAGAAACTATTTTCCTCATGTTGATTAAGAGTTGCATTATTATTATCACTTAAATGGATGCTTGACATGTGCTTGTGATTATCCTTTTGATAATTTATCTGTGTATCAAATCAAATCTGATCTCTCTATTGTGTATGTTTAAAGTTTATCGAAGGAACATGTGCTTCTAGTTTGTGGTAATTTGTACCCTTTCCAAGTTGCAATAGGTGAAGGTGGCCAATGATGTGAGCATCCTATCCACATTAACCCTTCCTGAAGTTGAACATCCCTTTTCTTGGTGCATCACCACTTCTAGCATAGATTTTATTTCCTTGCAATCTCTTTCCCTAATCCCATGAAATGTTAGTATAGGTCTAGTTAGCCATATTTCTTACATCAGAAGTAGTGTTGTGTTTAGTTTAGGAAGAGGAAGTCGGCCTTCTTCGGAGGTTCACCTCAAGCGCAAGTCCCACAGCTTGAGAGGTGATCCCATGTGTCCCAATCACACCGAATGTCGTGATTATTTATCAGGCCATTTGGGGGGTGCAGTGATTTGGAGAAAACAGTTTTTGGCACGCCCGGTGGGACAAGAGGCACATCTTTCATAGGTGTATGTATTGTGTTCATTTCATTTCATTAAGTTGTTGTGCTCTTAGTGAAATTTCAGCCTTACGAGGTATACCCAAGCACAACTGGCGACTACATTGGTCTAAGTACCCTACTCTCTATGTTGTAGACCTTCATTTTTACCTATTTTCCATCTAGTTTTCTTCCATATATTTCCATTTTGTCCCAACCATGAAGCTGTGTAATCATGGCTTCATTTCCATAGTGGGATTCCTACTTGCAGCAGTGGTAGTTATTTCCATCTTCAAGTTGTTTTAATCCACCTCCATCTCCATTTTATGATGAGAATCAACAGTATGCATATCCCTCTGAGAAAAGTCACGATCATTTTGGTTTTTCACCTAACTATGCAGATTTTCAAGGGCAGGAACATACATATGATGGAGGCTATCCTATAGATGAAGATGTAAGGTTGCATCTTAAAATACAAAAACTGGAGGCAGGTATGGTACAATCCAGAGCCACAGCTCAAATGAGAGCATTCAAGAATTGTTTCAAGACAACTTGTCCATGGGTTGGCCCTATGCCAAGTTTTTACAACTTGCAGGAAAAGATTGATTTTATGACTAAAATGTTGACTTAGCTTGAGGGTTGGATTGAAGAAATAGAGGCCTATGAGTTCGATGTAATACAATCCTATCAATGGGTTGATTCTACACTACCACCACCTTAGGGTTCTCTTTCTATTTCTCACTCAATGTCATTTCAGTCCAAACCTCAAATTCCAAGTTTTTCACCATTAACACATGCTAAAAAGTTTTTTCTTTCACCTCCTATTCCTCCTTTCCATCATGAATCTTCCATGACTCGTCCTTCTAAAGTTCCCTCTTTTCTACAAGAGCCATCAAGACAAGAGAATTAATCCCTTCCTCAAACAGTGAGAGAATAAGTTGCATCCCAACCCACCCCTCCTCTTATAGTCCCAAATCCATTTTGGGAGGAGAACTGTCAAGAAATGAGCAAAAGGAAGGAATATGTGGTCGAAGAGAATAGAGAAGGAGATCATGCGGATGATCTGAGGAAATGGGCTGTAAAATTTAACATCAAGCAAACTTCATTCCTAACTAAACCTTCTACAGAAGTTCAGACTCAAGAACAAGTGGAACAAACTAGTTTTGTACCAGAAACAAATCTAGATTTGAACGAGGAGGACCAACAGTCTACTTATTCAGAATTCAGTATTCATATTGGCTCAATTCCATCAGAGGATTTTGAATCACCAAAGGTGGCAAAGTCTGTTGGAGAAGAGAATGTACAAGCTGAAGAAAAAAGACTCTCAAGTGTACAAGTTAATTCTTATGATTGTAATGATCCTACATGTAAAACATGTCAAGAAATTACATCACTTTTGAATACAACAACTGATCATAGCGGGATTCTTTCCATGATTGACTCAGAAGTTTCAAGTCTAGATTATACCATGCAGGAAGTTTCAGATTCTTCCCTTTCTTTGTCTTTTCAAAACTTTGTTCTATTAGATGAATCTGATCTTGTGAATTTTATGTTTGAAGATGAGGAAGGTCATGAAGAATCAGTTGCTAATTTGGGAAACACCATAAGGGATGTTGAACCCTTTGCACATTTGGAGAACAAAGAAGTAGATTTTCTGTCAAATTCGGAGGAGTATTTGGATGCAAAAGAGCCTATAGAAATACCCACCTCTGGAACACATGTAGTTTCAAGTTATCTCCTTCAAAGGGAAGACTTGGATCATCTACAATATTCATTGAATGAAGAAAGAGAGGGGCATGTGGGAGAAAATAAGTCAGCTTTGAAGGTTTTGGGTGAAAATGATATTATTGAGAGTTTCTTACTTTCAATTGTGAAGCCAACTTTGTTTGATGAACAGGTGATGGTGGAAGGAAACCAAGGAGGTTTTTTTTCCCTTAATTTTCCTAAAAAACAACAGGTGAAAGGATGTGATCTTGTAGGTTTCATGTGGGATGAAGAGGTTAAATATGTTGATCAACTTTTCCTTCAGATGAAAGTGGAACTCCTATATGATCAATATGCTTTGAACACTTATAGTGACTTTCCATTAACTTAATTTGAGGTTGTAAGTTGTCCAAAACAACCACATGTCATGGAGGATCTTATTATTATTAAAGAAGGAGGAAGAAATAGAGAGGACACCAATCCAGTACCATTCATTCATATAGGGAAACAAGAGGGAAATCAGTTCGTGGATAAATATCTTTTCCAAGGGGGTCTTTCGGTAGACTTTCTTGTCAAAATTGAAGTTCAGATCAACAAGGATGTTTAATGACTTAGACCATGTCCTATTAGGTACCTGGCTTCCTTGACGCCAGAAGAGAAGCCAAAACCAGCCACGTTCACTTTAAAGTGTGCGGATGAGTTTCAAAATTATGAGGATCAATTGCAATACTTCTTCAGGATAAATGTAGAGCAACTAAAAGAGGAATTATTTCTCTTTCCAGTTGATTTCTCATTAAACCAAGTGGAGGATTTGGCATGTTTTAGTTTTTCACTCTCATTTTCAGCCATGTTCATTATCACATCATCTTCATGGCTGCCCATTGTAAGGATAGGAAGCTATTTTACACAACCAATTGCAGGTTTTTTTTAGCTCACCTATGCTCTGGTTAGTGTAGGGTAGTATAGGTTTGCTTTCTGCGGAATAAGTGCATATGCAGACCCTACATGATCCACTTGGAACATGTATGGTTTTCAGTTGTTGTGTGTGTTTGTTTTCCTTTTCTGCTCTTGTGTTTTTCTACACATTGTATCATTCCCGGAAGGTGTCAAGGAGAAGGAGGTTTCAAAGATTGCATAAGAGTTTCATGATCTACTTCAGCCAAAATTCTGTAGTGTTCCATAGATGATAAGTGTTCAACAAATTTGGTATACCTCATGCTTAGCATTCCAAAAAGGGTCCAAGATCGGATTGCTCAAGAGAATTTCAAGATGCATCAAAGAGGATCAAATTGGTTTCAGATTGACAAATATCGACTCCATGCCCAATGGATGACTTAAGGCTATTGGAATTATGCTTAGTAGGCAAGCATCCCTGAGAGGTCCCCAAAAATGTTGTCAACTTTTACCCCCCAGGTAGAAATGGACAATATGATAATACCCTAAGACAGAAGATTCTTCCATAAATATTTTAGGGTTATCAAAATAACTTCAAGCCTTAAAAGCCTTGTATGTTATTCCAGAAGGTTTCAGGATCCTCTGGGATTGTTCCTTCTTTTTCATATCTTCGAGGTTCAAATTGGTCTTGGAATGAGAAAAATGCCTTTGGAAGGGCCCATACTTGCTCAACTCAAGCAAGACACAGTTAAAATTGGCATATTTTTTTACAGGTGTTTGTCATACCCTCATGTCCCATTTGTTCATAGAAAAGTTCAGAAGTTTAAGAAAGGACAACGTAAGGCTTGAAAATTTGTCAACGCCCATGGGCAAGAGCTAAAAGTGGCTGAGTTGCTCATTGAGTTAGTTGGCATATGTTAGTGTAATTTGCATAGAGCTAGCTCTGTACCGAACTCATTTTGGTGGTTGAATCTACATTCAAAAATTAGGAAATTGGGACAGTGAGCAATGAAGGTCATGGAGTCATCACAAGACCAGAAGCTCGGGAACGAGGTAGGACGAGTTGAATCAAGCTTTCAGAGTTTAATTTCAGGGATTCTTTTCAGACAATTTCATTTTGGAATTTTGGAGATTTTTGGGATTAAAAATGTCGAGCAAGTTGAAAATTCTAAAGCCCAAAACCCTAAAACTTCGAAATTTGAAAAAAAATTGGAGAAATTTTTGGGAAAAATTTGGAGAAATTTTTTCGAAAAATTTTTGGGAAAAATTTTTGGAGAAATTTTTGGGAAAAAATTTCAGGAAAAATTTTTAGAGAATTTTTGTGAAACTTTCTAGTTCAGAATTTCATAACTTTTGACTTCGGAGATTTCTTTCAGAACTTTCCTCTATAGAATTTCAGTGTTTTTTCTTTGAGTTTTCGAAGACTTTATTTTTAGAATTTCTCCAACTTCGGCTTCTGAAACACAGAGCTTAATGGCTGTTGAAATATATAGTGAGTTAAAGGGTGCGAGAACCACCATTTATAAAGTGGAAGAGGCATTTTTTGAAGATAGTAACAACCTAAATTTGAACCCAGATCAAATTGAGCAACCATGAGAGGATAGATTCGAGCTCCAAATTGGTCAAAGTTGTAGGGTTGACTTGGTCAAGCCTTTTGCAAAAAAAATTATATTTTCATGGGATCATGTTCCCTTAATATTAATGACATTTCTATTTCTATTCAAGTGTTATTTAAGGGCCAAACTGTCATGGCTCAACCTAAAAGGATTATAAATAGTTGAGTGAATATGAAAAACATAGGATACATATTATTTTTGGGAGGTTAGTCTTTAAGCTTGGAAGAGTAATCCAAATATTTTAAACCTTTCAATTATATTTCAAGGGTAACATGTCACTTTGAGAGTTCTTATTTATTGTGTGAATGGTTAATCATGTATGTTTTGTGAATGCATAATTCCTTAATGTGAATGATTGATCTACCTTTATTTCAGAGTATTTTATTTTGTGTTGTGAGTAAATGGTACGAATAGTATTGATATCAGTTGTGAAAATTTCATATTTCCTTCTATTATTTAAAGCTATGATATCATTGTCTATCAAATTAATGAATTCCTTATAAGTGCATGTGTTATATCCTCATGATAAAGTGATTGTGTTTTGACTAAGTGTAATCTATCTGCTATAATCTTGTAGTTTAACAAAGGAACGTATGCTCTGGTTTGTGGTATTTGGTACCCTTTCAAGTTGCAATAGGTGAGGGTGGTCAACGATGCAAGCATCCTACCCGCATTAACCCTTCCAGAGTGTAAACACCCCTCTATTCAGTGCATCACCACTTCTTGTATAGGTTTCATTTCCTTGCAGATCTCTTTCCCTAATCCCATGAAATGTTAGCATAGGACTAGATAGCCCTTTATCTTGCATTATAAGTAGTGTTGTGTTTAGTTTAGAAAGAGGAATTCGACCTTCTCTGGAGGTTCACCTCGAGATCAAGTCCCACAGCTTGAGAGGTGATCCCATGTGTCCCAATCACACTAAATGACGTGGTTAATTCCTAGGCCAGTTCGGGGGGTGCAGTGATTTGGTGACAACCGTCCTATTGAACATCAGTTAGAACACCAACAGGGGCAACCCCCTTTTCTTTGGTATTTGGTGCGGAAGTAGTTTTACCGCTCAAGGTCAAAATGTCAAGTCTCTGTATTTCATTATAAGGAATATTAGGAGAATAAGGCTATCAAGAAGCGTGACTCTCTCAGTTAGAAAGTCTTGATGAGGCTAGACTCAACGCTGAACAATGACATAGAGCTTATGGTGACTAGATGTGCCGTAAATACAAGAAGAAGCTATACGAGCGTGAAATATATGAGGGAGATTTGGTCTTAAGAATTGAAAACCAAATAGACAAAAATAATGACGAAGGAAGAAAATTCAAACCCAGGTGGTTAGGTCCATATCAAGTAGTAGAATACTACAAAAATAGGGCATTTCACTTGCATACACTAAAGGGTGAGGATTTTAACGAATCTGTGAACTCTCTTCACTTGAAGATGTATTACACATGATCCATTAGCATTTTTCATATGCACATTACTACATCTACATTGCACTTTCACTTTCTAGTTCATTCTATAAAATTTGTGATCAAGGGACTTATTCTTATAGCAACTCCTAAAAACTTCTAAAAACAATGGCAAAACATTCAAATCATATCTCTTCAAATTTTCATGGTATCATCAATTATTTTCAAATCATTTCATCAATTCAAACAGGATAAGACAAATTTTTGATCATTACCATGCCAAGGCATGCATACTTGGTTCTTCTTATGGTCTCTTCCTAGATTAGGTGGCTTCATGGTGTCACATCTATCCCATAAATATCTCTTTAGAAATAAGAACATACTAAATTTTTTTCCTAAATGAGTAAGTCAAATACAAATCCACAGAAAATTTTTATTTTACACATTTCTTTGCCCTACCAACCTTCATTGTTAAGCCTGCATCTCTTACTAGTGATGTAGGGTTGGGAAAGGAGAGAAATTCCCTTAATCACCTATTCCTTGTCCACAGTGATGAGCCCATGCTTCCTACTGGTAGCATGGGACAAGGTGTAGGGGGTCTCTTTGATAAACTTGAAAGTTAGAAAAAATCCATTCAAATATTGTGAAATCATAAGTCAAAAACAAAGTGAGTTAAGTGTCCAAAATTCCAAAAGATTTTAAAGTCTCAAAACTATAATTTTTCAACCAAGTGGCCATCTACGCATCTAAGTCTAGATAAACTTGAAAGCACATCACATTATAAACTATGAAGTAACTTGAGTAGGGTGAGGTTGTAGCATCTCAATTTGGTTCTGTCAAGCCATTGTCTTTCCCTCATCATAACCATTCAACAAACTTTCATAACTTGTGCCCTTTCTAGTTCTTGGTGTTGAGCCCTCGCATACTACTGGTTGCATGGAGTCAAGATTGGGGCAAGTACATTTACTTATCATATCATTGCATCACCATGTTTTTACAAGACAATATGCAGTATCAAATATTGCTTGAAGAAACTAAAGTTCAAACATCACATTGTGTTCGCATTATCATATATCAGCATTATAAAATAAAAAAAGAAATCATTTTGTTATCATTTCACATCGAATGTATGCACTCTAAAAATCATATGAAAATGGAAATTCTAAACGTCTAGAGTACACATGAGAAATAAGCCAAAATAAAGTCAACTCAGACACATTGGATTACCGAACCAAAAATAAAAGTTTGTATATATCATGGTGAGTCAAGTTTGTATACAATGCCATCACACACTAACGTGTGGTCAAAACGCTCACAATGAGCCCGAGATATACAAACAAAATCATATAGTGGTTAAAAAAATGGAAACAAAGCAATAAATGGCCTAATGGCCTATCAATCCCTGTGGGATCCCTTGGCTGGTGCATAGAAACATCTAGGACTCCTACTGCGGTTGCGAAGATGTTGGGAATGAACCAAATGGTGTGAATTTTCATGGTGGTGGCCGGTGGCTATGGTCTCACTGTGGGAATAGCTCCACCTCATCAAATGCTCGGTGGTCTCATATCTAGACACCTGTGTACGGAGGGATGTCACCACCTCCGCTATCCTCAAAACAGGAGCAAACACGTCAATGTGTATGCCAACTGCTAACGGCTGACCTGAATCCTCAGTCATCTCGTCTCGGGTCTTCTCCAAGGGAATCAACATGGTGTCCATGCACACCCATCAGATAAGCTCTTTCCACTCCTGTGCAGTCATTACAAACAAGAAAATAAGAAGAAATGAGTACTTTAGAAAACCACAAAATGTAAATAAAAAGAGAGTACCAAACTAACGCTTTCAAGTAACAAAGATGAGAAAAAAGTATTAAACATACTCAGATCTCCTGACATCTAGGTAGGGTTAGTGGCTGCTACTGCTGATTTTTTTGGTGGTTTTCGAGGCCTCCCCAAAGCTAGAGGCCAAACTTTTTCCCATCACAAACTCATCATCCCCTTCCCCGCCTCGAGGCAGTGTCTCCTATGAGATCAATGTCTCTCTCTCCGTACTCACCTCCTCATACGCTACTCTTAACACATCCTGAGTATCATGCCACTCAAGATTTATCTCCTCCTCCTCCATATGTGCTCCCTTGCCAGCCTTAGCACCAACCCCCTCATCCTCCATCTCCTCCCCAACCAACTCCTCCTTAGTCTCGTCCCACATGTGCTCCTCAGAATCAGATTCTACGTTAATGGACTCATCCTCCTCTCCACTATGAGCAGGAGCAGACAAAATCTAAAGAAAAGGAACTCAAGGGACACAAACTACCCATCAAGAATGGTCCACACACCTAACTGAAATAGACACCCCTTAGCTAACCACCGTCTAGCCAAGATCTCCTCTAGGGCCCTTCCGGGCCTCCTGAATGGTCATCTAGACCGGTGCCATTGGGGGAAGTATTTCAGCATATGGGAGGCCAAAATGTTGAGAAACCTGATCTAATGGATGAGTTTTGACTCTCTTAGCCCTGTCAACTAAGTGGCATGTGGTAGAACAAGCTACCACCATGATCACCTCCTGTCCCCATAACCCTGTCATGTCTTGATAGGGAGTGGCAACCATGTCTGTCATGGTCAGAGAAGCCACTAGTTGATGAGGTTTCCTAAGAACAAACATAGTTTTCCACCTCACTACTCAGACATTCCCTAGATCCAATACCTATACTCCCCTCCCATAAGGGGTGATGCACTTTTAAACCCAGCTCATAACAAGAGTGGGATGGCTCAGTGACTGCCCCTGCAATCTGACTATCCTTATAAGTCATGGTAGGTAGTCCTTAGGATGTCTTCTCCCTAGGTGTATGTATGGCCATGTGCCTCAATATGTACAATGATAGGAGCCCAGCAATAGAGAAAGATTCCCATGATGGCTCTACAGATGATAAGAATAGGAGTAGTGGAAATGGACCAAACCTTGATTCCCTTCTTCGAATCAAATGAAACAACTATGTCTCCCATATAGGTGGCCCACTAATTCATCTCAGCCTTGGATCCTGTTGTCTATAGAGTCAGTCTCCTTGAAATATCCCTTGTGGGATACCACTTAAAAATGCACAAAATATTGAAAATTTGCAGCCAAATAAAATACTGATTTTTGTAGATTTTTACAGTTAGGGTAGCGAACTAAAGAAAATTAATATCTTCCAAAATATCCACCTGAATTACTTGAAAATTTAAAGAGAGCTTGCTAATATTATAAAGGACATAAGAAAACTGTTTTTGGAATTTTACAGAAATTAAAATGCTGCTAGAAAATTACAGCGTGCCCTAGACAGCTGGAAAACTTCTAAAATTCGTAACTCTCCAAATACAAGAGAAAAAATTATGAGACTTTGGAAATAACATTAACAAATATAGGAAATGATGTTTCAACCTTTAGATCTGAAAATGTACAACTAGAAAACCCTCCAAATAAAGGTTGTAAGTCACCTAGCTTGGAAAAGGGTTGGAAATTGATGAAGATTCCTTCAAAGTGATGCCAAGCCCTGCCCAAATCGCTGCCGTAAATCTGATCTGAGAACCCTTTGATTATCTTCCCCAAATGCCCCCAAAATCCTCAACACCCTCCCTTTGAAACCTCTGATAATATCTCTATAACACAACCCTTAAAACAACTCTAAAATGACAAGCTAGGGTAGATATCTCACTACCGAAGAATTCCCTGCTAGCTAGGGATGGATCTCTCACCACTGAAGCTAGGGTTCCTGTGGGATTTCACTCCACAAGCTATATATTTGCAAACAAGAGTTACATGTGAAGGAAAATAATTATGTATCCAAAAATTTATTTTCCTTTCTCCCCCAGCTCTTTATATACTTCTCCAAGGAAAAAGATCCCCAATAAACCCTAGACGCATTTCTTTCCATGGAAGGGCCAATAAAATAAAAGCAACTAAAGTTAATTTTTCCTTTTTAAGTTGTCATGGTCCAAAAGTGACCCCCAAACGCCAAATTTGAATATTATTACCATATGGCCCCTTCCCAATAGCTCTCAGCATCCATAGCCCCTTGGGTATGACCAAGGCTTGGACTCAACTTGGCCCTTAGGCATTTGGCGTAGGAAAGGGGACATTACAGTCCTCCCTTCACAAATTTTGCTTGTCCTAAAAGAAATGCAAATTAGGATGTTATAATATTTTCTCTCCCTCTCAAGTAGCATCCTCAAGTGGCAATCCCTTCCATCGCACTGAATACTCAGTGATTACTCTACTCCTGAGCCCCCTCTGTCTCTCTTCAATAATGGATTCTGGTTCTAGCACCAACTTCCCCTCATCATCTAGTGGCAGTGACTCTGTAGATGGTACAATATGTTATCCGAGCACCTTTTTAAGGCATGAATCATAGAATACATTATCTCTCTTAATGTGCTCTGATAGCTCTAGCTCATATGCAACTGCCCCAACTCGATGAACTACCCGGTACAGACCATAAAACCATGTTTTCAATTTCACTGCACCCTTTTGCTTCAATGAGGACTGCCTATATGGTTACAAACATAGGAATACTAGATCCCCAACCTCAAAATACCTCTCTATCCTATGTCGATCTTGCATATACCTTATGTTGTTTTTTGTGCCTTCTAAATGTTCTCTCTGAGAGCCTTCAAAATATCATGGTTCTCCTGTAGCCAATCTCGACCTTTGGGAGCTCGGTTATCTGGTAATACAAAATCCACAAATGTCATAGCATTGTGCCCATACAAGGCTCAGAAAGGAGTCATACCTATGGTCATTAGGTAGGTGGTATTGTAGCAATACCCACCCTTGTGTAACCATTTAATCCATGCCCACTGATGTCCTATCACATAACTCCGCAAGTAGCCCTCTATCCACTTATTGACTATCTCCGTCTGCCCATCTATCTATGGGTGGTAGCTAGTGCTAGGAGTCAACTCCGTACCTGCTAGTCTGAAAATCTCCTGCCAAAAGGTGCTCATGAAGATCTTGTCCCTATCACTAACAATATTTTTAGGCAACCCATGTAGCCTAAAAATACCAATATAGAAGATTCGGGCCACATCCACTGCCTCGTGCCCCTTGGGTAGGGAAAATAAATGAGCATACTTAGTTAACCGATAACCTAAAACATAAATGCATCTATGCTGATGCACCAAGGGAATCCCTATGATAAATTCCATAGACATGCTTTCCCATTTCTGTTCAAGAATGGGGAGAGGCGGAAGTAATCCTACTGGAAAATATTGCTCGGATTTGTTTTGCTGGAAAACCATACACTCTTTGACATGATTAAGGACATCATCCTTCATCCCCTTCCATGAAAATCTCTCCTTGATAAACCTGTATGTTTTGAAATACCCAAGATGTCCAGCTAGTGGTGTATCATGTACTGCTCGAAGGATCTTCTCCTTCATTTTGGATCCTAGTACAAGGAAAATCATATCCTTGTAGAAAATGAGATCATCCACTACTCTGTATCGGTCATCCTATATAATACTATCCATGATCTCACATGCAAACTGATTTTTGGAATACTCAACAACTATATGAGCCTTTCAATCCACTGAAATCTCAGACATAGAACTAAGCATAGAAGTGAGGTAAGAGCTCCTAGATAAAGCGTCAGCAACAATATTATTCTTACCTCTAGTGTACTCTATGTCAAAGTCATATGTTTGTACCTTGTTCACCCATATTTGTTGGTGATCATTGAGCTCCTTTTGTCCTAAGAAGAAACTCAAACTGTTGTGATTCATACAAACCATGAATTTACTTCCCATAAGGTACTGTATGAATTTGGCCAAAGCATGCATAATGGCCAACATTTCCTTGTTGTAAATTGAATACCCTCTCTCAATGGGTTTCAATTTCTAACTCTCATTGGCGATGGGATGCCTATCCTGTATGATTACTACCCCAAAACCCTCTCCTGATGCATCACACTCTAGAATGAATGGGCAGGATAAATCTGGTAATGCAAGGACAGGACACGAACTCATCACCTCCTTGAGGTGATCAAAAACTTGTTGTTCTGCGTTTGACCAAGCAAAATCCCCCTTCTTAGTCAAATCGGTCAATAGAGCAGTCAACCGAAAGAAATTCTTCACGAACCTCCAGTAGTATGTGCACAACCCCATGAATCCTCTCAAATGTGTCAATGTCCTAGGTGGCGTCCAATCCAGAATTATCTGTATCTTCTCTCTATCTACCTTCACTGTACCCCCACCAATCACATATCCCAAGTATAGAAGTCTGGTCATGCCAAACTCACACTTAGAATCTTTCGCATATAACGAATTAGCTTCTAATATCCCCAATATCTCACCCAGGTGCCTAATATGGTCCTCCCAAGTCCTACTATAGACTAAAATATCATCAAAGAAAACTAGTACAAACTTTCGCAAGTGGCGGTTGAACACATGATTAATGCAAGACTATAATGTAGCTGGAGAATTAGACAATTTGAAAGGCATCACTAAGAACTCAAAGTGACCGTAATGTCATCTAAAAGTTATCTTATGCACATCCTGCTCCCTGACTTTGATTTGATTATATCTAGAACGTAAATCTATTTTTTCAAAAATAGATTACACCATGTAATTCGTCAAGCAACTCATCAATGCATGGTACGGGATACTTATTATTTATTGTCTTCTCATTCAAGGCATGGTAGTCCATACACATCTGCAGGGTCCCATCCTTCTTCTTCACTAATGCCACCGATGAAGCAAAAGGACTGGAACTCAGTCTAATATGCCCCATATCAATGAGATCATGTATAGTCTTCTCGATGTCATCCTTAAACCATTTGGGGTGACGGTAAGGAGAAGTAACCACCAGTCTAGCATCCTCGAACTCAATCACATGCTCGAATCCCCTATCTGGAGGTATTCCTGGAGGTATGTCACCAAAAACTACACTATGTCTATCTAATAAGCCATGTATATCCACATGATACTCCTATTGTCCATCCTCTGATTTCTTGGTTGAAACAAAACAATGTACTGCCCAATCCACCCCGTTGTGCCTATAAATACTCTCAATCCTCTTGGCTATAACAACTCAGGGTGCCTCTGAAGATAATCCCCTCAAAATCAAATTCCTCCCTTCAGACTTAAACTTCAGCTCCATCATCTGGAAGTTAGTCCAAAACTCACCAAGGGAATGGAGCCATTGTACTCCAAGCACTATGTTTGTCTCTCCAATACCAACAATATAGAAATCATTGGTAACTATATAATTACCCATTGTGATGCCCAATTGGGGAACCCGTCGTGTGCATCTCATAGAATCTCCATTGGCTACAACCATGTTGAATCCCTCAAATTCCTTTGTCTGTAGCTCTCTCCTCTCAACCAATGAGGCATCAATAAATTTGTGGGTTGTCCCACTATAAATGAGTACTACAACTCGCTATCCCTAAAAAACTCCCCTAACTCTGAATGCCTTGTACCTTGAGGTACTAGACAAAGTGGCAATAGTCTCCTAGGGAAAAGTCTCACTATCCTACTCAACACCTGCACTATCTAATGCATCATCATCATCATCATCCTCTAATCCCCATGTGTCCAACTCCTCGTTACCATCACTCTCCTCAAAGACCTTTATGAATTGGGCCCTCCCTCTACCCTTGCAATCATGTCCTAGAACCCAAGGTGTGTGGCAATCAAAACATAATTTCTTTCACCTCAATTCCTCTCTATCCTCTCTAAATCCAAATGGTCTCCATGCTTTATCTTTCTTAGGTGGGGGTGCCTTCGGCTGCGAACCATCGGTCCTAGAAGGAAAACTCTTAAGATGCACTCGAGGTGGAAACCTTGACTTAGGAGTGGATAACTCCAAGTCACGAGCTCTCTTAATAGCCTCATGAAAAGAAGAAGGCTCAAATTCCTTCACAAATCTAGCGAGAGCGTCTGTCAAACCTATTGTGAATAGGGAAATCAACCTTAGCTCTGTAACATCAGGTACTATGACCGATAGTCTCTGAAAATCTATGATATACTGATCCAAGGAACCGGTCTACCTCAAATGAGTCAACTCTCTAAAATACCTATCGGGGTCCCTCCTATGAAATCTTCTCATTAGCCTCTTTGTGAACTCTGCATAAGTCGTGATGTATATGTGTCCATGTGTAATCAACCCATGATGCCACCAATCATGAGCGTCTCCCTCTAAATGTAAGATTGCAAACTTAATTGCATCTTCCTCATGCATGGGATTCAAGTCGAAGTATGTCTTCAAATTCTGAACCTAAGACTGTGCAGTACACTTCTTAGAACTGTCGAAGTGTGGAACAGAAATCTATCCCAACCTCCTTTACATTTCTGATCCCTGTACCTGGTGATCTTTCCTAGGCCTGCTACCAATATTCATTTTGCAATATTCTTGAAATGTCATGTTGTCACAAAAACCATCACTTAAGGTCTAGTACATTTCCCAACAAGACTCCTTATCTACAATATCCACTGGTTCACGTACCTGTGAAACTTTTGGATCCTTCAAGAAACAAGGTTCGTGAAACCCCAAAGGCCTGGTAGAAGAATGGGGGGACCGCTGCCCTGAATGTCTACCCTCACCTCTTTGACCAAGTTTCCCCTATTTCTATTTTCTCATCTTTCTGCATGAGTATCAATCTTGTCCTATGTTAATCTCTCAGTGAGCTGGCTCAAATAGAGATTGGTAGTCTCCTACTACTTTACCATGTTGGTGAACAATTGTTTCATCAGATCTACACCTATATCCTCACTGTCTTTGTCCCTCATATTTCAATCCCAATAGGCTAGAGAAACAACTGCTCTGATATCACTGAAATATCCCTTGTGGGATACCACTTAAAAATGCACAAAATATTGAAAATTTGCAGCCAAATAAAATACTGCTTTTTACATATTTTTACAGTTAGGGCAGTGAACTAAAGAAAATTAATATCTTCCAAAATATCCACCCAAATTACTTGAACATTTAAAGAGAGCTTACTAGTATTATAAAGGACATAAGAAAACTATTTTTGGAATTTTATAGAAATTAAAATGCTGCCAGAAAATTACAGCATGCCCTAGACAGCTGGAAAACTTCTAAAATTCGTAACTCTCCAAATACAAGAGAAAAAATTATGAGACTTTGGAAATAACATTAACAAATTTAGGAACTGATGTTTCAATCTTCAGATATGAAAATGGCTAACTGGAAAACCCTCAAAATAAAGGCTGCAAGTCACCTAGCTTGGAAAAGTGTTAGAAATTGATGAAGATACCTTCAAATTGATGTTAATCCCTGCCCAAATGGCTGTCGTAAATCTGATTTGAGAACCCTCTGATTATCTTCCCCAAATGCCCCCAAAATCCTCAAAACCCTCCCTTTGAAACCTCTAATAATATCTCTATAACACAACCTTGAAAGCGGCTCTAAAATGACAAGCTAGGGTAAATATCTCACTACAGAAGAATGCCCTGCTAGCTAGGGATGGATCTCTCACCACTGAAGCTAGGGTTCCTGTGGGATTTCACTCCACAAGCTGTAGATTTGCAAACAAGAGTTACACATGAAGGAAAATAATTATGTATCCAAAAAGTGCTTTTCCTTTCTCCCCCAGCTCCTTATATACTTCTCCAAGGTAAAAGAAATAAACCCTAGATGCATTTCTTTCCATGAAAGGGAAAATAAAATAAAAGCAACTAAAGTTAATTTTTCCTTTTTAAGTCACCATGGTCCAAAAGTGACCCCCAAACACCAAATTTGAATATTAGTACCGTATGGCCCCTTCCCAATAGCTCCTAGAATCCACAGCCCCTTGGGTATGACCAAGGCTTGGACTCAACTTGGCCCTTAGGCCTTTGGCATGGGAAAGGTGAAATTACACTCCTCCCAAGTATCAAGAGCCCAAGAATGTGATATACGTCCTCCAAGTTATGGTCCACTCACCTCTGGCACCTAGAAATCAGAAAATGTTTCGTTCTGCATCCCAATAAGAAAATAAGTCACACAATATGTGACTAGTAGGGGCAACATGGGGCACATTTACAATCCTTGAGATGCCTTCCCTCTAGAGACTATCCCTCTCAGCCTGAGTTAGCATATCCAAGATCTAAGGGATCCAATCACACTCCCTCTCCCGACTCCAGCATATGTACTCCACCTTCTTCTACATTCACCAAAATATGGGGAAAAGAGCAAGTTAGTAATGTATACAAGAAGATAAGCTCACCAAAAACATGAAAAACCATCAAAAATTCAAAAAAATCAAGTTAATGTATGTTTTTGTCATTCTATTCAGATCCATCGCCCAGTGAAGGGTGGCAGTTCCACGACCGTCACCATGGTAGGGCGGAAGTCCAGTGACCGCCGCCCTACTTTGGGTGGCGGTCCTGAGCTGATTTTCAAAATACGCCCTTAACCCTAAACATGCCCAAAAATGTAAAAAACAACCATTTTTGACAAAATAAAAGACTTCCCTATGGGTGCCCCCCAAGAGACTCATTTAAGACAAGAAATTTTGAAAATAGTCCTCCCTAGGTAAAATTTTCAAACATTTTACATTTTAGGTATGAAAGGGAAAAAGTGAAAAAAACCAACCTTAGACCGGGTTGGTCGATCTCCTACTCATGGAGGCATGATCACGATCTCGTGATGGTCGTTTCGGTTGTACTCTCGATAAAAACGGTCACCGTGGGCCTAGAGCTCCAAATTAACCAAATCGAGTATGCACAAATGAATTAAAAAATGAGTTGTTTAGATATATATATGATGTTTTGACCTTGTTTTGAGTGTATGTGTTTACAGGGTTGGAGCGTTAGTGCAGGTATATATCTATATCCCTGCAAAAATGGTAAGTCCTTTTGTCATATTGGTTTAGTGTTTATTTTTTTATATTTTTTCTATATGCACTTGAGTCTTCTTTCTCTTGTAGGTAGCAGGAGTTTAGATGGCAACGTTTCGAGACACAAGCGTGTCAGGTATAAATTCTAACTCCCCATTTCGAGAATGCCATCTTGGAATCTACGTTTTATGCCTTTTCATGGCTAAAACGCTTCTCTAAGGGGGAAATATGTATGCACCCAAAATTACATGTGCTACATTGTCGAAAAATGGTTAAAAAATTCCCCAATGATGATTCAAGTCCTTTTAAGAAGGTTTTCAAGCTCCAAAACCCATTCACAGTGTATATTTGTAGCCTAGACATCTTTACTTAGCCTTCCCGCACCTTTTTCTAGCTTTCTGCTTCTTTATGTGCATGTTTTGGCCTTTAGTGCCAAGACCGCCACCCTATGCAAAGAGGTGGTCCTAACTGACTTTTCCATATTTTGTCATGCGTGTTTTTAACATGCAACAATTCACTTAACTTCACTTTTAACATGCATTCGTGTGCCAAATTTTCTAAAAATAGTTTTAATTGCTTGGTTCTCCTTCCCTCTTCTATTTTTGCATGTGTTTTAGTTAGTTGGAACTGCTTCTTCTTACCTTATGCATGAAGGAACATCCCAACCCCAATTATTTTATATTCCATGCTTATATTCAAGCAAAAGGCTGAGAATTTTTATGTATCTTTCATTGTATTTCTGCCATAATCTTGCTAGGAATTGCATAGCCAAGCTTAGATCTCTTATGTTATCTCTCTTCCACTTGCATTTCATCCAAACTACCTTCAAGTTGCCAATGCTCAAGTGCCATCCTCCTGTCAATTTTCTTGTATTCCCAATCCCTTTGACTCATATGAACACTCAGAGAAAGAAAGGAACAAACTGAGGGGATAGATACAAATACAACTAGATTTGCTAAAGCTCTTTCTTATCCATGTTGGAATTGTGTGTTTGTTTTCTTTATTTGTTAAATTTTCAATTTTAAATCACTAGTTTCAAATGCATATCAAATAGAGAAATTAAATTTTTCATTTCAATAGGTTAGGTAATTACAAGTAGATCAAATCATTAGAAAGTTTTCTATTTAACATTACCAGGGAAGTTGTGGGGAACAATAGCTCTTTCAGGGTCATGATTTGTTCTTCACCTCTGAGGTAGGGTTTGAAGGGTTTTGGATTGGATTAGGTTATTTGTTTTAGATTATATTCATATATTTGCACAAGTAACCAACTACATCCAGCTGATTACTTGTCTTTATTTTATTTATTAGATTATAATACATTTCTTAAAAACTAGAAAAGATCAAAAATATTTCCTTTGATAGATTAGTTTGCTTTTTATTGTTTTTCTCTGATATATTGTGAAAGCTCCAAAAACATAGATTAGATTTCCTTTAGTAGTTATTTTTCTTATTAAAATCACTTCATTTCATTTTGTATGACCATCAACGGTCCACAACAATAAAAGACGTATAATTGTGATCCCTTGGTCCCATAACCCAATGAGCCAGAATTGATAGCTGATATTGATACAAGTTTACATTTGATAGTCTTACGCACACCCGTAACTTTTGCTGAGAAAATCAAACAAATAAATATGCTAAAAATCATTACTAATCAAGTCTATGATTATTGGACTGCTCCTGGCAACAGGGTTTGATTATGTGCATGACCATACAAGGGCCACAACCTCCACGAGTTTTTGGTTGTGATCCTCAGGTCCCACAACCCAACGGGCATGTTAACCAGTTAGACATTAACTCTAGTATTCAGATCTTCTCCGATTCTCCCAGATATTATTGCACAACTTTCCTTACTGAACATAGCATCCGATCAGGTGAAGAATTTCTAGACTAGACCAAAAAATTACCCATAAGTCCTTGCGGCTCCACTATGTCTCTCGTTCTTACTTATATGACCTTGTCTAGAAATCCATACTAGGCACCCGTAGGTCATTTTCTGCATGTTCAACAACCAACGAATAGAATCACGGCAAATCTCAATATTGATTGGAGTCCCTAAGCCGCTATTATATCAAACCGAACCATCACACCACTTTAAGTTAGGAGAGCATTCTTTTCCTTAGACTTGCAGATCCTAATATTGCGTGTTGAAGACATAATATTTCCTAATTAGCTTGATCCCCATCACTACACTCCCATTCACATCCATTCTACACTAGCTATCTCGGCATAACCTCAAGAGGTCGGGTGTGAAGAAGGTCACGTGTTAATTTTCTATCATATAGTACACCATGTAAGGGAAAGCTAATGGCGAATGGGTGGAATTCTAGGAAAGGCAAAGGTATTACTACCCCAGGTTCTCTCTTTATTCAAAATTTCCCATACCATTATTTCTAAGGTGAAAATGACCAAGGATGAGATTGAGAAATAAAATTCCCTTTAGGATAGTGTGTTCCCATTGGTGTCCAAGATGAGTTGTCTTGATTCTCAGTCCTTAGTGAGCAAAAATGTATTCACCTCTATCTCTGAAAAAAAAATTCTCCCATATGTTCTCACACAATGAGTGCTAGATATGATATGATAAATGATGTTATCTCAAAACTTGAGTCTTGTGGAGAGCATGCATCTAATATATTGGAAATTTTTAGCAACAATGTGCAAAAACACGAATAACCTCCACTTCACGAATTGTCATCCTTAGAAGAGATCCTTAAGTATTTCCTTGATTTGGTCAAGAAAGAGGAAGGGGATCTATTCTCTTTCAATGAAGATATTTTGGAATCCCTTGCAAAAATTAGAGGATCTATCTCTCATACTTCAAGAGATCATCAAGTTTGGTTCAACCAAAGAAAGACCCTTGGTGGTTATCCTGAGACAAGGATCAATATTTTGGGTTATGTTTGCATTCCACGGGTAGAGAAGGTGACACTCGCAACAAATCATTTCAGTAAAGAAGTGAAGGGTGAGGAGTTCATTCCTAGATCATTTATTTAGAATTCTCCAGGATTTGGGTCTTCATCATTGGAAGATTCTTTGTCCTTAGATTGATCAATCTCTTCTTCTCTCTCTTCTTCCCTCTCTCTCTCTATGTTCTAATTCATCGTTGGGAATGTACATTTTGACTTTTTGTCTTATTCACTAAAATGACCTTTTAATTTGACATTGTAAAAGTTCTCTTTCATTAATAAGAAAGGATGTTATTTTTATTCCTATATGAATATGTGTTAGAAGCATAGTGACTGATAGGGGTGAATTAGTCATACAATAATTTTAACTTCATTCACCATTTCTTACATTCATCATTCAATACAACCATTTAAATTCATAACCATGTGATCTTATTAGGTGTGTATTAAACATTCACAAGTGCACGAAACAAAGAGGAAGAAACATTAGACCCATATATAAGTGGAAAACTCTCGAGGGGAAGAAAACCCACTGAAAACATTTGTTTATACTACACAAACAAAGGACTTGCATGAATATTACACATCATGTAAGATGTATTTAGTGAGGCACCAACCCTACGAGGAACACCAACCACTAGTTTAGTAGGGCACCAACCCTACAAGGAAACTACACCCCCTAAGGTGATCAAGCACTAACTCAACCACCTGGAAATGGATTATCACTAATGATATGCTTCTCACACAACTGATAGTGATCCAAGTTCAGCTCCAAACATAACAAACCCTCATCAAAACACACTCTCTCCTAACTTTCTCAATCCTTCTTCTTCATGATTTTATTAGATCAATTTCCCTTTCATACCTTCTCTTTAATATTCATTAGAAATTTATGCCTCTCCTTAACTCTTTCCTTGACACTTATTCACTCTTATTTAACCTCCTATAGATTTCTCATGACCCCATGGACTCAACTAATTACAAATGACTAAAAACACTTTCTTATCTACCTGTCATTAGCTCAAAATACCCCTAGGTCTATCATGACCATATAGTTAGATCATCCCAACCAAAAAAAATAACATGAACATCATATAAATCAACTCGAAGGACCCAAGTAAGTCGGAAGGGGTCAAGACATCTCCAAAAAACACTAAGACACCTACAAAGGCCAAAAGAAGTTCCTCAAGCACCAACAAATGTACCAACATCTCCAAGGGCATCAAAAAGAAAATTCATGGCCCCAAAATTATCCTACAACTCGGGAACAACCTCCTTAACATCATCAACAAGCTCAGGAGCTTCTACAACTTCCATCTCCACCATGAAACACTCTAAAAAGCAAGTAAACCCTACAAGGTCTTTAAGCACCTAGAAAATAGTCCTGGAGAATAACCAAATTCACATAGAAAAAATCATCATCGTGGCTCAATTCATATACCATTGGAAATGTTTTTAAACCTCATTTTTTTAAAACTCACTTTATCCTCCAACTCATAGTGCAAGACCTCCAGCTAGCTCAATCACTGAAACTTCTCCAAATTGCCAAATTGGACTCAAGAACCAGTCTTGAGGAATCTGACTCAAAAAAAAATCAATGTGAATTCCAAGCTCAACAAAAGCATGGAACACATCAAATGAGACCTGGAAAAAATCATCAAGTACTAACATGCATAGCTCATGTGGAGAAAATTGATCCAACACACATGTTCCTTCGATGCTTCTTGAGAAGCCAACTAGGGATTTCTATACCATTAGGTCTTCAACTAAATACCTCGTCATCATACCATTCCAAGAGATCAAAAACATCATACCAATTTTCAATCAAATATTCATGACCATCATATGCAACAACAACAAAAAAAATGATCAAACTCACTTCAAACCAAGAGACTAGCTTTTTATAACTTAAGGGAAAAAACGGTAGGGCAACTTTGGAGACCTATAACTCAAAAAAAATTCAAGAAATCTAATGAAAATTTTCATGGATGTCTATCACATATCTAAATGATTCTGGAACAATTCACTTTTCATCCTAAAGCTTCCATCTCTTTAGTGAAACTGTAAATTTCCACAAAACTAGGGTTTTCTCTCACTTCCCAGAATAGTTAGAACACCAATACACCACAAAATTGATCTTTGAGGAATCCTCTTCAACCCTAATTATTTAAATTTTATTTCCAAGACAATTTTTAGACCAAACAATTCACTTCTTCCAATTTTCTCTACTATGAGGGTTTAAGAACAGTCTAACTTCTTAACAATTGTTCATAAATGTCTGAAAATCAATCTACCTCATTATTTTTGAAAAAAAAAATCTAGAATAAATGTAAAATCATCCCCAAAATCCACAAGGTCCCATGAAAAGTGTGTGTGAGTAGGTGAGTATCTAAAGTACCCAATTTGAGCTTTATTTAACTTCTTTAAAACTCAATTTTACCAAAAATCACATAACTTGAAATTTATTCACAACTTTTACCTAAAAACCTGTCATGAAGCATCATTACTACCTACTCTAACTGACCCTAATCTCATACATTCTCAAATATTCCTAAAACTCTCCAACCACTGAGACTTGCCTATGTTATCTTGTCTTGTCTTCACCTTCTTGCTTCCGAAGGACCATGAAAAATTATGACACAACTGAGAATTGGCTTGAAATACCTCATACACCTCATATTAAATGTCACAAAACTCCTACCATGCTTGAATAAGGCTTTCCTACTCCATCTCTCATGCTTCCTATACCATGCACCATGCTCTAACTCTATGAATAGGCCTAGAATGACCTGACTCAACCATGACAACCAATGAACTAATCACGATGACTCATTACATACACATATACACCTATTGAGGATGTGCGAGATGGAGAAATGAAGTACAAATATCATAGGGTCAGGATGCCCGAATCCCAGGTAGAATGTGACCTAGATATAAGAGACTCAGAACTTGGTCATATCGATATGGAAGACTTCTGGGCCAGAACCATAAGGGTCACAGGAAGTCTGTGGATGGACAAGCTGGTAGGTAGTAGCCTGCATTTTGCTGGGGGATCTCGGTCAGTGCTGTGAACAATGAGTTCATGATGGTATTAGCCCGCTGCTACAACAAAAACACAAGGTGTGTCCAGAATGAGAAAGGCGAGGTTGTGATCAACCTCACTGCCCGACACTTCGAAATAATGCTTGGCATTCCTCACCACCGGCACTTTGTGGCCGTAAGCCAAGAAGATTGCACCAAGGCTTGGGAAGATAATGAAGATCAGTGTATGCAATTAATGAATGAGGTATACCTGAAAAACAAGAAGGTGGTGACCAGATGGCCACAAGTCATTCATCGAAGTGATTTCTCAGAGGAACTCAGTGATACCATCACGTTCCTGAGCAGAGTATTTGGGCTTCCTGATGCCCACTACTTTCATAAATGGATGCTTAGATACCTAGAGACAATGAACAAGAATGTACCAGATCAACACTTCGAGTGGGCGGAGATCATAAGCAGCACTATATCTGAGTAGCTCCAACAACTTACCACAACGAGGAGGTTCTATATGAACTCCTACGTAGTTTATGTTGCGGCCTCAGAAAGAGATTATCCAGCGTTAATGTGGTGCGGGGTTTGGCCCCAAGTCAAAATATATGAATACTATCCAGAACTGAAGCTGGAAAATAGTATCCCCCAGTTTACAAAGATTAACGATGCCTTCTTCTACGGCATCATCTACCTTTTGAGGCCAAACATGACTCACGGTCATACGACCAAGAGCATTGTTGCAGCAACAGAGAAATGGGGGGCCTTGTTCACTCAATTCCCCACCTTCACTTATCTGAGGGCAGCCAACTTCTTGGGGGGAACCAACCAAATTGGGGCCCCAAGCTGATCCTACTGGAGCTGTCAAGAAGCCAACTTCTTGGGGGAACTATCCAAATTGCCAAACGAGAAGTGCTTGAAGAGAAAGAAGGGTGGAACTCCTTTCCCCCTCACAGTGGGCAGGTACACTTGTCTCTCTCACCACAAAGCACGGGAGATGTTTGCAGAGCTGGAGCTGCTAAATCTAAAGCACAACTTCCCGATAAGGCCCACTTTTGACACAAGGATCCTTCCCAGGATCAACTTCAACCCATGAGGATCTCCATGTTCATGGAGGTACCAGAAGCCCAGTTCCACATCTCGTCACCTTAGTAGTAGCAAAATCCCAAAAGGATACAAACCCTTTCAGCCACGGGACGACGATGAATAATCTCTTTCTTCCCGACCTTCTCCTTGTAAATATCTAAAGTATGTTGACACAACCTCGGGGATGACATCATCCATGTTGCACCATGGGATGATGTCATCCACAAAGTTGTCAAAAGTCAACAAATGACTTTGAGATATTTTGTAAGATATTTTTGTAATTAAGTGGTTGGCTCGAGTTTTGCCTTCTCTTCTTCTCTTCTTCTATAAATACTTGAATACTTGTTGTATTCAAGGGTGAATATTTTTCAGATAAGAAATAGGAGTAGGAAGAAAAGATTTTGGGCACTTTTTCTAACAGAAACGAATATTAATACAATATTTAGACTTTGTGCTGAATACATGTGTTTTACATCAGACCTTTCTTATGTTAGATCTGTGTGATCATTCTGTTGAATCTACTTCTACTTTGTTGTCATTTATTCATCAGTATTGCTTTATTTGTCTATGCAAAGTAGGTTTGGCTCTGTATACTACCAACCCAAATCATAGACCTTCTGACCTTTCCCATGCTTTGGAATTCATTTCTTTTCTCCCTTCAGATCTTTCCTATCTTCCCACTGTCGCTTCTTTCCCTTCTTTTACAGTTGGAAATACCTCTATTGGGATAAGATCCCAACCCCTGAAGGCCAGAATATTGTGAGACTTGCACAAGATTCCTGCTAAAGTAGAATAGCAATCGCACCAGTTTCACTTTGCTGACTCAAAGAGGGGCTATGCCCTGCACACCTTGGCTCGTCTGTCCATAGATCTGTCCACGTGACAGATTTTCAAACCAATAGTTTTTGGCGACTCCTTTGGGGATCGAACAGATCTCTTCAGATCTATGATGGTGGTGTGTTTAAAAAATCAGTGGGGAATCTTCAGAAAAATCATTACCTATTTGCAAATCTGAACTTTTGCTTAAAACCCAGAAATTTTTGCAAAAGTGACCCAAACTAAAAATCTTTCTTCAGAGATCCATATGCATCCTACAACTAGATAGAGATCTTTAGTTCTCTGAGTTTTTACAAAAATCCGTATTTTTCCAAAGATCTGAGTTTCTGAGCAGTTTACCAAAATTTTCAAACTCTTTGAAAAGTCAAACTCTAGATCTGAAAATCAGCTTACTAAGTTTTACCATCATTTTATCCTTGTTAATCAAACAAATAAACCGCAATCGGTTTTTAAGAGGAGGATAAAATTTTAATATTCCGAAAAGTACATGCTGCTGATTTTCCTTGTCAGAATAATCAGAAAATCAGTAGGTACAGCCAAAAAGAGTTCTTAAATCCGTTCCAAAAATTACAGATCTAGAAGGTACACTGGCAGGTGAACCATTTACTCGTAGCAGGAGAGCTCACGGAGAAGTCAATCTTACCTTTGACCTGCTTCAAAGGCACAACTTCAGTATAACACCAACTCGCTTCTCGTCGCTGAGTTCAGATGACCGGTCATCCAGGAGTGTCTCACCTCCATGAAGGAAGCATCTCTCATCAGGAACATCTACATCACTTTGTAGTGCCTTGCTGCTCAATAGAACTGTGCTTCCAGCCCGCGTTCTTTTTCCAGCCGTCCAAATGGCAGTACCATGGGGAAATGCTATGGGCCCCCTGGCTTTGCCACATCCTGTTCACGCGCTCCCACATGGAAACCGAAAGAATTTTCCCAAATTTGATGGGAGCAGAAACCAAAGCATGGATTCACACATATCTGCATTCATCATGTCATGCAGTATCCTAGATGTGACCCATGAAGATGTGTCGGTTCAAGTTTTTCTGGAAACTTTGCAAGGGCCCGCAGCAGAATGGTTTCAGCATTTGCCGGCCGGATCTATTACTAGTTGGGCCACCTTGCGGGATGCTTTTGAAGATAGGTATAAGCCTTCCGAAGACGCATTCGCGTTACTGTCCAAGATCACTCACCTAAAGAAGGAGGCCAATGAAACTATGCGTGACTTCATCTCCCGTTTCAATTCACTGATCAACCGTGTTCTGCCTACCATGCTTCCAACACCGGAAAATCAGAAGTGTTTCTTCATAAACGCTATGAGCTCGAAAGTAAGTTTCTTACTCCTGCAAGAACAAGTAGCTACCTTGATTCTCGCCCAGGCTGCTGCCATCTGAATCGAAGATAACTTGCTAATATCTGGCGAATTAAAAAGGGAATCATCCAAGCTTAAAGCTTCTGAGCCTTTCTCCCACTACTTCGTCTGATCTAGGCATTTCAAAAGATGGCGAATGACTTGCTCGCATTAAAGAAGCAGTTGGCCCAAGCTTCCCCCAGTTCCTCGTACTGGGATATTCCACGAAGAACTTTCACTCCCAACAGCATCCCGCATAGGCCGCGTTTACCTACAACTGCTCCGCGGTTGGCGCTTGAGGCTCCTCTGGTCAACGCTTTAGCTGAAATCGAAGAAGAAGAGAAAAATTATGAAGAACCTTCATCTCAAGGCGAAGATGATCAAGATGTTGGTGAACCGACTGGCGACTCTACTATCGGGTATATGGAATTTGATGAGGAAGAATCTGACGAAGAAGAGGGTACCCAAGGATATGCAAGTGGACAATCATATGCTGTTTTTACCCGCTCGCAAGGAAAAGAAGCAGAGGTCACTGCCAATGTGTAGAAAGAGAAGGCTACATTATCCACGCCCCCAACCATTGCTAAAAGAGGTAATCCTCTTCCTGCTCAACCCCCTGTTAAGTCTTTTACAAAGAAATCTTTTCCTCCCATCTCTCCTCCAAATCAGCCTTCTTCTATTTCCATGAAGACCAGTAACTTTACCCTACCATCGCGAAATGAAGGACTCATTCCTCCATCAACGCAACCCTTGGCCACATTTGACATAATTGACCACACTAAAAAGACCAAGATTCAAATGTCTGAAGCCGAGTACCTTCAGTCAAACCCCGAACAGCTTGTAAGGTTGACTGAATACATCCAAAGTTCAGGTCGGTCATAACTAATCAGGTTTCCCCAAAAGGAATCCTTTCCACCCCTCCTTCATCCTGCATAAATGTTGCCTCAACTTCCGCATCAGGTAAGATAGAACCTTTCTACCTCTCCCTCCTAATCAATGGCCACAAACTAAGCAACGGCATAATTGATTCTAGAGCTTCCGACAATGTCATACCGGTAAAAGTTGCCCATGCCCTGGGCCTCACCCTTACCAAGCCTTTTGGAAGATGTTATTCCTTGGAAACCAAGCAAGTTCCGCTGATCGGTCAAATCAAAGATGCACAATTTGCGTTTGCAGCATTCCCAGAGAAAAGGGTAAAGATGACCGTCCTTGTTGCCGATATTCTAGCAACCTATGGAATTCTACTAGAAAGGAGTTTTTGCAGTGAAGTTAGTGGGGAGATTCATATGGATTGGTCTAAGGCTAGGATCCTTGTCAAATGTGTAATGCAAACTTTGGATCCTGAATCGCAAAGGAAGTACCTGGTTACTAACTCTGATGACCCTAAACCCCAAATTCTCTTCGAATCATCAGGGATGGGGAACTATTTCTTGTCTACTGAGTCTAAAAAAATGGATGTCCTCATCCAAGAAGGGGATCTTAAGAAGATCTGGAATTTGTAGTTTGATGACAGCTACACGACTAGTGGGTGTGGCACTAGCGCCGTGCTTATATCTCCCGAAGAAGAGATTATTCCTCTCTCTTTCAAGTTACAATTTTTCAACACAAATAATACTACTGAGTATGAATCTCTGCTACTTGGCATGCAAGCCACGAAGGAAAGAGGTTTCAAGAATCTTAAGGTACAAGTTGATGTAGAGCTGGTCATAAATCAAGTTAAGAGGATATACCGAGTGAAGAATGAAAGGCTCAGACATTACCACAATGCGGTGTGGGACAACATCGAGGAGTTTGATGATTTTTCAATAAAAGCCATCCTGAGAGCTCAGAATGACACGTCCGATTCGTTGGCCGTTTCAGCATCCCTCATGCTCCCTTACCTAGGTTTGAAAATAGACAAATATACCATTGAGGTGGTTTTTCACCCAAGCGTGCTGGACAATTCCCAGCATTGGCTAGTATTCAACAATGACAATCAACTCATTGCCTTTCTAGAAAATGTGGAAAATTTTAGTGAACTTCATTTTGAAGGATCCACTTCTACATGTTGCGAATCAATTACTGATCAAAATGAAGAATTAAAAGGAAGCAATGACATATGCCAGCTCAAAGGAAATAAAATCCCAAAAGGCCTGGTCTCCGTAGAGTGGTTATTCGATAGGCATGATCACTTTGTTAAAAAGAAAAGGCGAGATGATCCTAACTCCTCCCCAGAAACCAAAACAGTCAATTTAGGTTTGGTAGAACATCCGTAGTTCATGAACATTGGAAAATGTTACACACCTGAAGAGAAGCGGAAGTTTTTCAAACTACTGAAGAAATACATGGATGTATTGGCATGGTCCTACGCTAATCTAAAGTCTTTTAAGCCGAAGGACGTCCAGCATAATATTCCATTGAAAGAGGACGTCAAACATTTTGGCCAGAAGTAGAGACACTATAATCCTAAGATCTCAGGTACTATCTGGGCTGAAATTCAGAAAATGCTGGACGCATGAATCATTTTTCCTATCCATCACAGTACTTGGGTGGCAAACATTGTGCCAGTGCGTAAGAAGAATGGAGAGATACGCATATGTGTAGATTTTCGTAACCTGATTCAGGCCTCCCTGAAGGACAACTACCCGCTTCCCATAATGGATCAGGTTCTGCATAGGCGGTAACTAGATCAGAAATGTTGTCCATGCTTGATGGTTTTTTGGGCTACAATCAGATTGAATTATCACCAGAAGACCAATTTAAAATAGCATTCACTACTCCTTGGGGTACATTTGCTTACAGCAGGATGCCTTTTGGCCTAACCACTGTTGGTGCCACTTTCCAGTGAGTTGATGGACTTCACGTTCAAAGGTATGATGGGGAAGCTCATCGTAGTCTACTTAGATGACTTAATTATGTTCTCCAAACAGCGAAATGATCATTGTGATCATTTAGAGCAAGTATTGATTAGATGCCGAGAGCACGGGATCTCCCTAAATCCGAAAAAGTCCGTTTTCGGAGTCACAGAGGGAAAATTGCGGGGACATGTTGTTAGCAGAGAAGGGACAAAGATAGATACTCGAAAGAGTTAAGGCTATTCAGAACCTTACTTTACCTACAAGTAAAACTGACATTCACTCTTTTTTCAGAAAAGTGAATTTTCTCAGGCACTTTGTTCCTGACTTTGCTGAAAAAGACTCGTCATATACTAGACATGATGAAAGGGTCACCAACTTTCCGATGGAGCGAAGAAGGGAAGAAGTTGTTTGAAGAAATAAAAGCCTCCGTCACTCACGTGCCAGTCCTGGTATGTCCTAATTTCTCCAAATATTTTATTATGTATAGCTATGCATCCGAGCACACTATGTCGGCCATCCTAATGCAAAAGAATTCTCAAAATGTTGAATCCCCGATTACGTTTATGAGCTCTCCTCTCAAGCCTCATGAATTAAAGATGTCTCAGTTAGAAAAAAATGCCTTCGCCATTGTCAAGGTAGTTAAGAACTTCAGATTTTACATTCTAAACTCTTATACGGTGGTTCTAGTTCCTGACACGGCAATCAAGTCAATTTTAACTCAACAGGAGTTAGGGAGCTTGTGGGGAGAATTGGATTACAAAATTCCAAGAGTATGACCTGGATCTAAAACCAACTAAGCTGGTAAGAGGCAAGGGCCTATGTCAGCTTATGGCTGAAAACAAAGATTTAGGAGTTTCCTGAGGAAAAGGATGATTACACCGACATGGAGCACAAAGGCAGCTGGAGAAACCTGATTTTCTGCCTATGGTCCTATTTGTCACGACCAGTGACGAGTGTTATTCCGATATTACTTTCTTTCTCACCTATGGAAAATTCCTAGCCCATCTAAGTGCAAAGGAAAAGTGCGCTATAAAGCTCAGAGCAGCCAGATATATCATCTGGGATGACGAGTTTATACAAACACGGAATAGATGGCATCTGCTTGCGATGTGTTGACAAGCCACAGCAAGTGAAGTTACTTGAGAGTTTTCATAATTCAGCTTGTGGGGGCCATTTCTCCTCTTCCGTGACAGCACACAAGATCATCTGGGCTAGGTACTATTAGCCGATGATTTTCCAAGATACAACCACCTGGGTAGCAAAGTGTGAGCCTTGTAAGCAGTTTGTCGGCAAGCCCAAGTTGGTTGCTTTTCCCCTCAGGCCGGTCATTGTCGATGAACCATTAAAGCAGTGGGGAATTGATTTTATTGGTGCACTCAATCCCCAATTGAGTTCCAGACATAGTTATGTCCAGACGGTAACAGATTACTTTCATGAAATGGGTGGAAGCCATACCTTTCAAACATGCCACTTCCGAAGTTGTTTGCAGTTTTATCAAAGAAAATATCATTTTCAAGTTTGGCGTTCCAAACAAGATTGTTGCTGATAACACTTCCAACTTCTCCTCACGAGAAGTTGTTGGTTTTTGCTATGAATACAGAATAACTTTGGCTCACGCCTTGGATTATTACCCTCAGGGAAATGGTCAGGCAGAATAGAGTAATAAAAACTTAGTAACCATCATATGAAAGCTAGTGGATGAAAATCAACGAATGTGGCACAAGTCATTATACGACACTTTGTGGGTGGACCGCATCACTCCCAAGAGGTCTCTCGGCATGTCACCTTTTCAAGTGTTATATGACACTGATGCCAAGCTTCCCATTTCTGTCGGAACTCCCCGCTATGCGCTTGGCACGAGCAATCGAAGATGAGACTTTCTAAAATTCCCTTAAAAAGAGGATCATGTATCTAGCAGAGCTCGAAGAAAAGAGAGTAAGAGTGGTCGACAGGATCACTGAACATAAAAATCAGGTCAAGAGATTGTTTGATAAAAAAAATAAGCAAAGAGAGTACCAGGTGGGAGAGCTCATCCTTTTGTGGGACAAACGAAGGGATCCAAAGGGCATGCATGGAAAATTTGATTCCCTATGGAGGGTAACTTTCAAGATCAAACAGCTCAATGGAGAGAACAACTTCTATCTCTCGTATCCGGATGGAACTGGACTCCCACTTCCCTATAGTGGGTAGCATCTGAAAATCTTTAGGAAGTAGAGCTTGCTCTCTTCTTTGTACAGTTTGCTTCAGTTGTGTGTTTGTTTTTGTTGTGTGTTTGCTTTTGTTAGTTGTGTGTTTCCTTTTACATTTGCCCTTGTTTTTGACTCTGTACCCAATGGATAGGCATGTGTGGATCTAGGATTCTCTACCCCTGATTTCTGTTCAAAGATAATCCCCAGAAAGAGAAAGTTGTTATCCCGTAAAATTGGCAAGGGTAATTTTACGGGTAACCATACCAAAAAAAATTTCTGGTCCCTCGTCAGGGACCCCTCTGCATTCGGAACATTGCAAAAACCCTTTCCCAGAAAATATGGTTTTCCGGACTTAGCCATTTTTGGTCTTTTTGGCTTGGGCACACCTATTGTTTGTGTAACACAGGGTAAATCTGTGCCCCCTTCATTTCCTTTGGTGCACCCTTTGGTGTGTCGGCACACATTTTGTTGCACCTCACCATGTTGCACCTTTCTTGCATGCACCAAGGCGCATGCGCCTTCGTGTCACCAATATTTTTGTTCCGCCACGTTTTGGTGTACCATGGGTGCACATATTGCCATGTTGACAACACTTTTTATGCACCAAATCCACACATAAAAACGTGTTAACACACATCTTGGCATGCCACAGGGCGCAAGTTTTGCAATGTCGACAGGTGTTTTGATGCACCACTTCAAAAAGTGGTTGGCACATTTATTACACCTTTACCTATATATAGGCGCATCCGCCCTGTCATTATCACCAATCAGAAAACAAGTGATTGATCTTTTTCCTTTGCACCTATCAGCACGCCTGTCGTCCTTGTGTCACATTCGTGGACCCCATCTCATCTCTCGCATTCTATATATTTCGAGTAAGTGGTCCTCGTTTTTCTCATGTTTTGGTTTTGCTTTTGTTTTTCTGATTGAGTGGTAGGATAAAATAGATTTGAGAACCATGAAGCTCCTCTTGCTTTCCTGTTTTTCCCTCCCAGAGCCATTCCCATCCTTTTTCCAGATCTGCTAGTTAGGATAACTCTGCCCCAAAATCAAAAATCCAAAAGCTCCTTCCTCTCCCCCCTTCACCACTTGAAGCAATGTGAAGTAAGCCTAAAAATCATGATCTGTCAGAAGGGAAGAAGAACTGCTTTCCAAAACTACATTTTCCCTTGGCTCACGCGCAACCCTTGTAACAAGAAGCACAGTCGCGCCTATGGTGCACTAGCTTGAATTGTAGCACATGAGCTCTCTGTGCTTTGTGAAAACTAATCTCCGTATGGACGCAAGCACTTTCCTTATCGCTGCAACAAAAATGTCATATGCTACACGTAATAAATTTGCACCCTTGGGCGCACCCAACTCCCATGTCTCATATCAAATACCTGCACCATAGGCGCACCCTGCACCCATGCAACAACGGCGTTACTTGCGCCGAGTGTAAAAATGTGTTCAAAAGTGCATGCGCATCCCCTATTACATCAACATCATGTCATCCAGACCTCCCATGCACCGTGCCAAGTTCCCCTTTTTCACACCTGAAGTCTATGTTACACATGCTAAACTTACGCGCCTTTGGCGCACCAAATCCCCATGTAACATGAAAAATATATGCGCCTATGGTGCATCCTGTCCCTATGCAACATGAAAAATCCATGCGCCCGGTATAAAACACGCATAAGTGGCATAGGCACACTTCTGATTGCAACAACTAAAATGCAGCTTGCAGTATCCATGTGCCTTGCACCCTTTGGCACTGATTTGTCCCTTATAACACCATTTTTCTGTGCGCCACACTATTTATCCCTGCGCCCTGATGCCTTAAAATCGCTAACTCTTCCTTCTGTCAATACTTTAATGGGAGATCAATCAACTAACATGAATATCCTGCGTTAGGTTATAAATTTAAAATTGGGAATGTAAAGAAGAAAAGGGACCCATTATTTCCTGGATGACAAGACCAACCCCTTCTTTGATCCATCTTCTACTCCAGTTAACTCCTTGAAGTTGTTCCATTGTACTTCAAAGAAGAAAGGGAAATTTGTTAGAGTTCGGGGTTCTTTCCTCTGTTATATTCTCAAATTCAAATATAAATGCATTCTTCATTACAAAAATAAAAATTTGTCACATGCATCATCAAGTGAAGAGAAATAGAGTAAAAAATGATGAATAATGTAGTTTTCCAAGAGCAAGTCTCAAGAAGTACTAATTTTTAGACCTCAAGATGACTATACATTTGCAAAGAGAGCAGACTTCCAATGACATATTATCAAAAGTACATATTTTTAGATCTAAGAGTTACTAGTTACAATTCACAAAAGATAAATAACATCCATCTAAATTTCATGATATGCATTGCATTATGTATAATCAAACAACTCATTTGCAACTATCAATTTTAAATCTGGAAATGCATAATTATAAAACAGATTCTCAACAAGCATTGCTTCAACTCATGCTTTCCATATTTTTTATAAAATGAATACAGATTGACAATTATCATCAATTTCTTAAGTACGAATATATTTTATGATGCATTGTAGAATGTGCCTTAAATTATATTGTTACAAAATGTATTTGCAAGCAAGCTATAACCATCAAGTCAAATAGGAAGAAGGAAATTACCATTATCATCAAGTTTCCAAGTGAAATATGTGCTTAAAATTTTCATTTTAAAAACTATAGATTTGCAAAAGTGAGTTTCCAAATGAATTTAGTTTCAGATGAAAATGACATCTACACTTTTGTGGAAAAATAAAATATTTTCAGTTTACAAAAATTCCCAGAATGCATAGAAGAAAATGTTGATTTTATACCTAGGAATGGTTGTTTTACAAAAGGAATAAATTACCATTATGCATACATTTTTTAAGACAATTGTCCTTTAGATATGCATATCACAGTGTCTAAAATAGGATGATAAGTGCAGTTATCAATTCTTAAATCTAAAGATGCAGATTTCCAAAAAAAAAATTCAACAATGGTCAAAGAGTGAAGCTTTTTAGATCTATAATGCATTTCAAGGTGTGCATATAATGGGTTTTAACAGTTACAAGCCACACATTTGTAAGTGTATATTTTTACAGAGTTTGGTTTTATAAAAATACAAGAGATTCATATATGAAATTACTCTTCTTTTTATATCAATAAAAGTCATTAAAGCTACCATAAATTTGGGTATTCTTTCTTTAAAAACTCCAACTTTGAAAGCACCCTTAGGAGGATTTGCAGCAAGCTTACCAAGTTAGATACACATACACTGATAAATTCAATGTAGTGAGCTAGAGTCCACATGGAGTGTACAGGTAGAGATAAATATTGTAATGGTGAGCTAACCCATGGACCTGAGCTAAGTTATTAGCACACGAGGTGATCAAGCCCTCAACAAACTATGAGTTGGGTCATTAAGACAACGAAAGATCCAAACAACAGAGAGATTGAATTTATAAACTCTAGTGAGATCTCAAGAAATGCTGAGCTGGTCTATTCAAGACTTGAACAAGGCATTACACAGTTGATCCATTGGAAACCATATCAATGCACCTGACGGAAAACCCACACAAAGATCTCACCAAAATTTGCAGGGCCGAGCTAACCCAAACACCTTAAAAGATATCAATCTGGAAGAAACCAATATGGTTGGGTGAGTTTCCATACAGTGAGTTATAAAGGAGCAGGGCTTGTCATCCAGATAAGTGAGTACAATGTTAAGAAGAGCTACAAAAACAAGCATCCAAGATAAGAAGTTCCAAAGAAAAATCCCCTCAGCTGATTTGAGTGGGACACATTGAAAGGTGAGCTAACCTTTTCGAGCCAAGAAAATTTTTACAACGCTGAGTTCCATCAAATGCCAAGCCATTAGAGACTACAAATAGAGCTCATGAGCATATTACATCCACGAGCCAACACCCAGAGCCAAAATCAAAGTGCTAACAAGTTAAATAGATAAGGCATACAAATCTCGAACAATGTAGTTACTCCTAGCCTCCATGAGCTACAGTGAGGGAATAATGGTGGGATGGTCACAGTCGAACCAAAGATGAGATCTGAGCTAAATAAAACAAATGAACGAACTAAATAAACAACCACAACAAAACTTGACCTCAAAAGCCAATGGTGAGCTAGGAAAAATGCAAGGTTCAAAGGGCCAATACATAACCAACTCACACAATGAAAACAAAGTTCTAATAATATATCCATGTTGGCCATGAAAGCACAATGGCCAAAACTAAAACTAAAACCTAGATGTGTAAAGAAACAGATCTCGCAGTCCACAATAACCCAAATGCAAGAAAATGAAATAAAGCATAGAGAACTCATAGAAACAAAATGTAGGAAAACCATAGCAATAATGGTGGAAAATGAATTTACAAACTCTGAAACCAAGCTAAAACTAGTGATAAAATGAGCTCAAAGAAAGAATCATGACGGCTCAAATTTTTTTTTACATAGTCTCTCCTCCTCCATAAAATTCCAAACCAAGTGCAAAATGAGATAGGGTTTCAACCTTGATCCAAAGGATCAACCAAATCTAACTTAGCCTTGGTCATTCATCCATAGTTACGTTTTCTTTACTCTTTCCAAATTCCCACATTGATGGGTTATTTTGCAATACTTTTGCATGTGGGGGTGGAAACAATTAGTCCCAATGTCAAACAAAACACATTATTTCTCATGAAGTAATGCATGTCAAATAAACCAATGATTAACCCATGCATGTGAGTATGTTCCAAAAAGAAAAACTAAATTACATTAATCCTTGTAAATAGATTGTACAAATACCTTATTTTTTGCAAAGAGACTGTTGACCCAAGTTAACAAACAGTTTGACCAAAGGTGCAAAATAGACCCTGCATACTTATTTTTAGCCCTTAGAGATCATGCACAAATTAATTGCAATAATTATAGCCTTGTTATTATTAGTTTTGTCTTTTTCTATAAGGGGGTCGAATGCATAAAAGTGTAATAATTGCTAATATTGCATTTGTCTCCAGTTACCAAACTAGGTCTAAACCTGAAGTGGGAGTGTTATTTTTGGAGTGAGTTGAGTCAACTCCTTATTTTTGCTATATGTACCCTTTATTTTCAAGCAAGAAGGGGGGAGATTATTTTCTGTCATGCCTATGCAATGCAGATATTGTACTTTAGCACCTACTTGAAGTAATAAAGATTATTTTCCTCCATTTGTAGCTTTGTGAAGTGTGTTTCAATAGTTTTTTGGTATGTGTTAGTGAATGTGTTCTTTCCTTTACATGTTATCAACTGTTTACAACACCTCCATTAAGATCTTTAAATATTTTTATGGTTCATATTACGTGTAGTTTTAGTTTTTCAATTGACTTGGAATTGGAAAAAGACCTAGATATGCCCTCCCATGCAAGATTGAAAGCATGTGCATGCCTTTTGTGAGTGTAAGAGTGAATCAACAGCAGTTGAAGTGAACCTTACAGATCTTTAGTAGTCAATTAGTGTCTTGTGCAACTATAAGTTTCCAACACATCAATGTATCACCTATTTTACATTATTCCCATCAAGTTTGTGTTTGTTTCTCTCCCTTAACCCTGCCAGAGAAACTATTTTAGGTGATTGATCTAGGGAACCATCCTGTTCAGGAGGTTTCTTCTCAACCCGAGTCACCCACAACTCATAGAATTTCCCATTCTATCAACCGAAGTAAAGAGTTTCTTTCACTTCTTCATCCAAGGTGTACTTCAGAGTGATAAAATTTTTTGGCATGCCCGGTGGGACCACGGACCAAATATTGGCATTATTTTTAGCATTCAAGTGAAGGGATTGTTTTCTAATGGTTGTTCCTAAAATTTCAGTTTCTCCTAATTGGCAACCTAATCTAGTTTTTGCAGCAGTTATCAGCACTCAAGAGGACATAAAACACAAATTTAAGAGTTGCAATTAGTCGTTAACCACTCATCCAATATCAAATCCTTGTTGCAGTGACAATTTTGGACAAATATTTTCACATATCAACATTATTACAACAAAGATTGGCTAATGTTAGGAGAAATTAACTGCATATTTCTTCATGTTTTATGCCTAAAGTGAACACAAGGTCATCATCAAGAGGTATTCCTTATTAAGTTGTTGAATTACCTCTTAATTATGCTATAAGAAGAAGGGTTGGTGATACGACACCTTATAACATGCCTAATATTTCCATCCCAACTCAGAACTTTGTTATTCAAATCCCCATCTATCCAATGGCCAGAAATCATACTTTTGTTACCTTCACGGGTGCTATTCCTTTGCAAATTATTATTTTTAATGGTATACCAATCGCTACCTTGAAAATTCTTCCCTTTTTCAATGGTTAAAATTCATACCACTCCCATTAAACATATTAGAGACATTGCTTCATGTAGTCACAAAATCATGCACTTTAGACATTTATGCATCCCAGTTTCATTCTACTATTTAGAAGGTTCATGAGTGAAGAAATTACTAATTAAACCCCATTCTTTTGGCCATCTTGTTTATTTTATTTTGCAATTTACGACCTATTGCGCCCATATTCCCATCCATTTTCTGACATTCCGTGTTATTTTAGCCTTGGCTAGGGCACCCATATTAGTACTGGGCACCCATGGCCGACCTGGTCCCCACCTAGGGGCGCCCTGATCCTTTTTGCAATTTCCCACCACTTTTTAGGCCTTTTCTAACCATTTTACATCTTTATCTTTCTTATGGTTAGCCTTTTCGAGGTTAATTACAACATTAGAGCAAGCTAACCCTATAAATATAATGTTATGAGACCATAATGAGGGACCTAGCATCGTCTACTACTATCACTCCATCTAGAGTTGCATCCATCTATTGCATTAGCATCCACATAACTCCATCATCAAGGCGCAAGCTAGGACATCTGCATCACATTTCACAGGGGGAGGGATTATATTCTATTCCATGCACACATTTTATTACATTTTCTATATTTATCTATTGCTCGTTATTTCACAAATTGTGACTAACACAAGAGCACCTAGGGAACGACATGCACACATTCACCAGAACTACATCCAGGTCTGAAATGTAGTGTTGTGCTCAATTAGTAAGCACACTATTGTGGAAGCTAAGGTCAGTCTGACCCATTCATTTGGTTCTTTCTTTTTTTAGGTTTTTAATGCTTGGCTTTGTGTTTTCTTCATTGTAGGTTTTTTAGTGAATCCATTGACCTTGATGTGACTTCAGAGTGACAAAAAGGGAATATTTGCAACACTCTTCCGATCCTAAAAAATTCAGATGCTAAAAACCACAAGGACTACAGAGCCCAGATCAGGACTAGAGTGGCTGAGGGCACGCTAGTCCCTTCTGTGGGTGCTCTTTTCTACCCTTATCCAATAGTCACATAATTTTCTAAGCACGGTTACGACAGTATGTCCTTCCATTTTACTAGGTTTCTAGATCAAAATACCCTCGACATCATTACAAACCAGCTAAGTATTTTATTTCTTTTATTTTACAATTAGGTTTTCATACTTTTGTTTTTAGTTTGCTTGGTTATACATTATACTTAATTGTTCATTTACTTACTACTACAATAGTATCGGATTAGTCTAGAATATTCATATTTTAGATAATCATTTTGGTGAACCCGACCTTCGAATCCACCTTTGTTCTAAGGATTTTCTTATCTTTTCTATCATGGCTCCCCAAGTTACTCGAGTCTCTTTATCTACTTAAGAGATATCCTCATTGTCAGGGTATTTTACAAAAATAGCTAGACTACATGTATCTAGATGAAAAATATGCCACCACACCAAATCAGTTCTATATTTGATCATTTATATGATGACTTTGTCCCTAGTGATGCTCCATCTACTCAACCCCTATTAGATTCAATTCAATCTCTACATGGTTTATTTCAAGACACATTTAAGGATATGGAATCAACCATTACATCCCTTAGATATGAATTAAACAACTTAAGGATGCTTCTCAATCACATTTTTTTGCTCCTTCTACATCTATATGCAATCTATGTCCACCACATGTCATTTAGCTAAACCTCGAGAACACTTGACAGAAAGCACACAAGAAGTCCACGCGGGAAAGCAGGTCATATTCAAAGGTAAAGTGGATAGGGAGAACACACGTGCGGAGCAGAAGTTCAACTTTCAAGACTTAGCCATTTTTCACTCATGAAGGTCTATTTTTAGAGATGGCGTGCAGAGCACACAAATGAGGCAGAGACATGTGTGCCACGCATTGGCTATTTTTGGAGGATCATATACAAAGTGCTTTACATGGATACAGGCTAGGAATAGGATTATCACTATAGTTAACTGATAAAAGTCTATAGTTAGCACACTTGCATGTGGGGCTATGCTTGTAAACGCACATGGCTATTAATAGCATGCGACCTATTTTTGGAATGGATAAGTGGTGAAGGGAAAGTCCCCACCCTTATAATATATATAGTAAACTGTAGTAGATATACATGTATGATGGTGAATATACAGACATAGAGAGAGATATGCATACATGGAGATATAGTGAGAATATGCTTGCTAAATTTGTTACATGCATACTACTGTTATTGTAATGAAGCTTCTGTATACTTATTGCATTTAATATAATGGAGGATATTGGCTGAATCTAAGTGTTATTTTTGTGTGTATTGGAATCTAGTATGTTCTTTTAATTCCATCATGGTTAATATTTAATTTTATTCTCCCTTAGATATAGATTCTGGCATGCTCTGTAGAATGATGTATTAGTAATGGATCTGTATGTTTAAGTCTTCATCATGCTAACATCCTACTACAACAACCCTAAAGAGGGACCTGGTACCTTTGTGCACTTTGGGTGAGTGCTCAGTCTAGGATGAGTGATGTGTCAGCACATCTGGATCTAGGGTGTTACTACTAAATTCTAGGCTGCATCATTGGTTCCGTTGCTCAGGACCTCTTTTTCAGTTGTTTCCAGGATGGTTCATGATGAAGACATACTCAGTTAACTCTAGCAAGTGTTGAGGAGTGGATACATGATCTAGAGGAAGAATACACATGTAGGTTCAACACTGGATCTGAGTTTAACACATGCACTGTGGGTGGAACAGAATCTGTATGACAATTTATATGAGAGCTTTTTCGTTATCTTTCCAGTAGAATTGTACGAGTGGCTGATTGCTTATGCATCTAAGTAGAATTGGAGGTATCACGCACTTGTCTAGATGCATGAAGAATTTCAGGCCCTTTATGATGCTGATCTGATTTGGACTCAAGTTGTGGATATGTGGTTCCATGGTGTCTTGAACAGTTATATCTTGGAATACTCAATTTCCACTTATTCATGTCCAGAGGTAGCTGAATTCCAGTTCTTACGACATCCAAGGGGAGCTTACCTACAAGGCATTCCACTGGCGATCAAGATCCTGATGGTAACTTTGAATCTGGAGAGTAAACCGATGGCTAACTAAAACCCACCACGTGTGGGGGAAGGAGCAGGTTTGGTGAAAGATGGAAGACCTAGTGGCAGAAAGGAAGAGAGAGGAAAGGTGGCTTAAGTATAATGAGGCACATGTGTGAGAGGGAGATAGAGAAGCAACATGAATGTTGCAGAAAGTATGGCATTGAGGAGAGAGATGGCTCGTGAAGGATTTGAAGCTCACATAGAAGACATGGAGCCAGAGCATCAGGAACTCCCCCATCTTGGAAAGCATGACAGGGATCCTTCCTCAGACCTCACACAGGAAGTGCACCAACAGAGACTACCTGGGCCATGGGTGCACATCTGAATCCACCTGGTAACCTTGCCCTTGCATTTGGTTTTTCAGTATCTAGTATGACAAGCAATCAACAAGCTAGTTCAAGCAATGGGAGAGTAGGAGAGTCTTATAAGAATCATAGGGTAGGCAGCACAAATGGCTTCATTGTTATATGGGAGTACCTTTTCAGGTGTATCATCAGCACAGAATACAAGCACGTTGAATTTTGGATTAACCTCTGGGAATTAATGCTTCACAGACTGTCGGGGTACAGTTCGGTTCTACTATTGGGACATAGGGAAGTACATCTTCTAGTCTAACCCCAACTACAGGTTTAGGATTAGGAGGTATAGGAAGCTCTAGTTCAGGTGGATCTAGAGGTTCTGGAGGTAGGGGAAACACATGAGGTTCTGGATCAGGTGGGCAAGGTCCACACCAACCCCAGAATATTTACATGGAAATGTCTCTTCATCTTCCAGAGTATAGGGGCATAGAAGATGTTGCTGAACATGTGCATATGTGTGAAATATTGTGGCATGCAAAAGGGATCATGGCTTCTGAGTGTAAGGAAAGCCAATTTGCTACTACATTATAAGGGCGTGCACACAGCTGGTACAGGAAGTTTGACCCTGATCAAACTTGTGTAGATTATACAGCTTTAAAGGATGCATTCCTTAAAGAGTTTCATATCCCATAGTTTGAGTAGAAGAGTATAAGTGCACTCAAAGATATCAAGCAAGGCACTACTGAGAGTGTGTGAGAGTATGATGCCATTTTAAAACACTTTTATCTAAGCTTTCTTATGACATACACGCAAGCCAACATGCACAATGGTTTGTTGGAGGATTGATTACCCCTTTTAGGAGGGCATTATCACATAAGACATATACTTGATCCACATGAAGCACTTGAAGAAAGCCTTGCACGTTGAGGTAGTTGGAAGCATAGATACTAGGGTGAGCCCATTTTTAGAAGCACAAATAGTAGCTATGGAAAAATAGTTAGAGAAACTATCAGAAAATTCAGCACATGAGACATGCACAAGGGATTTGGTGCACAGATTGTGAAGTAGAGGGTCACACCAAGGATAGTTGTCCTCGTAGGTCCATACGTTCATTGCTGTTAGATTGTGAGATATGTCATTTAAATCATGATGCTAGCCACTGTCCTTTATTACAATGCATGATAAGGAAGAATGTATCCTGCTATTGTAAAATCTTCAGGTCCACGACCCATGATACTGAAGATTGTAGATTGATTGGTCAGATCCATGATGCTATAGACATTGGGGTACGACAGACAAGTGTAACGATAGTTCTAAAAAAAGAATGAGCACCAGGATTGGGATCACAATCAACCACACTATGATCAGGAATGAAGGGCATTTTGATGGAGGTCATGGAAGAGGACATGGATATCAAGGTGGATTTGGAGGATGAGGCCGTGGTGGTGGGAAGAAGTGAGTTCCCTCATGGAACATGTTATACATGTGGATCTCCTGATCACTATAGGTGTGAATGCCCCCAGAATATTACATGTTCTTTCTACAGGAAAGAACCATAGCTATGAGGAGTTCCCAGACTTATATGAGCATCTGAGTAAGCAACATAAACAAGAAAACAAAGGTGTAGGGATGGTTAGGATACAACGCACTGTTGAAAATCAATGGATGCCTAAGATGGAAGAGAATCTGAGGCACTACAAGTGAAGATCACAACCCATGCTGAGGTGGCACGTGCCAAAGAAGCATTGTAGCAGAAACCTACCATCACTAAAGAAGAAGTTCTTCATGCATGGTACCCAGATCCTGCCTATCAGAAGGAGGTTTATCAGGAAACCATGGAAGTTCTAAGGAATCTTCAGGGTGAGATACAGTACTTAAAGGAGATAAAAGAAAGCATCAGAGATGGTCCAAACTGATATAGATGACTTGAGGGAAGTGTGTAAAATGTTGCACCAGGAAAACATCATTCCACTGTTAGGGAGTTGGTTAAAAGGAAACACTCCATGTGCAAGTACTGAGACTAGATGAAAGATCCTGCATGCGAATCTTCCCCCTCATAGCCTGGATTATGACAAGGAAATCACTCTAAATGTTGTTGTGGATGGATGGCTATTGAGTAATATACTGATTGATACAGGTGTGGAAGTCAATGTTCTTACCTTGGATGCATGGGTACAAATGGGAAGACCCCCATTGCAGCCATCCTCTAATGTATTATTCATGGCTAATCAGACTAAGGCCACTCCCATCAGAGTTTTGAAGGATGCATCCATTACCATACAAGGAGCCAAATTCACTGGGACTTTGAAGTTTTAGCGCTGGCAGAGTCAGATAGCTTCCTAGCTCTATTGGGGCATCCTTGGTGCTATGCAAATAATGTTGATCTTCGGTTCAACAAGGGCTATATCAGTTTTGAAAACAAAGAGGAAAGAGTTATTATCCCTTTAACAGATGGAAAATCTGTGCCCTATGTTGAGCCCTTAAGTGAAGAAGATCTGAATAGGATTTATGTACATGCCATCCAAGATCCAGAGATGATTGAACCAACCAAAGAAGGACTAATTCAGTGGGAGGATGCACAGTCTATTAGCAATACTACAAGTGTTCTTGTGATAATTGGGCTCACAACACTTATGAGTTGGTAGGGTGTGAAGTAAAGAGCATATTCCCTCAAGGCACAAAACCACGTTATGTCAGGAGGATAGGTAACAACTTGGTACCTTGTTACACAGGAGAAGGGGATCCCATGGTATTCCTGTGCCCATGGAAGAAAAGTGGATAGACCCACTGGAAAGAAGAAATATGCTAGCATATACACTACGTGGGACAACAACACACTGGTGGGTGGTCCACAGGGATAATCTTGTCGGATGGAATGAAATTGGGATTGCTCTTACTACTAGGTTCTTCAGGAGAAATGCACCTACTCAAATAAGTACTTATCATGGTAATCATCCTATTCAACACCACGTTCAGAAGTGTGAGAGACTCTGGATAGAAGGGTAGGAAGCTTTACCACCTTCACTATGGGTGCACCGTTTTATTCCACTTTACAAGGTTGCACGCGTGCTTGGTATGTATATGCAGAACTCCATAGAGAAACTAGAAATTGGTAGAATTTAATTGCAGGAATGGCCCAGACATTTGAATTCTTCTCTACAAAGCCTCCAGTAGAAGAAGCATTGAAATTTATAAAGTGCTTAACTATGGGAGATAGTGCCAAGGCTGAAGAACTCCTTCAGGAGTTATTAGATAAAGAAGACTCAGGAGCGCATCTTGATGAAGAACCAGAGGCCGATGCAACATTACTTCAACACACTTGCCTTGAGAAAGAGAAAGGAAAAATGGTCTACTTAGTGGATGATGAAGAAGTAGATAACCTGGATGTAAACCATTCAACAAGGGAGGCGTGAGGTATTGGATAGTGTGGATAAGACCACACATGCCTATCATGAACCGATGAAGACAAAGTGGGTGAATATTGGAATAGATACTGAGCCTAAGGAAGCCATAATTGGAGACTATTGGTCAGACTCTGAAGTGGAAAAATCATAGAGTTACTAAGGGATTTCCAGGACTTATTTCCTAGGGGGTACCATGAACTTAAAGGCATGCATGAATCATTAGGGGAGATGAAGATAAATCTTAAAGAGGGTGTGCACCCAGTAAGAAAGAGACCCTACAGGATGAACCCCAATTTGCATGAAAAGGTCAAAGAAGAGATTGATAACATGTTGAAGTCTGGGATTATCAAGCCCCTTGATGAGTCAGAATGGGTTAGTCCAATGGTGATCAGTATCAAGAAGGATGGATGGATTAGGATATGCATGGACTATAGGGAGCTGAATGTTGCATGTGTAACTGATCCATTTCCTACGCCATTCACTGAGGAAATACTAGGAGTTGCAGGGCGTGAAATCTATTCATTTACAGATGGGTTCTCTGGGTATCATCAGGTTCAGATTTCCTAGGAGGATCAAGAAAAGACTATGTTTACTACTGAATGGGGTAGCTTTTCCTATACTGTAATGCCTTTCAGTCTGAAAAATGTGCTGTTGTATTTTCGCGCATAGTTGTCCAAGCATTCAAGGAATTTATTCACAACTTCTTACAGGTATATTTAGACGATTGGATGGTGTATGGATTAGTTAAGGATCACTGTGACAATCTGTGCTTAATGTTTGAATGGTGTAGATAGTTGAGTATCTCTTTGAACATCAAGAAGTGCATATTTGCTACACCATTTGGGATACTCTTAGGACACATAATCTACAAGGAGGGTTTGTTGGTTGATCCAGCAAAGGTTGCAGTCATTATAGGCCTAAGGGAGCCTACCAGTCAAAGTGAGGTGCATGGATTTTTGGGTCATACAGGATATTACAGAAATTTTATCAAAGGATATGCCAAAGTTTCCACACCATTAGAAGAGTTACTGAAAGGGAAAGGTACATTCTACTAGGGAGAACAACAGCAACACATTCGAGACATTGAAGGAGAAACTTACTACCGCACCTATTCTACATTTTCCTTCATGGGACAAACCATTTCATGTACATGTTGATGCCTCTGGCATGGCCATTGGCATGGTGTTGGCTCAACCTGGAGAAGGTATTGTAGATCATCCTATCTGTTTTTCTAGTAGAAAGCTGACTCCTACAGAACAGAATTACACAACTATAGAGTGTGAAGCTTTGTCAATGATCTATGCACTGCATAAATTCTGCAGTACCTACTAGCTACACCATTCATCTTTTATACAGATCACATGGCATTGAAGTATTTGGTAAATAAACCTATTTTACAAGGGCACATATGTCGATGGGTGCTCTTATTTCAAGAATTTGATTTCACAGTTGTGGTAAAACTAGGAAAAAGTAATTCTGGACCAGACCATCTATCAAGAATACAGTCAGGAGAAGAAGCACAGGCAATTGAGGATACCATGCCAGATGCACAGTTATACAGGTTACAACGCATGCCATCAGAACTAGAGGACATTGTTGTCTTTCTACGAACAGGGATGGCACCAGAAGGAATGAAATCCTTGGAGAAGAAACAACTTGTTATACACGTCGCACCTTATATGTTAATCAATGGTGACTTGTACAAATTGGGCCGAGATGAGGTATTGCACATTGTGTATTGGAACATGAGCACATGGATATTATGGAAGAAGCTCATGGTGGTATTGCAGGTGGCCACTATGTCGGTGATGCCACAACGCAAGATTCTACTCATGGATTATGGTGGGAGACCCTCTATAAAGATTGTAAGGAATTTTGTAAGGCATGTGATCATTGTCAACATCTTGGAAAACTAGGTCAATGAGATGAAATGCCTCTGAGACCTATTACTAGCACAGAACCATTTGAGAAATGGGCTATAGATTTTGTGGGTCCTATTTCACCAGCTGCGCATAGAACTGGATCATGCTACATTATAACTTGCACAGACTATCTGACAAGGTGGGTAGAAGCAACACCTACAAAGGACTGTACAATGGCTACAACAGCCTGGTTTCTATGGGAACATATTATTACAAGGTATGGATGTCCTTTGAGTTTGACCAGTGATAGGGGCACACATTTTCTTAATGAGACAATCAAAATTTTATTGGATGAGTTCATGATTGCACACCATAAGACTACACCTTACCATCCTCAGGAAAATGGAACTGTTGAGGCTTTCAACAAGATTTTGAGCCAGACATTGACAAAAAAATTGTGATGTTGGAAGAAAGGATTGGGATGACAAAGTGTCTGTTGTTCTTTGGGCATATAGAACAACTTATAAGAGATTGAACAAGGCCACACCATTTCAGTTAGTGTTTGGCACAGAAGCCATTCTTCCTATAGAATTTATGTTACCTTCTTTGCGTATTGCATGCACACTGGAGGTCTAGCTGATGAGAAAGCTTTAGAAGAATGGATTGAAAAGATAATTAAGCTGGATGAATGATGAGCCATAGCACGTTGGAGTCAGAAGCAAGAAAAGGCCAGGTAGAAAGCATGGCATGACAGAAACATAAGGGACAAGAAGTTTGAGATTGGACAAATGGTGCTTCTCTATGACTCTAAGTTCTTGCACCATCCAGGAAAACTTAAGGTACATTGGTTGGGGCCATATGTTATCACTTACATCCTTGAAATAGGTGCTTCCAGTTAGAAGCACTTGATGGAACATGGCTACCCAGTTACTTCAATGGGAGTAGGCTGAAGCCCTACTATAAATAAGTCTTCTTGGTGTTTGTAATAAGGTAGTATTGCCATTTAGATTAGGTTTTCAATTATGTATTTCCTTAATGTAATTCCTTCCTTGTCACTATGCTTTGTCAATTTAGTTATTGTTCTTGTGTAATAAGCACGCTTGCACGCATGAAGCTAATTACTATATGAAGCATGTTTATGCGCAGAGGACTGCACATACTTTTAGTGTGGGGTGGTTGTTGATATCCAGGTACAAGATTATGGGAATTGAAAGGTGAAAGGAATAAGCTACTATGGGTGCTTTTCAAGTCAAAGGATTTCTTCTAAAAAGTGACCAAAGATGGAGATGAATGAAGGGATAGTATAACATGAGGTAAGCAGAGGCCATAACAACTACCAGAAGAAGGTGCAGTGATGAGGTACTCGGGTGCAAGGAAGCATGCTGAAGAGAAGTCTGTGACCAGAGGGTAGGAAGGTGCGCTAGAAGGTTATAGCTGGGGCACAAAGATGTACCACATGGAAAGAATGGAATTGGTCAATTAATGAGAGGATATTTGGTAGGTGAAGGAGCAATGAATGCATCAAAAATTTGAAAATCTATATAAGGATGGGATGCGAGTTCATTTTTACCATTGCGATTAAGAGTATTTGAAAAAGAGCTAAGTGTGAAGAGCCGAGTGATCGAATTGAGGTGCAAAAGGTGTGTAGCCAGTCATTGATGAAGAGATCTGTGTGCAGAAAGAGCTTACATCCCCGGTGGTGAAGGGTTTGAGTGAAGCAAGGTGACAGAGAGGAGTGAGGGCACGTGATTTCACCTAGGGCATGCTGAATCAAGCTAGGGTTTGATTCACACATTACAGAATTCAAGAGGTGAGTATTTACAAAGGATTGCAAGGAAGAAATGGCACCCAAGAAAGCAGTTGCAGTAGGAGTGAAGGGAAAGAAGAAGGTGGTCGTAGAAGAAGAGGAGATGGCTCCCAAAAGTAATTTTTCTGAAATGCAATATCCAGAGGGGGTCATCATAGGCTAGGAGTGGGATTCTCACATAAGGAGAAGCAAGGTGAGTGAGTACAACCACCGTACCATAGAGAATAAGAAGGAGCTTGATGCCTTGCTGAACACAAAGATGAATAAACACATGGTAGGAAGACATGTCGGTGTACGACGATGCTGGCGAGAAGCTCTTGAAGAAGATTGGAGTTTACCAGCTATACGAGCTCCCTTACTTTGGAAATATGAGCCCTTGTACCAGTGGCTCATGAGCAGAGTGCACGAATATTTTTTCTACTTTGTAGGACACAGAGCCAGAATTTCAGCCACGCTAATCTCCATGGTAATAGGATTGAAGGGCACAAGAGAAGATTTGAAGAATGATTTAACAGACAAGGCCACAATCTTGGAGACTAGAAAGGAGCTGGGGTACACAAAGGGTCCACAGCATGGACATAGATAAACTGAAAGAAGTATCCAAGTTGTGCAAGCAGCCACACATCTTGTTACGAAGCTAAATGACCAGGAAAGGTGGTCACAAGTGAACACCATGTGGCTACATGTTGCGAGGAGGATGTCTGAAGGGGTAGTCTACAATATTTCAGGCTACATTGTAGAGATGATAGTCAAGGAAGCATGCACAGGAGGAAAGATCAGCTTTGGAGCTGTTCTGTTGTCGTTGGTGTTCATGGAGATCAGAGTACCTGATGGACCAAAAGAGAAGATATGGGAGTATCCCATGGAGCATAAGTCACTGGCGGAGTGGTTCAACAAATACCTATGTGAAGGATCCATGACAAAACCAGTCAAGCAAAGGGATGAGAAGTGGTATGATAGGCTCTGTGCATGGCCTTTGAAGAAGAATGGTGCATCCCCAAGGAATTTCCTTCGGTGGTTGGAAAGGTAGTTCAGTTTCACTGTATACCAGCACTTTTGCATAGTGTGGTTCACCATGAGGGATGGAGCATGGAGCCCTTGGTGTAAGTTACCATATGCCTTCACAGCAAGGTACTTCTAGGCATCAGTACATAGGTTCTCAGACGCGTGACACCTAACGTTCAATGCGGACAAGGTAGATTGTGACTACCACATGCTAAGGAAGAAATATGTGTATCCAGGATGGGGTGCATATATTGAAAGGCTCATTTCAGATGTATTGAGCATTAAACCAGTAAGTTTGGTTGTGGGAGATATTGGAGCAGCACTGGTGTACCTTCAACTGAAGCCCAAGTTGGAGAATAAAAAGTACATGGAGAATGAGTTTGTGCTCCCAGGGCCACCGAAGGGTAAGCATACCATGGAGAACATTCTAGTGCCTAAGCCCACAGAGCCAATTGAAGTAGAGGATGAGGAGGATGAGCATGAAGATAGTGGTGGTTTGGAACATAGAGGTAGAAGACATCCTACGAATAAGGATGAAGTTGAGCATGCAACTACACCACCTCAGCCACAAGAGGGGGATGATGAGGACTTGGATGCAGTCCAAGGAGAGCACTGATTTAAGAGAGTGTTCAGGAGAACAAGGACCCAAGGTGCTACTCCACAAACAGTGCGCAGATCACCCAGACTCTCTCCACAGAAGGAGACAACCGCGAAAAGGAGAAGGAAACTAAAATTGAATGAGGAGGTGGAAGAGTCAAGAGGAAAGTGCACCTAATTCTCCTACACCTCCAGAGAATGTAGAAGGACAACAAGATGAAGAAATGAAGGAAGGAGAAGAGGAAGAAAAGAGAACAAATGAGACAACTACAGAGACTACTCAGGACATGGAAACACAAGTTCCAAATCTGGAAGCTCAAGTTCCTAAGCAGCCTAGGTCAAGAAGAACAAGTGGGGAGCACATTCCACTAGCCATGGGTTATGCTGAGGACACAGGTAAAATTTTCCACGCCCATTTCCAGAGCACACTGACACAAAAGGAGTTATATGGCTGGGAATTAATGGATGAAGATATGGCTACAGTGTGCACAAGGAAGCAATTATCATGGTCGATGCACACACACATGGATGAACCAGATTTTGATGTGTGTGAAGAGTCATGCGTGTCGAGGAGGTTGAAAAAGACACCTCAGGATAGACACATAACAGTAAAGCCTACTATTATGTCAGATGAACAGGTGAGCAATGCATTGGTAAAAGTCTCAACAGAGGTGGCAAGGTGGAATATGGACAAGGCTGCCATAATTAGGGTGCTAAGGGAAGAGATCAAAACTAAGGATGGGGAAATAGTGCACCTAACGTAGGAAAGAGACTTAGCACAGAAGAAGAACTCTGTATTTATCAGCATCACAGAGGAAATTGGTGATAATGTCATAAGGGCTAGGCCACACTTAGAGCCAAAGGTACCAAAGACATTTCCTTTGGCAATACACTATGTAGGTACATTGGTGGACCTAGTGCTTGAAGATGAACCTCTGCGCATGCCAGTGCCAAAGGATCCAACACAAGATGCAGAGCGAGAAAAGGATTCAGTGATGTGAAAGATTGCATCATATGAAGGACTGCTGCAAGTGTATGTAGGAAGAACTAAGAAGGAAGACCAAGCCTTGAACATCTGTACAGCTCCAGAGGCACTCATCAACATAAAAACCCTGGAGGAGAACAATGAGGTCCAGAAAGTGATGAAGGATGACACATTGGGCCATGCAGAAAGATTAGCAATGGTTAAATAGAAGCGTGAGGCCCTGGCAGTAGCCCAAGAACCACACAAAAATCAGCTAGAGGAGCTTGGGAAACTCATTGCGCAGAAGATGGATTTGCTAGAGGGAAGGATGACTGCAATGTCCAACATTGTGTTGGTCTTGCAGAATGAGAAAGGAGAAATTGTGAAGGATGAACTGGAATCCATTGCTGTGGAAATTCCAGAAAAAGTAGAGGAAGCACTCATTGAGTGGCAGACCTTGGAGGCCAAGATAAAGGAGGAATATCCTGAATTAATTTGTCAGGTTGTAGAAGAAGAAACTGCAGGATAAAAACATTCTTTCATTCATCCAAAACTTTATATTCTTCTATTCTTTGATTTTTTTGGAGATAACCATTGTCGGGTGACAATGAAATTAGTGTGGGGTAATTTTGATCAGAGAACACTTGACAGAAAGCACACAAGAAGTCCACATGGGAAAGCAGGTCATATTCAAAGGCATGAATGGATAGGGAGAACACATGTATGGAGCAGAAGTTTATCTTTCGGGACTTAGCCATTTTTTACTCATGAAGGTCTATTTTTAGAGATGGCATGCAGAGCACACAAATGAGGTAGAGACGTGCACCACACATTGGCTATTTTTGGAGGATCAGATACAAAGCACTTTGCATGGATATAGGCTAGGAATAGGATTATCACTATAGTTAACTGACAAAATTCTATAGTTAGCACACTTGCATGTGGGGCTATGCTTGTAAACGAAACATGGCTATTAATAGCATGCGACCTATTTTTGGAATGGATAAGTGGTGAAGGGAAATTCCCCACCCTTATATATATGTAGTGAACTGTGTAGTAGATATACATGTATGATGGTGAATATACAAACATAGAGAGAGAGGGATATGTATGTATGCATACATGGAATATAGTGAGATTGTACTGAATAAATCTGTTACATGCATACTACTGTTATTGTAATGAAGCTTCTGTATACTTATTATCATTTAATATAATGGAGGATATTGGTTGAATCTAAGTGTTAGTTCTTGTGTGTATATGAATCTAGTATGTTGTTTTGATCTCATCATGGTTAATACTTAATTTTTTCTCCCTTAGATATAGATCTGGCATGCTCTGTAGAATGATGTGTTAGTAATGGAACTGCATGTGTTAAGTCTTCATCATTCTAACATCCTGTTAACAGTAACCCTAAAGAGGGGTACCTAGTACCTTTGCATGCTTTGGGTGAGCTCTCAGTCTAGGTTGAGTGATGTGCTCAATGCGTCTAGGGTTCATGATCATCAAGGTCATCCCTAATTTATATAGTATATCATCATAGTATTCAATGGATATAATGATAATGATTGTCATACTTTGCATCTAACATGTGTATAAAGGATCCATGCAATATACATTGGGATGTCAAGGTCATTGTATTTCATTTTAATGCACAATGTTTTTATTACACTAGGTTAATGTCCAACTTGGGATCCTAAGTCTAGGACTCTAATTAGATCAAGATCCATCAGATCCGCAAATACTCTCTACTGGTATACAAAAAATACAACATGCTATACCCTCTTATGTGAGTTAGAAAAATTTCAACAATTCCTCGAATGATTTCTAAGGAAGTTCTACATGCTTCTCAAAATTATGTCAATTTACATTTCTATAGATGAAAAATGTAATCATTAACATGTAAAGAAGATATGATTCTAATTTCCTCGTTAGATTTAAATACTATAGTTAAAATCACATGAAAAATGTTATTTAAAATGAAACATTAAACTTCAAAATGAAATTTAATGATCATCAAATTACAAGTAAATATCACGCATTAATACAAAATAGATTAACCACTGAGTTAATGATAAAAATATAACTTATATCGTGTCCCCACAGTTCATAGCAAACTAAACCACCTATCAGTATGTTAATCCTTCAAACATACAAATCCTAATATTTGCATGGTATTGCATTGGCAAATATACTTTTTCAGTTTACCTTGAGATTCAATGCATTTTGGCTCTTTTCTTTTATCTAGATGTTGTGACCAATACTTTGAGCCATGTTCCTGACACTATGGGTGACCTAACTACTAGTGATCATAGCTACTTTTTAAAGTACATTTAACTTTTGTTATTAAATAGTCCTATTTGAAATTATCAACACATGATCCCATCACATGTTCAGACACCTGGTCTTTGGTATGGTGACATGTTATCAAGTGTATCCTCTTGATGACACACTCATATTCTTATGACACATAAAATTGGCGGTGGAGGGTAGTTTACCATTAAATCATACCTCAGTGTCATCTTATATGTGCCATAATACTCTGATTACATCACATATTTCTCCATGTACACATTTATCATGCTTTGATAGCTCTTCCTATGCATTGATCAATTAAATGTAACCTATAATTTGGTATTGCATCTACCTAGATGTAGATCATGGAGGGTTGTAGTGCACATGTTACCCTACATGTATAGGGGGCTTAGCATCCAACAGGTGCCGACTAATCTTAGGGAGGTTTCCTCCCCTCTGAATTTTACAGTGTCTCACAGGCAGAGGCTTACTGAGTGGGTCACGTTAGATGTCATAATGTTCAGCAGTATGAGACTCAACACTCTACTTGCTTGTAGTTCACATGGTAGTGGATCTACTCGGGTGAAAAGTGGTAGATCTATTGAGTTTTGGAGTTCAATTACTTCAGATTAGCATGTTCTATTAAAATTATAGGAAATCATAGTAACTGGCATCAGTTATGGAGGGAGCAGTATTGGTCATCTATGATTAGCATTGGTCAAGCAAGTAAGAACTGACATCAATTAGGGTTAACTGGTGTCAGTTGCCTATGCGGGAGTGTTGTATTTTACTCTCGAGAATTAGATCTAATTTTAGTATAAAAGTAGATTACATTTTTTTGATTTCATGGTTAAGTTCCCTAATTTTTTAAATGACTATGTAAGCATAAAAGCTAGGGTTTAGAAGTAAGCGTATGGATCATAATTACAAGATAATTATGTGAGAGAGAATTCTTGTTGAAGAAGCAAAATCTTGATGAAAGAAAGTATTGAACATCTGAGAGGTGTGGAAGATTGTAAATATTTATTGTATATCTTATCAAAGCTTTGGATAATAGATTGGCTTGTTTCTTGGTGGACGTAGCCCACACTGGGTGAATCACGTTAAATATGGTGTTGTTTTATGTCTCTTATTTTGTATATTTCTTCTAGTAGAATATCCATTTTTATTTGCATGTATGCTTAGATCTGATATATTGTCTATACAACCAGTGTGCTAATCCCAACAACTAGTATCAAAGCTTTGTTTGAGGGTTTTGTGTGTTGACATATTTACTCACAGAGGGTTTTCTGATTGAGTGGGAGCTACAATAATGGTAGAAGAAAATAAATAAAAGGTAGAGAAGTTTGACGGCCGAAATTATCAATTATGGAAGATGCAGATTAAGGATTATCTGTATCAAAGAGATTTTTACTTACCATTGGATGAGAATTCTAGACCTACGAAAATGACTGATGAAGAATGGAAGATTCTTGACAGAAAGGCTTTGGGATCTATAAGATTGAAAATGGCAGCATCCATGGCTTCCAATATTACAGAAGCAGCTTCTACGGTAGTCTTAATGAAATATCTTGTTAATTTATATGAAAAACCTAGTGCTTCAAATAAAGTTTATTTGATGAAGAAACTATTTAGTTCTAAGATGCATGAAGGTGTAACTACATCTAGTCATTTGATTGATTTACGATCTATTGTAAATAAGTTAAAATCGGTTGCAATACCATTTGATGATGAAGTAAAATCACTTTTATTCTTATGTTCTTTGCCTGATAGTTGTGACAACTTGGTAGTGGTTGTTATTAATACAAAATCTGCTAATAATATTTTAAATTTTGATGATGTGGTTAGTATAATCTTGAATGAAGAAATTTGCAGGAAGAGTACAGAGGAAACATCATCTGGAAATGCTTCGAATGTACAAAGCATGGGCATGCAAAAGGAGATATCCAAGAGTAAGAGTAATGGGAAATCAAAGTCAAGGGATAACATATCTAAATCCATAAGTAAGGGAATTACTTGTTGTAAATGTGGAAAGAAAGGACATGCAAAGAAAGATTTTTGGTCAAAGGATAACGAGAACCAACAACCAGATAAAGGTAAAGAGGTGAATCTTTGTGCATAAGAGGTAATGCAAGATGCTCTTATTATTTCTTTAGATAATAGAATTGAATCATGGGTTTTAGATTCAGGAGCTTCTTTCCATGCAACCCCTAATAAGGGTTATTTCATAAATTATGTCCAGCGTAAATTTGGGCATGTTTATTTGGGTGATGATGAACCTTGTAGTATTACTGGTAAAGGGGAAGTTTATCTAAAATTGCATAATGGAAATACATGGGTATTGAAAGATGTGAGGCATGTGCCAAGCCTCAGGAGGAATCTTATTTCAGCAAGGCAAATAGGTGAATCTGGTTGCATGGTTATTTTTACAGGAGACTCTTGGAAAGTCACCAAGGGTGATTTTTTTGTGGTAAGAGGTAAGAAGGTAGGAACATTATATTTATCTACCTGTATTACTGATTCATTTCCTGCATTATCTACTTCGAATTCAGATGCATGCATGTGGCATAATCGGTTGGGTCTATGAGTCAAAAAGGAATGCAGATCTTAAATGCTAAGGGTAAGTTATTAGATTTGAAAGATTTAGATCTTGATTTCTGTGAGCATTGTATCTTTGGAAATCAAAAGAGTGATATTTCTCAAAGTTAGGGAAACTAATAAGGAGCAGAAATTAAAGCTTGTACACTCAGATGTGTGGGGACCAGCTCAGGTAGCTTCTCATGGAGGATACCAGTATTATGTTACTTTCATTGATGATACTACAAGAAAGGTATGAGTTTATTGTATTAAATGTAAATCTGATGTTTTTGAGACTTTTAAAAGATGGAAAGCCCTTGTTGAGAATGAATCAAATTCTAAGTTAAAGTGCCTTAGATTTGACAATGGTGGTGAATATTGTAGCAAGGCTTTCAATGATTATTGTTCAGTGAATGGGATACATAGAGAAAGAACGGTTCCAAAAACACCACAAGAGAATGATATTGCAGAAATAATGAACTGGAAAATCATGGAATGTGCTAGAAGCATGAGGATACATTCTGGATTACCCTTGCAGTTTTGGGCAGAAGTAGTTAATACATCGATTTATTTGATTAATAGTGGCCCTTAAAGTTCACTAGATGGAGGAATACCAGAGGAAGCATGAACCGGAAAAGAGTTAGATATTTCTTTTCTTAAAGTTTTTCATTCATGAGCTTTTGTGCATATTGATAAGGAAAATAGAAAAAAGTTGGATGCAAAATCCAAGAGATGCACTTTCATTGGTTATGGATCTAGTGATTTTGGTTTCCGCTTTTGGAATTTAGAGAATTATAAAATTATTAGGAGTCGTGATGTTGAATGGAATGAAAAGAGAATGTACACGGATCAAATTTTGGTACCCAAAGATGAAAAAATTGAGAAGTTTATTGATGAAAATGAACTCTCGGGTTTTAAAGAAATACCTACAGAAATACACAATAACCATGGTTGATTAGTCCCTGACTGGCATCGGTCAGATGAACCGTCGAATGTTACAGAGGATCCAAACTAGCATTGGTTAGTAGAACCGACGTTGGTTAGAGGTGATGGGTGTTGGTCACTATCAAAAGTTGATACTAATGTTCAAGATGCCCATATAGAGCCTCTGGTACCCCAAACTCTTGTGAGAAGGTCACAAAGGGTAAGTAAATTTCCAGAAAGATTTACACCTTCTCTATTTTATTTATTATTAACTGATAGTGGTGAACCAGAGAGCTTTGAAGAAGTAATGTAGGATAAGACTCATGTTCAGTGGGAGCATGACATGGATGAGGAGATGGAATCCTTGGAACATAACCAAACTTGGGATTTGGTTGAGTTTCCAGAAGGTAAGAGAAAATTGCAGAACAAGTGAGTTTTATAGGATTAAGGAAGAAGAGGGTGGACATAAAAGGTACAAGGAAAGGCTTGTAGTATAGGGATTTACATAGAAAGTAGGTATTGACTTTGGTGAAATATTTTCTCAAGTTTTTAAAATGAATTCTATTCATACTATATTGAGTTTAGTTGTAGTAAAATATTTGTATTTAGAGAAACTAGATGTGAAAACGGATTTTCTTCATGGTGATTTGGATAAAGAGATTTATATGCAGCAACTGCTTGGGTATGAAGTCAAGGGTAAGGATAAATTAGTGGGCAGGTTGAAAAAGAGCCTATATGGGCTCAAGCAAGCTCCAAGGAAATGGTACATGAGGTTTGATAGTTTTATGCATGAGCATGGTTACTTGAGATGTGAATCCGACCATTGTGTTTATTTCAAGAAGCCTGAAAATGGGAGCTATATTATTTTGTTAGTGTATGTGGATGATATGCTTATTGCAGGATCTAGTATGTAGGACATTGGTGAGCTTAAGATAAAGCTAGCTCACACATTTTCTATGAAGGATTTAGAAGCTACAAAAAGAATCATTGGCATGCAAATACATAGAGACAGGAAAAACAAGAAGTTGTATTTGTCTCAGGAGGATTATATCTACAAGGTGTTAGAAAGGTTCAATATGCAGAATGTAAAACCTGTTAGCACACCTATGGCTGGACACTTCAAATTGAGTAAAGATCAGTGTCCTTCATCACATGAGGAGGTCAAATGCATGACACGAGTGTCATATGCTTCAACAGTTGGAAGTCTCATGTACGTTATGGTTTGTACCAAACCATACATTTCACAGGAAGTAGGAGTTGTGAGTAGATATATGGATAATCCAGGTAAAGATCATTAGAAAGAATTCCAATGGATACTCAGGTATTTGAAAGGGACATCTAGCATGCAATTATGCTATGGAGGTTCGGATATTTCATTACATGGCTATGTTGATTCAGATATGGTTGGAGATCTAGATGATAGGAGGAGCACTACTGAATATGTTTTCACATTAGGTGGAACAACAATTAGCTAGATTTCAAGATTGCAGAAGGTTGTGGCTTTGTCTACTACAGAGGAAAAGTATGTTGCAGCTACAGAGGCTAGCAAGGAGATGATATGGATGAGTAGGTTAATGGAAGAGTTGGGAAAGGAGCTAGGTGATTGTAAACTATTTAGTGATAGTTAGAGTGCAATTGATTTGGCAAAGAACTCAACATTTCATTTGAGAATGAAACACATTTAGTTGAGGTATCACTTCATACGGAAACTATTGGAAGATGGACAGTTGAATCTGGAAAAGATTCATATGAGCAAGAACCCTGCAGATATGCTAACAAAGCCATTAGCAAAGGAGAAGTTGGAGCTACACTCCACTTCTGTTGGTCTTTGAGATTGAGATTTGAAGAGGAAGAAACAAAGCCAAAGAAGTATCCAAGAATGATTTTGTATAGGTATGGTGCAGTAAATAAACTCCAAGTGGGATATTATTGAGTTGTGAAGCTTAATTACTTCATTTTAACATGCAATGGGAATTTTCTAGAAAATACAGTAACCGGCATTGGTTAAGGTCATACCGGCATCGGTTAAGGTCAGACCGGCATCGGTCAAGTATGACTAGAATCGGTCAAGAAAGTAAGGAACTAGCAGTGGTTAGGCAGAACCAACATCGGTTACCTGTACGATGAAGTTTTAATTAACTCTCGGGAATTATATATATTTTTAGCATTAAAATAGATTTACTAATTGTAATTGCATGGCTAAGTTCCCTAAGTCTATAAATGACTATATAAGCATAAAAGCTAGGGTTTAGAAGTAAGTGTATGGATCATAATTACAAGATAATTATGTAAGAGAGAATTCTTGGTGAAGAAGCAAAATCTTGATGAAAGAAAGTATTGAACATCTGAGAGGTGTGGAAGATTGTAAATCTTCATTGTATATCTTATCAAAGCTTTAGATAATAGATTGGATTGTTTCTTAGTGGATGTAGCCCACACTGGGTGAACCATGTTAAATCTGGTGTTCATTTGTCTCTTGTTTTGTATATTTCTTCTGGTAGAATATCCAATTTTATTTGCATGTATGCTTAGATCTAATATATTGTCTATACAACCAGTGTGTTAAAATCCAACAATTGGTATCAGAGCTTTGTTTTAGGGTTTTTTGTGTTGACAGATTTACTCACAAAGGGTTTTTTGATTGGGTGGGAGCTACAATAATTGGTGACTGTTTCCTGAAGATTATGGATCTCACTTCAGGGGTAGATTCTCCCATGGGAATCCTTGAGAGCTCAAGATCAGACGCTTGTAAATCTTTCTCTGGCTTATCTGCCTTAGGCTTGGCTATCTCCAGGAATTGCTGGCCCTGAGCGTCAGACACTATCCTGGAGGTAATTTTGGCTTTTTTGGCGTGAGAAGGAGGAGTAGTGCATAACAAGGCCGCCACAGCATCAAAATTTGGTCCTGAGATCCGGGAGGAAGACTTTCTCTTCCTACTATCAACAAGAGTTTGTGTAGACACCAAATTTGTGTCTTACGACACCCCTGTGCCCCACATCTCATATTCGTAACCTAACCTCACCACCTAAACCTTACACAATTATTTATTAATTACCTTATAATTAATAAATCCACATCTCCAAACCTGCCACCTCATGTCGCCACCTCATCATGACCTAGCCCTAACCCTAAACTAACCTAATTAAGACCTATAACTTGGTCTACATCCACACCCATGACTAATTACTCCTCACTCGCACCAAAACCAACCTAATAATGACTTGACCAAGCCCACAACTAATCCCTCGGGAGAAAAGGAGGGAAAGTTGGCTATTTTACTAAAAATAGCCCACTTTGACTTAACTGACATCGGTTCCTACTCGACCGCCGTCGATTACATAACCGCCATCGGTTCCCTGTAATGACCTTCCCCAACCAAAAACAAGGGATCGGAATTCATTTGAAAGATCTGAAATTCACTTTGCAGGACAGAGACAAGTGAAGGAAAGAGAAGAGTTTGCAGAGAAGGACATCGAGCCCAAGACTGCAACTGAGTAACCAGAGCACATCGACACTCATCCAAGCATTGGGAGAGAAGATAAGCTCACTTTTGATTGTTGGATCATCCCACCTGAGCCTTTTCTTTGTCATCACAGTCCTTGGAGTTGTACCTTCATCAGGAACTAGTAATTAGTGTCTTGTACATTTTTAAATACCATTTCTTGAACTTCTGATTCATAGTAATTATAAGCTCACTCCTAGATCTACTACCCGATAGCACCCTACATCTAACTTTCATTCCTCTACCCTTGCATTGCCCCAAGAATAGCTCCCACACTCTCTGAGTCATCTCCATCACCCTATTGCCTACCCCTGATCATTTACCAACCTTATAAACACCATAACCACCTTACAGCCAACCTTCATTGAAAGCCCCTAAATCACTGCCCCTACCGATATCGATTATCAGTAACCGGTACCCGGTGTTGTAAGCGCAGTCGGTTATACAGTGACCGGCATCGGTCACTGTGACTCAAACCAAAACCAGCCTTTCCTCTATTACTTTTTAACGAGGTAACTAAATCGTAAATTCGCAATAACTTCTTTGTTATCATTTGTGTTAATTCATATTGAAAGGGGAACTGACCACCTTCGAAAGGAAGTCTAATATTTCCTAGGCCCAAGGCAGTTCCCTCATTTATTGTCTAAATATAATCTGGTGGTCTTGCATTCTTATTCATAGGTAGTCCTTCCCAGACAAAAAGGAGTTCTTTGCAATCGATCTGATCTCTCTCTATGGTACGCGCACACCCTCCCAACACTCAACAGGCATTCCTCCTAGCCCTAACCCTTATATGTTTCTCAAGAGAATGAAAAGATAGAAGCAACTCTATTCTAAGAACGGAAACATTCTACGCGAAACATTTTGGCACGCCCGGTGGGACTGTCGACACTAAAATTTTCCTCCATAATTTCTATTTCATTAATGTATGTATTAGGAATAGGATGTTGTTAAGTATAATTAGTAGTAGCATCTGATAGAAGATAACGGTGCCGTCAGTACGGTGCCGCCAATAATGTGGAGTACGGTAACAGTCAAAGTACAATAGGAATGTTGTAAAAAGTAAATATTTGTCGTAAGTGGTCCGGTAATGTTAAAATGTCAAAGTTTGGGTAATTAGAGAAGTAGGGTCTACATGATTAGGAATTAGAAATATTATATTGGTAATAAGGACAAGGAGTGAGGTCATAAATATTTTGTGTATTTTATTTGTAAAAAGTCTAAAAATTTGGAACCCATGTAAAATGATAAGGTTTATCTTATCTTAAAAGATAAGCTTACATGTACAAATAAGAGTTAAGGTATGGAATATGATTCGTCAGAGTGGATTTCTTATCCTATCTTAGAGATAGGATGGATAAGCCTGGAAATTCTATAAATAGAGAGGCCACCCCCCTCATTTAGCATAGAAGGAAGTAGTGAGAAATATTGTAGGAAGTGTGCGAAGGAAGCCATCGGTTTAAAGGTGTGTTGAAGAAGTCATTAAGAGGTGTAATTGTAAAGTTTCTCCCATAGTATTGGTGAAAGGCAAGTGAAGTCAATAACACTTGAAGTACCTCATGGGTGAGATTGTAACAATGTCATGTTAATATTATAATTTACTTTGATATTTCAGATTTGTCATCATTCTGTCTTATCATAGTCAATGGTATTCTTGTGTTATGTTGTTGTTTTGTTTCCAGATTACATCCACCAAACTAAAGGTTGTGCATTAGTAAATAATCATAGCATGAGGAGTTCCAGGTGAAGAATTATCATAGTGCCAGATTGGTGATGAAATTTTGGTTCCGTTGTCGGGACCATTCCTCGTTGGTAGATTTTCTGGAGAGATATTCCCACTTAGTCAAAAATCAATTAGAGGATAACCTTGTTTTTACTGTGCAAAGTAGTTACCATGGTAAAGTCATTTTTGCCATGAATAGTAGTTACCATGGTAAAGTCATTTTTGCTGGGAATAGTATTTACCGCAGTAAAGTCACTTTTTACCGTGAATAGTATTTACCGCAGTAACTTCACTTTTTACTGTGAATAGTGTTTACCATAGTAAAGTCAGTTTTTACAGCAGTAAGTCAAGTTTTACCATAGTTTACCGTGGTCATTTCTATTTTACTGTAGAAAGGTGTAAAGTCACTTTCTAGTATAGTGATTCCAATTATTTGTGCACATAAGTCTTGTTGATTGTACTTGTGGGTTGGTATTTCACTGTGGTTACTTTTGAAAATGGGAAAGATTCCTATTTTTTCAGTTCAATCTAATGAAGATGCTTCTCCTTTCATTCAAGAGTTTAAACGATCTTGTATTTGTAATGGCCTTATAAGAAGGGAATAATGGACTGAATTTTTTCCTACCTTTTTGGATGCTTCAGCACTTAGGTGGTTTGAAACACTAGGTGATAATGTGAAAAATTCATGGGATTTATTAACTGAAAGTTTTCTTGAAGAATTTGGTGAACAACAGAAATATGCAGATCTCATGATCGAGATCACAAAGCTATCCCAAGGAGAGAAGGAGAAGATAAGGGATTATCATGGTCGTGTTCTAGAGTTAAGGTGGAAGCTCGATGCCCAGATCCGGAAGGAAGGATTAGCGGATGGGTTGATGAATGGCGTGGATAATCTCCTCTGTAAGCACTTCATTCTTGGGATGAAGCCAGAGATCACACAACGAGTGAAGTATGACCGCCCAGCTACCATTGAACAAGCAAAGGAGATTGCAAGAAGGCAAGAAGAAAGCATGGAAGAGGAGCCCAAAGAAATTGTTGCTAAAGTAGAGCCTACACCAGCACCTTTGGTCCAGAATCCACAACCACTCCCGGTGAGCACAAATATTTCTCCTAGTACATCTACTGAGTATGAAGATCTGCTCAAAAATATGGGTCAGTTAACTATTAATCTTCTTCAAGGAAAAGAATTTAGTTCTCAGGGAGGAGATAGAGGTCCAAAAAGAAATATTTCTGAAGTTGTATGTTATGGTTGTTATAAAAAGGGTCATTATAAGTATAATTTTCCAGATAGAGCTTCTACATCTGGTAAAGGAGATAATGATAAAGGAAAAGCACCTGTGAATTCTTTTGATGTAGTAGATAAGAGCAGAAATAATGAAGTAGATGTGTTTGTAACAAAAAGAAAGAAAGAAAAAGATAATCAAGATGGAAATGATCCTAAGAAGATGAAAGGAGAAACTAATAAGAAACATAGGAGAAGAAAGTTGGGTGTGCAGGATTTTCTGATTTCACAAGGGCAAGGACTATACTCCATCCTGGAAGATCTGTCCAAAAGGCCTGTAAATATTACATATGGTCAACTCTTGGCTATGTCTTCTGAGAAGAGGCGGGAGTTGCGAAGTGGACTCAATGCTCAACGAAGAAAGGAGGTTGAGGTCCCTGTTTTGGAGGCAGAGGCAGATCCCTATGCTCCACAAGCTGATGTATTATGTAATGGTATTTCAATTCATGATGTTTTAGTTGATGGAGGTGCTACAGTTAATGTAATGATTGAGTCTGTAATGAATATGTTGGGTTTAAAAATTGATTGTCCTTCAACACTTATGTTAAGGTCATTAAATAAAGGAAAAACTAAACCAGAAGGTGTAGTTTCAAATGTGGCAATATCGGTTATGGGTGTTGTATGTGTGGTATACTTTTAGGTGATGAAAAATGGTACTGTTGCGTACCCAATGCTACTGGGAAGACCATGGCTAAGGAGAGTTCATGCAAGAAACTACTGGAATGAAGGTTTCATGACACTTGGACGTGGTAGAGAGAGGGTGAAGATAAACGTGATCCCTTGACATCATAAGGTAGAACCTGTGGATTCAAGTGATGAAACTGATGATTGGACATCCTCTGATTACTCTAGTACCAAAGAAGTGGACACTGAAGATGAAGAAAGTGAGGTTGATGTTTCAGTCATGGATATCCTTCCAGTCACACCAACTCACGACCCCATAAAATTATCTGAAGAAGAATTTGATGATCGTCTCCAACAAATAAAGATTGGTGATGCTGTGATGGAGAGAGAGAAGGAATCCTACCTCCAGCTCTTTCGAAGGTACATACACCTATTCACTTTTGATTACAAGGAACTCCGTCAAGTAAGTTGGGTAGAACATTGTATTGAGCTGGTAGATGGTGCTAAGCCCATAAATCAAATGCCATATAGAATGAATCCTAATTTTTCCAAGACTGTAAAAGAAGAAATAGATAAGTTGCTTGATGCAGGATTCATATTTGCTGTGGAGAATTCAGAATGGGTTTCTCCCATTGTGATCTCAATAAAAAAGAATGGGAAGCTACGCATTTGTGTTGATTACAGGAAGCTCAATAAGGCAACAAAGAAGGATCATTACCCTCTTCCATTTTCAGATCAGATCTTGGACGAAGTAGCTGGCCAGGAGTGCTATAGTTTTGCTGATGGATATAGCGGCTACAACCAAGTTCGTATAGCAGAGAAACATCAGCTGAAGACCACGTTCACCACTCCTTGGGGAACATTTTCTTATAGAGTTATGCCTTTTGGGTTGTGTAATGCTCCAGCAACATTCCAGCGTTTGATGAATAAGGTGTTCGAACCCTACATTGGGACCTTCATCAGATTATTTCTGGATGATTTTTGCATCTATGGGAGCAAGTTGGACCACATGCACCAGATGGAGACAAAATTTCAAAGGTTAGATGAAGCACAAGCCTCACTAAACCCTACAAAGTGTGTCTTTGGATGTTCTAAAGGCATTTTGTTAGGGCATGTTGTATCCAGAGATGGTATTGGTACTGATCCTGATAAAGTTTCAAAAATCAAATATTTACCATTTCCTATTAATAGAAGTAAGTTGAGATCATTTTTAGGCCATGTGGGTTACTATAGAAGGTTCATCAAGAATTTCTCAAAGATTGCACAGCCACTAACCCAGTTCTTGAAGAAGGATGTTACTTATGAACCAGGAAATAAGGCTCATGAAGCTTTTGGACAACTGAAGGAAGCCCTGGTGTCTTCACCTGTTTTGAAGAATCCAGAATGGAGCAAGCCATTCATTGTGTACACTGATGCCTCAGATGCAGCACTAGGAAGTAATTTGAGCCAAAAGGATGAAAATGGGAATGAACATCCAATTTACTTTGGGAGCAGACAAATGAGCAGTGCTGAGGTAAATTATACTGTAACTAAAAAAGAGGCTCTGGCTATCATTTTTGTTGTAAAGAAGTTTAGAACTTACTTGCTAGGGCAAAAATTTCTAGTTGTAACAGATCATCAAGCTCTAAAATATATTGTAAATAAGCCTAACCCATCAGGGAGGATAGCAAGATGGATAACTTTGCTACAAGAATTTTAATTTGATATTATAGATAGGCCAGGAAAGAAGCATGTCAATGCAAATGCACTCTCTCGAGCCTATGATGGTTTAGGATCATCTTGTGATGATGATGATGATTTCCCCGATGCAGCATTGTTATCCCTTGACACAATCCCTAGTGAATACATAGATATTTGGAATTATCTGAATGAATTCAAGTTTCCTGATGGTTCCAATGCAAAGACTAAGAGAAAGATTACTCAAGCCAGTCATCCATATTCTATTCTGCATGGAGTATTATTTTGAATAGGACCTGATGGACAGTACAAGAGGGCAGTTGGACGTGATCAAGGGAAGGAACTGCTAGAATAATTCCACAATGGTACATGTGGAGGGCACTTCTCTGGACAACTTACAGCAAGAAGGATCTTGGATGCAGGTTATCACTGGCCCACTCTTTTTAAAGATTGTTATAATTATTGTAAGACATGCGATATTTGTCAAACACATGGTAACCGTAAGACTTCATCAGCTCCATTATGCCCTATTCTTCCACTTGGTCCCTTTGAAAAGTGGGGAATAGACATTGTAGGTCCACTTCCAACTACATCACACCAAAATAAGTATATTGTAGTTGCCACAGATTATTTAACCAAGTGGGTTGAAGCTAGGCCATTGAAAACAGCTTCCATGGATGAAGTGGCAAGGTTCATATATGAACGCATTGTCACTAGATTTGGTTGTCCATTAGAAATTGTAACAGATTAAGGAAGCCACTTCATTAATGAGGTGGTAGAAGCCCTAATCAATAAGTTTTCTATTAAGCACAAGAAGGCAACAACATACAAGCCAAGCACAAATGGACAGGTGGAACGAACAAATTTTGTGTTGTGTCAAATTCTAGCAAAAGATGCAGCCTTGCAGGTACATAAGTGGGATAAAAGGATTCATGCAGCATTGTGGGCATATAGGGCAACACCAAAGTCAGCAACAAGATACTCCCCATTTCAGTTGGCCTATGGCATTGATCCAGTTCTTCCTATTGAGTTTGATATTCCCACTATGAGAGTTATGAAAAATGAAAGGATGGATGAAAGTGATTCAGTAAAAGAAAGGTTGGTACATCTTCATTTGCTAGAGGAAATGAGGGAATTAGCAAAGGATACAAGCCATAAGAAGAAAATGAAGCAGAAGGAATACTTTGATCAAAATATCCGTTGGTCTCCATTTCATGTGAATGACTTGGTTCTAGTATATGATTCCAGATACAAAAAAAGAAGACAGAGAAAATTTCTTCCAAAATGGATGGGGCCCTACAAAATAGCAGTTGTGCATGAAAATGGTACGTATCGACTGGAGGAACTGGATGGCACTCCCATTACGAAATGGGTCAACCACGACAAGTTGAAGATTTTCCAAGCACCAGAATAGTCTACTCCGAGGACGGAGTAGAAGCTAGGAAGGGGGAAGATGTCGACACTAAAATTTTCCTCTGTAATTTCTATTTCATTAATGTATGTATTAGGAATAGGATGTTGTTAAGTATAATTAGTAGTAGCGTCTGATAGAAGATAACGGCGCCATCAGTACGGTGCCGCCAATAATGTGGAGTACGGTAACAGTCAAAGTACAATAGGAATGTTGTAAAAAGTAAATATTTGTCATAAGTGGTCCGGTAATGTTAAAATGTCAAAGTTTGGGTAATTAGAGAAGTAGGGTCTACATGATTAGGAATTAGAAATATTATATTGGTAATAAGGACAAGGAGTGAGGTCATAAATATTTTGTGTATTTTATTTGTAAAAAGTCTAAAAATGTGGAACCCATGTAAAATGATAAGGTTTATCTTATCTTAAAAGATAAGCTTACATGTACAGGTAAGAGTTAAGGTATGGAATATGATTCGTCAGAGTGGATTCCTTATCCTATCTTAGAGATAGGATGGATAAGCCTAGAAGTTCTATAAATAGAGAGGCCACCCCCCCTCATTTAGCATAGAAGGAAGTAGTGAGAAATATTGTAGGAAGTGTGCGAAGGAAGCCATCAGTTTAAAGGTGTGTTGAAGAAGTCATTAAGAGGTGTAATTGTAAAGTTTCTCCCATAGTATTGGTGAAAGGCAAGTGAAGTCAATAACACTTGAAGTACCTCATGGGTGAGATTGTAACAATGTCATGTTAATATTATAATTTACTTTGTTATTTCAGATTTGTCATCATTCCGTCTTATCATAGTCAATGGTATTCTTGTGTTATGTTGTTGTTTTGTTTCCAGATTACATCCACCAAACTAAAGGTTGTGCATTAGTAAATAATCATAGCACGAGGAGTTCCCGGTGAAGAATTATCATAGTGCCAGATTGGTGATGATAGGACCCTTTCTCGGGTTTCTTTCATTCTTGCTTGCTTTCATATAAGGAGCATACTTGCTATTTTCTTCTTCTAAATATTCACAAGATATTTTTTCATTTTGGTAAAAGAATTTATCTTTCTTCCTCATCTTTGCATTAGTGAAATTCATCTTCTTTGCTTCATCGAATATCATTTTCAATTTGGGTTTAAAACACGTGCATCACATTCTTGCTTGCTTTTTTTAATTCTAGTGAACGTAGATTAAGTAACAGGTCGTACACGTGGGGGTGATATCCACAGTATTGACAAGAAATTAATCTTACTTTCACTACACAACACATACCAAATCACATCATAATCAACACAACAGCTCAAACATCCCCCCTTTTTCTGAGGTATTCCTCCGCCCGATTGAGGTAACCTTATACGCCAAAATAAACTTGACATCTCCCTTAGGTCTTTTGTTTAGGATTGACATCATCTTGCGTCTAAGGCATAAGTCCACAATAATTAAAACTAATCCTAGGGTTAGTCTCTTAATTTTCTTGTGCATCTTGCTTGTTTTTTAGTTATGTTTCTCTGGCATACCCTGTATCAGTGATCACTTCAGAACAGTTTGGTGGGTATACTAAGCATTGTTAACCCCAAATCAGTAGCTTCTTACATCTTCTCTTTGCTTTCACAGTGATCAACACCAGTCCTATTCTACCGACATCGGTTAACTGACCGACACCGGCTATAGTCTAACCGACATCAGTTATCAGACTGATATCAGTTACTGTCTTTCACAGTTCCCAACAAACCAGCAACCTACCAATTCCAACATTTTGTTGTTGTTTCTGTTCCTGATAGATTGAATCCCTGCTGTGTACTATTGTCCATGGTTGTTATCACTCAGAAACAAGCCACACCCATGGTTTCACATGCATGTTCCGTGCCTTTGCCTGAATCACCCCCTTCACATCCTATGGGGAATCCTACGGACACCAGTGATGTTCCCAAGATCCCTGTAGGAGATAAGGAATTTGCCAAATTTTTGGATGCTAATCCTAGTGTCGTACTATATTATTTGTCTCATACCCCTGACCGTACACCCGACGGTCAGCTTCTCGTTGGTATGCCCATTAGTATAGCTGCTCACTTAGCTCCTTCCCCACCTAATAACTCCACCTTACCTTCTTCATCCTTAGCTCCGTCTCCCAACTCAGTGGCTTTGGGGGTTCATACAGCACAGATTGGCTTTCCTTTGGTTAATTTGGGGCCCCACATATCATTACCGCCAACTGCTCCTACCACGTATCTCTCGCAGACTGCCCTTTCATAACTTGCTCTCTGCCACCTATTCACACGAGCTTTCCTTCTCAAGCTCCGCCCACCTTTTCATTTCCACAAACTTATCCGATGGCTTCAACATCTTATATAGGACATCCCTATTCGGCCGCCTCAACATATTCGTCATCAATACCTTATCAACATTTAACCCCACCATTTTCTAGTAGTGGCTCTTGGCCTAATCCTCCACCGTTTACAACAACCGCACCATCATCTTACCCAACCACTGATTTAATCAAACAAATGATGGACAAGATGAAAAATTTGGAGGCTTCTGTTTCAGGAAGCCGTAGCACCCTGACATATGACCAAGTTTGTCAAGAGCCTATTCATCCTTCTGTCCCCCTTCATTCATATCCTCCTCAATGGGAATTACCAAAATTTACTTGTTTTAATAGTAAGGAGGATCCTCAACAAAACTTGCGATCATTTAGACATGCCTGCTATGTGATTGCTCATGACGATGCCTTACTACTCCACACCTTTCCCATGTCCTTATCAGGACCCGCCTTGGAGTGGTACAGTGCTTTAACCCAGCACTCAATCTTCTCTTTTAACCAATTAGCCCAATATTTCTTGGATCATTTCTCCATTAATATTGCCAAGAAATTATCCATCACCGATCTCTATGCCATCCGACAATTTGAAGACGAATCTATCACAGATTTCGTTGGACGATGGCGGGGCCTCATCAACCAACTCACTTATGCCTTACCTCAGGCCAAACTCATCGAACTCTTTACGTGGGCCTGCGCTAAGCACATTTCTCCCACCCTCCAAATTCAAACTTTCTGCACCTTTGATGAGGCCTTTACTATAGCTCGGAAACTAGAGATTCGAGCCTTAGAGGAGGAAAAATTGAGGTTGCGCAACAAAAACCCTAATTTCCGAACCCAAGACTCCACCAACAAACCCAACACCACCAATTCTCACACATCGACTGCTTCGAAATCAAAAGGAGCTGTACACGCGGTGATGGTCAAATCCCAAGCACCGTTTAGTACCCCGCCAAAAACCACCTATAAGTATAAAGCCGAGCCCATCAATTACACTCCCTTGGGAGAAACTTATGGTGTGATCTTGGAAAAATTGCTCAAAGCAGGAGCTATCACCTTGCCTCCTGTTAAACCTCACTCCGTGTTTTATTCCACCCGTGCTATACTTTCTTGGTACAAAGAAAATGACTTCTGTAACTTTCACCGCGTGAAGGGACACAGTCACGAAAACTGCAAGATGTTGAAAAACATAGTGCAGGAAATGGTTGATGCAGGGGATATAACCCTCGATAATCCTAATGCCCCTGCTAACCGAAATTTAAAAATCTTCAACAAACCATTCCCAAACCACTCATCTAACAGTAACATAAACTACGATATCTTAGCCGACGAGAGTGCTCATGAAATCCATGCAGTTTTTGACTCCCAACCAAAAGCTTCTATCAAGGAAATTATGAATCAAGCCTCGTCACTAACGCAGGGATCCGCACCCGCTTCACCACCATCAAGACAAGATGATAACCTTTCCATTCCTTTACCCATAAAGGAATTAACCACCCAGAGTTCTCTTCTCACGAATGAGTCTTCTTACACCACATCCCTGCAAGATTGTGAGCGGATGTTATCTAACTTATCTATTTCCCGAACATCTCCTTCCGTCACTCTTGCTGTAAAATAAGAAGGCTCACCACTGTTTTTGTCATCCTTAGAAGAGAAACCTCTCGAACCGACATCACCAAACTCCTTAATCATGACAGATCCCCTCAAACATGCTCTCCTACCTATTAGTTCTTCATTGCCTAAATCTTTTCAGCGACCGATTGACCTCTTAACACCCATTGATACAGTGCCTCATTTACCCCCTGTATCACACCCACAGTGGACCGGAATCACAACCCACCTCTCTTCCATACAAAATTTCTTCTTCACACGTGAAGATTGTCATCCCTCAGAAGATAGGCAAGTCCTATGGGAGCGTTTGAGTACACCATGCTCTACTCAAATGCAGATGACCGATCCAGACACCTCTACCATATACCTGAGGTGTTTACAAAAGCTCAAAATGCCTATGTCCTCATCTTCACCCCTCTCATCTCTACCGAATACCTCATCCACCTCTATTAACCTAACCAAACCTTCCCCTACGCTTGGGACTTCACCAATACCTAGCCTAACACACCCACCTCAATGGTTAGATTTATCCAAAAATAAAGCCGTCCATCCACCTAGGAGACAAACCCAATCCCCTCAAGTCCAATCTATGCCTCTGTCACAACTAAAACCCTCGCCGTCACACCTACCTTCTATATTAGAACCTCACCCCTCCACATTGCCTCAATACATCATACCTCCTGCGTTTTCTTTAAAATGACCTGCACCTTCTGCACCCATACAGAGATCCATGGGTGTATCAACACCGTCACCCCAAGTATCCTGTCCACCTATCAACCCTAAAAAAACTCCATCATCAAAGGATTTGTTTGTTGTCACTCCTCTTTCTCCGTGGTTGTTTCCTGCCACCACGTCATCTGTGGCCTCATCATCTAACTAGTTAAACATGACTTCTGCACCGAAGAAGCCACGTTTAGTTAAATCCAATTATCAAAACCCCTTTTCTAAACCACCACCCGTACGAACCAACCATACCCAACCATTACCAAAACCCACCCATTCAATAGCCTCATCTTCCTCTGACTTTGACCAGCTCAAAGGATCTTACGCCAAGATCCTTGATATGTTGGTGGAGAATGCGACCATTTACCTACCCCCACTTAGACCCTATGATCCATCTAAACCTCGACCTATAGGTTATGATGAGTCTAAAACCTGCGCTTACCACCGCACACCAGGACATGATGTAGACGGATGAAAAGCTTTGAAATCCATCCTTCGTCAGTCACCTCTCTCGGATAGAAAGGTTAAGAAAGACAACTTACAAAGGGATAAACCTTTAGCTTCAATCCCCTCTCCTATACCACCTGTCCCCACCTCACCAAGATCTATCATTATTGCAACCCCACCTCTCGAAGACAATGACTTATCCCTACCATCTTCCTCCTCTCATGTTCACGAGATCAACATGATTAGCATTGCTACTCGAGGTCAGAAAAATAAGGGGACAGCCAAAGAAAGCGCACCTGCGGCATCCCTTTCTCCGTCCACCATCCCAATCGCACCACCACCTAAAGTGGTTATTCGTGGACCTGCCTACCCCATCTCTAATGGAGTTGTCCATCGTACCATGATCAAACAGCTTCACCAATCGCCTGTAAATATGACACTGTATGATCTCATTCAAACCTCTGAATCTCATTGACAAGCTCTCATTGAGATCCTTCAAGGGATAGAGGTCCTACCTAATGAAACTTTTCCCGTTGCCTCCATTTTAACACCCAATCACGTTGCTTCTCTCACCAAACAACCTACCTCCCCAACCACTTCTATCCCTGTACAGCAAGCCGCTGCTGTCAGTTTCTCCGAAGATGAAATTGTCGACTTTGGTGCAGAAGATCCTGACCCCGCTCTTTTCATCTCGGCTTACGTCCGGGACATCTGAGTACATCGTGTTATGATTGACAGGGGTGCTAACCTAAACATCATCTCTTCCAAAGCCTTCCAACAAATGAATATCCCTTCTAGCTGCATGTGTGCCAACCCCACCATGTTGCGTTCATTTAATGATGCTATTACTTCTACTTTAAGCACCGTGATCCTTAACATTCGTGTAGGGCCACGTACCTTACCCGAACTCTTCTATGTCCTTAAGGGAGAATTCCAATAGAACATGTTGTTAGGCCGCCCTTGGATCTGGGCTATGGGATGCGTTCCCTCCACCTTACATAAATGCATAAAATTTGAGTATGAGGGGAAGTCCTACACCGTAAAAGCTGACGCTCCCCCCTTCAAAACCTGCAATATGTTATATCGCCCTAATGATGTACTTGTACCAGTCAAGACACCCATTCATTGAACCCAACCATCTACTTCGACCACACCTCAACCATCCATCTTAGCCGCACTTACACCTTCAACCAATGAAACCGCCGCCGCAAATACCACTTCCTTCCCAGCGGATCACCTATATAATGTTAACACTTTACATACCCCACAGGAGTACGGACAATTACATGCGCATCCTACCTACGACCGTCATGTGGGGGAAGTAATCTCCTACGGACCACCTAATTTCCGTACCAACCTAACGTATGGAGGTGTCGACGCATCCTCTGTCACCCCTGAACCTCCCCTTGGTGTGGTTCCCTTCCAATCTGATTTTCAATATCTAACTAATCGTCATTTCGCCCTCACCTTCCTGACGCACTGTGCTTGGAAGGGCTTCGGTTTCGGTCTTTATGAACAAGGCCAACATACGATCATTCCCGTGACTACACGTAAACACAAAGATCATCGTGGTCTTGGATTCTCTGAACCACCTACACCGAAGAAACCGCATAGCCTTTGTATCCAGGAAGACGACGAAGTCACCCTTTCTGAACCATCATCACCCATTTTGCCATCGTCACCCACAGAGTCGATAGACCCAGAATCTATCCCTCCTAACTTTTTTTTTTCTTTCGTAAACGCTATGTTCCTGGGTCCTCTCACTTAACAACGTGATAATGAGGACCCATCTTCTTTTCCCCTTCTGTATCCAAACATGATTGAAGAAGACTCGCCTTCAATTAATGTTGTTGAGTGCCAAGATGATGACTCCATCCTCACTTATCTTGGTGCGGACGACTCTTATATTCAACACGCCTTACTATCTAAAACTCAAACCATTTTGAATGAGTCGACTATAGAAATCAACATCCACACAGAGGACGATCCTCACATTGTGAAGATCGGACAATCTCTTAACGCATCAGAACAAACTACCTTCACTACCTTCCTCCGTGCCCACAACCAAGCTTTCGCTTGGTCCTACGCTGACATGCCAGGAATTGATCCTGACATCGCTGTCCATAACATTACTCTGAAACCTGACTCCAAACCAGTTAAACAGAAACTGAGAAAAATGCATCCACGCATTGCCCTCTCGGTCAAAGAAGAGCTTCAACAACTCCTTTCTGTTTCCTTCATCTTACCTATTGACTATCCTCAATGGATTTCTAACATTGTACCTGTCACTAAAGCAATGGGGGGACTTCGGATATGTATGAATTTCTGGGACCTTAACCTCGCTTGCCCAAAGGATGACTTCCCCCTACCTAGTATTGATCAACTTGTTGATCTCACTGCGGGCCATGAGATGCTTTCTCTCATGGATGGCTTCTCGGGATACAATCAAATTTTGGTAGCCCCAGCCGATCAACATAAAACCACCTTCATAACTCCTTGGGGAACCTTCTGCTATCGTGTCATGCCATTTGGCCTTAAGAATGCTGGTGCAACCTATCAGCGGGCTATGACTTACATTTTTCATGACATTATGCACACTATCCTTGAGGATTATGTTGATGATCTTCTTGGCAAATCTAAACATCGCAGTGAACATCTCAATGTTTTAACCATTATTTTCGATCGCCTGTTACAATACGGTGTTCGTCTTCAACCAAAGAAATGTGTCTTTGGTGTCCTTTCGGGAAAACTCCTTAGTTTTATCATCTCTTTGCGTGGCATCGAGGTCGATCCAGCTAAAGTCAAAGCTATCCTAGAAATGCCTCCACCCACTAACCTCAAACAATTGCGTAGTTTGTAGGGAAAACTCCAATCTATCAGGTGTTTCATTTCACAACTCTCAGATCGATGTCAACCTTTTCATCATCTCCTTAAAAAGGACATTGTCTTTCAATGGAGCGAAGAGTGCCACCAAGCCTTTGAGGCTCTTAAAGCCTATCTCTTGCAGCCACCCGTGCTTATCCCACCTCAGGACGATCACCCTTTCTACCTTTACCTTTCTACCACCGACCATGCTGTAGGAGCCATGCTCGCACATCATGACTCTGAGCATCGAGAACAAGTCATTTATTACATAAGTCGTACTCTTGTGGATTACGAGACTAGGTATACACATGCAGAAAATTTGTGCCTAGCCCTATCATTCGTGGTAACCAAACTCCAACATTACCTCCTGAATCACAAAACTTTTGTCATCACCAATGCGGACCCCATCCATTATATGTACACCAAACCTCATCTAAACCAACGCATCACCCGATGGCTTATGCTCCTCGCCAACCTTGACCTTGAGTTTGTACACCAGAAATCAGTCAAAGGACAAACTATCGCAGACCAACTCGCGGAAGCCCCTTTACCTGGGGAACAATTTACCAATTTTACTTTCCCTGACGAACTCATCGCCACTCTTTCACTCAGTGAGGAGTCATATCCAATGACCCTCTTCTTCGATGGATCTAAATGCCAGCGTGGCGGAGGGGCCGGCGTTGTTCTCATTCCTCTTGATGCTGAACCTATGCCTCTTTCATTCTGGCTTGATTTCCCCTACACTAATAATACAACGGAATACGAGGCCCTTGTTTTGGGTCTCCAGGTTGCGTTACACTTAGGTGTAAAGTCTATTAACATTTTCAGTGACTCTCAACTGGTAGTCAATCAAGTTATGGGCATCTACCAATGTAAAAATGAGGAACTTCAAAAGTACAAACATTACGTGGACTCACTTTTGACCTTATTTACTCATTATTCTATCCAAACCATTCCCCGCTCAACTAATAAATTTGTGGATACTATGGCTTGCTTGGCCTCGTAAATTCCTACCTCACCAACTGACTCTAACATATTTGTCTTGGTCCAACAACTCTTTGCCCCATCTTACTCAGTCCCGGATGTTTGTATGGTAAATAATGTATCTGCTAATTCGCAGGATACCTGGTATCACCAATTTCACGACTACCTTACAACCTCTGTTCTCCCACCTGACCTTACTAGTAACGGCAAACGTGCTTTTCTTAAAAGTGTTTCTCGTTATGTCATCATGGGGGGACTCCTCTATAAACGTGGCTTTGATGGCATCCTCCTTCGATGTCTAACCGGCGCGGAGGTCACCTATACCATCCAACAAGTCCATGACGGAATTTGTGGTGGACATTTTAGTGGCCTTGCCATGGCCAAACGGATCCTTCACCTAGGCTATTATTGGCCTACTCTTAATAACGACTGCTATGAATATGTTAAGTGTTGTGTTATGTGTCAACAACATGCCAACCTTCAACATACTCCTAGCCATCCGCTACAGGTCGCACGAGATCTTTGGCCTTTCTCACAATGGGGTTTAGACCTTATTGGTGAGATTCACCTTCCCTCTTCGCAACGTCACCATTGGATAATCACAGCAACCAAATATTACACTAAATGGGTGGAGGCCATTCCACTCATTTCAACCAAAAAAGAAAAAATTGTAGAGTTCATTAACCATCACATTATCTGTCGTTTTGGTGTTCCTCATCGCCTGATAACAGATAATGGAAAATCTTTCAAAAATAAGTTGTTACAAGACCTTTGTGACAACTTTGGTATCAAACTTAGCTTCTCATCACCTTACTATCCACAAGCAAATGGTCAAGCTGAATCTTCTAACAAAACCCTGACCAAAATTCTCATGAAAGTCGTTAACGATTCTGGGAAAAATTGGCCTGATCACATCCCCTTTGCCCTTTGGGCTTATCGTACCAGTATTCGTACCTCCACTAATGCCACACCATTTTCTTTGGTATATGGTACCGAGGCTGTCTTGCCTCTCGAAATACAAATACCCTCCCTAAGAATATCTCTCCAGGATATTCTCACCAATGATGATTTCCACCAAGAGCGGTTAGCCCAATTGGAGCTTCTTGACGAGCGTCATCTTACAGCTCTTGACCACCTTCAAATCTATCAAAAGCGCATCAAGCGTGCTTATGATAAGTGAATTCATGAGCATACCTTTAAGATTGGTGATCTTGTCCTCAAAGAGAATCAACATGTAACCAAACTAGAAAAGAGCAAGCATGGAAAATTTGCTCCAAATTGGATTGGGCCTTACATTATCACTCACACTTACGGATCAGGCACTTACCATTTAGCTTCGCTCAATGGTAAACCTGAGCCTGAACCCCTTAATGCCTTGCATCTTCGACCATTCTACTGTTGAATTTAGTATTATATCACTTCTTATCTACCTTGCGCTCGTCCCTTGAGCTCATTTACCACCTCATACACCTTGTTTCATACATCTCAAAATAGAATCACGCTCACATGGTTTGGTCATCATCTCCTCTTAAAGATGCCTTCCCCTTTTTAGTCTGGTCCATGACTTAAAAGTATCAAAATAACACGTTCTCAATTATACAATTATGGGATATTCTTGAGTCAAACTTCCTACAAAACTAGATGCTTCATGCCAAACGGACATCTAGACCTCAAAGTTATACATAGACTACTCCCTCGAAGGACAGCTATGTGCAAAGCCACATCTGCTACTATAAATAGACTACTCCCTTGAAGGACAGCTATACAAAGTCAGCCTCTATCAGAAGCTTCTCGCATTGATCAGCTTCGTGAAGAGCTCAAGAACAACAAAATGCATATCCCATATAGACTTCCCACATCGATCAGTCTATATTCAGAAAAAAATAAAAGTAGTATTCAAAAGCACTTTTGAGTCATGGACTTGTCTATTTAGGTTTGGTTCTCTTTCGTCAGAATAATCACCTTGTAACAAGTTCTTTGCACCCCAGCTATACCATCCACCTCATCTCACCATTCTTCAAAACAACAAAACTCAAGGGACGTGACGTATATCCGATATATTGTGATTATACAACTCTTTTCACCTATCGACTTCTCGCCTATGCAAGGTACCTAGGGATTCAAGCTCATCCTACGATAATACGTGGTTTGTTTAGCTCTTTCCAACTATGGGACACTTTTCCCTCTTTTACCCGAATCTAGGATTATGTGTTGACCTTAATCAGGACATGGTTTCCCTAATTGGGACTTGGGGTTTCTTGGGTAAGCTAACCTTCGCTTCACCTATACCTACACCAATACCGCCAATACCTTACCAACACCAACAACATTACCCTACCAATATCAATATTTTTACCAACCAACAAATTGCCTAACCACAACCAAATTGCCTGAATTCACCTCTCCCTGGTCCTAAGGGAGAACTACATCGGTCTGAGGCCCCTCCTTGCTTTGTGCAATGGGCTATGTAGGCAGCACTTAGGAGACATGGGGTCTCCGAAGGTTAGCTCGACCATCCCCTACCATAACCTATCATGTGTTGTTAAAATATAAATGATTTCACATATTTATATTGATAACACTCACCTTGGTCCTTTATCAATTCAAAACATTCAAAACACAAACATTCTTATTATTATCATAACTCAAATCAACATACATATTCAGTTTTATTTAGATGTTAAACAAATACATCTTCTCTATCATCGACGCGCAGGTCGGCATCCTTATTTATTCTTCTACCCCTATGAAATTCACTTAGACCCTTGCGCCTCATCCCGAACCAGGTGATGATCGTGATCGTCGATGCCGCTCACCTGGCCTCTCCATCCTCAAAGGTGCCACTGCTATTGGTTCCTCCCACTGATCCACCAATCTCTCCTGTAACATATGAATACACCCTCTCGCGTGGAGGAATCTCACCTCTAGTCTCTCCACTCGTGACTGCGCAACCGCTAACAATCATGTTGTCTCATTCACCTGCGTTTGAAGCTGGTGAACTAAACCCTGCAGGTGATCTCTTTCCACTGTAATCACAGTTATGTCAGGATGATCGGCCCTCTCACGTGAACCTCGCAGCTCTGCTACCCACCATAATCTATAAGCCTCTGTCGCTCCTGCATCCATTACCCTGCGATCGGCTGCTGTCTCTTCTGGTCCTTCTGGAGGTGTCGGCCGGGGAGGTGAGAATGATGCCTCGGCATCGATCCTCATGTATGGTCTATAAGCCATGGGTATATCCTGAACAAATCCAAATTGTCGCCGCACGTGATCTAGAGGAATCCTCTCGTACTCACCTGGCCTGTGTCCCGCGATCCACCTTAATCACTCTACACCCCTCAAATCCTCAGCTATGTTCTCCGTCACCATATAGTTCCCGTAAGGCCTCCAATGGATATCCGCAATCGTCACCATCTCCCACATCTGCCTATAATACTCGACATCATATGTCACGGCCTCGAATCTCGCCTCTTGCTCTGTCTGGACCCATCGCCTGAATCCCAACCTCTGCACTCCTGTCTCTCCTGACTGGATGGGTCAGCCTATTGGTCACACACAAACAATGTGCTCATAGGCCCAACAATGTAATAAGTACGCACAATCCAGTGTAGTCCTGTGATTTCACCTGCAGGCCCATAAACCCCTGTATAGCTCCGCCAGATATGCGGGTGCCCATGCGAAAGTCACGCTCCTTTCTATCATTTCCCAAATAATACACATCAATGCTTTTGGAAATCTTCCCCCATCCACCCTCGGTAATGCATAATACCCCACCGCTATCATTAATACCACTGCCAACCTTGTTGCCTCAGGGTGTGCTGCAAACATTATACCATAAGTGAATGTCAAACCTCGTTGTGTCAATTCTCGTGCAGCTGGACCAAATACTGTTGTTATCACTCCCCGCACCGCGTTAGGCCCTGCCTGATACACTGGTCTTCCTGTAATTGGGAGCCTCAAAATTTGAAACACATCTTCCAACGTCACTGTCATCTCCCCTGTTGGCAGATAGAAGGTATTCTTTTCTGGATTCCATCTCTCAATCAACGCCTGCAACATAGCATGATTGCGTGTGATTCGTGAATAATAGCGGATTCCACTTAACCCCACATGGTTTATCAATGCCCACTCAGCTGGTGTTACATCCGCTCGGACTCGTGACAACAAAGCTGGCACCCTATCATTCATCCTCAACCCTGCCTCTGCCTGCATACATCAAATCAACAAACAACAATTCAATAAATCAAATCCCCAAGTGTTTTTTATCACATTCTGGAATTTCATACAGTAACCGATATCGGTTATAGATAACCGATACCGGTTATCTCTAAATCTCTAAACGATATCGGTCACTGTCAATTCTATACAGCCTGCTTAAAAACAGCACCTACGATAATTATTTGCTCGTTTACCCCTCTCTGTACCTACAAACATACCCGAAACCCCTGCTTACCTACCCCATAACACTCACCCCATCCCAAACCCTTGCCTATCACCTTTTCTTTTTCATCTCTACCCACTTACCTTCTCTCATCCTATTCATAAAACATGCAAGAGTTGAATTCCAACCAAAAATTTTACCTCTTGGGATGCAGCAGCTTGAGGTGGAACCTGTCTTCCCTCTCGTCTCTGCCCGCTGGATGCTTCTCCTTGTTCAGCCATGTTCACCACCCTCTTCAATATAACTTGCCTTTCTACCTTCTTAATCTCAGCCCACAATCACTTTACCTGTCTCTTTCCTCCTTATCACTCAATTCTCCCATGCAATTACCTGTATAAGTCATCAACAGCGTCGCATTCTCGTATTTAACTTGTTGCATGACTCTAAAAATACGAACTTAAGTTACCTCCCAAGCTTTTCTATTTTTAGAAAAACTCGTTTTGGCATAACCGATATCGGTTACCTAACCGGTATCGGTCATATAGCTACCGACATCGGTTAGCTAACCGATATCGGTCACATGTCTCCTTTTGCTTAAACCTAGGCCTTTTCTTTGTTTTTTGCAAATTTTTGGTGGCGCCCGCCTCTTTTCCCTGCATAACGACATCGTTATCAATATTTATCATCAGAATACCATCAACACATATACATATCATCAAAATTTCATCAACATCATCTATATACATTAAATTTCAATACCATCGACAAAACACATGAGACATTCTAATATATGCATCAAATCAAAAAAAAAATTACACACCATGTGGATCAAACTCATCTATATATATCATCATCAACTCAATGTCAAAATATACAAACTACCCTGTATGGGGCCTCTGTGATCTAAAAATACAAAGCCGGCACGCAGGCCACTGTCTCTGTCAAAATCTCGACTCGGCTCGCAGGCCGGTCTCTCATGTCAAAAATATACTCGGCTCGCAGGCCGGTATCAACTATACAAAATGTACTCGGCTCGCAGGCCGGTATATACAACAAAAATGAATAAATAAATCCTATGTGGGCACGCAGGCCTCTATATATATACTCGGTTCACAGACCGGTGTCTATATCCAATAACAAAAACCCATATCCACTCCTAGGATGTCTCAGCTCTCTCCACCACCCTCTGCCCATCCCCCCGCTGGCCCCTGTGCCGGCTCTCGCCTCCTACCCGTCACGGAGCCACCGGCTGTGGCTGCGGCCCCCTGTGACCTGTGACTCCAGGACGTCTCGGCTCTGTGCGCTGCATATGGCTGATAGTCAGCCCCGGTACCATCTAGCACGTCCTGATAATACCGGGCCTCCGCTCTCACCTCCATATAGCGGGCCCATGCCACCATGGCTGGTGGGGCTGGTCCCCCGGCTCCTAATAGAAGTGGCCCCTGACCTGCCGGTACACCCTGTGCCTGGCGGTGCCTGCGCCTGTGCCTGAGGCGGTGCCTGTGCCTGTGCCGGTGCTGTGGCTGTGCCGGTGCCTGCGGCTGTGCCTGTGCCTGTACCTGTGCCTGGGCTAACTACCCCTGTAGCACCCCAATCTGTGCCTGTGCAGCAGCAAGCTGCCCCTGTAATAGCTGCACCTGGCCCAAGAGACGGTCCCTCTCCGCTATCACAGCCGCCAAATCTGGCTGTGTGGGCTGTGCTCTCATGGCTGCCCTCTGCCCTGCCCACCACACCAAAAATGCACCTGTCACTCCGGCATCATCCACTGTATCATCAGCCGGTCTCTCTGCTACCCAGACTGGGTCAAATGGCTGCGGTGCAGGCAATGGTGCCTCTACATCCTCCCTCCGATACTGTGAGAAGGGAGGTGGCTCATCCTGTCGTAAGCCCAACTGACGTCGTACCCTCTCTAGGGGTATCCGCTCATACTCCCCGGGTCTCCGTCCAGCTATCCAGAAGATATACTGGATCCATCGTAGCTGCGCGCTCAGGCTCCTCCTCGGGGCTGATGGCCTCTGTACGGCCTCCATATAATATCTAGTGCCGTCAGGCCCTCTAACATATGCCTGTAAAATGCACATCTCGTCCTGCGATCACTGCTCGTGGCTGGCCCACGACCCCCAACCACCTCTGAAATCCATATCTGTAAACTACCTGTGGCCCTGGCTGCTGGGGAAACCCTACTGGTCGTATACAGATGATATGCTCGTAGGCCCAGCAGTGTAACAAAAATGTCGAACATATACCAAATCACCTCATACGGCGATAACCCCAGAGCTCTCTGTATAATTGCACCAGATACACTGGTGCCCAGGCATAGTAGGTATGCTCCTCCACCATCTCATGCAATACTCCCATCAAAGCCCGTGGGAAGTGGCCTCCCTCTGAGTCTGGGAGGGTGAAGCAGGTGATACCAATCATCATCAACACGGCAAGCCGTGTCTCCTGTCGGTGTGCGCGATACATATCACCGTAGCCAATGCTCGCGCTGTGATATGTAATCAATGGGGCTGCATCCCCGAATACCTACAGGATGTTGTCCATCGCTGTCTCCGCATCCACCTGGAACACTGCCTCACCTATGATCGGCAGTCTCAGGATGCGATACACATCCTCTAATGTGATAGTCATCTCTCCAGTAGGGAGATGGAAGACATTGGTTGCCGGATCCCATCTCTCGATGAGGGCAACCATCAGGCTGTGGTCCCTATCCATAGCCCTATACCTCTGGACTCTGCCGAGCCCAACCTCTCGCATGACGGCCCACTGCACTGCAGTCACATGTGGCCGCATCTGCCCCAATAGAGGTGGCATCCGATCCCGCATCGTCAGCTGCTGGCGTGCCTGCAAAAACAACCCACTTCATCAGGCCTACCCTTTACAAAAACAACTACCTTAACCATCTATACCCATTTACCCACCCAACCACAACCCGACTCTATACACACATCTGCACCCACTTATCTTACCTTATACATCTACGATATCCCCTTTAATTATCTCACACCCTACCAACCACCCCGGTCCACTCTAGCCATCTAACCATACCCCTGCCAATTTAACACCTCCTACTTCATACACAACACATAATCTATCCTACCCGACCCGGCCCCCAACAACCCAATTCCCCCCCACCCTAATCACCTTTCCTATCAACTCTACCTCCTCCCCCTTCACCCCCAAAAAACAAAACTCTATCCTACCGCCTACAACAAACAAACACCACAAATTTCACAACCCTAACTCCTACCCATGATGACCGGTACCGGTCACCCTCGACCGCCATCGGTCCCCCAATCACATTGTATGTACCAACGCCGGTCGACATATGACCGACGCCGGTCTATAGACACGGCAATTTGTACAGACTATTCTGTGACCGATGCCGGTCGCCTAGTGACCGACATCGGTCACTGTCAAATTCCGGAGCCGAACCCAAAACGGCCCCCAAAACCCCTTTTTACCTATTTCTACCCATTTACCCACAAGAAAGACCTAAAAACTTACCCACCCTGCCGTTTTGGCCTACCTAACATTCCTACCCACTCCATTTTACAATTTACCTTCATTTCTTCATTATTTTATTAACTTTTGGATTCCTACCCCAAAACCCACATCCTAGTTAAATTCATTAACTTCACATAAGTAGGGGTTCAGAGCCTACCGGTACGACTACACGTCGTCGTGGTGGGATAGGTGGCGGTGGTCCAGCTCCTCCAGCACCTCCTACTCCTCCGGGCTGTGCCATGGCTCCAAATCTCCTCCGCAGGGTCCTCCACCAATCAAACTCTGCCTCCTGATCGCTGGGGCCTACCAATAACTCACTTCTCCACTCCACTAGTGCCACCTCAGCCCACAAACTTAACACAATCACTTCACACCTCAGACAAGATAAAATTGGGCACTCAAATTCACAAAGTGACAATGACATGCCGTATTTTTCTTTTTATAGGTTTTGACCTATAACCGATACCGGTTATTTCGCGCCCTAGAATACCGGTATCGGTCTTGTAACCGATATCGGTCACACATAACCGATATCGGTTACCTACTTCCTTAACCTAACTCCCACCCTAATCCACCAATCTCCACTTTTTCCCACATCACCTACCCCCGGCTTTGCTGACTAGCCTTATTTTGACTTCAATCGGCCCGACCCAAGGCCGCAACCAACCAATCGGCCCGACCCAAGGCCGCAACCAACCATTTGGCCCGACCCAAGGCCGCAACCAACCAATTAGGCCCGACCCAAGGCCACAACCAACCAATTAGGCACGACCCAAGGCCGCAACCAACCAATCAAGCCTGACCCAATGGCCGCAACCAACCAATCAGGCCCGACCCAAGGCCGCAACCAACCAATCAGGCCCGACCCAAGGCCGCAACCAACCAACCAGGCCCGACCCAAGGCCGCAACCAACCAATCAGGCCCCAACCAACCAACCAACCAGGCCCGACAAGGCCGCAACCAACCAACCAGGCCGACCCAAGGCCACCACAACTAATCAATCGGCCCGACCCAAGGCCACACCCAACCAATCAGGCCCGACCCAAGGCCCTCACCAATCAATCGGCCTGACCCAAGGCCGCACCAATTAAGTACCTCGACCAAGACCCGTAAATTATGATTTTATCCACCCATCATGTAGCTTTTTGTTCAATCGCGCTCACCTGTTCGTGTTTTTAGCATGATTAGGATACTTGAATTGATCAATCCGACCAACTTTGCCTAGACCGAGACCGTGACATTTATCTCAACCAAACCAACCATTTGGTACTGCCGAACATGCCTAAACATTCCTGTACCTTACCCGTTATATCCCCTGGAGCTACTTCCTATGCCTTGGATACCAGGATTATATCACCCTTGTTTGGATAAACTATCGACCTTTGCCTATGAATTGCTTGTTTGCTCTTCAAATCATGTACCCTGGTCGCACTACTGCATTTCAACGTGCATCTGCTTCCTTGAACTTACCCCACCATCTTACCATCATCTCAACACCATTCACCCTTTATCAACCCTATCCCTGATTTCACGTCACCTCAATCTGTGATAGATTTGAGGGGGATTACCTATACCCTTAACGGGAGTAACCACTTCTTATTATTGTCAGTGCAGCTTTACAAGACAAGCTACACGACAACAAGGGGCTAATGTAGACACCAAATTTGTGTCTTACGACACCCTGTGCCCCGCATCTCATATTCGCAACCTAACCTCACCACCTAAACCTTACACAATTATTTATTAATTACCTTATAATTAATAAATCCACATCTCCAAACCTGCCACCTCATTTCACCACCTCATCATGACCTAGCCCTAACCCTAAACTAACCTAATTAAGACCTATAACTTGGTCTACATCCACACCCATGACTAATTACTCCTCACCCGCACCAAAACCAACCTAATAATGACTTGACCAAGCCCACAACTAATCCCTCGGGAGAAAAGGAGGGAAAGTTGGCTATTTTACTAAAAATAGCCCACTTTGACTTAACCGACATCGGTTCCTACTCGACCACCGTCGGTTACGTAACCGCCATCGGTTCCCTGTAAATGACCTTCCCCAACCAAAAACAAGGGATCAGAATTCATTTGAAAGATCCAGAATTCACTTTGCAAGACAGAGACAAGTGAAGGAAAGAGAAGAGTTTACAGAGAAGGACATCGAGCCCAAGACTGCAACTGAGTAACCAGAGCACAGCGACACTCATCCAAGCATTGGGAGAGAAGATAAGCTCACTTTTGATTGTCGGATCATCCCACCTGAGCCTTGTCTTCGTCATCACAGTCCTTGGAGCTGTACCTTCATCAGGAACTAGTAAGTAGTGTCTTGTACGTTTTTAAATACCATTTCTTGAACTTCTGATTCATAGTAATTATAAGCTCACTCCTAGATCTACTACCCGATAGCACCCTACATCTAACTTTCATTCCTCTACCCTTGCATTGCCCCAAGAACAGCTCCCACACTCTCTGAGTCTTCTCCATCACCCTATTGCCTACCCCTGATCATTTACCAACCTTATAAACACCATAACCGCCTTACAGCCAACCTTCATTGAAAGCCCCTAAATCACTGCCCCTACCGATATCAGTTATCAGCAACCGGTACCGGTGTTATAACCGCAGTCAGTTATACAGTGACCGGCATCGGTCACTGTGACTCAAACCAAAACCAGCCTTTCCTCTATTGCTTTTTAACGAGGTAACTAAATCGTAATTTCACAATAACTTCTTTGTTATCATTTGTGTTAATTCGTATTGAAAGGGGAACTGACCACCTTCGAAAGGAAGTCTAATATTTCCTGGGCCCAAGGCAGTTCCCTCATTTATTGTCTAACTATAATCTGGTGGTCTTGCATTCTTATTCACAGGTAGTCCTTCCCAGACAAAAAGGAGTTCTTCGCAATCGATCTGATCTCTCTCTATGGTACGCACACACCCTCCCAACACTCAACAGGTATTCCTCCTAGCCCTAACCCTTATCTATTTCTCAAGAGAATGAAAAGATAGAAGCAACTCTATTCTAAGAATGGAAACATTCTATGCGCAAGTGCTTCTGATCTGGGTGTCGATGCTTCCCTCCTTGGTGTTGAAGCATCCTTGGAGGAGGATTCCCCTGAGTGCCTCCTAAGTTCATGGACTTTTCTATCAAACCAGATCTTGGTCCTGACTAAGACTGGAGCCAAGATTTCAGCCAAATCATCCTTCTCCTTCTTGAACCAATCCAAGTCCTCCAAGGGAGTGTGCTTGACCATGTTGTCATACTCATATGAGTACAAGTCAGAATTGTCATCCTGGAGCCCTTCAGGAACTTGGTACAAGCCAAGTTCTTGAATTAACTGTAGGGAAAACCTACCATAATGCCTCCTTCTGGCTTCAAAATCATCGGCACAGTCATCCCAATAGTCCTCTGTGTCTTCCCTATGATGATAGGTGATCTTGATGTTCTGCTCAATTAACTTCTTCAAGTCAAAAAAAGTTCTTGGCATGAAGAAGTGGACCGTAATGGGAGCTAGGGCTCTTTCTATATTTTGTGCATCCAGGGCTGTTTTGCAGGTGTAATTTCCCAAAGAGATGGGGAAGTGCAAACCAGTAATTTTCTTGTCTCTGCAGGTTCTATCCAATTTGTCCAATTGCCTACACACTTCTATCAAGGCCATTTTGTCATTGCAGAACATAGGAAGCTTGAGAGGAGTGCTCTCATAGCCAGCAAGCCTGATATAGGAAAATTTTCTGAATTGGATAAAATAAGCACCGTAGTGCGATATCAAACTCATGGCTTCATCAGAAAATCTTCTCGTTGTGTCACTCTCAAGAAGCCTGACCATGTACATGGTGAAAGCATCATTCACCCTTCGGAAATTGCAATTGCTGGTTTCTAGGATGAACTGCGGGCAGTAGGCATACACGGGGTCATCCTTGTGAGCATCGATGTATGAAAAACCAAACCATTTCCTCGATGCTGCTAGAGTATACATCAGGTATGAAGTCATATAGAATTTCTTTGTTTGATGTACATTTTACAGTTGCTCAGCTAGATTCATACTAATGATCTCTGCCCAGTTGATATTCTGAGTTCCCTCGCACACCATATTGATAAGCGGGCACATCCAAAAATGGAACTCATTTGTAGAGGGTAAACCCATGACCCGAGCCAGCAGGATTATAAAATCTAACATTTCTTCATTGAAATCTGCACAGAAAAGAGTCTTGGACAGACGAGATGCCCCCTTCTTAGGGTTTTTTAGCCAAGACTTCGCCACCCGCACCTTATAGTTATCACTATCTTGATCGAAAAGGGCATGTGCCTGATTCTGAGATATAACTACAGCATGGTCCATTTCTGGAATCCTTAGTGCAGTGCCAATGGTGGCAGCGTCAAGTTTGGTGATGAGCTCCCCGTGCACATTCGTCAACTCACTCGAATCAGGATTGAAATGGGCCCCACATGAGAGCATTGTGTATGCGCATTGCACCAAGATAGGGAAACCACCAGCGAAATCCAGACCACTGTCATGAATCATCTGTGCCATCGATGAAGTGTTCGCATCTATTATCCTTGTCCAAAAATCCCAAAAGTCAAGGTGGTGAACTTCACTATCCCCGATATCAGGAACGGCAGACTCAAGTGGTGAAATTTGTTCCTGCCCCTGGAATTTGATCTTCATGTTGATAGTAACTCAGAGAGCAAAGCTGCAAACTAGACTTGGGATGGAATCGCAAGGGAAATGGATACGCGCGTAGAAATTTTGGTTGCAAGGGTTCAAGCAATAGATATCATGAAAGCAATGTGTAAAAACGCATAGGGGGCAGTTCATTATATAGCCGTTTAGGATAGAGAAAGGTAATAAATGTGTATTAAATACACATCTGGAAAAATTGAAAAGCAAGATATTCGGGTAGAGCGGGAAAAATTAGCACAAATGGCACTTGGTTCATTTGGGACATGAGGGACACGAAAGCGCGAAGTACGTGGTTCGGCCGATTCGAGCGATGCGGGGAAAAGACGCACAAATGCTTTTGGGACATGCGGGACGAAAGTACGCGGTGGAATACGTGAATCAGCTAAATTAGACGAAAAGGGAACATTGGGTCGGGGCAAACTTGGGACATGTGGGACAAAAAGTTTTGACGGGCTCAAAAAGAATGGACTTCGGGTAAACCGGCCGATCGGGGAACAGAGAGCCCAAATGAACCTGGGACACATGGGACAAAAATGTCAGACAGGCCTGAAAAACACACAAAATGACCCAAAAAACGTAGATTTTCCCAATTTCTTGACTCTTCACATCACCAAGACAACAAAAAAGACACTTAACCTCAAAATTTTTAATTTTCAACTTATTAAAAGCAGGGGAATTTTTAGTGGACAACAGACTTGTAGTTTGCATTCTAGGCTTTCTCCCAGATAGTTGGGGTTGATTACTCAAAAACCTTTGCTCTAGTTGTGAAGATGACTTCCATTTGACTGATCCTTGTCATCGCTGCCACTAACATATGGGAAGTCCACCAGATGGACATTAATATTTTCTTCCTTCATGGGGACCTAGAGCAAGAAATCTATATGGAACAACCTATGGATTATTTCCATGATTTATCCCTCGTTTACAAGTTAAATAAGTCTATATATGGCCTTAAACAAGCCCCTCGGGCTTGGTATGCCAAAATGGAATCCTTTTTACTTGCATTAGGGTTCACTCGGTGTCACTCTAACCCAAATGTTTATATTCTGTGGCAAGATGACTCCATGCTTATTCTTGTTCTCTATGTTGATGACTTTTTGATCATGGGTAGCTCTTCCTCTATCATTGATTCTGTGAAGATATCCTTAGCCAACAAGTTCTCCATGTCTGAATTAGGATTGCTTCATTACTTTCTTAGGATTCACATTTCACAATCTGACTCAGGAATTATGATCTCATAGCCTAAGTACTCTCTTGATTTGCTTGCTCAGTTTCACATGTCCTGATTGCAAGTCCTCACCTACTCCTTTTCTTTCCAGGGTCAATTTTGTTTCTGATTGCTCTTCCCCCTTGGTTGATGGTACCCTTTATCGGTAATTGGTGGGGAGCTTGATCTACCTTACTCACCCTCAGCCAGATATTTCGTATGCTGTCAAGATCGTGTCAAGATTTATGTAGGAGCCTCATGAGCTACATTTAAAATCAGTAAAGCAGATCCTTCACTATGTTCATGGCATTCACACAAATACTATTCATTACTTAGGAGGGACTGAGATTGACTTGGTTGGATTTATAGACTGAGATTGGGCAAGTGATCTAGATCATCAAAATTCTACCTTAGGCTACAGTTTCACTCTTGGTTCAGGTCCTAATAGTTGGTCCAGCAAGAAGCAAAATGCCACTACCATATCATTGACATAAGCAGAGTATAGAGGATCAGTTAACGCTACCCACAAAAGTTGTTTGGTCACAGGGTATCTTGAAAAATTTTGGCATCCACTTTCGGTGGCCTACCCATTATCTACTATGACAATATGAGAACTATCTTGATATGTAGAAATCCAGTTCAACATCAACGGATGAAGCACATTGAGATTCACATGCACTTCAACTGGGAGCTAATACATGAAAACATCATCGACATACAGTATGTTCGGACAGCTGATCAGGTTGTAGACATATTCACCAAGCCCTTCACTGAGGTGAAATTTATTCACTTGTAGTCTCTTCTTAGGGTGAGGTTTGTTGCAGCTGCTCATCTTCTTTGGGATATATAGTCATCCTCCTCTTCTTCTTTCTAGAAATATTTTGTTTGTATATGGGAACTTTATCAGGCCTTTAGTTGTCAAGCCCCATTAAAACATCTTTCTTAGTTATCTAGGTGAGTCTTCTTTTCTGTTTTGGCTTACCATGACCTCTTCCTCGGCTTCGATGCAGGGGGGTGTTGGTGTGTGTGACATGCCTAGTCATCATCCACATCACCTAGTGAGTCATCTCACCTTGCGAGAGTCACAGGTCTTAGGAAGTCAAATGACAAGTGTCAAATTCTGTCATAGAATCTGTCATTGTCATTTGCGTCAGTGTGTCATAGGAGTTACATTCCTTATTTGGAATTTTAACTCCTCCTTTAGTGGCATCATATGCGTCAGTCACGTCATATGCATCAGTGGCGTCATTGAGGTTCTTTCCTTGTTTAGGCATGGGGGTTACACAACACCCCTATTTGTACTTCCTTCCCTCTCCACCATCAGTTTGAGCTTTTGGTGTGAGGGCGAATCATACAGACCCTAAGAATATGATTGTGGTTGACAAGTCTTCCTATAGGTTGTTCTTAATTTTGAATCCAAGGAAGAAAATTGAGGGTAGAGAGTAGCATGATGAACATGATAAAAAATTATGCACTCGACATAAGGGAAGTGAAAAACAAAATTCTATAAAGAGGAATAAAAATAACACAGATCTTATACCATCCATTGGTGAGGAAGAAGATGATGATTCAAGTGAGAAAAATCTTGAAGAAAGGTGGAGGTGGAAGTTAAGGATGAAAAATGATGGTTTAAAAACATGTTTGTGTACTAAAGAGAGTACATATGTACAATAACTAATGTTTTATGCATCTCACGTAAAGGATATGGAGCATGCTAGTGATGACTCTATCCTTATTCATGAAAAATAGCAACAACCCAAGAAAGGGATTGAAAATAATTCTAGAAATGACTTGATAAAGGGAAACATGATGAAAATATGGAGCATCAATAAGATCAATCAGATAAGATCCCACCTAAGGTCACATATCATAAATATGACACTACCTAAGGTGACACTAAAGAGATAACAAAATTGGGTTCAGAAGATACCATCGTAAAACAAAACTCACCTCCACAAGGAAGCCCCAATGCTATAAACTTAGATGAAGAAAATGATAAAGGTAAAAATAATGAGGAAGAGCATGTACAAATAGAATAAGAATAATACAATGAAAAAATTATGATTATGTGTGCTCATTATCAAAGGGGGAAGAAATATGAAGCAATTTACTTCAAGGAGATGATGAACCTAAACAACACAATGGAAAGGATGTGGAAATAGGTATCCTTTTCCATGGATGTATATATAGATGAATTATCACTTTGAGGTTCCAATTGTAAGCATGTATATCCCCCCTCCAAAGAAGAGTTATGGGTTTGTAATTGCTTATGTTTATCCTTTCCACATAATTTAAATATGAGGGGGTTGTGCATTGGTGAAGATAGCTCCCAAGTTTACAAGATAAATTTTGATGAATGGCATTAACATGGCACAATATAAAATCCTTGTGAAGAAATTTGAGATGAATCTTGAGGCTAAAATAGAAAAAAGGATGGAGATAGAGCACAAGCAGACTGCTGAATACTTGAGAGTCGTGAATTTATGTTGTTGAATACTCGAGGAGGATACAAATTTGGTAGATGGAATGAAAATTGACCAAGTAGGTGGAATAGGAAAACTAGAGATCTTTGTCGACATCCTCTTAAAGAAGAGAAAATATGATGGTCATGCGTGGGTCAGGAAAGTTGAGAAAGTTGAGAATGAAAAAGATAAGGCTCTTTGTGAAGAAAATTGAAGGTACTAAAAAATAAGGTGAAGATAAGGCCACCTCTACATAGAAAATGTTATTGAATTAAATCACATGATAAGTGCATAAAAATATGAATTCAAGTGGCGTTGATTGAGCTTCAAAAGTAACATTTTTAAGGGGAAAACATGTTTGAAGACATAAGTAAGGATGTGGCTAAGAATCTCATTGTAATGAAAGTATAATCAAAGTATCCTAATAAGGATTCCAAATCATTGAAGGGTTCATGCACATTAGTGGATGGTATGAAGTAGATTATATAAACTACGTTAACCAAGTGGCATAGATTTGAAGAGCACTTGTGTAAGGAGGTGTCAGAACTTTTTGAAGGAGAAACAACAAAAGGGATACACATGGATAAGAAACCTAACTAGTGTGGGGTAATGTTGAGCCCAAAAGTTTGACTCATTATATATATGAATATGGGTCTAAGTATGGGTGAGGCATGAGACTTAAAATCATTGGTACATATTGTAATGACGTGCACATAAAGTGGACAACAACCTGATGATTGACACATTCATGGAATAAGAAAATCACCACTATTTGCAGCACGAGGATATTGAAGGATGCAACACCACTGATTCCTGCATCAAAATATAGATTCTTAACCAAGTGGCACACAAAGTTCCCGAAAGATGTTGAGAAGACATGTGATGAGCAAGAGGCCAGGACATCTGTACAAACACATAATGCAAGGAACTTGACATGGTGGCATCAAATATCACACAAGATCCAAACTAAAGTTAAAATAAATTCATTGGAGAACAATGGGACTTTGAGAGCATGCCAAAATTATAACAATAGGTCATATGAAAGTGGGTCACACCATGGTGAAGTGTTAAAATGAAAAACTTTATGTGGAGCAAGGGTATAAGGTGGCATCTATAGGGAAAATTGATGTCGAACATGGCATATGTAGTAAAGAGAGGAAAAATACTTTTGGGATTGTGTGCCAAACACATATTTATAGGATATTTTATCTAATTTTTTGCATGGTGCCCAACATATTGATGGTGAATTTTATGTAGGGAAATTCCCCACCGGTACAAATACCCCTTTTGTATCAATATTAGGGGGTTGAAAAATAGTATTGGTTGAATAATTGCTATTATTTTTTAGTACTACTACTTGTTGATGGAAAGAGATTAGTGAGTTATTGTGAATAGATAATAAGTACTTTCCAAATTATTACATGTTGATTTTTCATCTTGCATATGGTTGTTATGAGTTCTTATGAGTATTGATAGATATATTATGTTGTGTCTTTGCGTTTTGAGTGAGTTTATGTGAGTATTATGAATCCATCATGATGCAACTAAAATTGATGAGAATTGGTCCTTTATCACACCTCAGGTGAGCACACAAGGTGTTACTTGTGTGATATGTTGGTGTGAGGACCATGTATATACATTAAGTGTGCACTTTTATACAATAGCTTTTGTGTGCACCTAAAAATTAAGGCTTTTGGAAAACATGTCGCAACACAACACTAGATAGAAACTAGCAGAAAATTTGAAAGAAAATATACATTTAATTATTCATTATATAAATAAATGAAAATACATGCTCGATAAAAAATAAAGTGGTAAGGGATCACACCTTGATAGTACATGATAGGAATAAAACCCAATAAATGTATGGTCCTAAACACTACTAATATAACCAGATATTATAAAAAAAATTAAAAAATACTAGGCACTAACAACAAGGCCATAGCCATAATAATATGAATACAAATAAATCCATCCTCTATTACTACAATATATTCAAAAAATGTATGCAAGGGGAGACAGAGGAATTTTGATATTTATTTCTAAGTCTAGCATATTCCATGTGTCCTTTTAATCTTACCAAAGAGATTTATCAAGGGGAATAAGAAGTAACTTTTTCGTTCGCATAAATCAAATTGTAGAGGTGTTTAGCCTCAAGATCCACCTTCAAGCTACTTACACTTGAATATATAGAAAAATATTACTAATCCAAGAGGATCTATAGATATCAATTCCCACAATACCACCAAGCATGTTTTTACAACATGTGGTTCCACTTTAATGTACTTTGATACTCTAGAACCTCACCCACATCTTTGTGTCACTTCCAAGACCATTCATCCATCTCTAAACAATGTCACATGCGCTCTATTATTTGTGTGAAACATCCATTTGTTTATTTCCATTATATGTTGTACATACTTCTAAATTGGTGGATGCAATCAATGCATATTGGCCATGGAGTTACATGTTGTCACCTAAGATTGCACCCTTATTGAATATACAATATTCAACGCCTTAGTGAAACATGGGATGATCTCTCAATGTGGGACATTATTGTAGGATATCAACCTCTGAAGAAGGTTGACATTCGATGCCTATCTAATCTAACGCTAACCTTACTCCTAAGATAAGATATCCTAAGAATTCCATGGGTCCAAGGTGAGAGAGAAATGCATGAAATAAAACTAAGCTAAAAGAGTGGTGATGGCACTAGAAAAGAAAGGGGATCTCTCTCCATGAGGGGAAGAATAGAAAAGGGAATACACTAGATGAGAGGGAAGATGTATGACATAAATCAACGTTATGCAAACCATTCCATTCTGCACATTTTAGACACACAGAAAATGAAAGACATGCAAATATAGTTCATATGCAACATGAAATGAAAGGAACATAGAAACAAGAAGACAATAACATAAGCCAGAGGGAATATATAAGCCACATTCAACATCATATTATTGCTTATAAGTATGCACAGTCTATTACATGTTGGACCTTTGTCATTGTCATGAGTGTTGTCATTGATGTCAAGCTACAATGATGGAAAAAAGTGTAGTTCAGGTGTTGTGCAAGTGTCTCAATTTCAACCATGTATGAAACAGGTGTTAAAAAGTTTGAAACAAGCCTCAACAAGTAGCTTAAGAAAGACTCTATGAGAGAAATGTGAAGGTTGATTGGTAGTGTCAGCCTTTAAATATGTTTCAAAATGATTCCGGGATGATTTGAAGAATGTCATAGACATAAGAAGGAAGTTGGAAAAGTATAAAAAAAGCCACCAAAGTCTGGAGGAGTTCATGGAGGTTTAGTGAAAACTGCAGGTAAAAGAACATAGCCACGTGTAAAGAAGAAAAGTCGTGGAGGACTAGAGAAAGTTGTAGGTAGAAAAGGAAATCTGTGGGTAAAGAAGAAATTTTTTGATAGACTAGAAAATCCGTGGGTAAAGGACTAAAGCTGTGAAAGACTAGAAACGCCACCATAAAAGGAGAAAAACCATGGATCAAAGGAAAAATCCACAATACAAGGAAATAGTGGAGTGTAGATATGTAATGTAACAGATGAACCTTGTCTATATGGAACAAGTCTGATTTATTCAATCAATGAAGGAAATGGATAAATGTTTTGAAAAGGATCAAAAGACAGTATACTATGAACTATGTAACTTGTGCTTCACGAAAACACCAGACTCAATCTGAAATATCTCGAGCTTCAAGTGTTAGAATTTAATGCTCTTTGACTTCGTGGAAAACTTATTACACCCTCTATGCCACGAAATATAAAATCCTGATTTTTAGGCGCAATTAAATATTAGAGAGGAAATGAGGATTGTTCTTTTTGATCAGTTGAAAATCATATAATGGTGGGAAATATGTTTTTTAGAAATTATCTCATAACCATACCTGGCTCCACAAATAATGTGTTGAATATTTAATGCACTCAGAAAATAGAAAGGTCAAGTTTTAAAGCTGAAAATAGAGAGTGACTCCGGGGTAGGTGGAATTATATTTTAAAGCTGAATATAGAGAGAGTAACTCGGGTTGGATGGGATTCAATTAATAGAAAGAAATTGCAAATGCATAGATATGTGGTAGGGTGTACAAAACGCAAAGGAAGTGATGGGAAGTTTTTATTGACTATAGAGCCATATTCCATGTAATAGTATGAGAAGCTTAAGCAATAAATATGGTGCATTCAAATTGAAGGAGCGAAAAATGAAGAGAGACCAAAGGGATCCAACAAATGAAGAGTTGCTGATTAAACAGAGTATTTAGAAGTAGAAGATAAAAATGAGAATAAAATTATTGTGATCGAGCAGTTGAGCAAGAAAGTAAAAAAAACAGAGGTTCAGAGAAAGAAATTGCTAAGTGTTTAAGCTTGAAAGAGTGAGCATACAACGATTGAGAAAAGTGATCATAATCTATTGTGTAAGAAATCCCAAATTGATATGATCAATTCATTTGTAATATCATATTTCTAAGTGGGTACTTAGATTATAGGGGGGGTTTCTCCTTACAATTTGGAGCTTGCTAGAATCTGTTGAGTGGGTTCTTAGTTATCTTTAAGTGCTTGCTTGGATAATCTGAAGTTGGTGCTTCACATGTTGAGTGGGTGCTCAACTGAAACAAAGATACTGTATGCTTTGGAATTTTTGTTTCTAATAAATCCTTGGGTTCAAAGTGAGTTTTTCTCCCGAAAGGGTTTCCTACTATAAATTATGTGTTCAGTATTATTATTTTCTTGCATATGTTTGATTAAATGCTCATAATACACTATTACACTTTATTAAGTAATTCTTGATTGATATTGTTTTAAAAATTTTAATCCACATTGATTCACTCCCCCTCTTAGTGTTTGTGATCTCTAATATTACATTCACTTGGAAGGCTTTGGGTGTATTACAAAATCTCATATCAGAGGTTTGCAACACATGAAAGCTCAGCCACCATTTTGACATGGTGACTTTTCATTCAAGAGGATCCTTTTCAAATGAAAATAAGTTTCAATTTATTAATAAGGAAGAGAAGAGAGAGGAAGGAGATCAAATCACTAGAATAAAAGAGGGCTAACCACTCGCTGCCCACCAAGGTCTAGTCACCATTAATTTCACAAGCTAAGTATGGGCACCTGAAATGGCTCAAATTACATGCCATCAAATCGCCAATGTGGGAGGATGACGTCATTAAAAATTGATTTATGGTTATTGGATTGGTTGAGTACATGGTTCAAATTAGGTACAACTTTGTTATGCATCATGAGATTATGATGTTTCACTACCTTGATTCTATCTCCTGCAGCTTTCTGATATTTCTATCATGATTCGCGGCCTAGTTTTTATCTTTATGGTCCTTTACATATTTTAGCATCTTTCACATGATCCACGGACTCGCTCTTTCTTCTCCATGATGTCACTAATTACTTTTACCTTTTGTGGCGTCTTCTTGTACTGTGGTTCTTCTACTATTTTACTTCATTCTTTTCTTCCTTTTTCGTGGTGTCTGACTCTTTCACATAACCCTTTTTCACACGGCTTTTAACTTCCCTTATTTTGCAAATAATCGTTCCTTTGTTTTGTGGGTTCCCTTGTATGTGGCTTTGTTGTTTCTTATGCTCTCAACATTCTGACGTTCTTGTACTTTATTTTTCCTTGTTTTGTGATGTATGTCTTTGTGGCTTTGTTCCTTTGTTAGAAGAACTTGTAAACCAGGGAACACTACACTCTCTTCATTTTGCAGAACATTGAGTTCCTAACTTCCACCAAATATTGATATTTTGACATCTGCGAAGTAGTAAAATTTTTCACTATGATGTTGTTGAGTACTTATACTTTGTTTCATGGCTTGGGTGAACCCGCATACAACTAAGTTCCTTTGTTCTATATTTTTTTTTAAAAAATTCCCAGGTCCTTAACTTAAATGAAGTTGTCAAAATACCATGGGAATTATTTTGGACAACATTACCCAAGTATAATTCAAAACTTTAACAAGATACATCATTGGATTTAGTGGGGTTATGCATACCTCCATGCCAAACCAAAAAGGACAACTCATATTGTGTATTATTGTTGGTTGTCAAATGTGCACCTGTGTCTCAGATCTGGAAGAACCGAGTTGTTTGAGACAAAAATGGAACAGTCTCCAAGTTGTGGGACCTTGTACATTTGATATGGATCTATGGAAAATTTTGGTTCCTCTACCTATTTCTACTATTACTGCTACTCCTAATGCTGAAAGAGAAAACTAAACTAAAATGCCAAGGGACTGGAGATGGAAGGAAAACAGAAAGGAAAACTAAATTAAGGGGGGTGATAGCACTAGGAAAAGTGGGATGAACACTATCTATTTTGAGTGAAAATGAAGGATAAATCACGAGGGAAGGCTAGGCACATGTAGCACAAACCATACAAGGAACTTAAAGTGACACAACAAACATGTAATGTAAAAGAAGGCAAGAAAGAAGAAATAAAACACGTTAAGGCAGAAGATACCTACAAAACAATGTTTCTATTACTTTGAGGTATGCACATTCAGTTACAATGGCAACTGAAGGCCAATATTTGCATGAAAAAACCAGATCTAGAGGTCTTCGACTCATAATGCAGAGATATGGAGTCCTTAGCAAATGTTAGAGGAGCAAAAATGTCCAACCCTTTACAATGAGCCAAGCTCTTACATTATAGATAAATCAATGAGGGAAAATAGGAGGGAAATCCGTTTTGAAAACTCAAGCACCATCCATTAATGCCTACAAATGTACCTGTAATCTGTCAAGTGTGGTTCTCCATGTTTGTTTGGTGTGTTGGAGAAGGAAGGAAGGAAAATCAAATCAAATCTGAGTGGTTGGAGTAATCGTACCACATATTAATGGCATGAAATATGTTTTCCACTTCCTCACCTACCAGATCCTGTTAAAATTTGAATTTGAATGGGCTCGTATGTAGCCCACGTTAGCAGCTTTCTAAAAAGTTTGGGTGCACAAGAATCTAAGCACTCGAATAGAAGTTATGACTGTCAAAATATCTAGAGTGCAAACTAGGTATGCAAGACACATGGCACACGCTGATTGACTAAAATATTGGCCAGCTATAAATTTTTCTTTGTCGTTTCTGCCACATGTCACTTAGCAGTTTGTTGTAAGGATTTTGTGCCCTGTTGGCACACTTTGATTGGTTGTGGGTAACACACTCAAAGTCTAACGCATGCTACATGACATAGAAGAATGTAGAAGAAGGCACATAGGTAGGTGAGCGGAAGAATGAGTCACGGGAAGAAAATAGAGAAAGGGCACTTGCAAAAGTGGCACGCACAGGAGAAATGGGAAAAATACCCAAGGAAGAAACATATGCAAGAGGCACAATTATTACCGAGTAATTTTTGGGGAGCGCAAAAGTGCCAGGGACTTAGCTGATTTTGAAGCAAGTTTGGGGCACACACGCAAGGTGCATAAGTGCTAGGAAGAAGGCGGATGCACATAGGGTGTGCGCAGGGGAAGAGTGTAACAAAGAGGAAAAGTAAAATGAAAACAAGGAAGGCACAGAAGCAAAGTGCGTAAGGCACACAAGGAACTTTAGCCAAGGATATGTGCCAAAGAGATGATTGAAGTGTACATAACCCTACAATGTAGAACCTTAGAGCTAGAATGTGAATGTAGGTTGTCTAAATAACTAGGGGAGTTATTTGGATAACATTTTTGGTGACTTTTGGGGCCATATTCCTGCTAGATGAAGGAGATCAACATCCTAGAGCATCCATAGGGCATGAAGTCTGCTATGTGCTTATGAAATTTTGATCTAGAATATTTGAAGAGCTACCCCTTGAAGTCACTTGATAATCATTTCTGAGCTTTGTTTTATATCATGTAAAGTTGCTGAAAACTACTGGAATATTATTGGCATCGTAGAAGCAAAATAAGAGCATGTGCGAGAGCACATAGAAAGAAGGAACTATGTACAAACAAAGCAATGTGCATGTAGAGCACTTGGAGGAATTTAAACTACTCTAATATTTATAAAGTGATGTAGAAAATTCAATGGAAGGGTTTGAGATATATCCCATTGGCTAGGATTTGTAGCACACCTCCATCAAGATGAGACAACTCAAAAGAGTTAGCCTCCTTGCATGAATTTTTAATAGATGGGCCACTCCAAAGTGTATCAAACTTTTAATGGTGCCTTGGCTTAGCTCTGTTAACATCCCATTTTAAGACCAAGTCTCCAACTTTGAAAACTTGAGTCCTAGCCTTTCTGTCAAACCACTTCTTTGTTGGTTGTTGATGTTGTTCTAGCTTGATCATGGCAGAGTTTCTTACTTCTGTAAGTTCGACCAGCTCTTTCATTTTGATTTCTCTCTAGTCCACACCTTCCAATTCTAGCTGTTGAGAAAGTGATAACAAATTCAACTCAAGTATCAAAGGAAGTGTAGCCTCTATTCCATAGACAAGCTTATAAGGTGAAGTTCTTATTACTTTTTTTACTATGATTTTGTCTACCTAGAGCGTGCACGAGACCTTTGTATCCCATTTTCTTTGGATGATGTTCATTGTGTGCTTCATGATCCTGATCAGGTTCTTGTTTTTTGATTCTACCAGACCATTTCCTTGAGGGTAATAGTTGGAAGAAGTCTTCAAATATATTCCAAGGCGTACTGCCCAATCAGTGATTTTGGTACCAAGGAAGGCCTTTGCATTATCAGAGATAATGGTTTGAGGAATGCCAAACCTTGTTACGATGCCTTCAAGAAAGTCCAAGATGACTGACTTGGTTGATTCCTTGAGTGCGACAACTTCTGTCCATCTAATGAAGTAGTCTATAGCTATCAACACCTATTTGTGCCTAGCGCTCGAATGAGGATTTATCATACCTATGAAGTCGAGACCCCATTGCGCAAAATGTTGATCTTCTTGGATTGGTCAAAGGGGAAGTGCTGCCAATTTCTTCTTACCTACAAATAAAGTGCACTCTTTGCATTTTATGACCCACTTGTGTGCATCCGTGAACAAGGTAGGCCAAAATATTCCTGCCAATATGATCTTCATTGTTATAGTCTTGGAAGAGAAGTTTCTGCTAGAGAATCTATCATGAAATTTCACTAACACTTTTTAATATGCTCGTCATTGATACACCTTAGTTGTACGCCATTAAGATTCTTCTTGAAGAGAATACCACCAATCAGCACATATGGGATTGATTTCAGCCTTAGATGTCTTCTCTTTGCCTTATTTAATCTAGGAGGGTATGCACCCTAGGAAAGGAATGTGATCATATCCTTCATCCATTCGCACACACCAGGGGCTACATTCTGTTAAGGTTCTATGCATGGGAGCACTTCATCCAGAAATAATGAAGTCTCAGAATCATCATGTGTGTCTTCAGCAATCTTTCTAGAGCATGTTTTGCCTCTTGCCAGCTTTATGGCTTTAATAGTCACATCATACTCCATGATTTTGGTCACCCATCACACTCTCTTCTCACTAATTTATGCTCCCATGATGAAGTCTCTATAACTTGCATGTAAGAGTAACACCTTGATGTGGTTTGTGGTGAACATGCTCTTGAATTTCTTGAGCGTGTGCATGATGGCATAGACTTGTTTCTCTGTGTGACTGTATCTCAATTCATAATCTTTTAGTGTTTGACTGAAGAAAGCCACTGGTTGAACCATCCCTTATGCATTTTTTGTGTCAGGATAACAAACAACACTAACATTAGAACCATAAGCATAAATGATAAAATCCTTAGCATAATCCGGGTTGATGAGTGTTGGTGCACAAGCAATCTCTTGCTTGATCTTGTTGAATCTCTCTTTCCTTTCTTCTATCCATCTGAAGGTTGTGTCCTTCTTGAGCATGAGGGTGATAGGCCTGACCAATCCTATAAAGTTAGGAATGAATCTCCTAACAAAGTTGATTTTTCTAAGGAAGGACTGCAAGGATTTCTTGTGCATCAGAAAGGAAAGGGCTAGGATGGCTGAAAATGTGCTCAAGATCAATTGAGATGCCATCCTTTGAAACCACATGGCCCAAAAGATTTCCCTGTACCATATGTAAAATTGCACTTCTTGGGGTTAAGAGACACCCCAAACTTTTTGCATCTCTCAAAGACTTTTCTAGGTGTGTCATGTGATCTGCACTTTGCTTTGAGAAGATTGTGATGTCATCAAGGTAAACCAAGATGAACTCATTGATATGTCCTTTGAATACAATATCCATGGCACATTGAAATGTCACACCTACATTTGAAAAACCGAAGGTCATATTTTCATATGCATATGTTCCCCACTTGGTTGTAAGTATTGTTTTGAATTGATCCTCTTCCTTGACTAGGATTTGATTGAAGCTAGAATACCCATCTAACATTCAAAACCTCTACGTACCAGCAACATAGTCTACAAAATATTCTCCATATAAGGAAAAGGATAATGATCCTTTAGAGATGCCTTGTTTAAATCTATGAAATCAACGCAGAGTTTGATTTCACAGTTCTTCTTGTGCACTGGAATAAGATTCGCGACCCAGGTAGAGTACTTGATCGGAAATATTATCTTTGCCTTAATGACTTTAGACAACTCTTTCCTCATGAGGGGATCTATCTTTAGATTGATTGGACACTACTTTTATCTGATGGGTTTGATACTTGGATCAAGGTCAATGAAGTGTTAAGCAACACTTGGATTAAAACTTTTGAGGTCTTCATACTCCCATGACAATATATCACTATATTTATGACAGAGGGAGATGAAGGCATGTTTTTCTTCATGCATGCAATCCTTACTGTGCGGAAACTCCTTTCCACATGCAATAGTCACTGGGGAACATTCCTATTGCATCACGTGCATATTATTTTCTTCACCCTTGAACTCATCATTAGGGCTGAATATTTTCTCTAAGGTGACCAACCCTTTAGGAAATTTTTTTGTCTTTAGTTGTATCACTTGGTCACCATAGCTGTCATGCAAGTTAGGTTACATACTTGATGAGAACTCAGCTTCATTCTGGATGAACTGGATGATTTGTGTGTCACTATCAAACACTTTCCAGCTAGTTTTGTTGTCTGGAATAAATGGTATGATCACTATTTTGATGTGTTGTGTGTTTCCTTTGACAAAGTCCTTAGCAAGAGAGAACTGTGAACCAAGTGCATCTATCTGATCAGCTTCTTTGTTCATCTTTCATGGAACCTCCTACAAATTTAGGGTTTAGAAGCTCTCAAGGAGGTCCCAAACTCTATGTTTATAAGCTTTGAGAAGCTTATTCTTTATCGTGCATTTTTTAGTGACCTGGTGGATAACCAGTTTTGTGTCTCTAAAGATCAGCATCACCTTGATATTTTTCTTTTTAGCAATAAGGAGATCATGCACCAACACCTCATACTCTACCACATTGTTAGAACAGGAAAATTCCAACCTATACGTGAAGAAGAATTTTTCATCCTTAGAGAAATGAGAACCACTCCTATGCCTGTGCCATTTCTACTTCTGGATCCATTAAAGTATAACTTCCATAGACTAGGGTTCTCTTTACTTCTTGAGCACACGTAGAAAAACAACTTCTTCTTCAAGGATGAAGTAGGTACCAAGCCAATTTTCATAATCTTCCATCTCCTTAGCATATGGATCAAATTTATGGTGTCTCTCTGCCCATTCATCCATAACTAAGTCTAGAATAGGAGGCATGAGAGGCTACTCTTCAGAAATTGAAACTTGTTCTGGAGAGGGGATGGGACATATGACTCTACATGATAGGAAAATATTGGCTCATCTTGTATGGTAAATCAGGTACCATACCTTGTCTTAAGTAACATATGGGTCCAATCAGAAGACAAGCAACCACCCACTTTAGTAGTAAAATCTCTTGACAAACACAAGGCAAACAAAGGAGGTAGGTTAATGATTGAAACATCTTGAGTTATCATGAGGCTTGGACATGCATGGAGGGTTAACTCAAGATCCTTGATGATTCCTAGAGTAGTGACAATTGAACCATCAAGTTGCAAGATTCCTTTTGTCAAGGGGCTATACTTAAGACCTAAGACATCAACAATTTTCTTAGGCATGACAGAGGTGTTAGCGCCTGAGTTAATCATGTAGTTATGGACAAGATGTTTGCCTATGATCAAAGACATATATAAGGAATGGGTTTTGATGACCTTACCTACTTGTTTCTCCTCTTCTTGGTAGATATTGATAGTAGCGCATGGTTTTTGAGCAACTAGGTTAACGTGCGACAGTTGAGCCAGATCTTCATGCAACAATTCACGCTGAGATGGAATGGTCAAGGCATCCCATATTGTGACATTTATGTTTTTCTTATTCATCTAGTCCAAAATGTTGAATGGGAGGCCAAGGGACTTATGCATTTGAGGCACAACAACATCCTTTCTTGGTTGTTCAGGTACAGAGGCAGGAGCCTTAGCTGGCACAAAGACTTGGCCTACCAAAGGAGGGGCGTGCACCACTTCAAGAGGAGATTTGTGTGGATCCTCACGTATAGGAACTTGAGATTTTTTACTACTAGATGCCTTAGCTACTTCCTTTTGATGTTTAGGATCTACTTGTGTTGCTAAAATAGAAACTTGCATGCCAGACTCGAGCATTCTCTTCTTGTATCTTGTGTTGTCTGCAACCTAGGCACACGTCTTGTTAGTATCATCTGTAGCTTGATTGATTGCATAGAAGTATTCAGTGCCAAATAATATCAAGTTGGCTTCAAGAGGAGCTTCTAGGATTTTATTGGTTCTTGGGCTCACTTACACTGTTAGAAGGCTCGTAGTTAAAATCATTCTGGATCATATAGGCATGCGCATGTACAGTATTAGTATAGTGATATTGGTTGTGAAGCATGTTGTAAGGAAAACACCATTTGGACTCTTGCGCCATGTTGTTCTAAAATGGAACAAGTCAATTACTTGTGTTGAGTGCTAGAAGAGGCTGTGCAGGAGGAATAACTTGCAAAGGCAATTACACATTAGTATGTCATCTATCATTCTATTGGTTCTACATGTATCTCTTATTTCCATACTAATTCTACTAAGGCTGATTGTTATGGTTATGTACTTGATTAGAATTGTTCTTGAAGGCTTGCGCCTATTGTTTTTCTAAGGAGGTGACCTTATTGGACTAGTTTCTAATCAGGGCCTTCATTTCATCATCTTCCTTCTATTGCACAGGAGAATAGGATGTGGATGTAATAGGTTGTGTACTCTATACTGAAATAGGTGCAATATAAGGTTGAGGGCATTGGATTCATCTCTGGAAATAAAGGTGTTGGAGGTCTAGGAGCTAACTTTCCCACCTGGATGAGACTATTTTCTACCCTTATTGTAATATTGTATGCAGTTGATAAGGTTCTTCCTCCCATGGATTGAATCATGAATAAAATTTCACTATTCAAAGCCCTTGGATAATATAGGAAAGCATGTTGGGTTGTATGCCTTACCACTTGATGAATTCTATCCCAGGTCTTCTGGAATCTGGTGTTGAAATCAGTCATTTGCTTGTTAGGTGCCCTCTTTGTTATAGTTAGTTTTTACAACCAAAGATAGGTGATCTAATTTATCCTCAAAGTAGTTACATAGATTTGTTCCAAGCTCATCCCAGGTGGCTATAGATGCATGTATTAGGCTATGGTACCATTGGATCACTTTTCCTTTGAATGATGCTCCAAGGATCCTGACTGCTACATCATCATGTGTGATCAGATAGACAGAGCACACATTTTCTACATCTTGAATATGCTTGATAGGGGTGACTTTATTTTCTCCCGTGAAGTATGGAATGCTCTTGAGCATGGTTGTTGGCATATCATGTTGTGTATTGAGATTGAGTGCTTCCACCAGTGAAGCTAGTAAAGTTCCTTGGAGGAGGTGGTTGGAGCACCATGGCAGGGTGTGTAGGTCTATTTTGAAAATGAGTGGAGTGTTTCTCAGCCTACTAGAGATGGGGATGCACGTGTGGGATCTCTATTGTGTATGCTTATTGGTAAAATCTAGATATATTTAAAGGATCCTTCAACTGTAGCACTTTGTCTTGTATGCACTCTTCTCATGAAAGGTGCTCTAGCTGCTAAAACAGTAGATCTGAGTGTTAGGAGTCACCAGATGTGTTGAATGAGCCTCCAAAGGCTTGGAAATTGCTAAGTTACACACCAAAACTTAGCAACTGTGAAATTTAAGCTTTCAATGCTTGTCTCACTAAGCATGCCAAAAATTGTTGGTTGTCAAACGTGCACCTATATCTCAGATCTGGAAGAACCGAGTTGTTTGATATAACAATGGAATCATCTCCAAGTTTTGGGACCTTGCGTGCTCGAGACAGATCTCCAGAGAAGGTTGGTTCCTCTACCTATTTCTACTGCTACTACTACTCCTAATGTTGGAAGGGAAAACTAAACTAAAATGCCAAGGGATAAGGGATGGAAGGATAACAGAAAGTAAAACTAAACTAAGAGAGGTAATAACATGAGAAAATGTGGAATGAACACTATTTGTTTTGAGTGAAAACAAAGGATAAAGCATGAGGGAAGACTAGGCACACGTAACACAAACCAACATGTACTTACACCCTCAATTTCATGAAACACAACCAGGAAATGGAGTTGTAAATAAATTAAAGTGACACAGTAAGCATGCAATTTAAAAGAGGGCAAGAAAGAAGAAATAAAACACATTAAGGCCAAAGATAGCCACAAAATAATGCTTCTATTACTTCCAGGTATGCATTGTCGGTTACAATGGAAACTGAAGGTCGTTATTCGGATGCACGAACTAAATCTAGAGGTTTGTGACTCAAAATGCAGAGATATGGATTCCTTAGCAAATGCTAGAGGAGAAAAAATGTCTAACCCTTTACAATGAGTCAAGCTCTTACATTTATACATGAATCAATGAGGGAAAAGAGAGAAGGAGGGAAATCTGATTTGAAAACTCAACCGCCAGCCACTAATTCCTGCAAATCCATCTGTAATCTATCAAGGGTGGTTCTCCATGTCGTTTGGCGTGTTAGAGAAGGAAGGAAGGCAGATAAAATCAAATCTGAGTGGTTGGAGCAATCGAATCACATATTAATGGTGTGAAAGATGTTTTCCAATTCATCACGTACCAGATACCACAAAAATTTGAATTTGAATGGGCTAGCATGTATCCCACGTCAGTAGATTTCCAAAACATCTACGCACGTAAGGAATTAAGCACTGGAATATAATTTATGACTGTCAAAATATCTGAAGTGCAAATGGGCACCCAAGACACGGGGCACACGCTGATTGACTTAAATATCGGCCAGCTGTACATTTTACTTTGTCGTTTCTATCACATGTCACTTAGCATTTTTGTTGCAAGGATTCAACACCCTATTGGTGCACTTTGATTGGTTGTGTGTAACACACTAAAATTCTAACACATGCCAGGTGGCACAGAAGAAGGTGCAAAGGTAGGAACATGGAAGAATGAGGTGTGGGATAAAAATAGAATAAGGGAACGTGCAAAGGTGGAACACATGGGAGAAATGGGAGAAATACCCAAGGAAAAAATGTATGGGAGAGGCTCAATTATTACCAAGTAATTTGTGGGGTGCGTGAAATTACCAGGGACTTGGCCAATTTTGAAGCAAGCTTTGGGCACACATGCAGGGTGCATAAATGTTAGGAAGAAGATAGATGAGTAGAGGGTGCACACAGAGGAAGAGTGGAACAAATAGGAAAAGGAAAATGGAAGGAAGGAAGGTGCAGAAGTGGAGCGTGCAAGGTGCGTAAGGAAGTGTGGCCAAGGAGATATGTCAAGGAGATTATTGAAGTGTACACAACCCTGCAATGTAGGACCTTAGAGCTAGAATGTGAATGTAGGTTGTCCAAATAACTAGGGGAGTTATTTGGATAACAAGTACCACAAGGTGCTTAAAATCTATTATCGACAACCTTAGTGATGTTGTTCAATGCAACTTCGTTTCATGTCACATGGCACTCGAAAATGATAACACTTGTTAGAACATTAAATATTAAGTGTTCTAGTTATTAAATACAGTTTATAATTAAATAAATTAGAATATTATATATTTTAATTTAGATAATATAAACTATATGTCTATAAGGTTAATTTGTTTATTAAATCAATAATTATTATGTAAATTGTGGTGCTTCATGAGAAGTCACACCCGTTTGATTGGTTTATATTAGCCAGTGGGGTCAATTGATAAATCATATCAAGTAATTTTGAATTTCACGTGGTGAATTCACGGGAGGAGAGAAGTGAGGAGAGGAGTTATGTACTGGATTGGGTTTCTCAATTAATGGAAAATATTTATGTGGTTTTTCACATTAAATTATTGTCTCTCTGTTCATTTCAATTTATTGAATTATTTGAAATGTTTATTTATACTGTTTGTTATATTATTTAATTTAGATTATAAAATTAATATTAAATTTGGTTAATAATTTAACCCCTCGGGCATCACATGGTATCAAAGTAGTTTCAAATATATTAATTAATTTAATTAAACATTGCAACCGTTTGGGTGGTTGATTGGCTGGAAATAAATAACCCCCCTCCCTCCATTTTAACCAACCCTCTCATTCTTTCCTGAAATTTTTGCCAGGGTGAAAAAAAAACATTAGTAAAGTTACTTGTTTGGTGGAATTTGGAAACTCACTCGGACCCGCTACATACACATGTAACCTTTGAATTGTTTAATATTTGCAAAAAAAATAACATATGGCTTTAATGGTTAATTGTGCAGGGAAAAGTTGTATTCCCAAGGTAAAAAATAGGTCTCCCAGGATGGAGACAACCCTCCACAAGAATAGTCTTCTGATTTATTTTTATTAGTATTTGTTTATAAAACTTTATATTATTCCTATGTTTTTTATAACATATTAACCTATGTTTTAAACGATATTACAAAACCTAACTACTTAGGTCTTATACCTATCATAAGTAACTAAAACCTATGCACATATGTTGGGTGAAAAATATGTTGTTCAAGATACAGTCAACAATTCAGGGGACAAAAATCCCTCCTCTTTGATGGGGAGGTTCCCTTATTCAAAACAAAATCTAGAACTCTAAAATATTTACAATATTTACAAACTGAAATTTCAAATGAGGATGTTGGTATCATTAATTAATTTCATGATTTCAAATACAAAATAAGGGTTAAGAGGAGAATAATCAAAAGAATACAACTGTGTAGGCTTCTTGGAAAGATAGATGAATCTGAGACACACAATTCCTTTTCAAATTTATCTATCAAGGATTCATAGTTCCTTCTTGGCCATTCAAGATCACCACACCTACACAAACGAAAATAGGAAAAAGAGAGATAACACAACTTTCGAATAAGAAGAGTACAGATCTTATTCTACTCATACATGCCAAAATAACTTGATGATATACATGTCTACATAATGAATTCTATCACATTAAACAAGATTTAGATTGAATCATAGTTCAACAAACCCTGATCTATGTATAAGAACACAAAGTTTCAAAATCCAGATAATACAAAAAGTATATGAAATGTAACAAAATCATGAAATCAAAATTGATAGAACAAAGAGGAGAAAAGGGTAGGGTTCTTATTTTGTATTCAAAATCAATATTTCTTGCACCAAAATGTACCAACATCCAACCCATTTTACAAAGAAAATGAATCTTTATATCTATGGAAAAGGGGAAGGAGTAACTACCCTAACTAACTAGTTGCTTTAATTACGTGATAAAACACTTAATTAAATGTGTTACATTTGAATGAATTTATATTACATATTTCCTTTTTATAAAATAAAGTTAATGTGAAAATAGAACAACTAGTAGAATTATGAGCCTCAAGAAGAAGGGGAGGAGGAAACAGTAGATGCATGAACTTTTAACTTTAAAACATGCATTATGAACTTTGTGACTGTAGCTAAGATCTCTATTTCCTATGGTATGATGGTGTTAGTCAAATTTCTCATCCATGCCCCCAAGTAATTTTCCATCTCTGAGTTGGTACCTCCATATTGATATAGTACCTTTACAACTGCTACAGTAACATTTTTGAGCTCTAATAATTTTTCCATCCTATCCTTACTAACAATCTCTATCTTGAACAAATTCTCTTTGATAAGAGTGTTCAAATTTGTCTTGATTTTTTCAAAAGAGTTCCTTTCATATGAATTATCCTTTAAAAGATGACAGTGAAGAGCCTACAGGTCTGAAAAAAAATATCTACTTTCAAATATTCTCCTTTCTAGACCACATTTTTCAACTCCATAGAGGCCTCTTCAGAAACCTTCATTCTCCACTTGACACAGAAAGACCATTTTATGGATAGATTATTTTTATAGTCATCAAAAATATTCTCATACAAAATGATTTTCTCGTCTATCAGGGCCATGATGCGAGGATCTTGAATAACGTCTTCCCAAATTTTAATATCTTTATCAACACTAGAAATACATGAGTTAATATGTTTTTATGCTGAAATAATGTTGTCATAGGTATTGCAAGCTTCATCAATGAATTCCAATCCTAAGATTAGAAATTTTTCCACCCAATCCTTAGGTGTTTTACCAATAATGACATGTTAACAAATTTCTATAGTAGCCTTAAAATCTATGTCAGTAGTGGTAGCATTTGGTGGAAGTGCAGACAAAGGATTTGGATCAAATGGAGTTTTATCAGATGATAGAAAAGACTTAATGAAATTGGCCAGAACCTACACATGTTCCTCCAACTGCTCCTAAGTTTGTTTTTCTTTTTCAACCCTTTCAATAACCTTAGAGATAGTTTCCCTAAGGTTATGCACTTCACCTTCGGGGATTTATTCTCCCAAATATATTCTAGTCAACTCAAAATCTTACATTGAAATATCCTTCTCATTCTTATCCTCCTTTGGTCTCGTAATCTCTAGGAATTGTTGTCTTATAGAATCAGAGACAAAACGAGAAGCAGTCTTGGATTTCTTCGGAGGAGGAGGGAAAGTGACAAGAAGAGTAGCTACTGCATCATATTTAGGAACCTCAATCCTATATTGGGTCTTTCTCTTCCTATTATCTACAAAGGGTTGAACCCAAGTGAATGAATCTTGTGAGGATGTTTCCAGATGAGGTAATGCAATGGAAATTTGAGAATTAGGAGGCTAAGAAATTAAAACCTCTATAGTAGAAGTCAAAAGAGAATAAGAATAATGTCTTCTCACCTCCATCTTAGGCCTTAAAACAATGGTTTTTCCTACATCAGAAGCACTTACCTCAACTACATCCTCTTCATTATCACTTTCTTCACCTCTTCTTCTTCTTCCTCAATTATTTCTTTTCACCAATCTCTCCTTCATATTTTTGTTCTTGTTCAATGGATGATTCGCATCCTACTTCCTATGTTTCTTTTTTATCATCATCGTCATATCCCGGTGTCTATGCCTTCTTCTCTCCCTCTTTGGATTTATATTTCTTAGTATATAATTATGTTCCAGTGTCTAGAGGAGAGGAAGATGGAGTTTTTTAGGTAGGAGTATCCTTTTGTGAAGATGTTTCCTCATGAGAAGAAGATTCCTTTTGAGAATCATTGAATTCTTTGACCTTTTTATTCAACAAATTCTTTTTCCTCAACAGAACAGAAGTGTTAAGGTCATCTAGATTATCTTTTTCCTTTTTTGATCAGTCAATGGTGGGAAGAGGAGTATACTAAATAGAATTGATGAATGCTGAAGTGAAAATATCTGAACCATCATCAAGCATTCCCTTTGGTACTGCATAGAATTTGAAATCTTGAACCTATTGTAAGGTTAATCTACCATAGGATCTCTTCCTGACCTTGTAGTCATCTACACAATCCTCCCAGTAGTCCTCAAATGCTGGAAAATTATGATATATCAACTGGAGATTTTTCCTAATCAAGTTCTTATTATCAAAATAAGCCCTCCTTTGGTAAGGATGCAAGTTTAATGGAGAGATAGTTCTCTCAACATTTTGTGCATCTAGGGCTGACCTACATGTGTAATTTCCCAAAATTATGGGAAATTGGATGCTAGAGATATTCTTATCCTTGCAGGTCCTGTAAAGAAGATCTAGTTGTCTAAAAATCTCAACTAGACTGATCTTATCACTATAATAGATCGGAAGCTTGTATGAAGCTCCCTCGAACCCAATTGTTCAGATATAAGAAAATTCCTGAATTGGATGAATAGGTTGTCATAGACTGAGATCAACTATCTTACTTCTTGATACACTCTACTTGTTACATCCCCTTCTAGTAGTTGAGCACCAAAAACATCGTGAAATCATCATTGACTCTCCTATGGTGGTTTTTTTTATTCTCACAAGTCAATTGTGTGTAGAAATCATAGATAGCAATATTTTTTCTACTCTCTTAGCTCGAAAAACCAATCCATATTTTATACCTAGTTATGGTGTACATAAAATAGGAGGTCATGTAAAATTATTTTGTTTGGTGCACTTGGGTGAGCTGTTGAGTCAAATTCTCATAGATGATCTCTCCCCAATTCAAAGGTTTTGTACCTTCATAGATCAAGTTAATTTAGATTGAGTAAATGGTAAGTCCATTACCCTTGCTAATAGGGTTATGATATTTTCTAATTCTTCCAAAAATCAATTCTATAGAGAGTTTTGGGCAGCTTTGAAGGTCCCCTCTTTTTTTCTCTCAGCCAAGATTTGGAATTCATGGTTTGATATTTGTTGGGAGTAATGTTAAACTCTTTTTGGGAATTATCCTTAACTGTGGTCTTAGATCCTTCAAATATTGGAATTCTCATAGCCAAGTTGATGTGATGAGCATCTAATTGTGCAATAACTTTCCCCTGAGGATCCTTCAATTCCTTAGTTTGGGGATCAAAGAAGGAGGCACATGTTAGGACTGTATCAACACATTGAACTGGTGTAGGAAAACCCCCTTAATGAACTAACCCACTATTCATAATGCTTGGAACTAAAATGGTTGGGTTGTCATCTTTCATTCTAGACAAGAAGTCATCTAGATTCACAAGTTTAATGCCATTATCCCCTATTTCAGGAACATAAATCATAAGGGAGGAAATGTGCTCATATCTAGCATATTGGAACTTCATCTTGGAAATTATATGAAACTCGAGTAATAAACTAGTTTTGCATAAAGTATTTGAGAGGATTTGAGGAGGGAGGGCACAAAAACTAACACACCTGTAAAAGTGGGTGAAACAGGGATGAAAGTACTCACCTGATGGATGGATATGAAGGTGACTTCCCAATGTGCACAATGTAACTTGAATTTTTGAAATTGGTTGTTAGATGAGGGAGATATAAGCAAAAATTCACCTTAGTATGTGGGACGAGAAGGAGAGCACAAAATGACAAGGGTGGGAGAGTTTTTAACAAGTGTGAGGAATGATCGAGGGGGTGGGGGAGTTTTATAAACCTTTCCTACCTTTAATTTAAAATTCTCTTGCTCAAGCTTGCTAAAGTGGTGGATTGAATGAAAAGGAGCCCGATGGAATAGACCTCACCAATATTCCACATTCTTCATTGTTTTTTGTGTATTATGACGGGTAAGTTGACGTTTCAGGGAATAGAGGGAACTTCATAACACTTCCCTCAGTTCCTCTAGTTCCCGCAATGGTCAACTCGACTGATGGTAGAGATGGAGTTAGGAGGAGTGAGGAATTAGGCAACAGGAATCTTAGAGGAACATGGGCAGAGGTGCCCACGGTACCTAACTTCACCAAAACATCTGATGGAGTGGAGGGAGCAGGGAAGTGGGGAACAGAGGGAAGTGTAGAATGAGGGTATAAGTTCCCAAGGTGTTTGACAAATTTGATGTAGCTGATGGGGTGGAGAAATCATCAAAGGTGGCAAAGAAGGGTAACAAGAAGAACAAAGGAACAGTTCCTCATGTTCATCAAATGTTTTGATTTATCCTACCAAGCCCAAACAACACAAAATTTGGATAACTCTAAAGTTTCTTTTTAAACTTAACAAACATAGGACAAATGTGACCATGAGAAGCAAAAGACCTAGCCAAAACTTTAAAAAATGAAAATTTCACATTTTAAGTCTCATGACAATAATTGGCTCTATCTAGGGCTTTACTTGGTTTGAAACAAAGTACAAACAAGGAAAATAAAAGAACTCCAAAATCTCATGGTTCAAAAGATCAATGCCTAATCCATTGGGAAGAATACATAAAGATATATAGAAGAGAACCAAAACAAGGGAAAGGGAAAACAAGCACACACGCATACACAACCAAAAACAAGACCAAAAAACATAGACTATATACAAGGGAATGACACCCACTCAATACTTGTACAACTTAAGATATTTCCAACTATATGGAAATGGGAGAGAAGTCCCATCCATATAGGATAGTTAATATGAATTTTCACCAGCAAAGTGTCAAATTTGGAATGGACCAAGATAAAGGGAGTCAAACTTACTATGGCTCAAGCGAGGCTCCCTCCTTTTTTCCCAGAGTAGAATAATGTCTCTAAATTGGAAGTCACGAGACTTGGCCTTCTTTTTAAATAGTTGTTTAGCATTTTGTTGATAAGGGGAGATGTGATCGACTACTTGTGTCCTTTCTTCCTCCAATTTATATAAGTACATTATTAATTTTTCAAAAGCATGCTGAAACTGGCCATCCTTAATGATCTTGGATAAGTGCAAGGCTGGTAACTTAAGAGTAACTAGAAGTTAAGAATCCATCCCATAAACCATTTGAAATGGAGACATTCCAATAACTCATTTTGGTGTTAAACGATCATCCCAAAGATAATCATATAAATTTTTATGCCACTTCCATTGTGATTAATCAACCAGCTTCATGGTTATGGTTACCAATATTTTGTTGCTTGATTTAGCTTGCTATTTCCCTATGGGTAATAGTTTGAAGAATGTGAAAGGGAAATACCATATCCATAACATAAATCTATGAGCTCATAAGAGGAAACTTTAGGAGCATTATTTGTTACAATTTTTTTAGGAATTCTGAATCGAACCAAAATATTCTCTTTAATGAAGTCAAAAATGAACTTAAAATTTTATTCTTATGACTGGGATGGCGTCCACCCACTTTGTGAAATAGTAAATAATATGTGCAATAACATATGAAGGATCGGGGGTGTGTGGTTCAGATACAAATGGTCTGAGTTAGACACCCCTAGCTGCAAGATAAGCATCAAGGGCAATAAGGTTTAAATCTAACATGTATTCAAAAATAGGATCTCCACTATCAAAGAAAGGAGGTTCAAATGATGTTGATTGAGAGCTAGGACAATGAGGTGGTTCTAACTCTTCCATATGGGATGTTTGACGAAGGTAATGACGTGTGAAATCTAAGAGACGTTTTCAAATTTATTCATTATGTTGTTCCTCTAATTCATTCTAGGCTCGTTGATGTTTAGATGGAGAAGTAAATATGATTGGTTGAATTAGTGGGATTTGACATTGTAATGGTATAAATAATGGTGTAGGTAATGGTGTAGATAATGAATTGGATATTGGGATATGATGTTGTAATGGTGTAGACATGTTTTCTGAAGTTTGATTAAGGGCTTGTTGTCTAGTAAGTACCATAGTAAACAGACACACAATTACCTAAAAATGAAAAATAACTAAGTGATTTGATTACAAACAATGGAAAAAAACAAGCCAAAATAATTTTTTAAATTATCTTGATTTAATTAAGAAAAATTTAAATTCAAAAAATGGTTTATGGGTCCTAGGAATTGGCATTCTATGGCTGGTTTCAGGTATGTTTATGGTTGGCATCCTCGATATACCTGAAGGTATGTGAGGCACAAATCTATGTTGTTTCCTGTACGGGGCTTAGTATTGGACCCTACCTCCTCACTTCACGATCCTACGGCGATAAGGGAGTTGGGTGTTTGGTTAATATACCAGCAGACAGTTGTTTATACTCGGCAAAAACACTGAGTTGGTTTCCCTATTAAGTGATGAAATCCTAATAGTTATCACCTAGGAAGAACTGTTTAAATGTGTGTTTGATGTTTTGAGTGATTTGGTTTTATGTGGGGAAAAGATAAAGTGAATGCAATCAATTAAATTTCCTAATTAAAACTATGTGAACAAGAACAATGTAATTGTTTTTTTAAGGCCAAAATCAGAGATTGATTTCAATGAGAAAAAACAAGCAAAAATGTAGTGCAGAAAACAAAAAGAAGGATTAGGGCTCACTGTGATAATTTTTTTCTTTTTAATTTCAGCAAAAAAAATAGTTTTAGCAATAAGAAATCTAGCAAGCATAGCTTCCAGAGACAACAAACTACAAAACTAGGTTACCAGAAATAGAAAACACTATAGGAAATAGTGATTAGTAGGAAAATTGTAAAGTAATCAAAAGAATTTAGAAAAATCTTCGATGATTGACTGAATCGCTGGCAATTCACCCTATCACTGGCAATTGACCAAATCGCTAGTGATTACTGAATAGAAAACCAGAAAATAAAAAATATGATAATTCGAATGAATGAAACAATGAAAAAAGGGATTGGGTCCCACTGGGCATGTCAAGATGTTCAGAAATATCCCTACTCCTTCAACTTGAATTAACAAAGAAATAAAATATAAATATACCGACCTCACAGGACACGGGGTTTAACGATACCCATAGATGTTGATTGACGATGCTCAATGTTGCACTCCATGAAAGATGTGTATAAGCTCCTTTCCTGCGAGGAAAACCTATGATCAAAGACACTACACAAGATATGATTAGAAATATAGGTAAGCGAGGTACTCAGAAAATGATGATTCTAGGAATCCAAATGGCTTCCTCGAAGGATGACAGCTCATTGTTTAAAAAATTAAGTGGATTCAAATAAATAAATGATACATGATAAACTGGTATATGATAGATATATGATAGATATATGAAAAATGATAAATTGATACAAAATTAGATATGAGATAGATAATAGAGGGATGAGAGAGGGACTATGGCTCGAAATCAAGCTCAAAAGCAGGTCCTATTCATTTTTTGCCTTGTATGCATCCCAAGAAATTTTAGCTTCAATGAGTATGTAACCAAAATATGTGTGTCAGTAGTCTTCTAATGTTTGATGGAGTTCATGAGTGAACTCAAAAAAGTTTTCCAAATCATCAAAAGGAGTGTGATGGATGGCACACAAAGTCAAATCATGCAAGATATCATATTATTCCTAATAGAAAGGGTGTCAAATTATCGGCAAGAAGTGGATGTTGGTGATTTCATGAGAAGGTCCACCAATTGCCATCTAAAAGCAATCCTATGCTCAAAATTATGTTAGAAGTAACTAGTTTGATTATGATAAACAAAATATATTTGATGGAAACTGATAAAGATTCTGAAAGGTCAAAACTGGAAGGAATTGTTGGCGATTGGGTCAATCGTTGGTGATTCTTGGTAATCTTAAACAATTTGATAAAATCAAATGTCTGATGATTTAAAACTAATGTTGTAGAGTGATAATGTTTGGAGATGAATGTAAAAGAGATGAATAAACAAATAAAAGGTATTTGGATGATTGATGTGAAGCTAAATGAGGTCTCTAACCTTGTTGAAGGATGATCAAGGTAGTTGGTGTAATCTACATATTGAATGATGGAGTGTTGATCCATATAAGATCCAAAAATGGCCTAAAAATACTTGATGATTGTTGATAATGCTTTTGATTGATAACTCAAATTCTCTAATACTTAGTGATGATATACAGGACACTGTGAAATCAAATTAAAAGCAAGAACTCATGAATTGAAGTTGATGTGTGTCCTCTCTTTCATCATTTTGATCCCATTTTCCCTCATTTGAGAGTGTCTCTCCACCATTTTCTTGGTGATATCACCTTTATTATCTGAGGATTTCCCATTTTCATGCTCTTTTCTCTATCAGTGGTCCATTTTATTCTTAGAATCGGAGTAGATAGCTTTATTTTTTCCTTAGGAGTATTTTTAGCATTAGGATCAGGTAGAGGAACCAATCTTCTCTGGAGGTTGATCTCATTTATACAATTCCCACACTTGTGAGATCATCTCATGTTATCCAAAAATTAGGGATCTGTATCAAATCATCCTAGGGTGCTATTTTTTGAAATGACAGGTATACCTCCATTCATCCAGTGTAACAAATCCTCTGGAACGATTGATATTCAACTGTGATGAACAATATTCTATGGGTACTACAAAACGTACCCCACAGTGCGCACAAAAAAAATGTTGGGTGAAAATTTTGTCATTAAATATATAATCAACAGTCCAGGGGATAGTAGTCCCTCATCTTTAATGGGGAGGTTCCCTTATTCAAATCAAAATCTAGAACTCTAAAACATTTATAATATTTGCAAACTAAAATTTCAAATGAGAATGTTGGTATCATTGAATAATTTCATAATTTAAAATAAAAAAGATGGGTTAAGAGGATAATAGTAAAAAGAATGCAGTTATGCAGGCTTCTTGGCAAGATGGATGAATCTAGGACACACAATTCCTTTTCAAATTTATCTATCAAGAATTCACAGTTCCTTATTATTCGTTCAAGATCACCATGCCTACACGGATGAAAATAGGAAAAAGAGAGATAGCACAAATTTCAAATAAGAAAAGTGGAGATTGTATTCTACTCATACATTCCAAAATAACTTGATGATATACATGTCTATGTAACAAATTTTATCACATTAAACACAATTTAGATTGAAACATAGTTCAACAAACCCTAATCTATGTATAAGAACACAAATTTTCAAAATCTTGATAATGCAAATAGTACATGAAATGCAACAAAATCAGGAAAGGAAAATAGATAGAACAAAGAGGACAAAAGGGTAGGGTTCTGCTTTTGTATTCATAATCAATATTTCTTACACAAAAATTTACCAACATCCAACCCCTTTTACAAATAAAATGAATCCTTATATAGGAAAAGGGGAAGGAGTAACTACCCTAGCTAACTAGTTGATTTAATTAAGTGATAAAACACTTAATTAAATGTGTTATATTCAAATGACTTTATATTACATATTTATTTTTTATACAATAAATTCAATGAAAAATTAAAGCAACTAGTAGAATTAGGATCCTGAAGAAGAAGGGAAGGAGGAAACAATAGATGCAGGAAGTTTTAACTTTAAAACATGCATTATGAACTTCATGATTTCAGTTGAGATCTATGTTTCCCCTAATATGATGGTGTTGATCAAATTTCTCATCCATGCCCCCAAGGAAGTTTCCATCTCTGAATTCATACCTACATACTGAGAGATTCACTTTGTAACTTCTACAGTACAATTTTTAAGCTTTGAAAATTCTTTCATCTTGTCCTTACTAACAAGTTTTGTCTTGAACAAATCCTCCTTGATAAGAGTGTTAAAATCTTCCTTGATTTGGTTAACAAAGTACCTTTCAGATGAATTTCCCTTGAAAATGTGACAGAAAAGAGCCTTTAAGTATGCAAAAATTGTTGCTTTCAAATATTCTCCTTTCTGAAAAACATTTTACAACTCCATTTAGGCCTCTTACAAAAATTTCATTCTTCACTCGACACTGAAAGACTATATTCTGGATAGATTTTCTTAGATCCATCAAAAATCTTCTCATAGAAAAATATTTTCTCACCTATCATGGCCATGATGTGAAGATCTTGAATAATGTTTGCCCAATTTTTAATCTCTTTATCAACACTATAAATACTTGAGTTAATTTATTCTTGTGTTGAAACAATGTTTTTATAGGTCTTATAAGCTTCATCAATGAATTCTAGTCCTAAGATTATAATTTTCTCCACCCAAGTCTTAGATGCTTTACCAAGAATGAAATTTTTATGAATTTCTACAATGGCCTTCAAATCTATGTCAGCAGTGACAACATTTGGTGGAAGTGCAGACATAGGAGTTGGATCTAATGGATTTTTATCAGATAATAGAAAATACTTAATGAAATTGGACAGAACATACACCTGTTCCTCCAATTGCTCCAGAGTTGGCTTTCCTTTTTCAACCCTTTCAATAAACTTGGAGATAGTTTCCCAAAGGTTGTGCACTTCACCTTTGGGGATTTATTCTCCCAAGGATATTCTAGTCAACTCAAAATATGACACTGAAATATCCTTCTCATTCTTATCCTCCTTTGGTCTAGCAATCTCTAGGAATTGGTGTCATGTAGAATTAGAGACAAGACAAGAAACACTCTTGGATTTCTTGGGAGGAGGAGGAGAAGTTCCAAGAAGAGCAGCTACTACATCATATTCAGGAACCTCAATCCTAGATTAGGACTTTCTCTTCTTGTTATCTATGGGTTAAACCCAAGTAAATGAATCTCCTAAGGATGTTGCCCAAGGAGGCAATGCAAGGGAAATTTTAGAATTAGGAGGTTGAGAAACTGAAACCTCTATATTAGAAGTAATAAGAGAATAATAATAAGTTCTTCTCACCTCCATATTAGGACTTGAAACACTGGTTGTTCCTAAATTAGGAGCAGTTACCTCAACTACATCCTCTTCAGCATCACTTTCTTCACTCTTGTCTTCTTCTTCCTCAGCTTGATTCTTTTCACCAATATCTTGTTCATTTTGTTGTGCTTTATTAGCAGTTTTTTCCCATCCTACTACATGAGTTTCTTCTTTATCATAATTATCATGCCCCGGTGTCTCTGCTTTCTTCTATCCCTCTTTGGATTTATCTTGCTTAGTACAGATGTGTGTTCTCGAGTATAGAAGAGAGGAAGGATTTTTTTGGGTAGGAGTATCCTTTTTGAAGAAGATGCCTTGTGAGAAGAAGCTTTTTTCTGAGAATCATTTAATTCTTTGACCTTTTTATTCAACCAATTCCTTTTCCTCATAAGAATGGAAGTGTTAAGGTTTTCGGGATTATATTTTTCCTTTGTGACCAGTTAATGGTAGGAAGATGAGTATATTGAATAGAATTTATAAATTTTATAGCGAAGAGATTTGCACCATCATCAGTCATTCCCTTTGGTACTACATACAATTTGAAATCGTAAACATGTTGTAAGGTTAATCCATCAAAGGCTTTCTTCGTGACCTCGTAGTAATCTACACAATCCTCCTAGTAGCCCTCAAATGTTAGAAAATGATGATGTGTTAACTAGAGATTTTTTGAAATAAAGTTCTTACTATCAAAATAATCCCTCTTCGGGTAAGGATGAAAGTTGAATGGAGAGATATTTCTCTCAACATTTTGTGCATCTAGGGCTGACTTGCATGTGTAATTTCCCAAAATTATGGGAAATTGGATACTAGAGATCTTCTTGTCTCTATAGATCTTGTAAAGAAGATCTAGTTGTCTACAAAGCTCAACTAGAATGATATTATCACTAAAATATATTGGAATCTTGTATGGAGCTCCCTCGAACCCATTTGTTTAAATATAAGAAAAAATCCTGAATAGGATGTCATAGACTGATATCAACTACTTTTCCTCTTGAGACACTCTAGTTATTACATTCCCTTCCAGTAGTCTCACCAAAAACATTGTGATAGAATCATTAACTCTCCTATGGTGGATTTTGTTGTTCTCATAAGTCAATTGTGTGTAGAAAGCACAGATAGCCAGATTTTTTCTACTCTTCTAACTCTATAAAACAATCCATATTCTATACCCAACTATGGTATACATCAAATAGGAGGTCATGTAGAAAGTTTTTTTAGTGCACTTGGGTGAGTTGTTGATTTAGATTCTCATGTAGACACTTAAAAATTGCACTCCTTTATCACTTACATTATCTTCACATTAATCAAACCATCATTTAATTCATATATCCCCTATCCTAAGTCTAAAATCCTCCATCATATTTACCTAGTGTAAATATTTCCCACAGCTGTAAAATCTACCCTTAAATCTACACTTAAAACCACTTGAAAACCAAAAGACAAATAAAACAAATCAAAAACAAACAATTTCATAACCATTTTACCTCTTCACCTCAAATAAAAACATCCATTCAACATTTACCCAAACTCCAAAAACAAATAACTTCATTTAGAAGTGGTTTTAACCACTTTACCACTCAAAATCCCAAAAAATCCATGGATCATCGAGTGATTCAGTTGAATCGTCCAATGATTATAAATAGTAGTTCTCTACTCTTTCTCTAGGATCCTCAATTTTGAATCTTCGAGCCCCAACTCTCTGTCTCAATCACCAAGTATCTTGCATCTCATCATTCAAAGACATCTAAGGATATCATCAAGCATCATCAGATATCATCATCAATCAATATTCAAGTATCTGGAGATCAATCTTCATCACCCAAGCTATGCAGACTGCATCAGAAAACATCCTCTGTCAACTCAGATCATCCCTAGACAAGGTTTGAGGCATCTTTTAGCTTCACTACACTCTCAAGGTATTCCTAAAACCTTCATTTATTTTATCAATCACATTTAAGGTCTTTTAATTAGTCTAAAACATCATTTTGTATCATCAAACACTCATTTTTATTAATCTATCAAAATTTATTGAAATCGCCAAATTCCCCTCAATCTCCTAGTGATTGGCCTAATCATCGGCGATTCCTGTCAAATCTATCTTTTATCAAATTTATCATCTTTTTGTCAACTTTATTTATCAGTTTTCATCATATTTGTTGCTTCTAACATGTCTTTGAGAATGACTCTCTGTTAGATGGTAATACCTGGTCAATCACATGAAATTACCAGCATTTACAGCCTTCTGATAGTCTAGCACCCCTTTTTCTGGGAACAATACAATATCCTGCACGAGCTCACACTTTACACAATTCGATTTGCTGACACCGACCAAGACATCGAAGATCAATTTGAATTCCTTCACGAGATTGAACAAGAGACCAAGACTTTTGGTATGACTACTTTGAACATGTCCAGATCACATCTACCCTCACTTGGGCCACTTTCGAAGCTACACAAACCTCCCCATTCATCTGGAGTTCTAGAGCTTCTTACCTTCTTATATCTATATATCTATATTGATTGTATATATTTTATCTTCATCCATATCATTGCTTTTTAAATCTACTTAATTGTTTAAAAGTGAGTTGACATCCTCCAAGGAATTCCCTTTGGATTCCTGGAATCAACCTTTACCGAGTAGCTCGCCTATCCATTTATCTAATCCTTTCTATTTAGTGTCTTTGAGCACAGGTTACTTTGCAGGACAAGGTGACTTACACATACATCTAGACTTGATCAACTTCTATCAAACATTAGCTTCAGCATCCATATCTATGGGTATCGGTAAACCCCATGTCTTCTGAGGTCGGTTTTGTTTTTATTATTTCACTGCATTAATTTAAGTAGAAAGGTAAAAACATCTCTGAACATTCTAGCACACCTGCTGGGACCTTAGTCCCTTCTTCATTTGTTTTTCATTTCATTTAAATCAAAATTTCATTAATTTTTAGGCCTTCTACTCTGTAATCACTAGATAATCTAGTTCAAATCACCAGTGATTGTGTGAATTTCAATGATTCAATCATCAACGATCTCTATGATTGCTTTTGATTACTCAGTCAGTCAACCTCTAACATCATTTTTCTGTTTTTTTTTGTTCTCTGCTAAAATTTTTGTAGGTTTCTGCTTTTGGAGGCTTTTGCTTGTTGCTTATTTCTTTGCTAAAAAAAGTCATCAAAAAAATAAAAATTAAAAAGGAAGCATTTTTGAGGTGAGTCCTTTCCCTTTCTTTTTGTTTTCCACATCACATTTTGTTGTCTGTTCTCATCAAATTCAATCTTTTCTTTTGGGATTTAAAATGAACCTTGCATCTTGCTTGATCACATAGATTAATTAGAAGGTTAATTTGTTGCATTCACTTAATTCTTCCCCCACACACAGCCAAATCACATCAAATATCAAAATTGCATCAAACACTCCTACCCAGGTGATAACTATTGGGATTTCATCACCCAATAGGGAAACTGACTCATTGTTCTGGCCAAGTATAAACAATTGGTTGTCAGTATATTGGCTAAGCACCCGACTCCCTTATCATTGTGGGACCATGAAGTGAGGGGGTAGGCCCCAATACTAGGCCCCATACCAGGCACCAACATAGATTTGGGCCTCACGTAACTTCAGGTATATCAGAGGACTCTAGCCTTAAACATTTCCTAAAACCATCCATAGATGACCATTTCCTAGGACCCTATAAGACATTTTACATATTCCACTTTTTCTTAATTAATCAAGATAATCAAATTCTTTCTATGTGATTTTTCTTGGTGTTTGTAATCAACCAATCTAGTTTCCTTTTCATTTGTTAGGTGATTGTGTGTTTGTTAATATGGTACTTACAAGACAATAATCTCGTATCCAAACCTCAAAAACATGTCCAGTCCATTCCAACAATCCACACCACAATACCATCAAACTTTACAACAAGCCCAAACTCAACTAGATGAAGCCCAATGACTCATTGATCAACACCAAGAACTTTTATCAACACCCCGACCTGAAAATCCAGAAAACATGATAGATGATATTACATGTTCCATTGATAACACTCAACAACATCTTCAGAATACCTGACATTCCTTCCATGAATGAAAAAACACTACTTCACCTCCACCCAAAGATCAAGAACAACCACATTCTCCTAGTAGTCAATCTTCTTCATCTGAAATACTTGATCCCCTTAGTCCACGGTTCTTCAACAGTGGGGATCCCTGTCTTCTCAGAAATCCTTGACTCAAACCCTATGGCTCTTAATGCATACCTTGTTGCTAGGGGTGTCCATCTTCAATCATCGTTACCTGAACTGCTACCATATACACCTGATCCTTCATGCGGTTTTTCCCATCTCATCGATCCAAACCACAAACTTATCATCCAGCAAATATATTCCTATCCTACTAGTAGTTGATCAGAAACATCTACCTTCATGTCTTCAGTTCCCCATGATTACCTTTGACCTTAACGTGATTTCTTCACAAGACACGACCATTCAACAACCCGATCCTTCAATTGGTTCAACACCCCTTCAAAATAATACAAACACCTCTTCATCCACACAAACCCTCCAACTTCCTCTACCATTCAAATACCTCATGTGAGTTATTCCATTATCTCTATTAGCATACCTCAACCACCGCCATCTCAAAAAACCATACCACCCCTTCAAAACATTACTATGTTTATTCCCACATATGCACCTTTAATCAATACCAGCATGTTATTACCAGTACTCATCCGGCTTCGCAATAGTTTTCAACCCCACTTATATCACAACATGTACCTCAACCATCACAATCATTTGCTTCTTCCCAAACTATCACCAAAAATCCATCCCCTTATCCATGCATCTATTCCCCTTAAAAACATCCCACAATCATCACAACCCCTTATTTTCACTTTTTTCCCCTTTCAACAAGTGCCTCAGTATTCTCAGCCCTTATCCACACATCTATTCCCTTTCAACACACACCACAACAATCGTTACCTCCTTTTAATACATCCATCCCTCCTCAGTATCAATATATCCAACCATCACAACCTTTGGTCTCACAACCTACCTATAACATTCCTATGAACATCCCTCAGTAAAACATTCCCTTCCAATAAAACATCCCATAGCAATATCCAATTATATCAACAACCTAATCAATTCTCATTTAATCAACCTGGTTCATCCTCATCTAGCACATAGCAACAACCACAGATTGAACCCTCTTCAGGCCTTAATGAACCACATATCCATCCTTGAATTCACTTTCATGGGTCCCAAGAATACACTATCATATGAACAAATATGTAATGAACCTATTCATCCCTCTGTACCATATAAGGCTTACCCTCCTCACTGGGAGCTTCCCAAATTCCTCAAATTCTATAGTAAGGAATATCCCCAACAACACCTCTGAGCCTTTTTTCATGCTTGTTACCTTATATCTCATGACCAAGACCTTATGCTAAGGATGCGTTCCTATGTCTTTAGTAGGACCTGCTTTAGACTGGTATAATATCATCCCACAGTATTCCCTCTTTTCATTCACACAACTCACCCAATTGTTTCTTGAACATTTCTTGATAAATATCACCCGTAAAATCACCATCACAGACTATATGATATTAAAAAATTTGAAGATGAATCCATTTCCTAATTTGTAGCCCATTGGAGGGGTATAATCAATCAATTATCATTCTCTCTCCCACAGACAGAACTAATAGAATTATTTTCCCATTCATGCGCAAAACATATTTCTTCCACACTCCAAATCCAATCATTTCAAATGTTTGATGAAGCCTTTGTTATGGCCCATAAACTTGAACTTCATGCTCTTGAAGAAGGCATAGTCAAACTTAGACCAAAGAAACCAAAATCTGATTTCCCATCCAAATCATCTTCCAGTCAAGACAAGCCCAAATCATCAGCCAATGTCATAGTCATCAAATCTACTCCAAAAGAATGTTCGACCACCGAACACTCCCACCCCCAACATAACTATACCCCTATTGGAGAGACTTACAGTGTGGTCTTTGATAAACTCCTCACCACTAATATGATCTCCCTTCCACCCATCCATTTCCTATCGACACTTCCATTTCCAAACCCTCTTGGTACAGAGATAATGAATATTATAAATACCATAGGGTCAAAGGTCATGACATCGAAAGGTGTCATTCATTTTGCAACACCCTTCAGGATCTGATTGAAAAAGGAGAACTACATTTAGACAACCCTAATGCTCCTCAGAATCAGAACCTTGACGTCTTTAAACAACCATTTCCAAATCATCCCCCATCAAGTATTCAACCCCAAATGAACAACGTACAAGCCCACCATACCATAAACACCATCAATAAAACATCACCCGTTACCAAATCCACATCCATACTCACCTCTAGTAACACACCTGAATCAACATCCTAAACAATCAAAAACATCCCACAATATGTATGTCCAAAGTGAACCTTCTGCATCCGTAGCTACATCCTCTTCACCTAGCTCTTCTAAGAATCCTTCACAAACACCTCAAAAAAAACCAGTCATCCAAATCATGAAAATTTTCTATGATGACTTCGCAGCCCAGTATCATCTACATGACCCCTGAAGTTTCCTTCCTCCCCCATCTAAAAAGGTCACCGTTATAAACCATTCCACTACTCCTATGTAAAGAATCAAACATCAACCCTCTATCCTCGAGCCCCATCCCTCATCCGTACCATATATCACACAATCAAAAACTACTTATCAACAAATAACCAAAGAACCTGCACTAAATAAAATGCCTCCCAAGATAGTTAAATCAAAAGAAACATCATTTCCTTCAACCTCCACATCAAAAGGACACTATGCAACTATTCTAGAAAAAATTGCTTCAACAATCACTCATAGTGTTACCTCCTCTAAAACCATCTAACACTCGAGGCTGGAAACCTTCTTGGTATAATTTTGAAGCCTCCTGTGACTACCATCAGACACCTAGACACTCTGTGGAAGAATGTAAAGCCTTTCACAACCATTAAAAATATTGAAGAAAAAGGCCTCCTCCCTTCAGAGTTACAAACATCAAAGAAACCTCACCCAACACCTACAACATCATCAACCTCTACTATCAAATAATCCTTGAGTAAGCTCCTTCCCCATCAAATTGATGTTTTCACATTACTACCCAAGAGCTTGTACCCATGAATCCAATCCTTCAGAACAAAACTAAACCAAAAACATTTGTTGTTATACCACCACCTCCCGAGCTCACCTCATCTTCATCCAAAGATAAACCTAAGGTTTCCATTCCTCTATGGCCCCTGAAACCTCTAATCAAACATCACAATCAAAATAAAAGTCTCCATTCTAGCTGTACCTCCATCCTCCACTACAGTACAAAAATCTAGTCATTAAACAATTACACCAGGCTCCTGTTAAAATGTCACTTTATGAGTTGGTTCAAACATCACCCTCACACAAACAAGAAATGATCGAAGCCCTCCAGTCTATATTAGTACCTGTAGATAATCCCCACTCTTTCACAGATTTCATAGGTGCTCTCAAAACATCCTCAGCTATTTCCTTTGATTCTATTGAAATACCATCACTTCACCTAAGGATCATGATTTACCTCTCTTCATTACAACCCAAATCAATGATGTCCTCATTAAGAGGGTCATGATTGATGGGGGCTGCAATCAACATCATCTCATCCATCACCTTCAACCAACTCTGATTTTGAATACTCTCATCACTCAAACACCAGTCCTCCTTCAAGATTTCAATGATACAATTGCGCCCACATTAGGTACTATTATTTTACCTCTTAAATTTGGCATCAAAACCCTTCCCGAAACTCTTCTATATCATAGAGGGAGAGTTCCAGTATAATATGTTATTAGGAAAACCTTGGATATGCACCATGCATTGTGTCCCTTCGATGCTTCATCGATGTCTCAAATATGAATACAAAGGTAAGACATTCACGGTCCCCACAGATCCTAATCCTTTCACCAATTGTAATATGACATACCGTCCAAATGATGTCCTTATACCAAAATCAAATCCTCCAATGAAAAGCATCCACCAACACATCCATTCCATCATCCAAACTACCTGATGATTCCTCCCTCAGAGATGTTATGGAACATCTTTCGCTGGGGGAGTATCATCTCCTCATGCTTAACTCACTTCCCACACCTAAGATATATGGAAGGTACCAGACAAACAACCATTGTACGAGCCTGATGTCAGAGACATTATTTCCTATGGCCCTGCCTATCTAAAAACCAACCTTCATCTATGGGGGGATTGACCATCCCTCTTCACAATACAATCATCAACACCACACCATGCCCTTTAAATCTGATTTTGATTCTTTATACAATCCCACCTTCGTTCAAATGTACCTTCACCACTGTGCATGGAAAGGTTTTGGATTTGGATGCTATGAAAAAGGAATACATGATTTGATTGTCCAACATTCTCTCAAACCACATGAAAAGTATGGGCTTGGATATGAAAGGCCCTCCAATGAATCATCTTCTCAAACCACATCCGTACGTATCACTAAACTTGAGCCACCACCATCTGCAGAATCTGACAATCCCATGGACACATATGACACCATTTCCATCCCACCTAAATTATTTTTTAGTCAATACTATTTCCTTAGGTCCTTTAACTTATCAATCCAACCACGTCACTAAGCAACTTCCTCTCATTTGGCTAGAAATGATTGAAGAAGATTCACCCACCATCAACACCCTCCAATGCCATGACGATCAAGAAATCCTATCCCATATGGGAGCTGATGACCATTTCCTTCAAAAATCCTTACCACCTAATACATCAACCCTCCTTAATGAATCCACCATCGATGTAAACTTAGGAACCCCTCAGGAACCTTGCATAGTTAAGGTTGGTCAATCATTAGATCCACAAGAATTAAAATACTTCACCAATTTTATCCAAATATAGCCAATATTTTTCCTGGTCATATAGTGATATGTCAGGTATCAACCCCAATATCATCATACATAATATCGTCACCTATCCTAATGCCAAACCTGTCAAACAGAAGCTTCATAGGATGCATCCCCGTGTGGCTCTCCTTATCAAAGAAGAGTTACAACATCTTCTTTATGCTAATTTCATCATACCCATTGACTATCCATAATGGGTCTCCAATATCATACTAGTAACCAAAGCCTCAGGTAAGTTACACATCTGCACTGACTTTAGGATCTCAATCTTTCCTTCCCTAAAGATGATTTCCCTCTCCTGAATATTGATCAGCTAGTTGACTTAACAACCTGGCCATGAAATGCTCTCCCTCATGGATGGATTTTCTGGTTACAATCAAATCCTCATCGCCACTGATGATCAACACAAAACATCCTTCATTACCCCTTGGGGGACCTTCTACTACCGTGTTATGCCCTTTGGACTTAAAAATGTCGGAGCCACTTATCAACACGCTATGACATATATCTTCCATGATCTTATCCATAAAACAGTAGAGGATTACATTGATGATCTCTTAGGAAAATCTAAACAATGCAAAGATCATCTCATCCATTCTTGAATCAATCTTTATCTGTCTTATTCAATTTTTCCTTCATATTAACCCCACTAAGTGTGTTTTTAGCGTTCTCACCAATAAAATCTTAGGGTTCATCATATCTATCTGAGGTATTGAAGTAGATCCAACCAAAATTAAAGCAATCATTGAAATGCCTCCTCCATCAAATCTCAAATAACTGCGTAGCCTTCAAGGTAAACTACAGTCTATCTGACATTTCATATCTCAATTATCAAATCATTGTCAACCATTTCATCACCTTATTCATAAATATGTTGACTTCAGATGGGATCTCAATTGTCAAAAGGATTTTGACGAACTCAAACACTATCTTCTATCACCACTTGTACTTACACCTCCTCATGAGGGGGAACCCTTCTATCTCTACATATCTGCCACAGACCATGCTTTAGGTGATATGCTTGCTCATCAAGATGAACAAAATCCGTGAACAAGTCCATTTATTACATAAGCTGTACACTCCATGAATATGAAACCCACTATACTTGAAGCTGAAAAATTATGTTGTGCTTTGTACTTTGCAACCTCTAAACTACGACACTATCTTCTCAATCACAAAACTTTCATTGTCACTAGCTTTAACCCACTTAAAACTATGCACTCTAAACCATACCACAGTGACCGTATAACTCAGTGGCTCATGCTTATGACTGAGTTTGACCTTGAATTCATATCCCAAAAGTCTATTAAAGGCCAAGCCATTGTAGACCAGCTTGCTGAAGCACCCCTTCTTGAATACTCATCTTCCTCATGAAAAATTTCCTGACAAATCCATCAACACTATCGACGAACATGAATTCATTCCTATCAAAATGACTCTCTTCTTTGATGGATCTAAATTCCAGCAAGGGGGAGGAGCCGATGTCATTATCATACCTCCCTAGGGGATTCCTATTCTGCTATCATTTAAACTTAATTTCAATGTACTAATAACATGGTAGAATACAAATCTTTAATCATGGGTCTCACCACCACTATCCTATTAGGTGTTCATATCTTAGAAATCTATGGAGACTCTCAACTCATTATCAATCAATTCAAAGGAGAATATCAATGTAAAAATGAAATCTTACAAAATATAAAGCCAACGTTGATTTCCTCCTTGGAGCCTTTGATCATTACACTATCCAAACAATTCCACGATCTTCCAACAAATTTTCAGATACAATGGCTTCTTTAGGAGCCCTCATCCCATTACAAACTAAAGAATCAATAGATAACCCCCAACTATCCCTGGTCATTCAAAGATTGGATCACCCCTCACATCAAAATGAACTCCCTCCTATCGACACTGTTGACAATCATCCAATTGATCTATGGTATTCTCAAACATTCGATGACTATCTTTCTAATCTAAAAATCCCCTCTGATTTATCATGAAATGTTAAAAGATCATTTCTTCAATGTGCCTCTCATTACGTCATTATAGGAGGTATCTTATATAAACAGATTTTTGATGGCCTCCTATTAAGATGTCTCAAATCCCATGAATCTATCAAAGAAATCCAAGAAGTCCATGATGGTATATGTGGTGGACATTTCAATGGTAACATCATCACTAAATGTGTCTTACGACTCAATACTACTAGCCTACTATCAATAAGGATTGTTGTGCTTACATCAAGAAATAAATCAAATTTCAACAACACTCAGATCTCATCCATGTCCCTAGTCAGGATTTGCAACCTTCTCATGATCTATGGCCTTTCTTGCAATGGGGGTTAGATCTCATTGGCATTGTCAATCTGAAATCATCCCAACAACACCATTCAATTATCACAACTAATGAATATTTCACAAAATGGGCTCAAAGGCTATTCCCTTGACTTCAACTAAAGCAATTCAAATCGTCAATTTCATTTATCAATACATCATATCGTTTTGGTGTTCCTCATAAACTTGTCACAGACAATGGAAAATCCTTCAAAAACAAGGATGTTAAGAAACTTTGTGATGCTTTCAACATTAAACTTAGTTTTTCATCACCATACTATCCCCAAGAAAATGGACAGGTAGAAGCCTCTAACAAAACACTTACTAAAATTCTCATGAAAATTGTAGACAAAGCAGGCAGGAATTGACATCTCCAAATCTCATTTTCTCTTTGGGATTATCAGACTAGCATCCATACCCCTACTGGTGTTACGCCCTTCTCATTAGTTTATGGCTCTGAGGTGGTTCTACCCCTTGAAGTTCAAATCCCATCACTCTGTGTATCACTCAAAGACTTTATCCCTGATGAAGAATATCGACAAGACTGTCTTGCACAACTAGAATTATTAGACAAAAAATGTTTAATGGCCCTTGAACATCATCAAGTCTATCAAGAATGTGTCAAACATGCCTACAATAAACATGTAAAATAAGGTGACTTTAAAATTGGTGATCTCATTCTCAAAGAAAATCAAAATGTCACTACTTTAGAATGGAGTAAACATGGAAAGTTTTCCCCTAATTGGATTGGTCCATACATCATCACTCACAAGTATGGGTCAGGAGCTTATTGTTTAGCCTCCCTTGATGGTGAACCTGAAAAGGAACCTTTGAATTCCTTGCACTTGTGGCCTTTCTACTATTAAATTTTGACCATCATGATAGTAGTTATATCTAAGACCTCATCCAACCATCAACCAATCATCTTCTCATTGTAATGATTCGAAAGCATGTGGTTTTCCATCACTATCCTCATAAACCTTAAAGATGAGCACCAATGGCTCTATTCATCACATTTTTCACATGGAAAATTTTCCTCCTCAATAGGAACCCCATAATCATTACATCCATCTAACCTTGTACCAACTAAAAGCATGTCATGGGGCACATATGTGTAGGTCATGTACACATTTTTTCCCCTCCTTTAAATATTCTAGTAAGGTTTTCCCTCAGCTCAAATAAAAGTCAAAAATATCTAAGGATGTTCTTTATCAAAAATAAAAATAATAGACTGATCCCTCAAAGGAAAACTATTCAAAAAATATATAAAAATTTATCAAAAGAAAAAGTAGACTGATCCCTAGAAGGATAAATACCAGTCAAATCATAGACTGATCCCTCGAAGGATGGCTATCTGTATAAATAAAAATTCAAAATTGTAGACCACTCCCTCAAAGGATGGCTACCTATATAAAAAGGCTTCCCTACATTGATCAACCTTCAAAAATCAAAATATCAAAAGCATCCTAGGAAATCTTCCCATGCATTGATCAACTTTCCCATCAAAGAAAACTTCCCACATCGATCAGTTTGCATCAAAAATCAAAATATGTAAATACTGGGGCATTTCTCTATGAAATTGTTGAAAAGGAGAACCCTCTTTCCCACATGATTTACACATAAAAAACCCTTTCATGTCCTAGGAAGGTACATCTAATCACTTCATCTCTATAACTAAGGTTTTATGTATCACTACCCACTGATAGTCTTGTGTTAACATTATTAAAGGCTAAAAGTGCAAGTGATTTCACATTTCTATACCCATCACGTATGTATCAAATCCAATCATTAAAGAAATCATTCCATTTTTACTCCTACTTCAAAAAGATAGAACACATTTTGATTAACATTTTTTTATCACATATTAAGTCACATCATACATCATCATTTGATCAAATTCACATTTTCCATATTTAAAAACTCATAGACATAAATTAAAGAAAACATTAAAACATATGTATCAACACAACAGCATACAAATAACATAAGTCAAAACAACCAACCACATATATATAATCAAAGTCCCAAATACATCATCAAAAGAGTCTCTATACATCACATATATCAAAGGATTCACAAAGAGTCCATATACATATCAAAATATAAAATCACAATACACATAATCACTCTCCAGTAAACTAGACATCTCTCAAAATCTCACTGACACATATAGCACTCCATCACCTCCACCACCCCCCTAAACACCCCCATCACCACTAGCTCCTCCATATGGCCCCCTAGGTGACTGACCTACACTCTATGCACTCACACTGGGAACTGCCCCTCGTTGTGCTAGATGATCCACATATAACACTGCATTAGGTAACTGATGTATAACCATATCCTCATAATATGACAACTCTTGCCCACAAGGAATGATAATGAGATCCACTGATCATACCTGGTGCCCCCATCTGACTACTAGCATGTGCACGAGATGTTAACTCTACACCCAGATATAGAAGACCATGTGATGCTTAGGGCCTTCTTCAAAGTATCCCATTACTGATGATACCAATCTCGATCAACTATTTCATGTGTTAACTGTGCTATTTGAGTCCATCCACTCATCTACCACATCATCCCTCTCTCCCAATTAGTGTATCCCTCACCCCAACTAAATCATCTTCATACTCTCTCCTCAAACTATCCATCTCAGCCTCCACTTGTGGCCTTCTCAATCCGTCAACTATGTCACTACAGCTCCCAAGTCCCCCTCATTCTCATCCTTATCCTCATCATCACTAACATTCACTACCTCTTGTGCCCCCTCTACTCGAGCATGCACCCTCCTCCCCCTATGAATCAATCTAGTCCTCTCAAACTCAGTATACGCTCTCATCCACCAATGGGTGTAGTTAACAGTTACTCCATCATCATCAATAGGAAATAAGCCCCCCTCCTCATCAATACCCATATCCCCCTGCTCCTATACTATCACAAATGGATTCTCTACAACTTCCTTTGGATTCTCTGTATCCTCATCCTCATGTCTATAAAGAACAGGTTCCTCAAGTACATCCTGCATCAAACCAAATTTTCGTCTGACACGGATAAATCTAACCATCTCATACTCCCCTCCTCTCTATGCATGTATCCATAAGTCTTGTTGTGTCCCAACAAGCTCATCCTCACTTCCAAGCCACTCAAAAAACCCTACATAAGGCCTCCATATCACATCACCTACCTACAATCCTGTCAAAAGATCTCTATAGTAATTCACCTTCTTCATGCTCTTCACCTGACACTTATCCTCTCTCCATCTCATAAAACCAACATGCATATCCATAAAACCACCCCATGGCAAACCCTGTAGTCGAGAAATGGCTATATGCTCATATGTCCAACAATGCAATGAAAATGCCACATCAATACCAAACCTCTTGTGGACTTTCCAAGCCCACATCTCTGACATCTATATATTTGTACTAAAAATGTCGGTCGCCCACTCAAAAATAGTCTGACACTCCATCATCTCTGCCACTACTCCTATCATCATCCATGAAAACCTACCTCCTCCAAAATCAAGGAGGGAAAAACATGAAATAGCCATCATCATCTGTCGTATCCTCTGTGCACCTCATCTAAAATAAAAGGTATCCTTAAAATCTCAGAGGGTCAACTTCCACATCCACCTATGTAACAAAAACCAAAACCAACAATCCACTTCACTATTAAAAATATATTTGAATATCCTCCACTGCAATTAATTTCTATAAAAACATGTAAATCAAACCAATTAATAACGATTCACTTGAATTGTCGTACGACCACTGTGAATCACTGACGATTCATGTGATTCCCCAATCTAAACCTCTGTACATGAAAAAACTGGAAAAATAAATTAAAAAACCAACAAAATTCATCAAAAACACAAAACGAATTGAGGACTCACCTCTACCTGCGTATGTCTCCTGTGTCTACTCAAATATGCCATCATTATTTCTCACCTAATCACACTCTCAATCATTTTTTTTAGCTCATTCAATCTCCCCCAATCTTCATACAAATACAGTCACAACAATGCCTTGTTCATCACCGCCTTTGGCTTTTATAACCCCAAACCCCCTTCACACTAATTATCAAAATGCTTCCATAAATCACTGGTGATTAATCACAATCACCGGTGATTTTCCAAATCACTAGCGATCCCCCTATTTTCACATCTCTTTATATTCACATCAAAATTATCCCATTATCTCATTTTAAAAGACCCATATCAAGACTCAAAATATTAAATATCAAACAAACAAATCATCTCAGGATACGTCATACATCTATGGGATGTGTGCCCTTTAGTCCCTATCACTTGACTTCCCCATCATTACAGCCTACCTTTACAGATCATATGTCCATAGGTAACATAGACCCTTTGGTTCCCCCTATCACTTGATTCAATGGTAAACATCCCTCATTTCGATACCCCGGCCTGGGGAAACATTTTACAAAACGCATGTCAAACTTATCCAACCAACCTGTCAAACTGGTGTTCCTTACACTATGCTGCAAGTCACCCCATTTTGATGGGGATCACCCATACAAATCAATCTATCATCATTTTTTCTATCAATTTTCCTACATCAAACTACTCGACAAAAAGGGTAAATGTAGACACTCAAAATTTGCACCTCATTTTCTTTATCATTTACATTCACCTTCACAATATATTAATCAAATACATCAATTTAAAATCATATATCCTTATCCTAAGTCTAAAACCTTCATCATATTTACTTCAGTGTAAATACCCTCCCTTACAACTGTAAAATCTACTAAATCTAACTTAACCACCTAAAACCACTTGAGAACCAAAAACGAATAAAACAAATCAAAACAATCCATCTATAACCATTCAAACCTCTTACACCTCAAATCCAACATCTTCCCTTCAACCATTTACCCGAAGTCCAAAACTAAATAACTTCGTTTAGAAAGTGGTTTTAACCACTTTACAACTCAAAATCCTGAAAAAACCCGGATCGCCGATGATTTAGTTGAATCACCAACGATTATAAATAGCAGTTCTCTGATCTTTCTTCAAGATCCTCAATTTTGAATCTTTGAGCCCCAACTTTCTGTCTCAATCACCAGCACCCTACATATCATCATTCATAACAAAGACATCTGGCTATCATCAAGCATCATCAAATATCATCATCAATAATCTTCAAGTATCTGAAGATCAATCCTTCATCACCCAAGCTACAGACTACATAAGAAATCATCCTCTGTCAACTCAGATCATCCCTAGGCAAGCTTTGAGGCATCTTTTAGCTTCACTACACTTTCAAGGTATTCTTAAAACCTTCATTTGTCTTTTATCAATCACATTTAGCTTTTAATTAGTCTGAAACATCATCTTGTATCATCAGACACTCATTTTTATAATCTATCAAAATTTACTAAAATCACTAGCGATTGGCCTAATCATCGACGATTCCTGTCAAATCTATCTTTTATCAAATTTAGCATCTTTTTGTTCAACTTTCTTTATTATTTTTCATCATATCTATTGCTTCTAACATGTCTTTGAGAATGGATCTTTGTTAGATGGAAATACCTGGTCAATCACATGAAATTACCAGACATTTACAACCTTCTGATAGTCCAACACCCCTTTTTCTGGGAACAATACAATATCTTGCACAAGCTCACACTTTGCACAATTTGATTTATTGACACCGACCAAGACATCGAAGATCAATTTGAATTCCTTCACGAGATCGAACAAGAGACTGAAGAATTCTGGTATGACTACTTTGAACATGTCCAGATCGCATCCACCCTCGCTTGGGCCACTTTCAAAGCCATGCAAGGACCTCCCCATTCATCTAGAGTTCTAGATCTTCCACCTTATATCTACATATCTATATTGATTGTATATCTTTGTCTTCATCCATATCATTTCTTATTTTAATCCACTTAATTGTTTAAAAGAGAGCTGACATCCTCCAAGGAAGTCCCTTTGGATTCCTGGAATCATCCTTTTCAGAGTAGCTCACCTATCCATTTATCTAATCCTTTCTGTTTAGTGTCTTTGAGTGCATGTTGCTTTGCAGGATATGAGGACTTACACATACATCCAAACCTGATCAAATTCTATCAAACATCAAATTTAACATCCATCTCTATGGGTATTAGTAAACCCCACGTCTTCTGAGGTCAGTTTTTTATTATTTCACTGCATTAATTTGAGTAGAAAAGTAAAAACATCTTTGAATAGGGATCAAAGCAAGAGGCACAGGCTAGGATTGTATCAGCACATTGAACTGATGTAGGAAAACCCCCTACATGAGCTAACCCACTATTCATAATGCTTTGGGCTAAAATGGTTGGGTTGTCATCTTTCATTATGGACTAGAAGTCATATCCCCTATTTCAGGAACATAAGTCTCAAGGGAGGAAATGTGCTTATATCTAGCATATCTGAACTTCATCTTGGAAAATTAGATAGAACTCAGGGAATAAAGTAGTTTTGCATAAGGTCTTTAAGAGGATTTGAGGAGGAGGGCACAAAAACTAACACAACTACAAAAGTGGGTGAAATAGGGATGAAATTACTCGCCCGATGGATGGAGATGAAGGTAACTACCCAACGTTCACAATAAAACTTGAATTTTTAAAAATGGTTGCTAGATGAGGAAGATATAAGCAAAAATGTACCTTAGGACACAAGATGAGGAGGGCAAAAATGACAAATGAAGGAGATTTTTTAACAAGTGTGAGGAATGATCGTGAGGTAGGAGAGTTTTATAGCCCGTGTCTACCTTTACTTTACAATTCGCCCACTCAAGCTTGTTAAAGTGGTGGATCATATGAAAAGGAGCCCGATGGAACAAACCTCGCCAAGCTTCCACATTCTTCATTATCTTTGTGTAATATGACGGGTAAGTTGGTGTTGTGTGGAATAGAGGGAACTTGGGAACTCATCCCCTGGTTCTGTGAGTTCTTGCAATGGATAATTTGGCCAACAATGGAGAAGGAGTCGGGAGGAGCGGGGAATTGGGGAATGGGAGGCCGGGAGGAACAGGGGCGGAGGTGTCGATAGTGCCCGACTTCACTGAAACATCTTATGGAGCAAAGCAATCAGAGAGGTGGGGAATGAGAGTGAAATTTCCTGAGGTGCCTTATAAATTTGATGTATCTAACGAGGTGGAGATAATAGCAATGTGGGGAACGTGAGGAACAAAGGAATAGTTCATCTTGTTCCTCAAATATCTGATTTATCCTACCAAGCCCAAACAACACCAAATTTGGCTAACTCCAAAGTTTCTTTCTAAACTTAACAAACATAGGAAGAAAGTGCCCAGGAGAAGTAAAAAAACCTATCCAAAACTCAAAAAAAATGAAAATTTCACATTTTAGGTCTCATGAAAACAACATATATCTTGTTTTATTAAAACATATAGCATGTTATACTTCATGGAATTATCCTAACCTAAACTATTAATTAGTTACATGCCAAGTGTGCAGCCCTCTCCAAATTAAAATACTTCCTCTCTTTGTGCATGGAGAATGGCGCTTAAAAATCACAGTATAGTTTGGCCGCTTAAAACATACATGTCACTTTAATTAAAACTAAACCTTATCCTAATTTTTTATGTGCTTTATTTATTTATTTTGACCTTTGATATTTTTACCAACCCAACGTGACCATTTTAATTTCCCCTGCTTAAATTGCATTTGACCCCTTGACCTGGTGTTATGCTCTCATGCCTTCACATGGAACCCTAGACATTTACAAGTTCCATTATATTATCCACTTGACCACATATTTCAATGTGACTGGGATTTTTATCCCACATGGGGGATGCAACGATTAATTTAAGGCTTTAAAAGCCAAAGGAGAAAGCGGGCACTTGTGGTATCAGCCACGTTGAACAACATTTTGTTGGAGAGTTCAGTGGACTTTCCACTGGACTTATCACTAGTTGTTTGTGATTTGACCACATGAACTCGCTATGGTTGGAAATTAGACATAGCCATGCATGAAGCTTACAAGTTACGATGATGCAGCTCGCATGTAACGTGTGAAATCCAACTTTGACTCAGTCATGAACTCGCCTAGTTGACAATGTAGGACTCAAGCCTTGACCCTACCTAACTAAGAGCTCAATATCAATTTTTTATATATATTATATTTTATCAAAAGGAAAAAATTTTAAAGAAAAAATTAAATTATTATTTTTGATATTTAATATGATTATTTTGTTTCCTTGTTTTTGCTTTCGAAAAAGAAGTCATTACATTTTTTACGAAAACTAAGTAAGTGAATTTCTTTAAAAACTAAAAAAATCGTGTAAATTTCAGTTAAATCAATGAATTCTATCATCAAAATTAATATATTTTATGCAAGAATTTTTCGGCAGATCAATTTTGGCATCAAAGAGGTCAAAATCACCAAAATTTGAGACACATATTCAATTGAAAAATGAAAGGGGGACTTCCTAAAAACTCCTTTACAATTATTTCCTTATAAGAACCTAGTTTTTGCTCCTCATTTGAATAGTTTACGTAAAATGGGGTCTAATCACTTTACCATTGACAAAATGCACATGTTCAATGGGAAAAATTACAACATTGGGAAGATCATATTGAAGGCAGATATCATGGCACATAAGATCTAGACAGTCATAAATGTTATGGAGAGGGTACACACTGGTAAACATGCGACAATAGACAATATATCCACATATCATCATAAGGTGTGGGAAGTAATTTCCATCATATTGTAAAGCGTGCAAGATGACTTCCTACTTCACATTATAAATCAAGAAATTTCGAGTGAAGTTTGGACACAACTAGAATTAAAGCATGAAGGTACACATTTGTGAAAACTTATAAAATTGATTCTTGAGTTAATGACAACTCCCATGAAGGGAGATTATAGAAACAAAATTACGCACTTGGGTACATTTATAGGTCCTAAAAGCATGCTAGCATTTACACGATTCCTAATCAATAAAACTAGTGGTTGACAACTATCTTTGGCCACTTTTATTTGTTTCTTTTTTTCTCTTTGGTCTTACACACCCTACAGCCAAGTCAGAACTAAACTGGTTTATTTTGTTATGGCTTTAGACACCAACGCCTACCCAGGACAGTAGCACCCAGGCGTTCCTATCCCCCCTGGGTGACCCTGACCCTTTCTTACCTTACACACTCTTTTTGGGTCTCTTTTACTTCTTGGGCATCTTTTACACTTTTGGGTCGGCCTTCCAGTTGTCAATTACGAAATTCAAACAAGGGAGTCTCTCAGTTTTGAGTTTACGCCAAAACTATCAGATAACCCTACGAAATTTTTAAGCTGGTTTTGCAAAATTGCCTTTATGAGAGATAATCAGGTTTTCGGGTTTTACCGACAGGACAACATGTGTTTTGAATGCTTTATGTCTTGTGTTCCCCGAAACCCGAAACCCGCTTCAAGTAAGTCGAGTCGGGTTTTCGGACCTTCGTCGCATCGGAACATGCCTTATCCGAAACATGTTCCGTGTCGCCTGTCTTCCGATACCCGAAGTCTGATTTAGTCCTTCATGTCGGGTTTTCGGAACTTTGAAGCATCTAAACATCTCATGCTTTGTGTCGATTGTTTCCCGCAACCCGAAACCCGAATTGCTCTAAACACCTTTGTGTCGGGTTTTCGGACCTCCCGAGCATGCTGACATGGCGTTAATGCCGAGTTGTCGGGTGAGTTGGCACGTGCCAGCCGAAGTGTATTAATTGCAAATTTTCTTATATATATGCGGATTTCCACGTCATTTTTACCGGACGTATTTTTAACTCGTGGATTTTCGCGCATGCTTCTCCAACCTCGAAACCCGAAACTCACCTGTGCCCGATTGAATTGCCCATTTTCGATCTTTCCTTGCTCTGGTTGAAGGTATCTCTCTCTCCATTCTTTGTTCATGGTTTTTATGGATTGATTATGTATGGAATTCTTCCCATTTTCTTACCAGGTTTGTGGGGTTTTTATTCTTTTTCCTTTTGGGGTTGTTTTCTAAACCGGGTTTATGTTTTAGGGTTTATCTCTTTGGAATTACCACTTTGTGTTATTTCCCCAGAATTTTGTTGTAATTAAAATGTGTTTGGTATATGAATGGTAAAGAAAGAACTTGCATGTTTTAAATTCAACAAAAACCCTGTTCCCTCTTCTCGGGTTTTGAAGGGTGCTGTGCAGTATCAAAGACCCGAAGTATATCATCAGAAGATTTCTGCAAAGTGTCGGGCTTTCTCAAGTTTCCGACATCTTCAAACATCTTCAAAGTGCCGGGCTTTCCAAAGTTTCTGACATCCTCAGCGCATCGGGTTTTCTGGATTCCCCGACATCCTCCTCAGTGTGTCGGACTCTTCCATTCTTCCGGCATCTCCAGTAGGTCAGGATTTTCACAGTGTGCAACATCTCCTGATCTCCGAAACTCTCTTCCTTCGAAATCCTTCATGTCGGACCCTGGTCCATCGCAAGAAAAGACTGAGAAGTCAGGAAGGATGAAATACAAGTTCAGAAAGGTGGAGTCTCCATCATATATCGATTGCAATTATGACATCCGAGATACAGAGCTCGGAAATATAGATATTGAGGATTTCTGGAGTAGGGTAAGGAGTTCCTCCCAAACTCCATGGATGAAATCGATAGCCGATAGTGGTTTACCTCTTGCAGCGGGTTTTCCCATGTCCGCTCAGTGCCCTGAATTCATCTTAGCCTGCGCTTCCAGTTATGACTCTGCTTCTCGTTCTGTGAGAAATCAGGTAGGAGAAGTAGTGATCAAATTGGACGGAGGTTACTTTGATGACCTCCTCAAACTGCCCAATTTTGAAGAATATGGAGAGTTGGATATCAAGTCAGCTCAGAAAGCCTGGGATAACGATCAGGAAGATTGTATCAAGCATGTAAATAAGAAGTTCCTGATCAAGGCCAAACCGGCTGTCTCCAGATTCCCAAGACTTATCCCCAGGAGTGATTTCATCCAGGAAATCAATGACATCATCACTCTGTTGAGTCAGGTTTTTGGTTTACCCGAATCAAATGTTTTCCAAGGGTGGATGTATCAATTCATGATCACCATCAAGAAGAATCAACAAGGGATTGATTGGGGCACTCTCATTAGTAATGAGATAGATTCCCAAATGACAACAGTCTTGTCCACAGGGAAATTTTATATGTCTTCATATGTCACATATGCAGCGGCCGGGATGAGGAACTATCCTGGGTTGGATACCAAGGGAAGCAGGACGGTGAACCATGTTTATCAGTACTTCCCTCAACTGACAAGAAAAGGGTCCCAAGACCAATTCAGAAGGGTGAATGACGCCTTCTTTTATGAAAACATCTGCAGGTTAAACCCTGAATTGAGGAAGACAAGAGTCTCAGATGAGGCCTGGGCTGAAGTTTCCAAATGGGGATGTGTCTTCTTACAATTCAAGAAGTTCACATATCTTCGGGTAGTCATGTACTCGGGGGATCCTTTCCGTCTGCCCCGATATCCAGGGGATAAACTGATATTGATGGAATTGGTTAGGCAACTGTTGGATTTCCATAAATTCCAACAAAGTAAACATAAGGCTGCTGTATCCTTCCCAATTTCTATTGGAAGATACACTTGTTCGACAGTGGTGAAAGCTAAAAATGTTATCCATGAGCTTCAGGACAAGTTGAAGAAGCATATGAAGCCCCGAGACGGGTTTGACATTCGAGGAGTCCTCAGGGCGTATGGAACCCTGCACCTGCACAGGCCAAGCATAGAGGACATCTGGATTGATCTGCGTGATGAGGTTGCTGTTCGTAGAAAGGATCATAGCAGATTGACAATTGCTGAGATTCAAACACTTGAGCTTGCTGATTTACCAGAAGGTACTAGTGACAATGAAAGTGTTTTGGATCTTTCCTATGATGGACTAAATGAAGATCAATATGTTTTCCCACCTATTGATTGGTCAATCAGTGAAAAAGCCTCCATTACAGATAGGTCGGCTCTGATTCTTGCATGCACCAAAGCATGGCTCTCCTCTTGGGGAATGAGTTTTAAAGATGATAAGTTTTCAAAGTTGGCTGCTTCAGAGGCGGGGCCCTCCAAAAAGGAAAAGGACAAAAAATCTTCTAGGGGGCCTATAAAGGTCAAGTTTGTCAAAAAGAGGAAAGAAAGAGAAATCTCTTCAATTATTTCTCCAGTTGAAATGGTGAATGTGCCAGAATCACCAACACCACCAGAAATAGGAGAAATTACTTTGGAAGAAGAAGGAAGCCAGCCTCTGGTTTCATCATTTGTTGATTGCCCAACTGAAGGGACCTTATCTCTTGCATCCCAGGCTTTGGAGTCTGAATCTGCGCCTCCCCCCTCACAACCACTCCTACCTCCTCATTCTCCATCAACTTCTTCAATAATGGCCAGTATTTTCTCTGGACTTTCACCCCTCTCTGCTGGGACCCAAGTGATCACCAACACGCCCCCTCCTGTGCCTCTTTTTATCGGATCTACTACCACATTGGTAACTATTCCCCCTTCACTAGTAGAATCTTCTCCCCTTGAGAGTATGATACCAGCTTCTACAACAGTGGAAACTTCCTCTGATACGCCGCAATGGCTACTCGAGAAAACTCTGAGGAAGAGGAAGGTGATTGTACCCATACCAGCCTTTGATTTCAGCTCACTCAAGGCTTCTACTGCTAAATCAGCCAAGAAACCTAAAACAGTTTCAAGGGTTTTGGTGGACGCTTCAGGGGATAAGTTCGCAGAGATCGCCACTCCCGCGACTGACAAAACTAAAGAGGACATAACAGCCTCTGATTATCAGATAACCAGGGTGGCTCTAGGAAGAGTGACAGCAGAAGGGGCGCAACAAGATGCACGGGATGCCACAAACGTGTTGTGCCAGAAGTTGAAAGAAACAAAAGACAACAGAGATGAGCTTAAAGGAAAAGTGGAGCAGTTGACTGAGGTTTTGCTTAAACTCTCAAAACCCCTTGAATCCATACCATCTTCTTCTGTCCCTGTCGGATTCGATTTCTCATCAGTACCTACAATTGAGAAGATTGCTAAAAAAGGAAGGGTGGTCGATGAATGGATCCAAAGGCTGCTCCAACAGGGGAAGGAAGTGATTCAAGACGTTGTGAAAGTTCATCAATCTTTGGGGGACATGCAGAAGGATGGAGAGAAGATGGACGATGATTTCTCTCAAGAAATTGGACATCTTGATTTGACTTATGAAGCTCTCCAGGTATTAAAGCAAATACCATCACATCTCTTGGTAGAAGAAGGCATCATCCCACATACGGATAAGCATTTCCAGCTGACTAAAGCCATCAGGTTCAGGGTGAAGATTCTCAACGAAGCCTGCGGTAAGTTGAGAGAATCAAGGGATAAATTGATTGATGGAAAAAGTGATCTGGAAGAAGAGTTGCTGAAGATTTGTCCAAAGGTGTCAGTTGGAAACTCAGGTATCCTATCAGCAGATGATCTTTTCAAACAAGTCCAAGAGTCTGTTCAGCATGAACCAACGCATGGATTTGGTATTGAGATCATTGATCGGTTTGTAAGAATTGAACATTCTTTGGAGGCCTTGAGAAAGCTCAGCAAAAGATTGAAAAAGCTTCCCGGCATTGCTAGTGATACCCATGAAACCTGCGAAGTTTTGAATGATCATTCCACTGCACCTGATGAAAATGAAATGCAAGGCATAATTCGAAAGTTCCAAGAATTTCGGAACAAACAGTCTCAGCTGGAGGAAGAGAAAGATGAAGGAGCGAAAGATGATGATTCAGATTAAGTCCCAATGTTTCATGTCATTTCAATCTTGAAATTGACATGTCTTTTTCATTTCTGTTTCGTCACATAGGAAGCAAATTTTGACTTGGTCTCCTGCGTGAGAGTCAAGCAAAATAGAACTCTTTTTAAAGAACACTATTTTCTAGGATTTATCCTATTTTCTCTCGATCCCTTTTATTATAAATAAGGGATGCTTATGCATTCCAAAAGGTCGAGATTTTTGTAATATTCAGAGCTATTGGAAAGAAGAAAAACTTTGTGTTTTCGTTCAATCATTTTGAAGAATAGGAGTTGATATTATTTCACAAACTTTGTGTTGTGGGATATATCTTTCTTAAGACATTGTTCTTACGTTCATGATCTTAAGCTATTCTTTGCATAGCATCTTAGTGTTTCTAATCATCTCAGACATTATATTTATGATCTAAAGCTCGTATGATTATTTCGTGCTCTGTGTTTACTCGAAAGAAAATACGTTTCTCTCATTTCCTTTCCATTGTGCTTCTTTCATTGTAATAGTTTCTAACCCAGTTCATTTACGAAAGCAATACCTTTGAATCGTGTGAATGTGGATTTCGGGATTCTATCCCAACCCCCAATGGTTAGATTAGTGTGAATACTGTATATATTGTTTTTGCTGTGTTTTAGATTAGTAATAAGCAGGCAGCCTCACCTGTCTTTGAGGAGGGATTTAATCCCATATACTGTGGTTGAACCTCATATTTTGGATTGACAAAATATCCAACCAACAGTTTTTGGCGACTCCGCTGGGGAATACGGATTTATAGTATAAAGCTTATCCTCTTGGTGTCTGGCGACTCCGTATTTGCCTTATTTTTAACAAGGTCTCTTTCCCAGTTCAAGCTGGCCAGGAAGATCTTCACTCGGTCCCGCCGAGCCCAAGGTGAAATTGACCCACTCTTTGAGTTGCTACAACAGCACAATTTCAGCCTGTCCCCCAACAGCATTGTTTCTAACCGAACCAGAAGTTCTTCGCCTGTTCGGAGAAACCGGATCCCCGTGGAACGGGAAGCATCTGCAACTTGTCGTGCATTACTCTTGTCTGATACTCGGATCCCTATACGCACTCTTTTCAGAAGGATGGCAGTACAACCTGTGCCTTGGGGCGCAGTTATTGGTCCTCTTTCTTTAACTCCACCATTGCACGAGTTACCACATGGATCACGTAAAAACATTCCCAAATTCAATGGGGATGGGAAGCAGCATCCTGATGAACACGTTGCATCTTTCTTTGTAGCGTGCGGCGTCCTTGGAGTAGCTCACGAAGATGTTTCTGTTTGACTTTTTGTTGAAACATTGCATGGTGCAGCAGCTGAATGGTTTTATCATCTTCCGAATGCATGCATCACAAACTGGGCTACCATGCGGACCAAGTTCGAAGCACGTTTCAAACCAGCCAAAGATTCTCATGCCTTGTTAGCTCAACTTACTCATATGAAGAAGGAATCTCATGAACCCATGCGGGACTTCGTGGCAAAGTTTAATAAACTGATTCGAAAGATTCCGGAGATAGCTGTTCCAACTCCGGAGAATCAGAAATGCTTCTTCATTAATGCTCAGCCTCCTGATGTGAGCTTTTTATTAAGAAGGTCGGTTATCCCAGATTTGGCTGTTGCTCAGTCAACAGCTATTGAAATAGAAGATGATCTTATTTTGGCCGGAAGAATCAAGAAAGACATACCCAAACTCAAAAATCAAGGTTCTTCTCAAGGTAATACTGATCCTATGTTTCAAAAAATGGCTAATGATTTGATCGCTTTAAAAAAGCAAATGTCTCAGCAGGTGAACAATGTTCCGTATCGGGATATCCCTAGACGGAATTTCAATAACAACAATGGTGCGCTTGCAAGGGATAGGCCGCGATTAACTCCTGCTCAACCGAGGCTAGCAATTGAAGCTCCTCCCATCAATGCAGCAGTAGAAATAGTTGAAGAAGATGAAGAACCAGAAGAACAAGATTCTCCGGAGGCTTTTGAAGCTTCAGGATATGCCGATGAGTCTTATGACGATTCGGCTGGCGACTCCAGCATTGGGTATTTGGAATACGATGAAGATGAATGTGCACCAGATGGTCAGTCATTTGCTGTCTTCACTCGATCCCAATCTCAGAATCCCAGAAAACCTCTTGAAAACACTAAGGAGAAGAATAAGGAACCTCCCATAGCCATAGTTAAGAGAGGTACTCCTATTTCAGCACAAACTGAAAGAGAGGTCACCAAAAAGGCAACTTCTCCTTATTCTCTTTCTCCTAAGATCAGTGCCTCAGCACAAGCCCATGTGATTAGAACTGAGCCTACCATCACCCCTTCTTATACTGCTTTTGACATTGTTGATCATGCAAAGAGAACCAAAATCCAAATGTCGGAAGCAGAATACCTTCAGTCAAATCCTGAACAGTTCGAAAAACTTGCCAAATTCATCAGAAGTAAAGCGGCTGTTCCATCACCTTCAAAAGGTCTCCTTCCAAATCCTACTCAATCCCCATCTCAGAACAATCTGACCTCTGCTTCTTCTTCGGGAAAGATTGAACCATTTTATTTGTCTTTACTTATAAATGGGTTTAAACTCAGCAATTGCATCATCGACTCAGGGGCCTCCGACAATGTTATGCCCGCAAAAGTAGCCCATGCCCTTGGGCTTACTTTAACTAAGTCATATGGATGGTGTTACTCTATGGAAACCAAACAAGTTCCTTTGATTGGTCAAATCAAAGATGCACAGTTCGCATTTGTTGCTTTCCCAGAAAAGAGAGTGAAAATGACCATTCTAGTTGCTGACATCCCTGCAGCTTACGGTATCCTCTTGGGTAGGGGTTTTTGTAAAGACGTCGGAGGAGAGATTAATATGGATTGGACCAAAGCTAAGATCCCAGTCAATGGGGTTCATCAGGTTCTCCATCCTGAACCGCAGGCGAGGTATTTGGTAACTAAATCAGATGATCCTAAAGCTCAAATTCTTTTCGAAGATGCTAGCTTCGGAAATTATTTCATGACTTCAGAGATACCCACTGTAGATGTCGAGGAAGAAGATCCTAATGCTATTTGGACCCTCGAATTCGATGGTAGCTGCTCAACCACCGGATCAGGCGCTGGTGTTGTTCTTATATCTCCTAATTCCGAGATTTTCCCATCAGCTTACAAGTTGCAATTTGATAATACTAACAACACGGCTGAATATGAAGCCCTGTTATTAGGATTAGAAATGGCCAGACAGAAGGGAATTCAAATCTCAAGGTTCAGGGGGATGCGGAGCTGATTGTCAACCAGGTCAGGGGAATCTATCAGGTGAAAAATGATCACTTGAGACATTACAGGAACAAAGTTTGGGATAGTATAGAATGCTTTGATGCATTTTCTATTAAGGCAGTTTTGAGAGATTATAATGACAAGGCTGATTCTTTGGCCGTGTCTGCATCCCTCCTTCTTCCTCATCCTCAGTTCAAGCAAGATACGTACACTATTGAGATTGTGTACCGTCCCAGTATCCCAGATAATGCAACTCACTGGCAAGTGTTCAATGATGATCAACAGGTGTTGGCTTTTCTAGAAAAGGCTGACAATTTCAGTGAGTTATACTTTGAAGGTTCGGAATCAGCCTTCCGTGAAACTATCTCAGATCCATATCAAGAGGTTGATGGTGAGTTTATCTAGCTTAAAGGCAACAAGATACCAAAAGGTTTGGTTTCTCTGGAGGGTTTGTTTGACAAGCATGATCGTTTTATTCAAAACAAAAGGCAAGTTGAAGGAGCTTCTTCTTCGGAGGTAGATCAAATCAATCTAGGTTCGTCTGATCAACCTCGGATGGTGAATATTGGGAAATGTTGTTCCCCTGAAGAGAAAGCAAGATTCACTTCACTTCTGAAGAGATACATGGATGTGTTAGCCTGGTCTTATGCAGATTTAAAATCCTTCAAGCCCAAAGACGTACAACACAGTATCCCTTTGAAGCCTGATGTGAAGCCGTACAGACAAAAGCAAAGACATTACAATCCCAAGATCTCAGGAACTATCCTTGCAGAAATCCAGAAGATGTTAGATGCTAGGATTATTTTTCCAATCCATCACTCCACTTGGATTGCTAACATCGTCCCTGTCAGGAAGAAGAATGGTGAAATCCGAATCTGTGTTGACTTCCGGAACCTGAATCAGTCCTCACTGAAGGATAACTATCCCTTGCCTATCATGGATCAGGTATTACAAACTGTTACTGGATCAGAAATGCTATCCATGCTCGATGGATTTTCAGGATATAATCAAGTTGAGGTAACTACGGAGGATCAACACAAGACGGCCTTCACAACCCCATGGGGTACCTTTGCTTACAGGAGGATGCCTTTCGGCTTGATCAATGCCGGAGCCACCTTTCAGAGAGCTATGGACTTGGCATTCAGAGACCTGATGGGCAAGGTCATAGTTGTGTATTTAGATGACTTGACCGTTTTCTCTAAAAAATGGAGTGATCATTATGATCATTTAGAGCAAGTACTTTTGAGATGCAGGCGTCATGGGATTTCATTAAATCCCAAGAAGTCCATGTTTGGAGTGACGGAAGGAAAGCTGCTGGGTCATATTGTGACTAGAGAAGGAACCAAAATTGACCCAGAAAGGGTAAAGGCCATTCAGAGCCTTACCCTACCCACAAGTAAAACTGGAGTTCATTCTTTCTTCGGAAAGGTTAATTTCCTAAGAAGGTTTGTACCTGATTTCACTGACAAAACCAAGGATATCCTTGGGATGATGAAAGGAAAAGTTCCATTTCGATGGAGTACAGAAGGGAAGCTTGCATTCGAAGAAATCAAAAGGGCAGTTGCTTGCGCTCCTATCCTAGTATGTCCAGACTTCAAAAAAGATTTCATCATGTACAGCTACGCCTCTGCTCACACAGTGTCAGCCATCCTGATGCAGGAGAATGGGGAAGGCATTGAAGCTCCCATCACATTTATGAGCTGCCCATTGAAGGAACATGAATTAAAGATGTCACAAATTGAAAAGCATGCTTATGCAGTGGTACGAGTGGTGAAACATTTCAGGTACTATGTGCTGAATTCCCATACCCTCGTTCTCGTTCCCGACACTGCCGTTAAATCCATTTTGACTCAACAAGAGCTGGGGAGTCAACGAGGTACCTGGATAGCTAAAGTTCAGGAGTACGACTTGGACATCAGACCTACCAAGTTGGTACGAGGAAGGGGCCTGTGCCAATTGATTGCAGAAAATCATGCTGAAGCAGAGTGTGAAAAGACTCAAGATACTTCTTCAGAGCTGCCCATGGTGCTTTTCGTGAGTACAACTGATGAATGGTACATGGATATTGCTTTCTTTCTAACTTATGGTGAATGCCCCCCGCATTTAAGCCAAAAGGAGAAGAGGACAGTCAAGTTGAGATCTGCAAAATACCTTTTGTGGAATAACGGAATATACAAGAAAGGTATTGATGGTGTTTTCCTGCGTTGTGTTGATAAATCACAACAGGTAAAGTTGTTAGAGTCCTTCCATAGCCTAGCATGCGGAGGACATTTTTCATCCTCTGTAACAGCTTATAAGATCCTACGGGCTAGGTACTATTGGCCTACTCTCTTTCGGGATTCAGCAGAGTGGGTGTCCAAGTGTGAAGCTTGTCAACATTTCGTTGGTCGTCCCAAGTTAGCAGTTCTTCCCCTGAAGCCCGTAGTGATCGAAGAACCTTTTCGCCAGTGGGGAATTGATTTCATTGGAACATTGAATCCTGCCTCCAGTGCCAGACATAATTACGTGCTGACTGCTACAGACTATTTTACCAAGTGGGTGGAAGCCGCACCAATCAAGCAAGCAACCTCTGAAGCTGTTTACAAGTTCCTTAAAGAAAATATAATTGTCAGATTCGGTGTGCCTCATAAGATTGTAGCTGATAATGCCTCTAATTTCTCGTCGCATGAGTTGATAGAATTTTGCTATGGATTCGGCATCACCCTGGCTCACTCATCTGATTATTATCCCCAAGGAAATGGGCAAGCTGAATCCAACAACAAGAACCTGGTTACCATAATTAGAAAACTAGTAGATGAAAACCAAAGGACATGGCACACAACATTGTATGATGCGTTGTGGGCTGATCGGATTACCCCAAAGTGAGCTATAGGAATGTCCCCTTTCCAAGTACTGTACGGGATTGATGCTGAGATCCCTGTTTCAGTAGAATTTCCAGCCTTACAGTTGGCAAAAGCAGTTGAAGATACGGCCTTTCAAAATTCTATTCAGAAGAGGGTTATGTACCTAGCCAGGCTAGAAGAGGAACGAAGCAAGGTGGTTGATCACATCGCAGATCATCAGAGCAGAGTGAAGACAATTTTTGACAAGAAATCAAAGCAGCGTAATTTCCAGATTGGAGACCTGGTGTTGCTTTGGGATAAGAGGAGGGAACAAAAAGGAATGCACGGGAAGTTCGATTCTTTGTGGAAAGGGCCTTTCAAGATTCATGAGTTGAATGGTGAAAATAGTTTCCTTCTATCATATCTAGATGGAGGGTTACTCCCTTTACCTTTTAGCAGACAACATCTAAAGCTATTCCATCACTAATGCAAGATGTTCTCTTAAATTGTACATACTTTACTTTTTGTTGTGTGTTTGCTTTTGGTTTTCTTTCTTTCTTCGTTTTGTTTTGTTTTGGTTTTCTTCTTTTCAGACTCCGTAGCCCAATGGATAAAACCAGAGATTCTGAGTTCTCTTCCTTTGGTATTATAAAGAAAGTCCCCAGCTGGAGCCAATTGTTATCTCAGTTTTGAGTTAGTGCCAAAACTATCAGATAACCCCTACGAAATTTTTTAAAGCTGGTTTTGCAAAATTGCCCTTATTTCAGGTTTTCGGGTTTAGCCGATAGGTCAACATGTGTTTTGACATGTTTTTTGTCTTATGTTATCTGAAAGCTCGAAACCCACTTCAAGTAAGTTGTGTCGAGTTTTTGGGCCTTCAGCGCATCGGAACATGCCTTATCTGAAACATGTTTTGTGTCGTCTGTCTTCCGATACCCGAAGTCTGATTTAGTCCTTCATGTCAGGTTTTCGGAACTTTGAAGCACCTAAACATCTCATGTTTTGTGTCACCTGTCTTCCGATACTCGAAGTCTGATTTAGTCCTTTGTGTTGGGTTTTCAGAATTTTGAAGCATCTAAACATCTCATGCTTTGTGTCAATTGTTTCCCGCGACCCAAAACCCGAATTGCTTTACATGCCTTTGATGTCAGGTTTTCAGACCTCCTGAGCATGCTGACATGGCATTAATGCCGAGTCAACATATTGCAGATTGACACTTGCTGAGATTCAAACACTTGAGCTTGCTGACTTACCAGTAGGTACTAGTGACAATGAAAGTGTTCTGGATCTTTCCTATGATGGACTAAATGAAGATCAATATGTTTTCCCACCTATTGATTGGTCAATCAGTGAAAAAGCCTCCATTACAGATAGGTCGGCTCGGATTCTTACACACACCAAAGCATGGCTCTCCTCTTGGGGAATGAGTTTTAAAGATAATAAGTTTTCAGAGTTGGCTGCTTCAGAGGCGGGGCCCTTCAAAAAGGAAAAGGACAAAAAATCTTCTAAGGGGCCTATAAAGGTCAAGTTTGTCAAAAAGAGGAAAGAAAGAGAAATCTCTTCAATTGTTTCTCCAGTTGAAACGGTGGATGTGCCATAATCACCAACACCACTAGAAATAGGAGAAATTACTTTGGAAGGAGAAGGAAGCCAGCCTCTGGTTTCACCATTTGCTGATTGCTCAACTGAAGAGATCTTATCTCTTGCATCCAAGGCTTTGGAGTCTGAATCTATGCCTCTTTCCTCACAACCACTCCTACCTCCTTATTCTCCATCAACTTCTTCAGTCATGGCCAGTATTTTCTCTGGAATCTCACCCCTCTCTGCTGGGACCCAAGTGATCACCAACATGCCCCCTCCTGTGCCTCTTTTTATCGGATCTACTACCATATTGGTAACTATTCCCCCTCCACTAGTAGAATCTTCTCCCCTTGAGAGTATGATACCAGCTTCTACAACCGTGGCAACTCCCTCTGATACACCGCAATGGCTACTCGAGCAAACTATGAGGAAGAGGAAGGTGATTGTGCCCCTACCAGCTTTTGATTTCAGCTCACTCAAGGCTTCTACTGCTAAATCAGTCAAAAAACCCAAAACAGTTTCAAGGGTTTTGGTGGATGCTTTAGGAGATAAGTTCGCAGAGATCACCACTCCCGCGACTGAAAAAACTAAAGAGGACATAATAGCCTCTAATTATCAGATAACCAGGGTGGCTCTAGCAAAAGTGATAGCAGAAGGGGTGCAACAGGATGCGCGGGATGCTACGAACGTGCTATGTCAAAAGTTGAAAGAAACAAAAGACAGCAGAGATGAGCTTAAAGGAAAGGTGGAGCAGTTGACGGAGGTTTTGCTTAAACTCTCAAAACCCCTTGAATCCATACCATCTTCTTCTGTCCCTGTCAGGATTCAATTTCTCATCAGTGCCTACAATTGAGAAGATTAATAAAAAAGGAAGGGTAGTCGATGAATGGATCCAAAGGCTGCTCCAATAGGGGAAGGAAGTAATACAAGATGTTGTGAAAGTTCATGAATCTGTGGGGGACATTCAGAAGGATGGAGAGAAGATGGATGATGAGTTTCTCTCAAGAAATCGGACATCTTGATTTGAATTTTGAAGCTCTCCAAGTATTAAAGAAAATACCAACAAATCTCTTGGTAGAAGAAGGCATCATCCCACATACGGATAAGCATTTTCAGCTGACCAAAGCCATTAGGTTCAGAGTAAGTATTCTCAACGAAGCTTACAGTAAGTTGAGAGAATCAATGGATAAATTGATTGATGGAAAAAGTGATCTGGAAGAAGAGTTGCTGAAGATTTGTCCAAAGGTGTCAGTTGGAAACTCAGGTATCCTAACAGTAGATGATCTTTTCAAACAAGTCCAAGAGTCTGTTCAGCATGAACCAATGCACAGATTTGGTATTGAGATCATTGATCGGTTTGTAAGAATTGAACATTCTTTGGAGGCCTTGAGAAAGCTTAGTAAAATATTGAAAAAGCTTCCCGGTGGTGCTAGTGATATCCATGAAACCTTGCGAATTTTTTTAATGATCATTCTACTGCACCTGATGAAAACGAAATGCAAGGCATAATTCGAAAGTTCCAAGAATTTCGAAACAAACAGGCTGCAGCTAGAGGAAGAGAAAGATGAAGGAGTGAAAGATGACGATTCAGATTAAGTCCCAATGTTTCATGTCATTTCAATCTTTAAATCAACATGTCTTTTTCATTTCTGTTTCGTCGCATAGGAAGCAAATTTTGACTTGGTCTCCTACGTGAGAGTCAAGCAAAATAGAACTCTTTTTAAAGAACACTATTTTCTAGGATTTATCCTATTTTCTCTCGTTTCCTTTTATTATAAATAAGTGATGCTTATGCATTCCAAAAGGTTGATATTTTTGAAATATTGGGAGCTATTGGAAAGAAGAAAGACTTTGTGTTTTCATTTAATCATTGTGAAGAATAGAAGTTGATATTATTTTGCAAACTTTGTGTTGTGGGATATATCTTTCTTAAGACATTGTTCTTACATCCATAATCTTAAGCTATTCTTTGTTTAGAACCTCATTTTTTCTAATCATTTCAGACATTATATTTATGATCTAAAGCCCGTATGATTATTTCATGCTCTGCGTTTACTCGAAAGAAAATACGTTTCTCTCATTTGCTTTCCATTGTTCTTTTTTCATTGTAATAGTTTCCGACTCAGTTCATTTACGAAAGCAATACTTTTGAATCGTGTGGATGTGGATTTCGGGATTCTATCCCAACCCCCAATGGTTAGATTAGTGTGAATGTTGTATATATTGTTTTCGCTGTGTTTTAGATTAGTAATAAACAGGCAGCCTCACCTATCTTTGAGGAGGGATTTAATCCCATATACTATGGTTGAACCTCATATTTTGGATTGACAAAATATCCAACCAACACATCTCCACCCCCACAACTATTTTTTCCACCTCAAAATTTAAGATCAACATGTCTGTATCAAAGAGTTGGAAAAATCACCACCCAAATGTCGATGTGCCCAGCTTACTTCACAAGGATTTTCCCCCCAGTGGGTTTTTTCCCATCATGTCATTACACTACTCATCCTACACATTCTCCATTTACGACCTCCCCTCAGATTAACATTGTTCAAGTTGCCATCCGCACCAAGAAAGACAAAGGAAAATAAAAAGCAACTAGCCCATCAACCAACCCTGTGCCCAATATACCATCTACACCTGCGCCAAAAATCACCATTCGGACCCAAAACTACATGGATTTCTGACGAGGTCACCCATCGCACAATGATAAAACAATTACATTAGTCCCCCCCTCAAGATGTCTTTGTATGATCTCATCAGAACCTCTGAATCTCATCGACATGCCCTTATGGAGGTTTTCCAATCCATCGAAGTTTTACCTAACGACCCCACACTAGTAGCCTCCATTATCACCCCTCATCACGTGGCCTCACTTACCAAATCATCTCCTTATTCTACCCCCATGCCTAGCAATCAAGTCACCACCCTCAGTTTCTCTGATGAGGAGATTATACCTCTCCAGTCAGATGATCCCGATCACACCCTTTTTATTTCCATCTACATTGATAACATATGCATACAGGTGTCACGATCGATGGTGGTGCTAGCATTAACATTATCTCTTCCCACACATACAATCAAACCCTTTGAATTGTATGCATAATAACCCAGTTATGTTGTGCTCCTTCAACGATGCCATCACCTCCACCCTTGGCACCATTATCTATTCATGTTCGCGTACGACCTCACATTATCTCATTATTCTATGTCTTAGAGGGAGAGTTCCAGTATAACCTATTGGTCGGTAGGCCTTGTGTCATTCAACTTTACACCGCTGTGTAAAATTCAAACATGAAGGGCATAACTATACCATCTACGCTGACCCGCCACCATTCAAAACTTGTAACATGTTGTATTAAACCTAACAATGTACTTGTACCAGTCAAGGCGTTTGCCATTAAACCCCACTTCTCCTTCACCCACAACCCCATCCATCAATGCTATTACCACCTCTCCCACACCTAACACTTTTATTTCTCTTGCAAATCGCAACCTCTGTAGCTAACCCATCTACTTCCCAACCAACCGATACCCCTCCGGCCAAATCATCTAGTGATTCGTCTATCCCCGCTACCCACATATCGACCACCTGATCCCTTGGAAGGTGTTTTTCAATGCCTTCGACTCTGGGGGAGTACTGCCTCTACAATATCAACACATTCCTCACTCCACAAGAGTATGGAAACCTGTGCCAACACCCTCATTATGACTACCGTGTAGGCTAGGTTTTCCCTTATGGTCCTCCCCACCTTTACACTAACCTAATGTATGGGGGACTTGATACTGCCACCTATTCACCCAAAACTCCATCCCAAACGCGACCCTTTTCATCTGACCTCCAATATCTTACTAACTACCGCTTCGCCCACACTTTCCTTCATCGTTGTTCATGGAAAGACTTTGGTTTCAGTTTTTTTGATCAAGGCCACCATACCATCATTTCATGTACCACACGTAAACACAACGATCGAGTGGCATTGGCTTTGTCATGCCACCTTCCAAGAAGGCCCACATCGATCTCATTGTGTAATGAAATTACTTGTATAATTCAGATTAAGAGCAACAATAGAACACCAAATAACACAATATTTCAGAATAATGATCTCAATATGCAATTAGAATAGCTTCACCACTTCGAGGGGGCAACCTCCAAACCATATAATAAGACTCAAATGCTCAAATGATAATGAAATACTACCTAAAATCCCCTATATATACTATTCATATGCTATGGCCATCACCAAGGCCGACCTATTAAGCATGAGAAAGTATAAATGATATAATAAAATGATATGGTAAGCCACAAGTCGGCTACTCATATCCTAATACAAGCAATAGGTTAAGGGCATAGCATGCCCTTCCCCTTCAAACCAACGTTGTCCTCAACGTTGAATAATCCTGGATGTTGCTGCAGAAAACCTTCATCCTCCCCCGTGGCATCTTCTATGCTCAGATTCTTCCACTTGATCAGATATTCCTTAATGTCTCTAGTTCTCAGCCTCTTAGTACATGTTTGCAGAATCTTCTCTAGCTCCAAAATGATTCTTCCTTCCTCGTCAAGTTCTGGTAACTCTGTCTGGGCTTCAAATTTCTGTCCAATAACCTTCTTCAGGCATGAAACATGGAATACTGGGTGTATGTGTGAAGATGGAGGCAACTCTAGTTTATAAGCAACACTACCAATTTTCTGTAGAACCTGATAAGGGCCATAATATTTAGGAGCAAGTTTGTTTTCCTTTTTCTGTTTCTTTAGGGACATTTGTTTGTAAGGTTGGAGACGTACAAAAACCCAGTCACCAATTTCAAAATGTCTTTCACTACGGTGTTGATCTGCTTGTTGTTTCATCCTGTTTTGTGCTAATGCTAAATTCTCCTTCAAACTAGCCAAAACCTGTTGTTGATGTTGAATGTGTTCCTCAACATCTCTGACCTTAGTTTGCACCCTCAAGGAGGAAGTGATAGAAGGTGGATGGTAACCATATAATGCTAAAAATGGGGTCATTTGAGAAGAGGTATGAAAAGATGTGTTATACCACCATTCTGCCAGTGGTAGCCATTTAATCCACCTTTCCTGCTTATCTGATACAAAACAACGTAAATACCCCTCTAAGCATTTGTTGACCACTTCTATTTGCCCATCAGTTTGAGGATGATAAGATGAACTGTGAGCTAGCTGAGTACCCAAACATGAAAATAATTCCGTCCAAAAATTACTTGTGAAAATAGGATCACGATCACTTACAATTATCTTTGGGGTTCCATGTAGCCTTTGAACTGTCTCCAAAAAAATAGCTACGACTATACTAGCTGCAAATGGATGTGATAGGGCACAAAAATGGGCATATTTTGTGAGCCTATCCACAATCACGAAAATAACATTCTTACCCTCTGAACAAGGCAATCCGGTGATGAAATCCATGGAGACCTCCTCCCATCTCTGGCTAGGAATTGGTAAGGGTTGCAACAGACTTGGTGTCTTAATTATTTCCCCTTTGTTCTGTTGGCACACTAAACACTCTGATACAAACTTTTGTACATCCCCCTTGAGTCCTTCCCAAAATAATTCTCTTTTTATTCTATGATATGTCTTCAAAAACCCAGAGTTTCCTCCAACAGGTGAGGCATGTAGCTCTGCAAGAATCTTATGCTTCAACTCAGAATCTTTACTCAAGTATAACCTATCCTTGTACCATAGGGCATTACCTTTCCACTCAAATTTGTTAGATGTCATAGATCCTTGCTTGATATTCTGTATTAGAGATTGTGTATCCTTATCTTGATTCCATTCCAATCTTGCTTCATCCACCCAATCGGCCGTCAACATGGACATTCCACATAGTAAGGCATCTGTGGATGTATCCCTTCTAGACAACGCATCAGCTACTACATTTTCTTTACCCTTTTTGTATATGATTTCAAAATCATAACCCAACATTTTTGTTACCCACTTTTGTTGTTCCTCAGATGATAACCTTTGCTCCAAAAAGTATTTGAGACTATCATGATCAGTTTTTACCTTGAAGTGTCTACCCATGAGATAGGGCCTCCATTGCTTGACCGCATGAAGAATAGCCATCATTTCTTTCTCATAGAAAGGTTTGAGCAGATATTTTCCTTTGAATTGGTGACTCTCAAATGCAATTGGTCTTCCTTCCTACATTAGAACTGCTCCCAATCCTGATCCTGAAGCGTCACATTCAACAATGAAGGTTTTTGAGAAGTTGGGAGTAGCCAAAACTGGGGTGCTACACATGGCTTCCTTCAGCTGCTCAAAGGATTTAGTGGCTACGTCTGTCCAATGGAAGGCATCCTTCTTTAGCAATGCAGTGAGTGGGGTTGCTATTCTACCATATCCTCACACAAATCTTCTATAGTACCCTGTTAGTCCTAGGAACCCACGAAGATTTTTGAGATTTTTGGGCCTTGGCCATTCCACCATAGCTTTGATCTTCTGAGGATCAACTTTGACGCCTTCATGGGATACAATATGACCCAAGTACTCTACCTCTTGTACACCAAAAGAACATTTGGATGGCTTTGCATACAGAGTATGTTTCTCCAAAACTTCCAACACGTTATTTACATGTTGTAAGTGTTCTTCCCATGTCTTACTGTAAATCAATATGTCATCAAAGAAAACTAATACAAATTTCCTTAAAAATGGCCTAAAAATAGTGTTCATCAAGCTTTGAAAGGTTGAGGGCGCATTTGTAAGACCAAAAGGCATTACCAAAAACTCATAATGGCCCTCATGAGTCCTGAAAGCCATTTTATGAACATCTTCCTCTTTTATCCTAATTTGATGGTACCCCAAACGAAGATCTAATTTTGTGAAATAAACAGCACCATGCAATTCATCAAGTAAATCATCAATTACTGGAATAGGAAACTTATCTTTGATGGTGTACTTGTTGAGTTCTCGGTAATCTGGACACATCCTCCATGTTTCATCCTTCTTATGTACCATGACCACTGGTGAAGAATATGCACTCTGGCTATGCCTGATGATACCTGCCTTCAACATTTCCTCCACCATTTTCTCGATCTCACTTTTCTGGGAATATGGGTATCTGTATGGTCTGATGTTAGGTGTTTGGCTCCCTGGAATCAACTAAATGGCATGATCATGATCCCTAACTGGTGGTAGTCCCTTTGGAATTGCATCAAAAACAAATGAGTGAGCATCCACAATCTTCTGAAGATCAGGTGGCATTGAAGACTCTGTATTTTGTACTTCTATGGAAAATAGCTTTGTTATAAAGCCATCCACTCCTTTTCTGAGAACCTTCTGCATCTGATGAGAGCTAATAATCTGTGGAGACTTAGCTACCATCCCATTTAATTGTATTGTCCTTCCATCTGAATGAAATCACATGAACAATTCTTGGAAATTCATCTCTATAGTACCTAAGGTTGTGAGCCATTGGACCCCCAAAACAATATCTGCCCCTCCCATAGAAATAGCAAACATAGGTGAGTCTAACATGTAGTCTCCCATGGAAAGCTTGATACTATGGCACTTTCCTGTGCACTTGACTGTCCCACCATCCGCAATCATAACTTGCATTTCTGGAGCTGGGTAAATAAAACAATTGAGGCGGGTAGCTAACTTACTATTTATGAAGTTATGAGTACTCCCCAAGTCAATCAACACCGTCACCTTCTATTTTTTGAGATAGCCAATAACCTTGAGTGTTTGAGGAGTACTAATACCTGACAATGCATGACAAGAAATTGTAGGTTGGTGATCCTCTACTTCATCTTCTACTGGTTCCTCAGCCTCTCCTATAATTTCAGCTTCCTCATCATCCTCATTACCTCCGTCAATATAGAACAACTTCTTCTCAACACATTTATGTCCCGGTCCATATTTGCTATCATAGTTAAAACATAATCCTTTTGCTCTCTTTTCTTCCATTTGTTGAGGAGTCAGTCTAATTGGCCTAGCAAATGAAGGGGAAGAGATACTACAGTCTCTGGTGTTAATGAAAGGTGGCCTCATACTACAAAGAACTTTTTCCTCTGCACGACGTGCCATGATAATAGAATCAAAAAGCTTGATTGGATTAAACATACGTACCTCATGCTTGATGTGGTCCTTAAGACCCCCAAGAAACAGGTCATTCAAATTCTCTTCTGGAATATTCTCCACCCTTAAGGATAGGTTTTGGAATTGATGCACATAATCTTTGACTGATCCTATTTGTTGTAACTTTGCTAATTGACTAAAGTAGTTCTCTAAAACGCTGGAACTATAGTGCAATTGCAACTCCTCGGTAAAAACTGTCCAAGTGACACCTAGACCATTCTTCTGCCTCTGAGCACATAACCAATGATACCAAACAAATTGGTCGGGTTCAAGATATAGGGATGCCAATGTCACCTTTTGTCCTGATGGTGTTTGATGTAACTCAAAGAAGTTCTCCATTTGATTTATCCAATTCAGGGGATCCTTACCATCAAATTTGCACATATCCACTTTCAACATCATGTTCCGTGGTTGCGAATAAGTTTGATTCTGATGGGACTGGAAAAGTGATCCAATATGGTTAGTTTGTCCATGATTTTGAACTGAAGGTCCTCCTTGGTTGATATGGGCCTAATTTGGGCCATACTGGTTACCCTTTACATGTTGCATGATATCATCCAACCGATGATTGATTTGGGCTATGTCTCCTTTAGAGGCCATCTCAGATTATACATTTCGCAACTCATACTCAAGTTGGCTCACCTTATGATCAACTGAGGTAAACCCTAGTGCTGAGGAATCTGTATTTACCCCTTCTGAATCCATCTCTTCAATCACTACCCCATCTTTATCTGGGGTTTTACCCAAAGTAACCGGATTCTTTTTTGCTCTTGTGGAAGGCCCCGCCATGATGTCAAACCTTAGGGTTTAGGGTTTCGATACAATTTCGGCCAAACAAGAAAAAACATAGAGAATATACTAATACTATTTTTTTGAGATCTTTCCGAAAATGTAAAGAACTTGAAAATTTTCCACAATTTGCACCCTAGGGAGTGATTTTATGAAAAACCATAAATTTGTAATAAATTTTGCAAAATAAATCAAAAAAGTCTGAAATTTTCAGGGAACCTTACTTGAAATTCTTCTCAACTCTGGTAAAAATATCTCCCACCAATTCGCTTTAGTTTGCAATATGTAGGTGGAAACAAAAAATTAGGGTTTTTGCCCTAATTTTGGCCCAGATCACAGCTCTGATACCACTTGTAATGAAATTACTTGTATAATTCAGATTAAGAGCAACAATAGAACACAAAATAACACAATATTTCAGAATAATGATCTCAATATGCAATTAGAATAGCTTCGCCACTTCGAGGGGGCAACCTCCAAACCATATAATAAGACTCAAATGCTCAAATGATAATGAAATACTACCTATAATCCCCTATATATACTATTCATATACTATGGCCATCACCAAGGCCGACCTATTAAGCATGAGAAAGTATAAATGATATAATAAAACGATATGGTAAGCCACAAGTCAGCTACTCATATCCTAATACAAGCAATAGGTTAAGGGCGTAGCATATTCTTCCTAAGCTCCTCAATCACTAATTAATCAACTTACCAACTACTCATTACTACCTTATTGGCTTTCCAAATACATAGGTATCCCATTTTGTAATTATCACTGACTTAATGGACATTGTGACAATGATTTCTACACTTTAAAATAAATAATTAAGCACCTTGAGTCTTAAGGTTTAATTTAATTTGCTTCACAACATCCTGCTACATCTCCACTTGATAAATCCCAATGGGCTCCTAAATTTGTTCCTTCCATGTCAAACGAGCATCAATCCATAATCACTAATGTTCTTTCTTTGGTAAGTCAATAGTCACCTATCCAACCCATTCCAACTAAGAAACATCCTCTAAAAATGTGTCATATGTCCCCTCTTCCTATTACGTCTTCTACAACGTTACCAATGTTAACTAATCAACCAGCTCTCAAAATCAGTACCCCATCGCCTCCTCCTACCAAGTCATCTACATCGTTATCAATCCCAAATAAGCCACCACCATTCAAGATCCCTCTTCACCCTCCTCCACTTCAACGTCTAATTCCTTTTTTCAAACAAGCTAATCATTATAGTGATGTCTAGGACACATTTAAAACTCAACCACCATGGTATGGTCATTTTCACATCACTCGATAGATCTCCATCACTCACACACTTGGGGGACATCGCACTCCCCCCCTTCCATCACTATCAGTTTTCTCTAGTGTATATTATTACACTTCATGCTCTGCACTTCATGTCTACATTTTCTAAGCATAATTATTTCACTGGTACACTCATTGTATCATCATTACCCCATGACACACTCTAGTTCCACAATTCATACTTGACTATTAAGGGTCTAATTCTTAAATGAACCTCTCACCCTACACATTTCATCTTCCGCGCTTCATGATACATCTTTCTAGGATCTATGTAAAAACCCAAATTAGGTCACACCCTGCCAAGTCCCCTTCAATTAAATACATCTAAACATGTACCCTATTCATATCATTATTGATTTAATTACTTAAATTAAATTAATTTCCACCTCACCTAGTGATCTGAAAATGGTACTTAATTTTTTTGAAGTACTTAGAAAATTTCAAGATTTTAAACCTTACAGACTCAACATTGATCTTGAGTTAACTTAGTCCAATTTTAGGGTTTCTTGAGACCCAATTTCCAAACTCTTCCAAAAGATCAATTATTCTAATTCTTCAACTTTAAGTGAATAAATTGAATCTAATACAAATCCATTTTAACTTCACACTTGATTTTCCAAACATACACTCCAACAGATATTTAAATCCAATTTAACAAGTGTATTAAGATCTGGTTGTGGGTTCTGGATTTTGAAAGTTACTTCTTTCCAATTTCACAAGTTTCGTTCTTGCATTAATAATTAATCAAATAAACTTAATTTGACTTTTTTATCTGATCACAGGTTCTAAAAACAAAAATGAACAAATCCACAACACAAGAAATTGATAACAAAGTTCACCCAAAGGATACATCTCCAGATTCACAGAAAGTGAATTGATCCATTAAACGTCCAATGAAGTACAATATCCCTTCAATATTGACTTAACAGACCTTTATACCTGCAAATGAGCTGATCCAAACCTCATGGAACTTTACAATTTACCAGAACCGTTCCCAAGTCCATCTGTGGCTCCTACAGTGTTTCTTTTGTTTGTTCCCTATGTAAATACATTCGAACCTACAAATGAGCTGATCCAGACCTCATGGAACTTTGCAATTTACCAGAACCATTCCCAAGTCCATCTGTGGCTCCTACAGTGTTTCTTTTGTTTGTTCCCTATGTAAATACGTTCGAAAAACATCTACAACTTGAAATATACAACACCTATTCAAACAAGGTTTACATTTCTAGAAACTAGAGAAAATTATTAAAAACCTCCCTTTTTAATTTGTGTTCTGATTCAAACCAGAAGTGGATGCAAAACGCATATCAAATCCTGCTCCTCGTGCCCATTCTATGAAACTACGACTGAAAAATGACTACAAAGGAAAATCCATGGCACTTCATATAACAAAAGTCACATTTCTGGAAAGCTTATTGAATTCTGAAAAAAAATTCTTTTTACACTGAGCCTTGAAACTGACCCCAAGTGCCTCAAAAATGACCTTCTATGCAAACTGCATGTCTACTACCTTGACCCCTTGTCCTCCTTTACACAGAGCTACAAGCTCTATTTATATCGGGAGCTCGCTTTCTATCCCATCCGAGTTGGGCAGCGATTTGGTTGGGAGGATGAGATTGGCTAGCAAAGGTCTCGTGGTCAAATCCCAACGGCATAGTGTTTTGCGGTGTTGGTCTGGATAAGATCCAACATTGGTTGGCTAATATTTTGCTAAAGTTTTTAAACCTTAGAACCTTCCTCCACTATTCATGTGGACTTACCACGCACATGCTATGTATGGGCCCCCCACCACTTATCCACGTGGTCTTTGGCATATGTGGTTGGAAGATTATATGTTTTAACGTGACCATTTCACTTAGATATATGGCTTAGATATATTCACCAAGTTATATGGAAATGTGGTAACATTTGATCGCCACGTTGTAAGTGGACTCACCGAAATCAAACAGTCCACATGGAAATCGGAGGCATAAATTTTACGCTCGTCAAAGACCAGAGACCGAAAACCAACAAACGACTCTCTTTTTCCTTTTCGCCACATGTCGCAATGCTATTGGTCCAAATTGACTTGTTGACCATAGTTGACTTTCTTGTTGACTGAACTTTGACCAATGATAGAATTCGCATACGGAATCCATTTCTGGATTTCAGCATACCGTCGGAAATGTCTCAAGAAGCCCTTCAGCATGGTATAGGTTTACGGAAGTTTAGAGAAGATCTACTCATGATAAATCCTCTGGATCACTCCTCCCCAGTAAGACCATTTTGACCTCAAAATTGAAATTCACTCTGCTAAACTGTACACACGTTCTCTGCATATTACAAACATAGAACCCAGTTTATAGCATGGTAATTTTTCCATAAAAATTTTAATAATCAAATGCCAATAATAGTGATATAACCCAATGGCCTAAAATGCAATTGATATGACACTAAACTACCATATTCCTTCATACATCCTGATCTTGCACATACCATTGTCAACAATGTAAATGTAACCTGCATTCACAGCTTGTTAATGCAAAACTTGTACATACTATTTGTAGCTATACTTGACAGTTACAAATATTAATCCTATCAATAAGACTTACAAATGTGCAAATATCATGCATAGCAAACAAAAAGTTTGTATAAGTTGTACACTTACAAACAATGCCTACATGCCACAAATTGCACTATAACAACATTTTAACTACAATCCACACATAGACATCCAACCAATGATCATGCCCAATGAACTGTACATACTGCTGAAAGATGAAGTTGTAAAACCATCAAAAAATAAAATTACATCAATTATTTTAAACCTGACACTTGATTATTTCCTCTTTAGGATACTTCACCAACACCAAAGCAGAAAAATAAATTTGGCACTATCCTTTTTCACAATGCAACAGGACTTCCAAAATTGCCTGGTTAGTTTGCATATATTTCACAAATCAACTATGCAAACATAAAAATGATAAATTGTTTACCCATCTTACTCAAGATATTGTCTTGTTTAGGGTGTTGATTCAATTCAGTTTTTACCTGTACCACTGATGTGGTTAAATTAGTTGGTTTTAAACTCTTATCCTTCTTAAATTTTTATTCTGGATGTAGCTTCCAACATTTACCAATTGCATGACCTGGTTTCTTACAGTGATCACAAAATCTTTGATCCATTTTTTTAGGATCCACATTTTTAGGAACCTTACCTTGACTGCTCTTAGCCAAGCTAGGGTTAGAAGAATGATTTTTCTCAAACTGTCCCAATATGGATTTATACTTCCTACACTTGGCCACATAATGATTAGATAAACCACAGAACGTGCATGGATAACTATGTAAAATTGTTTCCATATTATAGCCAAAAAAAATTTAGTGTAGTTAAGGGATCCATTTGTTTACCTTTCATTTTAGAACCATGGTAAACAGAAGTTGGAGGGATTTCTATACCTCTCCATGGTGAATTCTCACTAGGTCCTCTTGATGAGGATGAACCACCTGACGCTAGACGGGATGACACTGGGCTATCAGAAGCTTGTCTTCTTCCAGCTGACTTGGAACTCTCTCCAATCACCTTTTCCCCTGCACTAACATATCCCAGTCCTGCATAACGAGGTCTCTCCTCAACCAAGATTGAGTTATTTATACCTCGATTATCTTTACCAAGGTTAATTCCATTAAAACCCATGCTATTTAAAATTTTAGATCCTATACCTTTAGTGTGCTTTTCAATTTCACCTAGCACTATAATAGAATCCAAATTACCCTGGGAAGAGGAATTAGATGTTGTAATACTTACTATACATCCATCTGTCATAGTGGATGCATCAATAGTGATAGGTACCTCATGTTTGGGTCCATTTTGCAACACTATCAAGAGCTCATCCTTAGATTCTATCTCTTTTCTCAAAGTGTCAAGTTTCTCTTCAAGAGCCAATACCTGACATCTCAGGAAGGCATTTTCTTCCTGAATTTGATGATTACATCCTTCAAGTTCTTCAAACTTGGTCTTGTTGGACATCTTTCCCATGATTCCTGCACACTTGTTCCTCCAAACTCTGCACAATGAAAATAAAAGATCAAGCAAAAATGCAAAAAAATCACACTGAACCAAATCAACTGAAGAAAATCAAAAGCTAAACCAAATCTATTACCAAACTTGATCTGAAAATGGTACTTAACTTTTTTGAAGTACTTAGAAAATTTCTAGATTTTAAACCTTACAGACTCAACATTGATCTTGAGTTAACTTAGTCCAATTTTAGGGTGTCTTGAGACCCAATTTCCAAACTCTTCCAAAAGATCAATTAATCTAATTCTTCAACTTTAAGTGAATAAATTGAAACTAATACAAATCCATTTTAACTTCACAGTTGATTTTCCAAACATACACTCCAACAGATATTTAAATCCAAGTTAACAAGTGTATTAAGATCTGGTTGTGGGTTTTGGATTTTGAAAGTTACTTCTTTCCAATTTCACGAGTTTCGTGTTTGCATTAATAATTAATCAAATAAACTTAATTTGACTATTTTTATATGATCACAACTTCTAAAAATAGAAATGAACAAATCCACAACACAAGAAATTGATAACGGAGTTCACCCGAAGGATACGTCTCCGGATTCACAGAAAGTGAATCGATCCATTAAACGTCTAATGAAGTACAATATCCCTTCAATATTGACTTAACAGACCTTTATACCTGTAAATGAGCTAATCCATACCTTATGAAACTTTGTAATTTACCAGAACCATTCCCAAGTCCATATCTAGCTCCTACAGTGTTTCTTTTGTTTGTTCCCTGTGTAAATACGTTCTAAAAACATCTACAACTTGAAATATACAACACCTATTCAAACAAGGTTTACATTTCTAGAAACTAGAGAAAATTATTAAAAACTTCCCTTTTTACTTTTTGTTCTAATTCGAACCAAAATTGGATACAAAACGCATATCAAATCCTACTCCTCGTGCCCGTTCTATGAAACTATGACCGAAAAATGCCTACACAAAAAAATCCATGGCACTTCATGTAACAAAAGTCACATTTCTAGAAATCTTATTGAATTTTGAACATTTTGTGTTTTTACACCGAGCCTTGAAACTGACTCCAGGTGCCTCAAAAATGACCTTCTATGAAAACTACCTCTCTGTTGCCTTGACCTCTTGTCCTTCTTTACACAGAGCTACAAGCTCTATTTATACCGGGAGCTTGCTCTCTATCCCATCCGAGTTGGGCAGAGATTTGGTTTGGAGGATGAGATTGGGTAGAAGAGGTCTCGTGGTCAAATCCAAATGGCATAGTGTTTTGCGGTGTTGGTCTGGATAAGATCCAACATTGGTTGGCTAATATTTTGCTAAAGTTTTTAAACCTTAGAACCTTCCTCCACTATTCACATGGACTTACCACGCATGGGCTATGTATGGGCCCCCCACCACTTATCCATGTGGTCTTTGGCATATGTGGTTGGCATATTATATGGTTTAACGTGACCATTTCGCTTAGATATATGGCTTAGATATATTCGCTAAGTTATATGGAAATGTGGTAACATTTAATCGCCACGTTGTAAGTGGACTCACTGAAATCAAACAGTCCACACGGTGACTGGAGGCATAAATTTTACACTCATCAAATATCGGAGATCGAAAACCAACAAATGACTCTCTTTTGCCTTTTTGCCACGTGTCGCAGTGCTATTGGTCCAAATTGACTTGTTGACCATAGTTAACTTTTTTGTTGACTGAACTTTGACCGACGATAGAATTCGCATACGGAAGTCGTTTCTAGATTTTAGCATACCGTCGGAAAGGTCTCAAGAATCCCTTCAGCATGGTATAGTTTTAGTGAAGTTTAAAGAATATCTACTCATGATAAATCCTCCGGATCACCTAGCGACCTCATCATAGACCTATTCCAAGCCTATTAATTAACCTAGACTAAGTCCCCACTCCCCTTAACTAACTGGGACTCATTCTAACCCTAACCTTAATTTCCTATCATTCCTCCAACCAACTTCCTGCTCCATTTAGCGTCATTCCACACTCTTGACCCAGAATCAATTATGAATCATGCCAAAATTAGGAAGAAACAGGCTATTTTGGGTAAGTTGAACCTTTTCTCCCTAACCAACATTGGTTATTCCTCAGTTGACACTGGTCACCTAACCATCGTCGGTTACCTTAAATAAGGATTTCCAATCCTTTACCTAGGTTCTTGAATCTTGTTTTTTGGGGCATTCTAAACTCTCAAGCATCTAAGCAATCAAGCGACGAACTAGAGAATTCTAGTTCTTCACCAACAACCAACTTCTTGCTTCTTGCTCTTAGATCATTCGTAGGGAAGAACACATGATTTGTTATTGTAGCACTGAACCCATAGTCGTTTCTCCTAGGAATACCCATCAACCAACATCATCTACTGATCTACAGGTCTTTAGATAAGTATCTTAAATTTGTTAGTTAGTTCTTATTTTGGTTTTAGATCTCTCATCCTCTTTTATTTCCTAACTCTTTTCTCATCCGAATATCATCCATCACCCATCTGCATGATACCCTACCAACCTGAACCCTTTTTCTTCTTTAATCACCTCTCTCACCCTTATTGAGTCCTCACATAAATCCTACTACCCTACCTAAACCCCCTAAACACTTTGTGATTGCACAGAGAGCCTGAAACAACCCCATTTTAATCATTTTACCCAATTTCCCCTACTGACACCAGTCACCCAACTAGCATCGGTCATTACTAGGTACCGACATCAGTCGCCTAACTGATACCGGTCTCTGTGACTGGTAATTTATCCCAGACCAGCAAGTTAATTTACCTACCCAAAACCTCTCAAAACTTCCCAGAATCTCACCCAAAATTCCCTAACATCCTCTGTCATATCCAAAGGCCTCAAACAAATAATCATCCTCTTTAGATTTAGTCTTTTATGCATTTATTTAGACTAGATTTAATTTATTATGCTTGTGTAGGATACCTAACTATACAACTACAATATGTATATCTATTTCATGTTATTTATTAAAATTGATTTTTCTTAAAATGTGGATTGACGTCCTTCTACAAAACCCCCACTTCCCAGATCTCACCTCCGCTAGGAAATCCACCAACCGTTGTTTTTAATTTTATCTTGTGGTCTTGTTTTGTATTTCAGGTAGTCCTTCCGAAAAAAAAAAAGGAGTTCTTCACATTCAACCTGGTCTTCTACAATGTGCACAACTCATCTTTGACTTCACAGGTAAACCTCCTCACCTTTACCCTTATCTATTTCGTACGCAACTTTGTGGTGAAATAATCTACTCAAACACGGAAAACCTATTTCCCAATGACACACTCTTGTTCTATGGTTCGTTCTTGACTGTTGAGGGTTCCTATAAATGAACCTCATTTCATACACATCCATTGGGGGGTACGTTGTCCCTTCCACTTTCACATTTTACATACCATACCATTACACTCATACATAACATTCACATATCTTGGTTACATTTACTCTTGCCAGCTTATTCTATTTACATGTTACACTTTTTTTTCAATGCTAGACGGATTCTTAGTAGGTCATCATATTTCTATACACATGCACATTCACTTGGTATTTTGAGGTGAATGCAGATCTCTTATAGGTTTTTACATGTTGTGATGATGCTTGGTATTGTACCTTACCAGTCCCACTGAGGCTCCTGGGGGCATCTACTTTCACTATTACCACATTCTCCATATTGCAAGTTCTATTGCTACATTATTCACTACTTCTCATTAAAATTTACTCTACTTTTTTGTTGATTTATACATATAGTGACATATTATTTATCTTTCTAATATGCTAACGGGTGCTTCATGTGTAGCATTTTCTTTGCAAGTCTATTTACAACCATGGTTATTTGATACATTCTATTTGATCTTGTTTTTCATTATATGTTATTGTTTATGGGCTATGTCATATGTCTTGTTTGGTCATTGTATATTTTGGTCGCTTTGGCCCAGATTGTCTTGTGCCATTGTGAATGATGTCCCATGTTTGAAACCCACTTTTTGTGGTCTATCTTATTTGCGCACTTGCTTGATACATTGTTTTCCATTGCATGCTAGCTTTTACTACTAACACTTATACTAGCCTATCTTGTTTGCATGTGCCTTGGTTTCTACCAAGCACATCCCTTACCCCCTGCAGGTATCTACTTCAAATCAACATCATATCCTCTCCTTTGGGCTGCATTCTCCTACTATCATTGCATGCACCCCAAATGAGGGGGCATACATTAGGTGAACAAATCACCCCTACAACAGCTCATAGGTATAGCTCAGATCACCACAGTACAAAAACACAGTCATAGAACTTCCCATAATATGACTTAGGTCTAAAACACATAGTGTACACTAGCTCCTGGGTGCTCCTGTCCTCCCCTGGTTACTGATGTCCTGGGGGTAAAAACAATCATTTTCCCAGCATAGCACAAACTACAATAGCGCAGAGAGAAGTTCTACAGTTACATGCACAGACATTAAGTTATAGAATGCATGTTATCTCCTACAAACAATCTAAATGGAACAAATCAGGATTCACTATCTACATTAGTGCTTATTGGGAAGAGTCATGGATGGAGAGTAAAACTAGACCTCTCTCCCCAAAACTTACTCTTTGGCATGAGATTTCCCAAAAAACTCGCACTTGGCATGAGATCACCTAAAAACTCACACTTGGCATGAGATCACCCAAAAAACTCACCTTTAGCATTCAAATCAGAAATCTCCAAGCAATAGGACACTTTTCTATCCTTTACTCTCTTACATATCAGGTGCACACTTTCCTTTTTACAAATTTTGCACACTTTATAGACTTATACACATGTTTCTCTGATTTATCATATGCATAACTTTGAATACATTTTTTTTCTTCTTTTACAGGTTCGTCTATATAAAAATCAGCTCACACAAGTTACACTAGCATGCTACAATGCACACATATCACCCCTAGGGTTCACTCCCCTTTCCTAAGCTCCACGCTTTGCTTTACAAATCACTCCACACTTTACTTGTCCACTCGGCACACTATTTGCCACACGATTTACATGATTATCAAATATTCATCTTCTATCTACTTTATGTTATCGAGTATTCACACAACAACATAAAGTGGTAGAAAATATAGAAACAAAATCGCGCACTTAGGTGCATTTCTAGGTCCTAAAATCATGCTAGAATTTACATGATTCCTAAGTAATAAAATTAGTGGTTGACAACCATAGTTGGTCTCTTCTCTTTGTTTCTTATTTTCTCTTTGGTCTTACACAACCTACAGCCCAGTCAGAACTTAACGGATTTACCTTTTATGAATTTAGACACCAATGCCTAGCCAGGATAGTACCACCCAGGTGCTTATTTCCCTCCTGGGGGCCTCTGAATCTTTCTTACCTTATGCGCTATTTTTGCATCTCTTTTACTTCTTGGGCATCTTTTACACTTTTATGTCGGCCTTCCAATTATCAATTACGAAATTTAAACAAGGGAATCATATAAATACATAATTATGTGTTCAAAATGAAGGACCAATCAATAAGCATTACTATCATCACCTAAGCTTACATTCTAAAGGCACTAAAGCACTTCAAAGGTGTCCATATAGAATTCATTCAAGGGACAATGGTTGCATACTTCTATATACACTGCATAGGAGGGGGAATTCTATTATATTCCATTCACACATGATATACATTTATACATTATAGATCTATCCCGATATCATTGTGTACCTTGCACAAAGGGCATCCTAGGGCATCATTTATACACACATACACCAGAACTACATGGAGTATGAGATGTAGTGCATCGCTTGGTCGTAATTTCACTCTTTGGGTGACCTTCGGGGTCATTCCAACTCCTCATTCTGCATTTTCCTTTTTAGGTTCGATGTATTTTGTGGGTATGTGTAGGTGAACTTATTTTTTGCAAGTTACAGATACCCTCAATGATCAACTAGTGAATACTAGGTGACCAACTGGAATTAATAGCAAAGCCCTTCGAATATAGAAGAAACTAGTTCCTGGGTATCTACATAGTCACCAGCACCCATAATTGGTAGCAAGCATCCAGACGCCTTTGTCCTATACTAGGCACCCTTGTCTGACTCTTTTTCTGAGTTCCATAATTTACATTAAGCAATAATGATGGTGTCTATAGTCTGTTAAGCACTTTACCCTGTATAGAGCACTTCCTGTTTACTCAAAAATCAACTAAGTCTTCATATCTCACTCTCTTGCTTAGGGTTTCATATTGTACATGTTGGTTTTCTTGTGTCATTACTATATTATAGAATTTATACATTATTTATTTTACAATAGTTACTCTATAATTAGATTTAATTCAAATTAAATTAAATCAGAGATGAAAAAGTAGTTAATTTTATAGCAAAATTTAAAGACATTAAATCTCAATTAGATGGATGTAATAGTAACTTGATTCATGATAAATTGTTATATTTTATTATCCAAATGAACATCCATCAGGGATTTAGAAACTTCATTTCTATTCTAAATTCTAAATATCAAACTGAACAAGACATCTCTAACCTTTCTACTCTAAGTGTTCTCCTGGTTCAGGAAGAGCAAGTCATGTCCAATTTTGATTCAAATGAGAATGCTACACAGACACTTCTTACATAGAAATATAAGAACAACCCTTCTAGATTTAACAAGAATTAAAACTCAAACTTTAAAACCCCAAGCAAGGAAAAGAAATCAGGGACTTTAAGAGTTAGTTTTCATGGGAAATGTCATAATTGTGGGAAATTTTCTCATAAGAAGGAAGATTGTAGAGTAAACAAAAACAAACCAAATTTCAAAAATAAAAAAGGGAATAAACCAAATCAAAAAAAGAATCAAGAGAATAATCAAAAATCTAATTTAGTTACCATATAAACTACATTAGTCATTACTAAAGAAAACGAATGGATACTAAACAGTGGTGCATCTAGGCATAAGTCATATAAATTTGATATTCTAACTAATATCAGAGAATGTAATGATTAAATATATCTAAGTGATCATTCCATTCTCAATGTTTAGGCTCAAGGAAAAGCAAAAGTTTTTTAATGGTTTTATAAATGAAGTTTTATGTGTTCCTATATTAAAAATGAATTTGCTTTCTTGTTCATAGCTAACTCAGAATAATTATATCATCATTTTTTTAAAAGATAAATGGTTTATAAAGAATGAGTTAGATGTTACCATAACTGAAGGCATACAAAATAATGGCTTATATGTTTTTAAATATTTTTCTTCCGCTTCATATTTATCTACTCAAAATAGGATTGGCGTTACATAGTTACATGAAAGATTAGGTCATGTTAAATCTAAGAGCATGTATGACATGTCTTGTCCTAATCTTGTTGTTTTTCTACCACCCATCTCTCATGTCCAAGAAAACTTGTGAATGGTGATTAAGTGGTAAGCAGTAAGAAAATCCCTTCCTCAGTCATCATAAAGCAAACTACTCAGAACCTCTAGAACTTGTCCATAGTGATGTTACAGAACCTTTAAAAAAAATTCCTTAAATGGTTCAATGTATGTTGTTACTTTCATGATTTATTATTCTTGCATGATTTGGTCATTCTTTATTAAAAACAAATCAGATGTGGTATCTAAATTTAAATCCTTAGTTAAAAAGTAGTCTTATCACAAATTTGAAAGGCTTGAAGCAAATAATGAAGGTATATATTTTGATAAAACATTTATAAACTCTAATTTAGTATGTGATTACAGAAAATAGTATTATATGCATATCAAATGACACTTAGGGATGCCTTTGTGTCTATATTGGAGACGTCCAATACTGGTTGCATCGAATATTTTTTCAAGATTGAAATGTTGAAATTGTTTTTTTCAAAAATTCAATATATTGGTAATATGACGAGGTTAGTTTTTTAAACATATTGTCACTTAAGTTATTATAAAACTTTTTTTAACCTATTAATGTAATATTTATATATGGTTAAAAGTGAAATCAATAATTATTTATATTATGATAATGCATTGTTATATAAATATTATGAGTATGACCATGATGATATTGTGATAGATAGAAAATCTACAACTGGATATGTGTTTAAGTTTGGTACAGGTGTCATTACTTGGAGCAGTAGAAAGCATCTGGTAGTCTCCATCTCTTCTATTGATGCAGAATATAGAAGTGTGAAGGAAGCAATGAAAGAATCCATGTGGCTAAAGTGGTTATTGGAAGAGATTCACATGGTATTTATAGGAATTACTCCTCTTCTATGTAATAATTAGAGTTGTATTTCTCTTATTAATAATCTAGTTCAACATTAGAGAACAAATCATATAGATATCCATATGTGTTTCATCTGAGATAAGGTACTCTACGGTGATATAGATCTCCAGTACTGCCTGACTATAGATCAAGTTGTAGATATGTTTACGAAGCCATTGTGTGTTGTAAAATTATGTAAGTTTCATGTAATTCTTGGCCTTTAAAAGTTTCCATTGAGTGGGAGTGTGCATGGAAATGCCACTTCCTAATGGTTGCTCGTGTGTTTTTTCCTTCTCCTCTATACTTCTACTCTGATGTAAAGCATTTTAAAAGATATGTTTATTATCTTAGAAAATTTATAACTCTAAGTTTATTGTGCAGTCTAGTAGTGTTGCATCTATTGTAAAGGAGCTCCTTATTTTATAAAAGGCTCCTAGAGATGTCGGTATAGATTTTTTTCATGATAAACTATGAGATGTAGTCTCACAAATCATGCTTAGCCTGAATCATAATTTCTGATTTATGGATTCGAAATCCTTTTGTACCAAAAAATAAGTTTAGCATGATGAAGGTGTATAAATAATTCAAAATATATATGTTATCCTAAACCTTAACTATGGTTTAATGATTGTAAATCTTGTTGTATAAACAGGAACTTTGGTATATAATCCCCACTTAATATTAAGGGGGAGTGTTAGAACATTTAATATTAAGTATTCTAGTTATAAACTATAGTTTATAATTAAATAAAATAGAATATTACATATTTTAATTTATTTAATATAAACTATATTTATAAGGATAATTGGTTTATTAAATCAATTATTATTATTTAATTTAGGGTGCTTCATGAGAAGTCACGCCCATTTGATTGGTTTATATTGACCTGTGGGGTCAACTGATAAACCATATTAGGTAATTGTGAATTTCTCATGGTGAATTCATGGTAGGAGAGAAGTGAGGAGAGGAGATATGTATTGGACTAGGTTTTTCAATCAATGGAAAATCTTTCCGTGGTTTTCACCCTTCAGGGTTTTCCACGTTAAATTATTGTCTTTGTGTTCATTTCAATTTATTGCATTATTTGTAAAGTTTATTTATAATGTTTGGTATATTATTTAATTTATATTATTAAATTAATATTGAATTTGGTTAATAATTTAACCCATCAGACCTCACATCACTATGCTAGAGTATTTTCTCTATACTTTGCACATCTTAAAAAAATTACATAATGGTTTAAAATTAAGGCATAACTCGTGGAGTCCCAAAAGGGTCTAACTTCCATAATGATTTTTTTGTCCTTGCAACATTGTACCCCATATGTATACACATGTATAGATTTAGAAATAATAAATTAGAGTATAAAATAGATAAGCATACATCTTTATCAAAAGTATGCCATGTAAAGGACACATAAATAAACAAACACATTTATTGTTCTAGTTTTATTATCTCTCTGTTATTCTATGTATATCTCTATTGGGCCCTGAATTCTTTCATTTTTTAATAGGCATTATTTTTTTCCTACATTAGGGCATGATTTTATTAATTCGTTATCTAATATTCTTCGAAAGGAGGTGTGACATGTTGAAGGAAGGATGTATGTAAAGATTGGAAGAAAGAGCGCAAAGTACCAAACATGAGAGTGTGGAAAGGATAAAGAAAGGTTCAAAAAGAAAGAAGATAAGATCGGCGCGCATGATAAATTAGGATTCTTAGCTAAAAATTTTCAAGGAGAAGCAAAATCTTTCAAGATGATCATATAACAAGGATAAAAATAGATACAAATGTGTAAGGATGAAGCACACTAAAAATAGATGGCCCAAAATAGATAGCTAGTTAAATCCTAGAACACTTACATGGAAGCAATGAAGGAATGGATAATAAGGAATAAATTTAAATATACTAAAACAATGGTCATCGTGTGAAGTCTATTGGGGGAAGCAAATGGCTGTATTTAGCCACATTTAGGATGTAATATTTTAGCTAGTAAATGTAACTCATGGGCTATTATTTGCTCTTAGAAGACTAGTGAAGGGAAATCCCTACTAGTATAAATACCCCATGAATGGTCTATTGTAATGGTTGTGTTATTATGATCATGTTTTTCAAGCCATGATTGTGGTTGAGCTAACTCTTTTGGTTGTCAAAGCTATCACTGTTTAGTCTAGAGTCTCTAATGGAGCATGATTAAAGTATGTCTTTAAGTCTAGTATTAGCTGAACATTTTTTGATCGACGCTTGATATATATATAAACTAAGTATGGTTTTGTAGCAATGATGTTGTTTACATATGAAAATATTAAAGAAGTGTAGTGTGTGATAAACTATCTTAAACTCGACTCCAACTATGTTAACCATGATGAAACATGGAACCTTCTGCACTTTGGGTGAGCTCATCAAAGTTTATGCTTTGGTGTGATATGTCAATGCGAAGGATAATGAGTGATTATACACATGGACTCTCATAACTCGTGCAGATAGGAATGGATTAATGACATGACTAAACAAGTAAAATTTTGGGTCTATTATTGAGACATCATCAACATGCAAAGATTAAGTGGAAAAAAGATGCTCAAATTAATGTAGGTGAATATTAAGGCTTGGATGCACACCATTAAAGACACCTTTGTACAACAACATCCAAGCCACAATGATTGTTTTCCAAGGACATGGGTAGAAATGAATCTTTATGATGTGTTGTATGAGACATTTTTATGCAAAATCCCAATACATGTGCATGCATGGTTAGTAGATTGTTTCCTAGGGAAGAGTCATAATTGAAGAAGGAAGAATCCTTGGACTCCTCTACACATGAGCAAACTTGTAAAACACAACATGAATTGGACATGTACGGTGGACTATTAGTGGAAAGGTACACATTGTAGTTATATTATTGAATACTCAGTTTCTATGTTTTCTTGTGGAGATGAAGAACAGTTCAATTTATTTAGAGAGTCACACAGAACATACTTAAATAAATTCCTCTTGTTAATCAAGAATTTGATGGTTGATATGGGCATTCAAAATTTCCCAATTGAAGTATAAATTTTCCATGAGCATGAGTGGAGAGAGAAATAGGAAGGACATGATATTTTAAGCCATGGATTCCCCATGAGTGTACCTTGAGGAGGATGTGATTTGAAGAAAAGAGGCACAAGGCATTAGAGAAAAGGGAGTTGGTATGTTAACAATATTCAACTCCATGAACTATAAGGGAATACCAATAACACTAGTTAAGGAAAAGAGAAGGAAACAAGGACAAAGAGCTCTAGGGAGAAGTAATAGTGTGCTAAAAGATAACCCGAGGTCTATATGATGAAGAAAGGAAGTCTAATGTTGATGGTATCTTGATCCAACCTATCACACCTGCTCATACAACTAGGCCACATGATAAAGGAGAACAAGTACTAATTGAAAGTGATAGCGACAAGGAAGTAAAAAAATATAAGGAGAAGGAGACTTTGAGTACATATTTTAATCCTAATCACTACTATAATCCTATGTACTACAATCGTTACAACCAATTCTAAAAAAAATACAATTCAATCCTAATCTTCCAAAAGCTCAAAAATTTGGCATGATGAGTTCCAATACAGAAAAATCGACACCAATGGGCATGCCAGGAAGCACACCATCATAGTAGGTTCCTAGTAATAATCCATCCACTACTACTGGAAGTGGAAATGGAAATTTCATTCCAACAACCAATGTTCTAGTCCAAATTAGAGTTATAAACATTGCACAACATTTGGTAGCACCCAATATCTTGGTAACATGTACAAGAATACCATTGTGTAAAAAATATAGTTGAACATGTTCACAAGTGTGAACTAATCTGGCGTGCAAAGGGCATAACTTTGTCAGAGTGGGAAACAAGTCATTTTGCAACAACGTTGCTTGATCATGCTCATACTTGGTATAAAAAACATGATCCATTACAAGTTGTGGTGGAATATGACCAGTTGAAAGTAGCCTTCTTAAAATAATTTGATATACCAGAGTTTGAACAACAAAGTATCTCAGCCCTCAAAAAAATTAATCAAGGACTAACAGAGAGTGTGCATGTGTATGACATGTGTTTCAAAACATTGATTTCTAAACTTTCATATGAGATACATCTGACTCAACACACGCAATGGTTGATAGTTAGACTACTAATACCATTCAAGTGCACCCTTTTTCACAAGACCGTCATAGACCCCCGAAAATCCCTAGAGGTAATGTTATGCTTTGAAGTAATTGGTAGTATTGATATGGTAATTAGTCTATTAATGGAAGCAAAGATATTATCCATGGCAACCAAATTGGAGAAGTTGACGGAAAATAGCGGTAGAAAAACACCCAGTGGAGTATGTTGTACTAATTGTGAGGTATAAGGCCACACCAAGAATACATGTTCATGCCGAAAACTGAAAGCCATACTTTTAGCTTTAAAAATATGTGAAGGAATTCATGATGCATGGAATTTCCCCTATTACATCGTGCAAAACAAATCAAAATAGCTACTTACTGTAAAATTTGCAATGCACATACACATGACACAAAAAACTACTAAATAATTCATCACATACATGAATCCATATCGTTGGGACTCAAATAAGATATAGTGGATAATTATACATAAGGATGTGGAGGATATAGGTGTGGAAAAAATGGTCAAGGCCGAGGTGGATGTGGAGGAAAAATATTCTAACCACAGACTTGTTACAAGTTTGGATTGTCAGATCATTATCAACATGACTACCTAGCATTCCCAATGTGTGTGTGTGTTCTCAAAAATGACATAAGGTAAAGGATTGTCTCGATCTATATGCGCTCATAAAGGAAATTTTTGAGAAAGGCACGAGAATTATTAATATTATATGAAATATGGTGGAAGAAAATAAGTTTAAGACAACACTGCAAATGGAACCTTCAGCCAAGGTACAAATAACAACGTGATTTTTTTCACACACGAAAGGATCCCCTTTGGATAGTATAAGCAGACAAAGGTGTATTCTGTAAAATTATATCTTGGCGGTAGGCAATAGAAGTAGATCCTTTAAGAAGCAAAAGACTTGGTTTGTGAGCTTTAAGCAGAGATTGAGTTCCCTCGAGAAGACATGAGGCTGCAAAATGAAAGAATTGAACATCCTAAAGGTGATAAAATTAGAAAAAAAGATCCTTGGAAGGCCTTGGTGCTATGAAAAATGTCATCTTAAGATTCAAAAAATGGTATGTAAGTTTTAATAATGTATCTCAACGCGTCATATTTCCAATGGACCTAAAAAAAAGCACACCCTATGTTGAAAATGTAAAATAATATGAATATTTGGAACACATCTACAATATACAAGCTATGGGGTTGGAAAACTATGAGCCAACACTAGAAGGAGAGATCAAATGAAAATATTATCATTCAATGTTAGATACAAGTAGTGTAGTTTGCAATAATTGGGAACATGGTTCATATGAGGTGATAGATTGAGATTGTGATATGATCAAACATGCACCAAAATTAGAAATTTCTTGAGTGCCTAAGTATATCGGTAGGAATATAAATAGAATAATTAGGAAGAACACTTAAGATCTGACAACTTTTAGTGGTAGTGAAAATATATTGGATTTTATCATAAAGATAGATATTTTGTACCGCGGGAATAGGCATGCATTAGTTGTCTAATATATTTGTTGAGAAGAACTCTTACAATATGGTGGGAAATTCATAGTTCAATGTTGGAGATAAGGGACCAGGTCAAGGAAGCTATGCATCTTAGTTTTGAACGTAATAATGAAGTAAGGTGATTTTCAAGCTATAGCATGGTCACCAAACCTGAAGAACATATTCAGCAATGTGAAGAACTATGGACAAGTACAAAACACAAAATCAAACCATCATTGTAGACACATGTGTTTTATCTCACATTGCATATATCGGCATGCACGTGGTATGTTGGATGTGAGAAGCGTAGAGAAACAACCTCATGTGTAGAAGTAAGCAATGGGTTCATTTAAAAATTATATTTTATCTCTTTAATCCCTCATCTAAACTACCCTCTCCAATGTCATTTGAGAATGATGCAATAATAGAAGAAAGAGTCTTTAAACTAAATGTTGGGGTTAGCACACTGGTTGTACAGATAATATATCAGATCTAAGCATACATGTAATAAAAGTGGATATTCTACCAGAAGAAATATACAAAACAAGAGATATAAATAAACACCATATTTAACATGGTTCACCCAACATGGGTTATGTCCACCAAGAAACAAGCCAATCTATTATCCAAAGCTTTCAGAAGATATACAATGAAGAATTACAATCTTCCACACCTCTCAAAATGTACAGTACTTTATTTCTCTCAATCTTCTCCTTCTTCTCCGAGAATTTTCTCTCACAATTATTGTACACAATAATCATCAATTCTCTCTCCTCTTATTACTTTAACCCTAGCTACCAAGCTACATAAACTTAGGGCACTTAGCCATGCAATTACAATCAATAGATCTGCATTAATACTAAAATTAGATCTAATTCCCGTGAGTTAAATAAAACACTCATGCACATGTAACCGATGTTGGTTATCCCTAACTGATGGTGGTTCATTCTTTCCTGACTGATGTTGGTCCTAGGTGACCAATGTCAGTCAGTACATAACCGATGTCGGTTACTGTCTTTTCCAGCAAGTTGATAAAGCATGCTAAACTTAAGTAATTATTTTGGGGTTAGCACACTGGTTGTACAGACAATATATCATATCTAAGCATACATGAAAATAAAAGTGGATATTCTACCAGAAGAAATATACAAATTAAGAGACATAAATCAACACCAGATTTAACGTGGTTCACCCAATGTGGGCTACGTCCACCAAAAAAAAAAGCCAATCTATTATCCAAAGCTTTGACAAGATATACAATGAAGATTTATAATCTTCCACACCTCTCAGATGTACAGTATTTTCTTTCTCTCAAGCTTTTTGCTTCATCACCAAGAATTCTCTCTCTTACCAACTTTTGCAAGTTCTTCTTAATTCTTGTTAATACTTTCTTCTAAACCCTAGATTTTATGCTTATATAGTCGTTTATAGACTTAGGGCACTTAGCCATGTAATTACAATCAATAGATATACTTTAATGCTAAAAATAGATCTAATTCCCGAGAGTTAATTAAAACATCCTCACACAGGTAACCAACGTCGATTAGACCTAACTGATGTCGGTTCCTCCTTACCTGACCGATGCCAGTCCTAGGTGACCGATGTCGGTTCCCACTAACTGATGACGGTTACTGTGTTTCCATCAAGTTTCACATTGCATGATAATCTGAAGTAATTGAGATCCACAACTCAACAATCTCCCACTTAGAGATTAATTACTGCACCATACTTGTACATCGTCATTCTTGGATCCTTCCTTAGCTCTGTTTCTTCCTCTTCAAGTCTCAGACTCGAAGACCAACAGAAGTGGAGTGTAGCTCCAACTTCTCCTTTGTTAATGGCTTCGTTAGCATATCCGCAAGGTTCTCACTTGTATGAATCTTTTCCAGATTCAACTTTCCATCCTCCAATACCTACCTTATGAAGTGATAACTCTACTGAATGTGTTTCGTTCTCGAATGAAATGCTAAGTTCTTTGCCAAATGAATTACACTCTAACTGTCACTGAACAGTTTATAATCACCTTGCTCCTTTCCCAACTCTTCCATGAACCTACTCATCCATATCATCTCCTTGCTAGCCTCTGTAGTAGAAAAATCCACAACCTTCTGTAACCTTGAAATCCAACTAACTGTCATCCCACCTACTGTGAAAATATATCCAGTAGTGCTCCTTCTACCATCCAGATCTCTAGCCATATCTGAATCAGCATAGCCACATAATGAAATATTCGAACCTCCATAGCATAACTGCATGCTAGATGTCCCTTTCAAATACTTGAGTATCCATTGGACTGCTTTCCAATGCTCTTTACCTGGATTGGCCATATATCTACTCACAACTCCCACTACATGTGCAATGTCTGGTCTTGTACAAACCATAGCATACATGAGACTCCCAACTGCTGAAGCATATGGCACTCATGTCATGTATTTTACCTCCTCATGTGATGATGGACATTGATCTATTCTCAATTTTAAGTGTCTAGCCATAGGTGTACTAATAGGTTTTACATTCTGCATGTTGAACCTTTCTAACACCTTTTAGATATAATCCTCCGGACACAAATACAATTTGTTTTTCCTGTCTCTATGTATTTGCATGCCAAGGATTCTTTTTGCAGCTCCTAAATCCTTCATAGAAAATGTGTGAGATAGCTTTCCCTTAAGCTCACCAATGTCCTGCATACTAGATCCTGCAATAATCATATCATCCACATACAATAACAAAATAATATAGCTCCCATTTTCAAGCTTCTTGAAATAAACACAATGGTTAGATTCACATCTCAAGTAACCATGCTCATGCATAAAACTATCAAACCTCATGTACCATTACCTTGGAGCTTGCTTGAGCCCATACAGACTCTTTTTCAACCTGCACACTAATTTCTCCTTACCCTTAACTTCATACCCAAGTGGTTGTTGCATATAAATCTCTTCATTCAAATCACAATGAAGGAAAGTCATCTTCATATCTAGTTTCTCTAAATGTAAATCCTCTACTGCAACTGAACTCAATACAGTACGAATAGAAGTCATCTTAACAACAGGAGAAAATATTTCACCAAAGTCAATACCTGTTTTTTGTGCAAATCCCTTTACTACAAGCCTTTCCTTGTATATTTTTTGTCCACCCTCTTCTTCCTTGATCATGTAAACCCACATGTTCTGCAATGTTCTCTTACCTACTGGCAACTTAACCAAATCCCAAGTCTGGTTCTTTTCTAAGGAGTCCATCTCCTCATCCATGTCATGTTCCCACTGGAAGTGGGTCTTATCTTGCATTGCTTATTCAAAACTTTCTGGTTCACCATTATCAGTCAATAATAAATAAAATAGAGAAGGTGTAAATATTTCTAGAGGTTTACTTACCCTTTGTGACCTTCTCACATGAATTTGGGGTACCGGAGGCTCAATCTAGACCTCCTGAACATTTGTATCCAAATCTGATAGTGACCAACGTCGGTTCTACTAACCGATGTCGGTTTGGATCTTCTGTAACCGATACCGATTCATCTTACCAATTTCGGTCAAGGGTCAACTGACACTGGTTATTGTGTAACCCTGTCAATAATAATTTTAAATCTGAGAGTTCATTTTCATTCACAAACTTCTCAACCGGTTCATCTTTGGGTACCAAAATTTGATCCATGTACATTCTCTTTTCATTCCATTCAACATCACAACTCCTAATAATTTTAGAATTCTCTAAATCCCAAAAACAGAAACCGAAATCACCATATCCATAACCAATGAAAGTGCATCTCTTGGATTTTGTATCCAACTTTTTCTTATTTTCCTTATCAACATGCACAAAAGCTTCTAAACTAAAAAATTTAAGAAAAGAAAGATCTACCTCTTTTCCGGTCCAAGCTTCCTCTGGTATTCCTCCATCTAGTGAACTTGAAGTCCCACGGTTAATCAAATAAATTGTTGTATCAACTGGTTCTACCCAAAACTGTAAGGGTAGTCTAGAATGTATCCTCATACTTCTAGCACATTCCATGATTGTCATGTTCATTCTTTCTGCAACACCATTCTCCTATGGTGTTCTTGGAACCGTTATTTCTCTACGTATCCCATTCACTGAATAATAATCATCAAAAGTCTTGCTACAATATTCACCACCATTGTCAGATCTAAGGCTCTTTAACTTAGAATTTGATCCATTCTCAACAAGGGCTTTCCATCTTTTAAAAGTCTCAAAAACATCATATTTACATTTAATACAATAAACTCATACCTTTCTTGTAGCATCATCAATGAAAGTAACATAATACTGGGATCCTCCATGAGAAGCTACTTGAGCTGGTCCCCACACATTTGAGTGTACAAGCTCTAATTTTTTCTTCTTCTTAGTTTCCCCAACTTTGACAAATCTCACTCTCTTTTGCTTTCCAAAGACACATTGCTCACAGAAATCAAGATATAAATCTTTCAAATCTGATAACTTACCCTTAGCCTTTAATATTTTCATTCCTTTTTGACTCATATGGCCCAGCTGGTTATGCCACATGCATGCATCTGAATCTAAAGTAGATAATACAGAAAAGGAATCAGTAACACAGGTAGATAAATATAACTTTCCTACCTTCTTATTTCTTACCACAACAAGAGCACCCTTGGTGACTTTCCAAGAGTCTCCTATAAAAGTAACCATGTAACCAGATTCACCTAGTTGCCCTGTAGAAATAAAATTCCTCCTGAGGCTTGGCACATGCCTCACATCTTTCAATACCCATGTATTTCCATTCTGCAATTTTAAATGAACTTCCCCTTTACCAGTAATACTGCAAGGTTCATCATCACCAAAATAAACATGCCCAAAATTTCCCTGGACATAATTTCTGAAATAACCCTTATTAGGGGTTGCATGGAAAGAAACTCTTGAATCTAAAACCCATGATTCAATTATATTATCTAAAGAAAGAATAAGAGCATCTTGTAATACCTCTAATGCAGCAAGATTTGATTCTTTACCTTTGTCTAGTTGTTGGTTCTCTTTATCCTTTGACCAACAATCTTTCTTTGCATGTCCTTTCTTTCCACATTTCCAACAAGTAATTCCCTTACTTCTGGATTTAGATTTGTTATCCCTTGACTTTGATTTCCCATTACTCTTACTCTTGGATCTCTCCTTCTGCTTGCCCCTGATTTTTACATTCAAAGCATTTCCAGAAGATGATTCATTTGTACTCTTCCTGTGAATTTATTCATTCAATATTATACTAACCACATTATCAAACTTCAAAATATTATTAGCAGATTATTTATTACTAACAGCCATTACAAAGTTATCCTAACTATCAGGAAAAGAACATATGAACAAAATTGCTTTTACTTCATCATCAAATGTATTTCAACCAATTTTAACTTATTTACAATAGATCGGAAATCATTCAAATGACTAGATGCATATCCACCTTCTTGCATTTTAGAACTAAATAGCTTCTTCATCAAATAAACTTTATTTGAAGCACTAGGTTTTTTATATAAATTAGCAAGAGATTTCATTAACTCTACCGTAGAAGTTGCTTCTGTAATATTGGAAGCCACAGATGTTGTCAGGCTCAATCTTATAGATCCCAAAGAATTTCTATCAAGAATCTTCCATTATTCATCAGCCATCTTCGTAGGTCTAGACTTCTCATCCAACGGTAAATATATATCTCTTTGATACAGATAATCCTCAATCTGCATCTTCCATAATTGATAATTTCAGCCGTCAAACTTCTCTACCTTGCATTTTTTATCTTATGTCATTTTTGTAGATCCCACTCAATCAAAAAACCCTCTGTGAGTAAATATGTCAACACACAAAACCCTCAAACAAAACTCTGATACCAGTTTTTGGGGTTAGCACACTGGTTGTACATACAATATATCAGATCTAAGCATACATGAAAATAAAAGTGGATATTCTACCAGAAGAAATATACAAAACAAGAGACATAAATCAACACTAGATTTAACGTGGTTCACCCAGTGTGGGATACGTCCACCAAGAAACAAGTCAATCTATTATCTAAAGCTTTGACAAGATATATAATGAAGATTTACAATCTTCCACACCTCTCAGATGTACAATACTTTCTTTTTCTCAAGATTTTTGCTTCATCACCAAGAATTCTCTCTCTTACAAACTTTTGCATGTTCTTCTTAATTCTTGTTAATACTTTCTTCTAAACCCTATATTTTATGTGTATGTAGTCGTTTATAGACTTAGGGCACTTAGCCATGTAATTACAATCAATAGATATACTTTAATGCTAAAAATAGATCTAATTCCTGAGAGTTAATTAAAACATCCTCACATAGGTAACCGACATTGGTTAGCCCTAACCGATGTTGGTTCCTCCTTGCCTGACTGATGCCAGTCCTGGGTGATCGATGTCAGTTCCTCCTAACCGATGACGGTTACTGTGTTTTCCAACAAGTTTCACATTGCATGTTATTCTGAAGTAATTGAGCTCCACAAATCAACAAATTAGGCTTCATAACTCAAAACTAAATAAGTAAAGGGGACTCGCACTAGCCAAAACATTTGAAAATAAATCTACAAATAGTGATTCAAGTGAGGAAGATGATGAAGTCAAGAAAAATATAAATTGGATGCGCAAGAATAAGGAAAAATTCATGCAATAAGTAGAAGATGAAACAAACCACCGTCATCTAAATATAGATGTTTTCTATGGGTCCAGAGAAGTCATTGATAAAAAGGCACCAGGAATTTAACCGTAAGATAACCTATTAAAGGCCATACAAGTTAATATATGAAGTTAAGACGTGTCAAATTTTGCAACAATTGGTGAATATTGGAGTGAATAATGAATTACAAAGATAGTCAAACTTTTACGTGAATATGAGGATATATTTCCAATATGGTATCATGAGATGAAGTGATTACACCAATCATTCAGAATGATGTAGATAAAATTGATTGATGGATCCAAACCACTTAGAAAGAGAATATACTGGATGAATCTTAATTTGCGCACAAAGGTCAAGCAAGAAATTGATAACATGCTAGCCGTAGGAGTAATATTTCTAATGGAGTAATTCAAGTAGGTGAGCCTAAATATTATCACCATAAAGAAATATGGATGCATACATATTTTTGTAGACTATAGGGATTTAAACTCGATTTGTGTAATTGACCCATTTCCAATGTTTTTCACAGAATAAATTCTAGGAGTCACGGGAAGAGAAATATACACCTTTAATGATGGATCCTCTAGATATCACTACGTTGAAATCATGAAAAAATATAGAGAAAATATAATTTTTGTGACTGAATGGGGATCATTTGCTTACATTGTGATTTCATCTAGATTAAAGAATGCGTCAACAATTTTCTCACACATAGTTATCATAGCTTTCAAATATTTCATCCTCAACTTTCTTCAAGTATATTTAGATGACATGACAGTGTATAGGTTGGTCAAGGATCATTGTGATAACTTGAGACTCATGTTTTGAGCACTGAAAAAATTTACAAATCTCCTTAAACTTTAAAAAATGTGTTTTTGCAACACCATTTGGTACCCTATTAGGGCATATAATTTGCAAGGATGGTTTGTTAGTAGATCCAGCTAATATCAAAGTAATAATTCATCTAGAACCACCAAGAACATAGAGAGAAGTTTTTTCATTCGTATGAAATTGTAGTGTTGATCAAGGAATACTTGTCAAAGATCACACATGAAGTCCACGCGGGATAGGAGGCCAAGATCAAAGGTGCGGAAGGACAGGAAGGACCCACGCGCCGAAGGCAAGTTCAGATTTTAGGACTTATCCGATTTTGAGCATGAGGATCTATTTTTGGAAGATGGCGTGCGGAACACATCAACGATGCAGATATGTGTGTGTCATGCATTGTCTATATTTGGAGAAGCGGTTCAAAGTGTCTATGCATGGAGGCAAGCTAAGAATAGAATTGACACTTCAGTTGAACTATAAGAGGACTATAGATAGCACACTTGTATGTGTGGCTATGATTGTAAACGGGGTGTGGCTAATAATAGCATGCAACCTATTTCTGGAATAGTTAAGTGGTGAAGGGCAAGTCCCCACCCTATATATATGATGTTAGGTGCATAGATATAGATATATAGATGATTTTGGTATGTATCATAGAGAGCAGTGTATGTATGATTCTGGATGTATGAATGTGTGTATCAGATCCATACGTGCCTTAATATAAATTGACAGTACTATAAGGAGCTTCTATATTTATTAATAGATGGAAGATATTGGTTGAATCTAAGTGTCATTCTGTGTAATTGAGTAGTGCATGTTATTAATTCAATCATGATTATTGTTTAAGCTTGTTCTTTCATAGATTTGTGGGTAGCATGCACTGTAGAATGATGGATTAGTTATGAATCTATATGTTTCTTCCTTCATCATGTTATCATCCTGTTACAGCAACCCTAAAGAGGGACCTGGTACCTTTGCGTACTTCGGGTGAGCACTCAGTCTAGGCTAAGTGATGTGCCAGCGTGACTAGGGTGTTATCTTGCAAATTCTAGGTTGCATCATTGGTTCCATTGTTGGGACCTCTTTTTCAGTTGTTTTCAGGATGGTTCATGATGAAGATGTACCGGTTAACTCTAGCAATTATTGAGGAATGGATACATGATCTGGAGGAAGAATATGCACGACAGTTTAGCAGTGGATCTGAGTTTAACGCACGCACTTGGGTAGAACAGAACCTGTACAACAACTTATATGAGAGATTTTTCACTATCTTTCCAGTAGAACTTTACGAGTGGCTTACTGCTTATGCATCTCAGCGGAATTGGAGATATCGCACACTTTTCTAGACACAGGAAGAATTTCAGGCCCTTTATGATGCTGATCTGATCTGGACTCGCATGGTGGATACGTGGTTTCATGGTGTTCTAAACAGTTATATTCTGGAATACTCAATTTTAACGTACTCTTGCCCAGAGGTCACATGAATTTTAGTTTTTGACGTATCCAAGAGGAACATATTTGCACAGTATTCCACTGGCGATCAAGATCTTAATGGTAACTTTGAACCTGGAGAGTAAACCGATGGCTAACTAAACTTCACCATGCACAGGAGGGAAGGAACAGGTTTGGTATTAAGATGGCTGACCTAGCGGCAGAAAAGCAGAGAGAGGAAAGGTGGCTTAAGTATAATGAGGCGCGTGAGAGGGAAATAGAGAAGCAATGTTCTGTTGCGAAAAGTATGGCATTGAGGAGAGAGATGGCTCATGAAGGATTTACGGCTCACGTAGAAGACGTGGAGCCAGAGCATTAGGAACTCCCCCATCTTGGAAAGCATGATAGAGATCCCTTCTCGGCCTCACACAGAAGTGCACCAGTAGAGACTACTTGGGCTGCATGGTGCATCTTAATCTACCTGGTGACCTAGCCTTTGCACTTGGTTTTTTCAGTATCTAGTATGACAAGTAATCAGCAAGCTAACTTGGGAAGTAGGAGAGCAGGAGTAAGTCAGGGATCAAGTACATCAATGGCAGGACATACAGCTTCAATGTTATATGGAGGAGCATTCTTAGGTGCATCATCCACACAGAATGTGAGCGCGTAGAATGTTGGATTCACCTCTAGAAGTGGAGCTACCTCACAGACTGTAGGGGTTCAGTATAGTACTACTGTCAGAGCACAGGGGACTACATCTACAGGTCCTACTCCAGCTATAGGTGGAGGATCAGGAGGTATAGGTGGTTCTAGTTCTGGTGGATCTGGTGGTTCTGGAGGTAGAGGGAACCAGGAGGTTCTGGATCAGGTGGTCAAGGTCCGCAGCAACCACAAAATATCTACATGGAGATGTCTCTTTGTCTCCCAGAGTATAGAGGTATAGAGGATGTTGCCAAACATGTGCATATGTGTGAAATCTTGTGGCAAGCTAAAGGGATTACAGCTGCTGAGTGAAAGGCAGGTCAATTCGCTACTACATTACAGGGGCACACACACAGCTGGTATAGGAAGTTTGACCCTGATCAAACTTGTGTGGATTATGTAGCACTGAGGGATGCTTTCTTGAAAGAGTTCCATATCCCTGAGTTTGAGCAGAAGAGTATAAGTGCGCTCAAAGATATCAAGCAAGGCACTACTGAGAGTGTACGTGAGTATGATGCTTGTTTTAAGACACTTCTATCTAAGTTGTCTTATGATATCCAAGCTAGCCAGCATGCACAGTGGTTCGTTGGAGGATTGATTACACCTTTTAGAAGGGCACTGTCACATAAGACATACATAGATCTGTACGAAGCACTGGAAGCCACTTTGCATGCTGAGGCAGTTGGGAGCATTAACAATGACATTAGTCCATTTCTAGAGGCACAGATTGTAGTTATGGACAAAGTAGTTAGAGAAGCTATCAGTGAATTCAACCCATGAAACGCGCTCAAAAATTTGGTGTACAGATTGTGAAGTGGAAGGTCACACCAAGGATAGTTTCCCTCGCAGATCTGTATGTTCATTATTACTGGACTGTGATATTTTTCATTTGAATCATGATGTGAGTCACTGTCCTTTGTTACAGGGTGCAATAAGGAAGAATGTATCTTGCTTTTGCAAGATTTGCAGGTCCATGACCCATGATACTAAGGATTTTTGGTAGATTGGTCAGATCCAGGATGTCATAGACATTGGAGTATGACAAACAAGTATAACAAATAATTCTAAGGGTAGGAATGAGCACCAGGATCAGGATCATAATCAAACATGCTATGATAGGAATGAGGGGCGTTTTGAAGGAGGTCATGGAAGGGGACATGGATATCATGGTGGATATGGAGGATGAGGCTGAGGTGGAGGAAGAGGAGAGTTCCCTCATGGAACATGTTATACATGTGGATCTCCTAACCACTACAGGTGTGAATGTCCTTAGAATAATGCATGTTCTTTCTGTGGGAAGAACCATAGCTATGAAGAGTGCCCAGACTTATATGAGCATCTGAGTAAGCAGCATAAGCAAGAAAACAAAGGCACGGGATGGTTAGAATCTAGCACAGCAGGTAGGAGATCAGTGGATGCCCAAGATAATAGAAGGACCTAAGGCATTGATAGTGAAGATTACTACATGCGCTTGAAGTTGCATGCGCGTGAGAGGCATTGCACCAGAAGCCTATGATTACCAAGGAGGAGGTTTTGCATGCGAGGTACCCAGATCCTTGCTCATCAAAAGGAAATTTACCAGGATACCATGGAAGTGCTAAGGAATCTTCAGGGTGAGATACAGTACCTAAAGGAGTAGAAGAAAGGCATCGGAGACAGTCCAAACTGATATTGATGATCTGCGGGAGGTATGCAAGATGTTGCACCAGGAGAACATTATTCCACTCTTAGGAAATTGGTTAAAAGGGAACACTCCACGTGCAAGTCTTGAGACCGGACGACAGATACTACATGCAAATCTTCCTCCTGATAGCATTGACTATGACAAAGAAATTACTCTGAATGTTGTTGTGGATGGGTGGCTTTTGAGCAACATATTGATAGATACAGGTGCGGAAGTAAATGTGCTGACATTAGATGCATGGGTACAAATGGGGAGGCCTCCATTATAGCCATCATCTAATGTGTTATTCATGGAAAACCCGACTAAGGCCACACCCATAGGAGTTTTGAAAGATGCATCTATCACTATACAAGGGGCCAAGTTCACTGGGGATTTTGAGGTATTAGCACTTACAGAAGCAGATAATTTTCCAGCCTTGCTTGGATGCCCTTGGTGTTATGCGAATAACGTTGACTTGAGATTCAATAAGGGGTATGTCAGCTTTGAAAACAAGGAGGAGAGGGTTGTGATACCTTTAACAGATGGAAATTCTACGCCATATGTTGAGCCTCTAAGTGAGGAGGATTTAAACAGAGTTTATGTACGCGCTATCCAGGACCCAGAGGTCAATGAGCCATCGAAGGAAGGCATCCTACAGTGGGAGGATTCTCATTCTATTAGTGATACTATGAGTATTGCTTGTGAAAATTGGGCTCATGGTACATATGAATTAGTAGGGTGCGAGGTAAAAGCATGTGGTTGCGCATAAGAATGGACTTTGTTTAGTTCATCGAATAGGCAGCATAGTACCTTGGTATATAGGGCAGAAGATCTCCCTACATTTTTGAAGGCCATGGAAACACAGTGGACAGATCAAGTTAAGAGAAGGGATATGTTAGCATATACACTGCGCGGGATAGTAGCGTGCACTGGTGGGTAGTCCATAGAGATAACCTTATACACTGGGAAGAGATTGGAATAGCTTTGTCTACTAGGTTTATAAGGAACAATGCACCTACGCAAATCTGCACTTATCATGGTGATCAACCTATTCAGCATCACATTTAGTAGTGTGAGAGACTCTAGATAGCAGGACATGAAGCATTACCACCTTCACTCTGGGTGCATAGATTGTATTCCACACTCCAAGGATGTGCATGCACTTGGTATGTATATGTAGAACTACATAGAGAAACTGGGAACTGGCATGATTTGACTGCAGGTATGATCCAGACATTTGACTACTTCTTGACTCAACCTCCTGTAGAAGAGGCATTAAAATTTGTCAAGCGCTTAACTATGGGAGATAGTGCAAAAGCAGAAGATCATATTTAGGAATTATTTAGTGAGACAGATTTCGGAGCATGTTTTGAAAAGGAAGAAGAAATAGACTCCAAACTACTTGAACGTGCTTGCCTTGAGAAAGAGAAAGGAAAGATGGTCTACATCGTGGATGATGAGGAAGTTGAGAACCTGGATATTGAACATTCACAAGGGGGTGCAAGAGGTCTTGGATAGTGTAGACAAGGATACGCGTGCCTACCATGAACCCATGAAGACAAAGAAGGTAAATATAGGTTCGGAGGTTGAGCCTAAGGAGGCCATAATTGGAGATTACTGGTCAGACTCGGAGGTAGCAAAAATCATCGAATTACTCAGGGATTATCAGGACTTATTCCCTAGAGGATATCATGAACTTAAAGGCATGCATGAATCACTTGGGGAAATGAAGATCAAACTTAAGGATGGTGCACGACCAGTTAGAAAGAGACCTTACAGGATGAATCCTAATTTGTGTGAAAAAGGTAAAGGAAGAAATTGATAAAATGTTGAAATCTGGAATTATCAAGCCCCTTGATGAGTCAGAATGGGTTAGCCCAATGGTGATCAGTATCAAGAAGGACAGACGGATTAGGATATGTGTGGACTACAAGGAGCTGAATGCTACATGTGTCACAGATCCATTCCCTACGCCATTCACTGAGGAAATACTAGGAGTTACAGGGCATGAAATATATTCTTTCACAGATGGATTTTCTAGTTATCATCAGGTTAGGATCGCTCAGGAGGATCAAGAAAAGACAACATTTACTACTGAATGGGGTATTTTTCCTATACTATGATGCCTTTTGGATTGAAAAACACGCCTGTTGTATTCTCACGGATAGTTGTTCAAGCATTCAAAGATTTTATTCACAACTTCTTACAGGTCTACCTAGATGATTGGACAGTATATGGGCTTGTGAAATATCATTGTGACAATCTGCGCTTAATGTTTGAACGATGTAGACAATTGAGTATCTCTTTGAACATCAAGAAGTGCATATTTGCTACACCATTTGGGATACTGTTAGGGCATATAATCTGCAAGGAAGGTTTGCTAGTTGATCTATCCAAGGTTGCAGTCATTTTAGGCCTGGAAGCACCTACCAGTCAAAGTGAGGTGTGTGGATTTTTAGGTCATACAAGATATTACAGAAAATTCATAAAAGGGTATGCCAAAATTGTTGCACCCTTGGAAGAATTACTGAAGGGGAAAGGTACATTTTATTGGGGAGAACCGCAGAAGTGCACGTTTGAGGTATTAAAAGAGAAACTTACTACCGCGCCCATTCTGTGTTTTCCATCATGGGATAAACCATTTCATGTGCATGTGGACACTTCTGGTATGGCCATTGGCATTGTGTTAGCTCAACCTAGTGAAGGTATTATTGATCATCCAATCTGTTTTGCTAGTAGGAAGCTGACTCCTGTTGAATGGAATTATACAACTACAGAGCACAAAGCTTTTTCAATGATCTATGCATTGTACAAGTTTCGATAGTACTTGTTAGCAACACCATTTGTGTTTTATACAGATCACATGGCATTGAAGTACTTGGTAAACAAGCCCATCTTACAGGGGCGCATATGTAGATGGGTACTCCTATTTCAAGAATTTGACTTCATAGTTGTGGTGAAGCTAGGGAAAAGCAATTCTGGACCAGACCATTTATCTAGAATCAATTCAGGAGAGGATGCACAAACAATTGAAGAAACAATGTCGGATGCACAGTTATACAGGTTACAACACATGCCCATAGAATTAGAAGACATTGTTGTCTTTCTACGAATAGGTATGGCACCAGAAGGAATGAAATCATTAGAAAAGAAGTAGCTTGCTATATGCGCGACACCATTTATGTTAATCAGTGGTGACCTTTACAAGCTAGGAAGAGATGAAGTATTACGTCATTGTGTGTTAGAGCATGAGCGCAAGGATATCATGGAAGAAGCTCATGGTGGTATTGCAGGAGGCCATTATGCAGGTGATGTGACTTCCCAGAAGATCTTAATTGTTGGATTATGGTGGGAGACACTGTATAAAGACTGTAAAGACTATTGTAAGGTGTGTGATCATTGTCAGCACCTAGGAAAACTAGGACAAAGAGATGAGATGCCTTTGAGACCAATTACTAGTGCCAAACCATTTGAGAAATGGGCCATTGACTTTGTAGGACCTATTTCACCAGTCCACGCACAGGACTAGATCGTGCTATATCATTACTTGCACATAGATTATCTTACACATGGGTAGAAGCAACACCTACGAAAGACTGTATGGAAGCTACAACCGCTAGATTTCTATGGGAGAATGTTCTTACATGATATGGATGTCCTTTAAGCTTGACAAGTGATAGAGGTACACACTTTTTGAATGAGACAATCAGGATCCTATTAGATGAGTTTATGGTTGCACACCATAAAACTACACCTTACCATCCTCAGGAAAATGGAACTGCTGAGGCCTTCAACAAAATTTTGGGACAGACTTTGACAAAAATATGTGATGTCGGAAGAAAGGATTGGGATGACAAAGTGTCAGTTGTTCTTTGGGCATATAGAACAACTTACAAGAGATTGAACAAAGCCACACCATTTCAGTTGGTGTTTGGCATGGAAGTTGTTCTTCCTATAGAATTTATGTTACCTTCTTTACGCATTGCATGCACTGGAGGTCTAGCTGATGAACAGGATTTAGAAGAACATATTGAAAGATGATTCAACTGGATGAGCACCGAGCCATAGCACGGTGGAGTCAGAAGCAGGAAAAGGCTAGGCAGAAGGCATGGCATGACAGAAACATAAGAGATAAGAAATTTGAGATTGGACAAATGGTCCTTCTTTATGACTCAAAGTTCTTGTGCCATCCAGGAAAGCTCAAAGTACATTGGTTGGGGCCATATGTTATCACTTCTATACTTGAATCAGGTGCATGCCAGTTAGAAGCACTTGATGGAACATGGCTACCCGGTTACTTTAATGGGAGTAGGCTGAAGCCCTACTATAAATAAGTCTTCTTGGTGTTTGTAATAAGGCAGTATTGCCATTTAGTTTAGGTTTTCAATTATGTATTTCCTTAATGTATTTCCTTCATTGTCGCTATGCTTTGTCAATTTAGTTGTTGTTTTTGTAATAAGCACGCTTGCGTGCATGAAGCTAATTACTGTATGAAGAATGTTTATGCATAGAGGACTGCACATACTTTTAGTGTGGGGTGGTTGTAGTGATCCAAGAGAAAGATAGAAAAAGACTGTGGGAATTGAAAGATGAAAGGAATAAGCTGCTACGGGTGTGCTTTAAGTCAAAAGAAGATTGCTTCTCAAAAGGTGACCAAGGATGGAGATGGATGAAGGAACAATATAACACGAGGTAAGTGGAGGCCATGATAGCTACCAGGAGAAGGTACAATGATGAGGTACTCAGGCGCAGGAGCACGCACTGAAGAGAAGTCTGTGACCAGTGGGTAGGAAGGTGCACTAGAAGGTTATAGCTGGGCACGAAGATGTACCATAGAATGAACGGATTTGGTCAATGAATGAAGGGATATTTGGTAGGTGAGGAGTAATAAATGCATCAAAATTTGAAAAATTTATATAAGGATGGGATGCAGATTCATTTTTACCATTACAACTAAGAGTATTTGAGAGAAGAGCCAAGTGCGAAGAGTCGAGTGATCGACTTAAGGTGCGAAGGGTGTGAAACCAAGAGTGACAACCAGATCTATGCTATAAGAAGCTTGCGTCCCCAGTGGTGAAGGGTTTGAGTGAAGCAGGGAGACAGGAAAGGGTTAGGTTACGAAGTTTCCACCTAGGGAATAATTGAATCAAGCTAGGGTTTGATTCGCAGAGTTGCAGAGTTGAAGAGGGGACATTTGCAGGGGAAAAATGGCACTGAAGAAGGCATCAACAGTAGTAGTAAAAGGAAAGAAGAAGGTAGTCATTGAGGAAGAAGAGATGGCACCTGAAATTCATTTCTCAGAGATGCAATACCCATAAGGAGTCATTGTCGACCAAGAGTGGGATTCACCCATTAGAAAGAGTAAAGTGAGTGAATATAATCACAAGACATCAGAGAATAAGAAGGAGCTCAATTCCTTTCTCATGGCTAGAACAAACAAATGCACGGCAAGATGACAATCTAGTATATGATGATGCCGGTGAATTTTTCTTGAAGAGAGTTAGGGTATATTAGCTGTATGAGCTGTCCATATTTTGGGAAGTATGAGCCCTTGTACCAATGGCTCATGAGTAGGGTACACGAAGACTCCAACTTTGCAGGACACAGAGTTAGAATTTCATCGGTGTTGGTTTCATCAGTTACAGGTCTGAAGGCCATGGGAGAAGACATAAGAGGTGATCTTGCAAATAAAGCCCTGATTTTACAGACCAAACAGGAGTTGGGATACCTGAAGGGTTCGCATGAAATGGACATAGATAAATTGAAGAATTGTCCAATTATACAAGCTGCAGCACACCTGGTTACTAAGTTAAATGATCAGAAGTGGTGGTCACAAGTAAACACTATGTGGTTTCATGTGGCATGTAAGATGTCGAAAGGGACAATCTATAACATTACAGGCTATATTGCAGAGTAAATAGTCAAAGAAGTGCGCACAGGGGGAAATATTAGCTTTGGGTTTGTTCTCCTATCACTGGTCTTCATGGAGATTAGAGTACCAGACAGACCAAAGGAGAAAATATGGGAATACCCCATAGAGAACAAGTCCCCAGCTAAAAGATTCAGCAAGTACCTATGCAAGGGTACCATGACAGATGAAGTAAAACAAAGGGTAGAGAAGTGGTATGATAGGCTTTGCGCAGAATTTTGGGAAGAGTGGCACATTCCAAAGGACCTACCAGCAGTGGTAGGAAAACAAGTTCAGTTTGTTGTACACCAAAATTTTTGCATTACATGTTTTCCAATGAAGGATGGAGTCTAGAGCCCTTGGTGCAAGTTACCTCACGCATTCACTGCAAGGTATTTTCAAGAATCTGTTCATAGATTTATAGACACGCGTAGACTGATCTATAATGCATATAAGGTAGACTGTGACTACCATACATTGAGGAAGAAGTATGTATATCTTGGCAGAAGCGCCTATATAGAGAGAATCATTTCAGAGGTTCTGAACATCAAACCAATAAGTTTGGTTGTAGCAGATGTGGGGGCAGCCTTGGTATATCTCCAGTTGAAGCCAAAATGGAGAATAACAAATATGTGGAAGGTGAGTTCGCACTTCCAGCACCATCGAAAGAAAAGCATACAATGGAGAATATCCCAGTGCCTAAGCCCATAGAGTAAATTAAAGTGCAAGATGAGGAGGAGGAGCGTGAAGATAGTGGTGGTTTGTAGCATAGGGGTAGTACACATCCTACAAGTCTAGGTGAAGCTGAGTACGATGTTACACCACCTCAGCCACAAGAAGGGGATGAAGAGGACCTGAATGTAGTACAAGGAGCACAGGTTTAAAAGGGTATTTAGGAGAACAATGACCCAAGGTGCTACCCCCAATCTCTATGCACAAATCACCCCAACTCTCCCCGCAGAAGGAGGCAACCGCATAGAGAAGGAGGAAATTGAAGTTGAACGAGGAGGTGGAAGAGTCAGAGGAGAGCATGCCTACATCCCCTACACCTCCAGAGCATACAAAAGAGCAAGGTGAGGCATCAAAGGAGAACGAAGCAGAAGAGAAAAGACCATAGGGAATAGCTGCAAAAGATATTCAGGACATGGAGACGCAAGTCCCAAATTTGGAGGCTAGATTTCCTAAGCAGCAGAGGTATAGAAGGGTAAGTGGAGAGCACATTCCACCAACCATGGGGTATGCAGAGGATGTGGGAAAGATTATCCACACCCACTTCTAGAGCATGATCGCACAGAAGGATCTATTTGGCTGGGAGTTGATGGATGAATATATGGCAACTGTACGAACATGAAAGCAACTATCATGGTCGATGCATACCCACATGGATGAGCCTGACTTCGATGTGTGCAAAGATTCATGCATCTCGAGGCAACTGAAGAAGGCACCTCATGCTAGACACATGACAGTAAAGCCCACTGTCATGTCAAATGAGTAGATCAACAATGCTCTAGTGAAAGTCTCTGCGGAGGTGACTAGAAGAAACATGGATAAATCTAACACAATCAAGGCATTGCGTGAAGAATTGAAGAAAAAGGACGTAGAGATAGCATGCATAACATAGTAAAGGGACTTCACTTAGAAGAAGAATGAAGTATTCATAAGCATCGCAAAGGAGATTGGGGATATTGTAATCAAAGCAAGGCCACACTCGGAACCCAAGGTGCCACAGACCTTTCCTTCAGCGATACACTATGTGGGAAATTTGGTGGAATTGGTGCTCGAAGTTGAAACTCTTATGTATGCAAGCGCCAAAATGATTAGAGATGGATGCCAAATGGGAGAAAACATCAGTGATGAGAAAAATCACATCCTTATGAAGGGTTGTTGTAGGAATTACAAGAAGTGTTGAAGAATGTAGACTAAGCTTTGAATATCTGCATAGCTCTAGAGGCGCTCATCAACATTAAGACCTTGGAGGAGAATAATGAGGTCTCAGAGAGTAATGAAAGATGAAACATTGGGCCGTGTAGAAAGGTTTTCAATGGTTAAATAGAAGCGTGAGTCCCTGGAAATAACACATGAGCCACACAAGACTTAGGCTAGAGGAGATTGGAAAGCAGATTACATAGAAGATGGACCTTTTGGAAGGGAGGATGACATCCATGTCTAGTGTTGTGTTGGTTCTACAAAAAGAGAAAGGAAAAATTACGCGAGATGAGTTGGAATCCATTGTTGTGGACATCCTAGAAAAAGCAGAGCAGGAACTCACTGAATGGCACGTTTTGGGGGCCGCAATAAAAGAGGAGTATCCAGAGTTGATGCTACAAACTAATACCAAGGATATTACTTAAATAACCTCATATACATTCTTTATTTGTCCACATTCTTCATTTGTATTCTTTCCTTCAAATTTTGGAGATGCCCATTGTCGGGATGACAATGAGATTAGTGTGGGGTAATGTTGATCAAGGAATAATTTTCAAAGATCACACACAAAGTCTACGCGGGATAGGAGGCCAAGATTAAAGGTGCGGAAGGACAGGAAGGACCCGCGCGTGGAAGGCAAGTTCAGATTTCAGGACTTAGCCGATTTTGAGCATGAGGATCTATTTTTGGAAGATGGCGTGTGGAACACATCAACGATGCAGAGATGTGCGCATCATGCATTGTCTATATTTGGAGAAGTTGTTCAAAGTGTCTATTCATAGAGGCAAGCTAAGAATAGAATTGACACTTCAGTTGAACTGCAAGAGGACTATAGATAGCACACTTTCATTTGTGGCTATGATTGTAAACGGTGTGTGGCTAATAATAGCATGTGACTGTACATACCCAAAATTATAGGGTACTGCACCTTCGAAACAATGTAACGCGTGCCTAATGATGATACAGATCTCCTCGCAAGGTGTTCAGGATCCAGAAAAGCTCTCCAAGTGTGTGTTAACATCCTGCATGCCCCGCTTAGCCCCCGCGTACTTTATTTTTCCCTTTTCCACTCTTTTCTTGGCCTTTTTCTCTTCAGTGATGAAACCGACCGCCCTGACTGGGCGGAAGTCTCGTGACCACCGCCCTGAACAGGGCGGCGATCCTGTAACTGCCGCCTTGCTCAGGGCGACGGTCCTTTACGCATTTTCCAGAAAGCTCTTTTAACACGACTCACGTAATTTCAATGTTTTACCAGCTTTCTTTCACTGCCATAAGCTTGCATTTATGATTCTGGTTCCCTGGAATAGTGTTTTGCCATTGTTTATAGTTTAAGAGTTCTATTTGGTTTTTACCTTGGGTAAATACAAACGCTATAAATAGTTGGCTTGTGCTCAAGCAAATGGCCCCTCAAATTTGCCTCTGAATTTCTCATTGCAATAGATTAGTCTCTTTTTTTTTAGAAGTCTTAGTTTCTTTCATTGCATGCCTAGTTAGTGTTGTTTTGTTGTTAGGAAGCCACATATCCATCTTGTGCAAGTGTTGTTGACATTTTATCCAATCCATTGGAGTAGAATAGTTTGTTTTCAATAGGAAGCCATTAAAGTTGTAGGTTTTGTTCTTCAAGTAGGATAGTTTCAAGTTCCGGACGCTTTATGTTGTATGACTTGCAATAAATCCCGCTAGGAATTGCATAAGCCAAGCTCTGTACTCTTGCGCCATCTCTCTCCTAATTGCATTGTATTCAGTCTGTATCCTAAGCTGCCTTTGTCCCAATATCTACTTCTGTTGATGCTAGCATTACACGCTTTTCTGGATCCAAGTGAACACGAAGGAACGAGGAGATCACACTGAGGGGACAAGATCACACACACCATCGGATTCGCCACTGTTCTGCAGAATCCAGGTTCTAGCTTTCAAAGTTCTAAATTAGAAACATATCAAATAGAGTAGTTAATCACTTTATTTCAGTCAATTTCACTTTCGATATTTCCAGGGAAGTAGTTGGGGATTGATAGTTTCTGAGAGACTATGATTCATTCCTCACTTCTGAGGTAGGATCGAGAGTCTTGCAAATAGATTAGATCAATTATTTCATTGTTTAGAATAGATCTATAAATTGCACAAACAAATATCTATACTCGGTTATTTTGTTTGTTTTAAATTGTTATTTTAGCTGTCAATTCTAGATATGTTAAACAGTTACTCTTTTAGATTCATTCGAATAGTTCATCAGAAAATACAAAAATAGAGAAATCATATATGCTATAGATATATTCAAAGTAGTTAAATTTCACTTTGCTGTAGTTAACCTATATTGTTGCTTTTGTATGACAATCACGGGACCTAGGGAGCCCAGAGAATACATATTCGAGCCAATCGTGCCCCAACCCAATCTCGTCATAGCCATAACTGACATAGATCAGAATCTCAAGATCCAAGTCTTCCGAACAACGGTAAACTTGCAACAAATCAGTTTCCAACTGCACGGGTTAAACATAGAAGATGACCAAGCACACATATTTTGGTCAAGTCAACCAAACTACAAATCACCCTAGATACATGCCCGCATGACTGTGGAGGGGTTTGAAAGAGAGCAAACGTTTGGTTGTGATCCTTTGGTCCCACAACTAGACGCAGGAGACACCCTCATAGATATAGATACCAGCCTAAGAATTCAGGTTGCACGAACAACTGTAAGATATTCTGATAAGATCGCACAGTTATTAATTCTAAATATAGAAGCTGAGAAAGCATACGATTATTGGATACTAGGGATTAGGGATTGATTCCATACATGACTATAGCAGGACTGCAATAACCACGAATATACGGTTGTGACCCACAAGTCCCACAGCCCAACGAGCCCATAGGTGAATCAGACATAGATACTGGCCTACGTACACTAGTATTCAGATCCACTCCACTTCCACCTATCATCATCGAATTGTTATCCTTACTAGATACAGCAGCTAACAAAGCTAAGGAGTTTTGGACTAGGCCAAAGAATCACCCATAGAGTCAACTATATTTACCATCCACCCTATGACCTTATTCGGAGACATACACAAAACTATCCCAGGTCATTTTCCACGTATTCCACAACCTATAGACCAAATCATGCCAGAGATCGATATTGATTGGATCCTTCGAGCAGTCATCCTTGCTGATTGATCTATCACACCAGTTCAGGTTAGGAGGGCCTTCTTTGCCTTAGATTCGCAATTTCTACTAGTGCGTATAGAAGACATTAGATTGCCTAACTAGTTTTTCTGTATCCCACACATATCCCATCCCCACCGGCTGTCTCGGCACGACCTCGGGAGGTCGGGTGCGAGGAAGAGTTACTTGTAGATTCCCACGCTCGCTTGTCACTTTTCCATCATACAGTGACCTATTTCTGGAGTAGTTAAGCAGTGAAGGGAAAGTCCCCACCCTATATATATGATGTTAGGTGAATAGATATAGATATATAGATGATTTTGGTATATATCATAGATAGCGATGTATGTATGATTCTGGATGTATGAATGTGTGTATCGGATCCATATGCGCCTTGATATAAATTGACATTACTGTAAGGAGCTTCTATATTTATTAATAGGTGGAAGATGTTGGTTGAATCTAAGTGTCATTATGTGTAATTGAGTAGTGCATGTTATTGATTCAATCATGATTATTGTTTAAGCTTGTTTTTCATAGATATGTGGGTAGCATGTACTAAAGAATGATGGATTAGTTATGAATCTATATGTTTCTTCCTTCATCATGTTATCATCTTGTTACAGCAACCCTAAAGAGGGACCTGGTACCTTTGCATGCTTCAGGTGAGCGACCAATCTAGGTTGAGTGATGTGTCAGCGCGACTAGGGTGTTATCTTGCAAATTCTAGGCTGAATCATGTAGATACTATAGAAAATTTATAAAATACTTCGCTAATTTTTAGCACATTTGGAAAAATTGTTGCGCATGACAAGAGACTTTGAATGGGGTCCTTATCAGGAGATCGTGTTTAAGCTATTAAAGGAAAAATTGACACAAACACCAATTCTATAGTTCTTGAATTGGAATATGCCTTTTCATGTGCATTTAGACGCATCTGGAATTTTTATAGGAGCAATCTTAAGGTAACCATGTGAAGGCACTCTAGATCATCCCATTTATTTTTCCAGTAAAAAACTAACGTGCACGGAACAAAACGATACAACCATGGAAAGGGAAGGATTATCAATAGTGTATGTGCTATAGAAATTTAGGTACTATTTTTTATCTACTTTTTTTGTGTTCTTCACATATCACATGGCTTTGAAACACTTGGTTAATAAAGTGGTATTACATGGGAGGATATATAGATGGATTATACTCTTCCAAACCTAATCATCTATCATGCATAGATATAGTTAAGGAATAAATCCCAATAGAAGATAACATGAAAGATGCACAATTATTCCACATACATATTAGATTTTATGAGATCAAGGATGTGTTATACTTTATACACAATGGGGTTGTACCATAAAATTACACTATAACTAAACGTAAAAAACTCACCATAAACTTTACACCCTACCAATTGATAAGTGAAAAACTCTACAAAATGGGGCGCGATGAGATTTTGAGGCAATGTGTATTGTATCATGAAAAATAGGATATTCTCAGTGAAATACATGAAGGGATTAGAAGAGGTCATTACAATGGAGAGACTACTGTGTGAAAGTTATTACAAGTGGGGTTATGATGACATAGTTGTTCAAAGATGCTAAAGCATATTCCAAAGTGTACAACCAGTGCCAGAGAGTCGAAAAACTAAAAAATCATGATGAAATTCCCTTGATACCAATATTATCTCAAAATCCTTTTTCAAAATGGACAATTGATTTTGTCAGACCAAGTAACCCAACAGTATGAAGAACAGGTGCAAGGTATATTATTACTGCAACTAGTTATCTAACTAGGTGGGCAGAGGTAGTACCAACATGAGACTGCACAGCAGTGACCACAACAAGGTTCATTTGGGAGAATACCATAAATTTCTAAATATGCCCTTTAAGCCTCACAAGTGATAGAGGGACACACTTTCTCAATGATATTATCATAAACTTATTGAATGGATTTTTGGTCACGCACAAAAAATAACTCCTTATCATCCACAAGCTGATGGGATAGTTGAAGCCTTCAAAAAGATTCTTGGTCACCCACTAACAAAGATTTGCAATGTTGGATGTAAATACTAGGATGATAAAGTTTCAGTGGTAATATGGGCATATTGAACAACATGCAAACAGGGAAAATTTTAAGACCTCATACTGAAATCCAACTTGGATTTTTTTGGCGAATTTGTAAAAATGGATTTCATCTTGATGGCAAATAAGAGAAAAATGTGTATAGTGACATACGAAAATAAATTTATGGGGAAAAGGTGCATCAAGAAGTAATCAGGCTACAAACGGGCGTCTGTACGAAAGCGTGTTACAGACGAGTGTCTATACAGATTCCATATACAACCAAGTGTCTGTAGCCTGATTGCTTCCCAGGAAAGTAGGCTGCAAATGCTCATTTTCATATGGACTCCGTACAGATGGGCATCTTGACTCTATAGTCAAACGTCTAGACTCTATAGTCGGGCATCTAGACTCTGCAGTCAGGCGTATGGGCAATGTGGCTTGGCATCCTAGATCAGTGGATATTGTTGGTAGGCCATCGGGCATCTATAGTATATTGTCGGGCGTCTAAAATATGTGGGGTTTTCGGGGATACGTAGTCAGGCGTCTGGCCTATGTAATCATGTATCTGGAATATGTGGCTGGGTCGTCAAGCGTCATTTATGCAAGTGACTGATGGCATTGGCAAATGCTTAGATTTTTATTAGTATATATTTTTGAATGTACCTGATTTTTGTTTCGAGGTAACGGTGATATACATTCATAAGTATGAAATTTATTTTAAACATTAGGTAATTCGACCCACAAAATTAACTTGCATCCCAAAATTTTAGGTTAAATGGTGCTCTAAAATTGCCAAATGCAAATTTTAAAAATGTAAATATTCGGGAATTAATGAAAATTCACCACTTAAATTTACCTTACATATAAGTGATTGAAGAAAATAACTCCTTGTCAACTTATTTATGGAATGGAGGTAGTCTTACCGATTGAATTCATGGAAACATCTCTATGAATCACATGAATCACAAATTTGGATGATGAAGCTTCAATTATTGAGAACTTGAGAAAGTATTTAAAATTGGATGAAAAAAGGGTACATGCATGTTAGACTCAAAACATAGAGAAATCACAACAAAAGGATGACATGATTGAAATACTAAGAATATTTTTGTAAAGTGGGCGCAAAAGTCTTATTATATTATTCATTTTTTTTGCACCATCCTGGGAAGCTCAACACACATTGGGTAGGTCCCTATGAGATAGGAGCAATTTATCTAACAAGGGCATGTAAATTGATGGACTTTAGTGGGGGGAGTTTCTCTCAGGCTACTTCAACCAGGAGAAAGCTGAAACCTTACTACGAGTAAAGAATTTTATAATTCAATAAGGTGTATTCTATTAGATTAGATATTATTTTCATTCTTAGAATTAGTTTGCTTTCATGAATATAATAAATACATGAGACTTACACATTTTTTTAACGTTGTGTGTTGTTTTGGTTGGCTCCACCCATATGATCACTAAACTAATCCTCTTATGCTAAAATTTGAAGTACATAGAGGACTGTGCAATGTTTTTTCTTAGGGGAATAAAATTTAGTGTTACAAAGGCATAATTACAGGAATTTAGGCAAGAATAAGGCACATGAAAATAGCATACACTCTTCAGAAAAATAAAGAAGCTAGAAAATTAAAAATGATTTCCACATGACAAAAAGAAAAAACTTGAAGGGAAGTGATCCAAGTGATAGTGGAATGCATGAGAAACAATAGAGAGTCCTTGAGAAAGGATAGTTAGCTTTTGGAAAGGGCTATTGGGCAAGGAATGCATACAAAATAAAGGAGGTGCACAAGAATAAGTGATGCAGCCTAGGAATGTAAGCCACTTAATATAGCTAAAGGTGAAGAGGAAAAAGCAAAGACAAGGATTTTTCATGACGCACACTTAAGGGACATTCAAATCAAGTAGAAGAAAAAGAGAAGTGGAAAGTTGTCAGCAAGTGAGCATTAATTGCAGTTTATGGAGGGAAAATGTTTACACATGTGAAAGGTAATTAATGAAGGATTTATGACCTATGCAAAAGGGTATAAATAGGAAAAAGGGTAATTCATTTGGAATTACCTTGCACTTAAAATGGAGAGATCTGAAGAGAAACAACGAGACAACGCCAACAAAGTGATTCAATGACCTAAACATTGAGAAATCTTCTGCATTAACGTAATATTGAATATTCTACAGATGATGAAGGAAGAAAATAGAAAGGAATGAGTAAGAATTGGTTCCAGGCACATAACTAAAACCCTCAACCACCATTAATGCGGGGGTCGAGTTCTTCAAAAAATATGAAGAACTTTGGGGAAATAAATTATCCCAAAGTAAACCAGAGTGGGTATCGACCAAGGCACATGACAAAAAAACAACAAAAGGAGGAATGAGATAGAGGCTCTGCGCAAAAATCAAACACCTTGAAAAACTCAACTTCATCGAATTCCACAAGTTCAAGGTCTGACGAAGGTTTAGGTGGTGCGACTATCAAATAAACTTCAAATGTGGAGGAAATAAATGTGGAAAGATTTGGTGAAGTAGGTGTCAGTTCTTCCATTCCCAAGAAAGATAAGAAAACAATGGCCCCCACAAAAAGGGAAAAGAAAGATCAAAGCTCCAGTGTGTTAGATATGCAAAAATCATAGCCTAATATTTCAGGATTCCGTAGCTGGCATTCTGGATTCCGTAGGTGGCATTCAGGATTCTGTAGCTGGCATTCAGGATTTTGTAGCTAACATTTAGGGAAGTTATTTTGTAATTGACAGCACACTAGATGATGTGTGTATGTGCTGGAAAATGTTGTCCATCTGTAGGATGAAGAGTAGAGATAGGTTAGTTTGAGTTTGAGTTTGAATAAGACTCTGTTTATTGTTATTCTATAAAGATTGTATTCTCTGATTGAGCAGAGCACAAGCAAATAAGAATAAGAAATAGATCAATTACTGTAGTTGCATTTTTGTGTTCTGTTTTAAGAGTGCTAATAAGTTTCATGGTATCAGAGCAGTGTTGGTGAAGTGTTGTTGCAGAGAAGTATCAGAAGTTTAAAGACAGAGATATGGCCACATTTGTTGCAGGAGATCCTCATAGGATGGTAGAATGATTTGATGGCGTTGGATTTAATCTCTAGAAGCTTAGAAGAAGATTGTTGCTGCTGAACAAGGATCTACTCAATATAGTTGAAGGGACTGAGATTAAACCCACCCAGGATGTAGATCTGATCAGTAAGTGGGAGTCAAAGGAAGGTAGGTCTCGTTCCTATATACTTTTAAGTTTGAGTGATAATGTGCTCTTACATGTAAGTGAGGCAAAATCAGCAAAGGAAGCTTGGGATCAATTGATCAAGTTATATGAATCAAATGATGTTTAGCACAAGATTATATCTTAGGAGAAGATTTTTTTTAGCTAAAGATGCAGGAAACACAAAATATATCAGATTTTACAAATCAGTTTAAGTCTCTCAAAAATCAATTGGCAGCATGTGGATCAGTGATTGCAGAAGAAGATGTTGTCATGTCGCTTCTTGGGAGTTTGCCAGAATCCTATTTTGGACTGGTAGTAGCACTCAGCACCCAATCTAACTTGGATTTGACAAAAGTAATAGCAGCACTTACTTCAAGAAGAAATCAGAAGGAAGGATGGGGGCCTGAATGATGAGAATCCTACAACACTATTTTCAGCAGGATATAAGGGCAAAGCGAAAAGGAAGAGTGACAACAAATCACAATCCCTCCCAGTCTATTGTCTCAAAGAATGGTAAAGACACAAAGGAGGAGAAAAATAAGGGAAATTTCTTTCATTGTGGAGCTCCTAGGCATTTTAAGAAACAATGATGTAAGTGGTTAGCATGGGTAGAAGAGGTAAAGAAAAGGAAGGCTGTTGAAGCTAACATGACCGTAAGCAATGACCAAGGAAAATTTGTTTTCAGCTGTCACAAACCCCAAGTTCTGATGTTTCTAATTGCTAATATTTAGATTCGGGAGCAACTTAGCATATGACACCTAAGAGAAGTTGGTTTTATGGCATATACAGAAGCACCCAAAAGTAAGACTATCAATCTTGGAGATGATAGCAAATGTGAGATGAATGGAATTGGAGATATTCCATTGCAAATGCCGGATGGTGGATACAAGAAAATCCAAAATGTATGGTATGTACCTGCTCTTGTCAAAAGTCTTTTATCAATGAGCAAGATTACCGATGCTGGCATAATTACACAGTTTGACAGCAAGGAATGTGTCTTAAAGGATGTTGAAGGAGTAATTGTTGCTACGGGAATCAGAGATGGCAATATGTACAAGTTATGTGTAGCAGTACCTGATGTGGTGTTAACAGCAACAAATAATGAAATATCTGATTCAGTTCTTTGGCATCATAGATTTCGGACATGTAAATCCTCATTTGCTTCAAATGTTAAAATCAGAGCAGCTTGTGGAAGATTTTAATTTGCATCTACCAGTTGAGTTGGGAGTGTGTGAAGGCTGTTGTTTAGGAAAGCAACATAGATTCCCCTTCCCCAAGAAAGGTACAACACGAGCTACGGAGCAAATGGAACTGGTGCATTCAGATATCTGTGGTGCAATGCAAACAATGTCACACAATGGGGCAAGGTATTTTATTACCTTCATTGACGATTCTTCTAGAATGAACTTTGTTTATTTTATCAAAAATAAATCATGTGCATTAGAGATGTTTAAGGTTTTTAAAGCATTTGGCGAGAAGCAGTCAGGAAAACCTTTGAAATGACTCAGATGTGATAATGGGGGTGAATATACCTCAAATGCTTTCAAAAGTGTATGTGCAAAAGAAGGTATCAAACTTGAGTATATTGTTCCTTATTCACCACAACAGAATGGTGTCGCTGAAAGAAGGAATAGAACTCTTGTTGAAAGTGCTAGATGTGTGCTTAAGAGTAGTGGATTATCTAATATTTTTTCGACTGAAGCAGTCTCCAATGCAACATATATATAAAACAGGTTGTCAATTACTACATTGCATAAGAAGACGCCTTATGAGGCATGGCATGGAAGCAAGCATGTCAATGACTTAAGAATTTTTGGTTGCATAGCATATGCACATATACCAGATGAAGAAAGGAAAGAAGCTAGATGACAAAAGTAAGAAGTGTATAATGGTTGGATACAGTTTGTATTCGAAGGGATATCGAATTTATGATCCTATAACACATGAGATTCTAGTCAGAAGAGACGTCATTTTTGACGAAAATTCTGTTTTGCACAAATCAGTAGAGATGGAAAATGTTAAGGATTCAGAAGCAAGGCCTTATGATCTCAGATCTGATGAAGAATCTAAGCATGAGAATTCTACTCCAGCAAGACCATTACAAGTTGCAGCCACACAGCCCATAGGAGATGTACAAGGAGAGCAGCAGTTTCATAGATCAACAAGGCTACAGAAACCCACTCAAAAGGCATCAGAATCATATGCACTTAGTGTAGAAGTTGATGAACCACTCAGTGTTCAAGAAGCACTTCAAAGTATTTATGCAGCAAATTGGAGGCAAGCAATGGATGCTGAATACAAATCACTCATAAAAAATCAGACATGAGAACTCATGATTATTCCACCTGGAAGAAGAGTGGTTGGATGCAAGTGGTTATTCAAACAAAAGTACAAGTCTGATGGGTCGATAGACCGCTACAAGGCTCGATTGGTGGAAAAAGGTTACACCAAAATTGCAGGTTTGGATTATCATGACACCTTTTCTCCTGTAGTTAAGATAACATCCATTAGAGTTCTGTTAGCAAAGGCAGCAACCTTGGATCTTCATGTACATCAGCTAGATATAAAAACTACATTTTTAAATGGATTCTTAAAGGAAGAAGTTTATATGGAACAACCAGAAGGCTACATATAAGAAGGAAAGGAGCAGTTAGTATGTAGGATTTAGAAAACATTGTATGGATTGAAACAGTCTTCAAGAGCATAGTATGAGCATATTGATGGGTTTCTCCAAAATGAAGGATATATAAGTTGCAATGTTGATTCAAATTTTAAGAGATAGGGAGAAGAGAAAAATCCATCTTAGTCAAGAAAAGGTACATTAGGAACATTCTCAAGAAATTTGGGATGGAAAATTGCAAGCCAATAAGTACTCCAATGGAAGTAGGAAACAAACTTTCACTAGACATGTGTCCCAAAACACAAGAAGAAGAAAGTTATATGAGTATGGTTCCATATCAAAATGTTTTTGGAAGCCTAATGTATGTAATGGTTTCTAGCAGACCTGATATTACACATGCTTGTAAGTATTGTGAGCCAATATTCCAACAATCTTGGACCACAACATTGGGCAGCAATTAAAAGAATTTTGAGATATCTACAAGGAACAGCTAAACATGGCATAAGATTCAGTGGGAGTTCAGAAAAATATCTGCAACTTACTGGATATTGTGATGCAAAATTGGGCTAGGGGACATTAATAGTAAAAGATCAACTTCAAGGTTCCATTTTATTCTTGGTGGAGGTTGCAATTTCGTGGGCAAGTAAGAAACAGCGATCTATTTCTCTCTCCAGTGCAGAAGTAGAATATATAGCAGCATGTCAAGCTACAAAAGAATTGATTTGGTTGAGAAGATTGTTGTAAGACATTGAGGTTACTCAGTCCCAACCAACAATATTAAAGTGTGACAGCCAAATTTGCTTAGCCATGACAAAGAATTCGAAGTATCATGGGAGAGTTAAACATATAGGGATACAATATCATTTCATCTGTGAACAAATTGAGAACAACACTATCAAAATGGAGTTTTGTGCAACTAAGATGATGGTGCGGATGCATTGACAAATGCATTACCAAGAAATAAGTTTGAGTTTTGCAAAGAAGGATCCGATGTGATACAAGCTGGTTCACAAATATTTGACTAAGTGGGGGTGTTAGATATGTAGAAATCATAGCCTAATATTTCGGGATTTCATAGCTAGCATTCAGGATTCCATAGCTAGCATTTAATATTCTATAGCTAACATTTAGGGAAGTTATTTTGTAATTGACAGCACACTAGATGATGTTGTGTATGTGCTGGTAAATGTTGTCCATATGTAGGATGAAGAGTAGAGATAGGGTTAGTTTGAGTTTGAGTTTGAATAAAACTCTGTTTATTGTTATTCTATAAAGATTGTATTCTCTGATTGAGCAGAGCACAAGCAATTAAGAATAAGAAATAGATCAATTACTGCAGTTGCATTTATGTGTTATGTTTTAAGAGTGCTAATAATTTTCACAGTGTGCTTCCTATAAACTTCAAACTGTGCTACCCCCAAAGAATCCAAATCAATAGGGAAATGGTTAGACACAAGCAGGATTGAACAAAACATTCAGATTGCAATCACCTAGCACATGGGCTACATAGAATAATAACCAAGGATATGGTGCACACAACAAGACAAAATGAAAATCATGGGGAAAAACCTATATAGATGACAATGTGAAGAATACAATGGAGAAGATTGGGGTTCCACAATTTTTAAATCTATCGTACTTCAAAAACCAATGGATTTATTCCATTATTTGATCTCACAAATACACGAGGGGTATCTTTACTTTACTGTTCAGCACATGAGGATTACATGTCACCTGGTAATCCAAGTAACAGGGTTCACCAATATCGATGATGATTTAGCGTAAAACTTGAAAGATGAAAAGGATGTGGAAAGATTTGGAAACCTCTTAAATTATAAAAAAGGAATCAAATCATTTGTAATTGAGGAGAGAAAAGACCCTGAGATAAGATTTGAAGTGTGACTACTTACATCTAAGCTAGTTGGAGAGGAGAGATGGTTAGAAGTGAATAATAAATATTTATGTATTGAGCATAATTTGGCACAAGGGAAAGTGTACGACTTATCCCATTTTATTACACATATCATAGTGGAATACACAGAGCTCACACATGAGAAAGTAGGATATTAAATTCTGATGGGGAGAACTCCTCTTATTGTTTGTATTTAATGATGTAGGTGTGCTAGAGGGTGATGAGGAACCAACATGGATATTCCTTGAATAGAATTAATCCCCTTCCATAAATTACAAACAATCTATAACACCCCACAACCCTCAATAATGTTTATAAGGTGTAGTTTATAAATTGGTTATGACATTTAACAAAATGTCTTTAAACAAGATTGGAGAATCTCACGCCATTTTCCAAAAAGATATGGAGGGAGAGGCAGAGTTCGTTGTGGCACTGAATTATTGCTTGGCACATTTTAAGAACATAGATGGAAATTGGTCCATGTGAGCTAAATTTCCATATGCTTTCACTGTTGAGCACTTTGTGTGATTCATCAATAAGATCAAGGAGGCGAAGAGAATAAGTATTAATGCACTGAAAGTTGACACAAACATCCATACACTTTGAGAAACTTACAAGCATCCTGATTGGGAAGAATATGTGGAAACTCGTGAGACAGATAATTGTGCACTAAGCAAGATGGAGACTATTATGGTAAAGAATACAACGCAGAAGCTATTTTTTATCTACACCCCAAAAAGAAGAAAGAAACAAGAGAAGGTCAAGAAGAAGCACCTAATGAAGAAATGAGTATGCCCACAAAGACCCGTGTCATGAATAAGCTATAGGGTGAGAAAATTCCATGACAAATCTCAAGGGGACAATGACAGAGGAAACATAAGGCTTTGCGAGAAAATTATGAGCGTAGAAACACTACGGCAACCAAATTAGGAGAAAGAATTTTGTTTCATGATCCCAAGCTTATAGGAACATAACTACCCATCAAGGAGGAGGAGATTGATGAACCAGAGAAACTAATAAATCCATTGTTTAAAAGTATTGAGAGAGAGAGAGAGGGCTAGGGGAAAACATTAGAAAGGGGATCAAGAAAACATAATGGTTTTTTGTGAAAATAAACTAACAACGTGTGAAAAAACTCGATAGGTAACTCGAGGACAAGGTCGTGCGTGCCGAGAAGCTATTAAAGGGGGTTTTGCAACATACCCAAATAAAATTACATGCATACATGAGGACAAGGCCAAGCAAGAATCGCTTAAAACTCATATGGAATATGATTCCCTTAATAAAGTTTCATGGAACACATTAATGGAGGAGTATGAGAATATTAGTGAGAAGGTCACTAAGAAACAAGAGGGGGTAACACAAAAGCTAGATAATTAAAGAAGCTAACTAACAAGGTAGAAACTGATTTATAAAATGCACACGTAGAGCTAGACACAAAAGTTTGGAGAACTACACCAAGTAATCACCATTGGGATCAGGGGGTGTGAAGGTTTTTTACGTAGTTATTCACTTAGTTAGATCAGTTAATCCCTCCCATACATATGGCCATCACTAACTGGCAAGAACATGAGAATGTGATTAAATCTGAAGTGTCATAATTATATGAAGAACCAATAAAATCATTTCTTGAGGGGTGGACAACAGAATTAGTTTGGGGTGATGTCAGGCCCTAAATTCTTTCATTCTTTATTATTCATTATGTTTTCCTACATTAAGACATGATGTTCTTAATTCTTTATACATTGTTCTTTGGAAGGAGGCGTGATACATTGAAGGAAGGATGCGCGCAAAGATTGGAAATAAGAGCACACAATACCAAACATGAGCGTGTGGAAGGGATAAAGGAATGCACAAAAATAAGGAAGATAAGATCTGTGCACGGGGAAAATCGGGATACTTAGCTAACAAGTTTAGAGGAGAAGCACAGTCTTTCAAGATGAGCACACAACAAGGATAAAACTATACATGAACATGCAATGACAAAGCACAATAAAAATATACAGCCAAAAATAGACAACCAATTACATCATGGAAAACTTGCATGAAAGCAGTGAAGGAATGGATAAACATGAATAAAGCTAAATATACTAAAGCAGTGGTCACCATGCAAATTCTAGCAAGGGCGTCGAGTGGCTATATTTAGTCACCACTGGGATGTAATAGTTTAACTGGTAGATGTAACTCAAGGGATATTATTAGCTCTCAAAATACTATTGAAGGGCAAGTCCCCACTAGTATAAATATCCCATGAAGGGTATATTATAAGAGTTGTGCTATTATGATAATATTTATTAAGTCGTGATTGTGGTTGAGCTAAGTATTTTGGTTTCCAAATTCATCACCATTTAGTCTAGAGTCTCTAATGGAACACAATTAAAGTATGTATGTAAGCCTAGTAGTCAGTGAACATTTTGTAATCGACGATTGATGTGTGTGTGTGTGTACTAAGTATGGTTTTGGAGAAATGATGTTGTTTGCATATGCAAATATTAAAGTTTCTTCTTAGCACTGTAGTGTGTGATAAATTATCTTAAACTTCACTTCAACTACACTAACAGATGAAACTCGGAACCTTCCACGCTTCGGGTGAGCCCACCAAAATTTCTGCTTTGGTGTGATATGTTGGTGTGAAGGATAAAAAGTGATTGTGTGTGCAAACTCCCATAACTCACATGCATATGAATGACTTAATGGAAAAACTAGACATGCAACAATTCTTACATATATTATGCATATGTATATAGCACATCTAAATCCACATTTAGGATGTTGTGCACCGAGTCATCCCTTAGGCTCTTGATCACAGGTACCAAAGTAGTTCATCATCTTGCATGACCCATTGAACAAGGTCAGAGTACGTAAGCCTCAGTGGCAACTTGTGAACCCCATCATACTTTCTCTTATGTTTCTTTAACAAATCTTAGATGGAAAATGATAATAAAACACAAAATGAGCAGAGATAAAATCTCAAAATAACTCATAAAACAAAGGAGATTCATATTTAGCCAATTTTTAGAAGTCCTCAAATGATTGGTTTTATCAACCTTATCATCAAGAAAAATGTTTTGTGTCAAGTCCCCTTGGGTTTCAAGTTAAATTATAGATTCATGTGTTTGAAGGAAAAATTAGCATAGATGTAGAACATCATTTGTTAGTTCATTCAGATTCATATATTTTTCTGAATGATTTTTTTGACAAAGGTAAAATCAAGGTTATACTTTTGAAAGTCTCTTCACCCATCAATAATTGGCAGAAAGTCCATACTCTTTAGGACGATTACTAAAAAGAAGGAAAATATGAACTATCTTTGGATATATTCCTATAAGTTTTCGAGGATGAATATTATCTAGAATATGTTTATGAAGATCATTGCCTTTAGTGGAAACAAATATTGTAAGGATGCAACCAATTATTCCAAGCCTACAAATATGCCTTCCATGACCTTTATGTAAAGTTAGGCTTATTTAAGTTAGATAAACATAGATTTTTCAAGTACTGCAATGGCTTATGGCCATTCATGAAAGGAACTATAAGAATATCATTCTAAGTCGTGAAGATCTTAGATGATCATAGCACACCACATTTGATAAGCTGAAAGAAATCCGCCATAATAACTTTACAAAAGAATTTACAAACAAATAACAGTAATATCATATATTATTATGGAAACTCTCATATGATACAATGAGAATGTGCCTTACTTATATAGGCAAGGAAGATCAATCTAAGAACCAGTTAAAGGCCATAGATCAAGCCATAAATCAAGGAAAGAACTGGTCATCAAAGATCTAGTCAATACCATAGATCAAGGAAAGAACTATACCTAACAATTAGATAATATCTTCCTAATATTTAAATAAGATAAAAGAAATATCCACACACATAAGTGGGTGAGGATAAATACAATAAAGGTGAATAAAGTACCTAGGTGAACATGAGCTAAGGTAAATACCTACTTTAAGCCTAAATTTCTGCCTTTCATGACCTTTATGCAAATTTAGGCTCATTTAAGTTAGATAAACATAGATTTCTCAAGTATTGCAATGGCCTATGACCATTCATTTGTTCCAAACTAAAGTGGGCTACATCAAGATGATAGGACCTATTATTATGCAAAAAAAAGTGAGGAAGAATCTAATATGAAGGTAAATGGGAGACATTATTCGTGTCAGGGAAGACACCTACTTTAGACAAGAAACAACTATCCAAGCTACACAAATGTTATGATGAAAATAAAAGTAACAACCAACCCAACACAATTTTTTGTGCTTAAAATATTATTTTTACATAGGTAGAAACAAAATATGATGGATTTGATTCCTTAGATGAAATCACAAACACATATCCTCATGTTTTGTAAGCATTGTATAATCAACCATGATATCACGCGATGCTAAAGTAGAACATTTATCCAATCCTAACTCTTCTTTGCATATATGGATGCCCAAGGAGTGCGTCACGAGCATCAATTAGTGTTACATCACAAACTAACTCTTATTTAAAAGGATAGATAGAATACGAAAAACGATCCTAAAAGGCATCAGTGTAGGCTTAAACTAACTATGTCCTTCTTAAGTCCCAAAACAGTTCACATTTGATGAATCTTAACAACTTTACAATATTATGATCAATATGTATACACATCTATAGCTTCATATAGTAAGAAATTGGATTAGAAGATAGATAACCATACATCTTTCTCAAGAGTATGTCATATAAAAGACACATAGATAATTAAACATATTTATTGATTTAGCTCTATTGTCTCTCTCTTGATTGTCTACATATTTTAAATAGTTTTTGAATACATATATAACACATTTAAATCCACATTTATTGTGTTTGAAGGAAAAACTAACATATATGTAATTTAGATAACATGTTAGAACATTTAGATTCGTATTTCCTTAAGAAATATTTTTACGATGAAGATAAAATCAAGGTTGCACTTTTAAAGTCTATTCACCTGTCAAGAAGTGGTGGTGATCCCATGTTCTTTGGGAGGAATACTGGAAGAAGGAAATTTAAAACCAATATGGGATATATTCATAGAATCCTTTAAGGATGAATATTATCCCGAAGATGTTTACAAAGATCACTACATTTAGTGGCAATAATAGGACATGACCAATCATTCCAAGCCTACAATGATGCCTGTCATGACCTTTATGTAAAGATAGGCTCATTTGATTCAAAAGAACATATATTTCATAAGTAATGCATCAACTTATGACCATTCATTCAGTCCAAACTAAAATTGGCTAAGCTCAAGATGATGGGAGAATCCTATAACTATGTGGTAACCATTGAGGAGGCATTTACACTTAAAGGAAAGAGGGACACATTATTTGTACTAAGGAAGATTGTCATGTCCCTTTTTGGAGACTAGCGGAATTGAAGACTTTAACCCATTCGTCATCCCTGTGGGTTTAAGGAAAGAAGCAAGGGGAAGACTTTGATGACATTATCTAAGTAAATATTTTCATTATAATCATGTATTCCTATTGGAAAGCCAAGCACTCCAATAGAAGAACTTATTTAATTAGAATATAAATTATTTTAAGCATGTAGGCTCTAAATACAAATTAGATAATTAAAAGTTACTTACTATAATGTCATCCATAAGTTATGATGTGGTACACCTTATGGTATAAAAGGAGGATGTTTGGCCATTATGTGTTGTGTTGAATCTTACTATTTCTTATGGGTAAAGGTTGTACCTTTCCTTTCTCGTCAAGGACGAAAACCATTGTTTGAGACCATTTCAAGGACAAAACCCCTTTATAATGGAACTTGTCTTGGGGACAAATACCCTCAAGCAAGGATATTAGAATTATTGAATATATCAAGGAATTTGGAGTTGATGTCTTTCTATATAGCCCTATGCGACTTACATCATGAGTAATTTCGATGTGTTTTGATGGATGTATGTTATGATTTCTTGCATGGATGGAATTATACTAATTATTAAAGGTGAAAGAAAACATTTCCTTGCATTTTTGAGCCACTAATTCATTATTTCCAAGAGGGGTGAATTGTTTGTAGGTCATATTTGGCATGTTTGGATGGATGTTTGGGCAAGCTAATTTCATATTTTCATTCTTCATATTTTTAAACCCCAAGATCCCAAGTTTCATGAATTTTGGAGCTTCCTAGGTAAAGTTATGAATTTTTAAAATAATTCTGCAGATAGAGTGTTTATAGAAAATTCATATCTCCATGTATGGGGCGCTAAAAATAAATTTTCTTGCATCTAATAATTGTGGGTTATTTCTCATAAATTCTGAGCATACTTCTTAAAGGTTCGAGTGAGATTTGTGCCTATAAAAGTGTGTTTGACTTCTCCTAAGAGGTCAGCACCCTAGGAGCGAAGTGTTGACAACGTCCTGAGGGTTTCAAAGTGAATTTCTAGTCATCTACAGTCTACCCTAGTTCTGATTTCAGACCTTCATGACTAGCTTTGGGTCATTTGTTGAAGTCCCCTAAAAAGGGACATTACAAAGACACTTGCTTTAAAAAAAATTGATTGTCTAAGGGAGACTAATGGTGTGATAAAAATAAAAGGAGTAGCCAATCGAACGCAAAGTGCAATGCTCAAACTACTTTGCTTAGTCAAGTAGAAATGAAAGATATTGGAGTCAATCCCTTAGGTGGAATTATCGACACAAATCCCTGTGTTTTGGTAAGCATTGTACAAGCAACCACAAAACCACAAGATGTTAAATCAGAACATCTACCCAAGCCTAACTCTTCTTTGAAAAAAAATAATGATTATGCATTTTGTGGATGCCCAAGGCGTACACCACAAATATCAATTGGTGTTAGATCACAAACTAATTCTTCTTTGAAAGGATAGGTAGAATATGAGAAGCAGTCCTAAAAGGCATCATTATAGTCTTGGACTAACTAGTCATGTCCTTTCCAAGTCCTAAAATAGTTCAACTTCGATAAAGACTCTTCACGCCTTCACAACATTGTGACATATATCTACACACATATATAGTTTTAGATAGCAAGAAATCAAATTAGAAAATGGACAAGCATACATCTTTCTCAAGAGTATGACATGTAAAAGACGTACGTATAAAAAACATTTACTATTCTAGCTCTATTATCTCTCTTGATTCTCTACATATTTCTAAATAACTTCTTCATACACATATAACATATCAAAATTCACTTTTATGCTACCCACCAAGTCATTTCTTGGGCCATGGATCAACTACACAAGACAAATGTTTAGGAAGTGAGAATAAAATGATTGAAAACAACATAATTTTTATCTTTTTGTAGATGAAAAAGAATTTCAATATGAAAAATGTGTCATATTTATTCAAGTTTTGTAGGAAGTAACACAAAATCCCCTGATAATATTGTATTCAAAATTAAAAGTTCGATTTGAAAAATAAATAAATCCATATTTAAATTTGTTGAAAATTGATATAAAACTTGAAATTACATATTTGAGTGATAGATACTACCTACGAACATAATATTAAAAGTTGAGAATGTCTCTATCACCCATCAATAGAAATCTTTTATTAAATTTGTTGAAAATTGATATAAAACTTAAAATTACATATTCGAGTGTTAGATACTTCCTGCAAACATAATATTTAAAGTTGAGAATGTCTTATTCACACATCAATAGAAATCTTTTATAGAGTAAACATCAATTTTTATTTGGGAAACTTTCTAAACCCAACCTAAAAAAACTTATAAATTCTAAATATTTATTAAGCATCCCATAAAACAGTAGAAGAAATGACCAAACTTAAAATACACCATTATTCCTGATTGAGAGGGAGCGTAATGATTAACAAAATACTTAACAACAACATGATCCGTTAATTTTTACGAAGCCCTTATCCAATTTTTAATGGAAATAAAATAGAAGTTGCTGAGGGGATTATAGCATAATCATTAATTAATAATTAACAAGATCCTTAACCACATGGTCTATGATTCATCGCCATTTACAAGTCCTCAGTCAATCTTTATGAGTCCTTATCCAATTTTTAATGGATAAAAAATTGACATGATATAACATTTTGAGTCAATAGTTGACCCTTCCTTTTGGACTTTTCACAAGGAACAAACGCTACTTGTACCCATAAGGAGCAATGAAAAAGTTTAGAGTGCCTTTAACTACAGTTTAATATTTAAAAAATAATAATAATAACTTTAGAATGAAGATTTTATATATATTTAAAACGAAGTTTAGAGTGCCCTTGACTATAGTTTAATTCTCAAGAATAATAGTAACTACTTTATAATAAAGTTATTGGGAGTTGAAGGAAATAAAAAATTAATCCGCATCAAGTGGGAATAATGATAGACCAACCATAGTCAATAACATCAATCCACATAAATTAATTTGTACGTCAGATCATTCCCAACCAAATATAGAAGGCGAAAAGCTTTTGATGAAGTGTGGATGTTTCCTCTATGGAGCACACATGGGACTTAAAGTTTGTCGGGACGAAATTGTTTAAGCAATGCTATTTTTTTTACGGAAAGGTCCGCCATCAAATATTTTGTACAATTTGCCCATCATTTTTATTGTAGGTGTTTTAGTGTCGCCCTTTGCTTAATAGCGTTGTACCTAACGGTACGTTAATCACCCCCATAGGATGGCAATAAAAAAGAAGGGTGAACACCTAAAAACACTACAAGATCAATACATTACTATTTTCAAGTAGGAACATGCAATCTGAAATTTAGTGACATTTTCAATGTACAAAGGAGTTTGAATCTTATTACGTTGATTGGCGTTCCTTGTGAGAGTAAGACCTTTGACTTCTGACATGTGTCAAAAAATTTAACTGGTGAGATAGTTGTTTGCGACGATGTATGGATTCCTGCAGTTTGAATCTAAACCATCCACGAGGGTGCAAAGCTTCGCTCTAAAAAATGACAGTGGTTGCAACTTGTGTTCCTGAAAAAACGGGAGATTCGTGACGATTTTTTTAATACATGTCAAGTGGGACAGGTTGCATGCTAGTCACGTGAAACTGAGGAAATTATAGGTTAACTTGCACATTTATGAAACCACAAATTTATACTTCGCAACAAGCCAAAAAAAAAATGTAAAAACAATCAATCAAAAACATATAATAGAATTTCATTGGGATTTAATTAATATATTTTAAAAACAGTGTGAAAGGAGGTTTTTTGAATTTAATGAAAGAATGATTTTTGAATTTTAAACACAAATTGTTCCATGTGTACCACAATGCTCGCATTTTATTGATATGTTCAAATACATATAAATATTGTTTTTTGCTATTTTATCAATAAACCTTAGTTAATAAATATAACCCACAATTAAGATTGGAACAAGCTCATTCTTGTGGAGGGACATGTTAAAACTCTAGCAAATCTATCCATATAATTATTGCACTATCAAAATATTTTGAGTTCCATGTGCTTTGAGTATTGCAAACATGTTTGTTGAGAAACATCTTTACAAATTTTCAAAAAATGAAAAATAATCTCATATAATGTATTATTATCCCTTCATGAAAACTATGTTTTCCTATAAATAAACATGCAAATATATCATAGAAACTCAATTTCAAAGCTAATGCAATGGATTATTTACATTAATGTAAATTGTCCAATTCTCAGTCAAGGGCTAAATTTGACACCAATCTATGCCAAATAATTTTGAAGGTGACACTAATTTTTAAATATTACCCTTCAAAAATGCAAAATAGTGTTTTTAGAGTATTAATAAAATAAATAATATATTATTTTATATATATATATTTAACTATTTTTAATATATATCAGTATAACTTACATATAAATCTATTTTTAAAATGACGGTCATATTTAAAAATATGAAAGTTGCATGTGACGGTTATTTCAAATATTTGTAAGTATTTTACAGTTAAAATGATTTAAAACATCTAAACAACCGTCAAATTTAACTCCTCTCACTAAAGCTTAAGGGTAAGCATATGATAGAAACTTGAGCCTTCAACAATCGAATTTTTTCATAAATTTGATAGTTTAAAGGAGCTCCAGGTGTCTTATTACGTTGATAGGTGTCCCCTCTACTAGATTGAAGTTGGCTGATTTTGACATGCGTTAGAGGATTGATTATCAAAGAGCGTTTTTGTGACGACGCGTGGATTTGTTAGTTTATATTTGAGTTATTCACGTGGCAATCCAAATATCCTTTTTGTTTTACAGTAAGCTTGATGACTTCCTTGTCCATCTCAAGCAAATGACATGTGACTTCATTTAAAGATTTAATCGATATGTTGTACAATTAGATACCATTCGCAACTACGTTAAAAAAACACACCCTACACGAGCCTGCATAACGTTATCAAAATTCTTGACATTTTAAATCGACTTTACAAGCCTCTTCATGGGTGGTGAGTTCCACTATATACTTTTACTTTCGCTTCCAAATTCACTTCCGCCACTGCTTTCTCCCCCCATTATCTTACTCATTTGCCCTCTCATCTTCTAAAACCTTACGAAGTCCCCCCCAAAATAAAAACTTAAAAATAATCTGACATCTCGAATTCAAGTTTGTGTGTTAAATAAACGCAGAGTTTGAATCACCTACCTATCACAACACAAATCCTTATTGCAAAGAGGAAAAATGAGATTTTATAATTTTTTATGTCCTCTATACAGAGTTTGCGTTGAAGCTTCCAATGCTTAAAAAACAAATAAACAAATCAAAAGAGAATATTAGCATCAAGTGAAGGTATTTTGTAAGAGACCTGATAACGTTAAGAAATAATAATCACAATGTTAATGAAAGGAATGATAAGAAGATTGTTCCAAGCCACGATCTCGGATGATAATAACACACCACATTACATTTGCAAAAGCGAAGAGCCAAAATACCGATACATGGAAATCCATCATAATTGGTAATGCGCAATACATTACAATACAATGACTTGAATTATTCAATAAGAAATATGTACATATAGGAGGAGGGAAGTGTAACTACTACCTAAATCAGTGGTGAAGAACTCCCACTAACTGATATTGGCAGTTAATTCCAAAAGACTAGTAAGCTAACTCCACATAACTGAGAAGCTAACTCAACACAACTAGTAAGCTAACTCCACACAACTAGTAAGCTAACTCCACACAACTAGTACACCTAAGCAAGCTAACCCAACAAGTGTAGGGCTAACACAAGTGTAATAATTATCCTAATAAATAAATAAAAGGATAAATAATAACCTACACTAACACCCTCCCGTAAGCATAGCTTAGGTGGGCGAAAAAGAAGGTGGGTCCCGGCAACAAGGCCTGATGAGGTACCCATGTACAACAACTGGGAAAATGGACACCGCAAGGTACCCAAAACCAATAATAACAAAATAGAGAGAGAAAAATCGGGTTGTAAGATATCCTAAGAAGCTCGGCTCCAAAAACTCATACAATGTTGAAGAAGTGTGGTGCGCATTATGGTCTGAATCCACTACTCGATCATAGAACTCAAAAGCAACTGACATTGGGCTTCACCAGAATAGCTCCAAGCAAAGAGATTGTCATTGGAGTGATGTCGAAAGTGCAAAAAAACACCAAACATAATTTGATCAACTGCTACAAATAGGTGTGCCACGATCCGAGAATAATCAAGGCAATAAGGCAAGGACACGAGATCCAAGTAAATAAGAGTGCCACGATCCAAGAAAAGCTAAGGTAACAAGCCAAGGACACGAAACCTGAAGAAGCAGTATCAACACCACACCCTCCTATACTGCTGAATGAGTAGAGTGATACCACATATCTGTATGAGTTGTCAAATCAACTACTCGAACATTGACAAACTAACACTGGGCTTCACCAGAATAGCTCCCCCACAAGAGAGACTGTTAACATGCCAAAAAAGTGTCAAAAATACAGATCCAAAATATTTCAACATACAAGAGAGATATAAATGTATACACCCATAGATACAAGAATGCAATACCCAAAATTTTAGGATGTCAAACTCAACCGAAATTGCATCCACAAGTGATTACAACACCCTCCCAAATTTGGCACTTTATAATTGAGTGCATGTAAATATTACAATGAGTAACAATACATTTTACATTTGAAATATGTGTATAAAAATGTCACCAATGCATAGATCTCGAAAAAAATACACAATTTCAAAAAAAAAACATCACCTTAATCCGAGCTACGGATCAAAAGTTATGAGCTCTAGAAGGTTTTGTTATTAAATTAATATTTTAATGTTGATCTTTTTTTTAAAAGTACACGTGACACCCAAATGTCCCAAAGGGTAAATCATTGCATCCAAAGGGTACACGTCAATATCCAATAGATAAAATAATGCACCCAGAGGGTACAAATATGCGTCCAGTGGATAAAAGACTATATCCAAAACAAAAATATCCAGAGGGTAAAAGAATGCATCTGGAAGGTACACACTTATATCCAATGGATAAAATAATGCACCCAGAGGGTACAGATCTGCGTCCAGTGGATAAAAGACTGTCTCCAAAACCAAAATATCCAGAGGGTAAAAGACTACACAAAGCAATGAAAGTTTATTTTTATTTTCTTCAAAGGCTTTTGGGTGTGTAGGTCAACATCAACAATAATAAATCGCAGTGGCTCCATTAATTACAATATTTTGGGGATGGGAGATGATGTTTGAACTTGTGCAACACAACATTGGTGTTATTTTAGAAATTTAATAATTAAGTGGTTCATGAGATATCCACATATCACCAAATAGGAAAGAATTTCCAACATTAGAAATATGGGATGGAAGAGATAAAGAAATCAAATGTATTAATGTTTGACATTTCCTTTTTTCATGGTTGTCGTTCTTCATCAAAAGAGGAAAAATGGATAGGGTGTCCTTTCCATGGCTTATAGAGGGTTAGTTATTTCCAACGTAAGTAGAATTGCGACACTTTTTAACATGTAAGAATTGATATCGAAACAATGCACCACAACAAAGTTGCACTCCAATGGTAACGTCGTAGCTCCGACGCAATAAGCAAGATTCGAGCAATGGAAAGAATATGCAAATAAGAAAACATGTCTGCTCATACTCATAGATCAAAAAAAGGAAGTACAAATAGGGGTGATGAGTAACCCCCATGTATAAATAAGGAAAGAACCCTTATGACGCCACTGACACATATGATGTGACTAACGCATATGACGCCACTAAAGGAGGAGTTACAATTCCAAATAAGGAATGTAACTCCTATGACGCACTGACGCAAATGAAGACAGATTCCATGACAGAATCTGACACTTGTCATTTGACTCCCTAAGACCTATGACTCTCACAAGGTGAGATGACTCACCATGTGATGTGGATGATGACTAGGCAGGTCACGCACACCAACACCCCCCCTTCATCGAAGCTGAGGTAGAGGTCATGGTAAGATAGAACAGAAAAGAAAACTCCCCTAGACAACTAAGAAATATGTGCCAATGGGGCCCGACAACTAAAGGCTTGATAAGGTGCCCATATACAAACAACATATTTCTGGAAGGAAGAAGAGGAGGAGAAGAGGGAGATGAGAGGGATGTAGAAGATGCCATGGACGGATCTGAACTCTGTAACTCTAAGAAGTCTCCCAAAATAATGTCGATCACGAGATCCTCTACCTCTGGACTGAAGAAGAGCAACCTGCACCGAACTGTGTGCCTATCCTTAGGAAGGAAAAAAATTATGTGTTGGAAGTTAGCTCACTCCACAAAGGAAACCAAAGGCAGCAGCATGAAGAACTCTGAGTCTCGTTTAAGAAAGTGTGACATAGATCTAACAAGTGAGTGCGACGGAACCGAAGGTAATGTCACAAGTGCAGAACTGTCAGAGTATGAAGGGTGAACACCTGTAGAAAGGATGTCCAACTGATGTGAAGGTAAAAAAGCATCCCCCACAACAGAAGATGGATCCACAAGTAAGGGTGGATCAATGAACGTCTTCGGAAAAGTGGAAGTGGTAAGAGTCCCATAAGGGGCACTCCCAACAACAGAGACGATGAACTCCTCTGAAATACATGTAGATGGATGAGGAACTTGTAGTACATCATAAGTGTACTCTGCGAAAAGACAACTAAGGTCAAGCAGATACTCATCCCAATGAGGGGGCTCAATAAACAGAAGAGCGATGTCAGATAGGTATGATTCATCCAATGAATGTAGAGGAGTGAAAGGGGGCCTCACACACTAAAGGTGGAAAAGAGGCAGGTGTGATGGTTGTACGAGACTGTATATGAGATTGCTCAATATTTGATGAGATGTGGGATGTGACAACACTCTCTAGAATAGTGAGAGGAGGAGAATATTCCTCTGTAGTACTCTTGACATTAGAACTAGGTGCATAATCCTCATCATCAGAAGTAGAACCAAGCGAGTCTATGTCAGTGGAACTATCATCACATGAAGAAATATGTGTGGGTGGCCCTTCATAAGAAAAAGTATCGATGAACTCACTTTCCTCAATGGATGCAAGATCATCATAAGATCCATAACCAATTGAAGGAGTATCAAAGTCTCCATGAAATTCCAAGCTCGGTGCGCAAACTCTGTGAACTCTACTCGACGTTGAAGGTCCTTCGGTATAGTAAGACAAAAAAGCCTGTATGCCATGTCATTCTCGTTTAACCAATTTTGGTGATGAATGCGGTCAATAAGTTTAGGTGTCATCCCAAGAAGATGTGGTAACAAGTTGTACATAATGCAATGATCGACTATTCCATTCTTCCATTGTAGGTAGTTTCCTAGTCCTAGTTGAACAACAAAGTGATGAAATTCAATGTCCATGACGAGAGGAGCCTACAAAGAATACTAGTTTAACCCCCCCTTTTTGCGGTACTTTATAGTTTAGTGCGTTGATTACAATTAGATGCGACTGTGTGTCGAGAACCAGATCTATCACTCACCTTGCAAATCAACATAATAACGCACAAGAGTGGAGACCACAATCAAGGTTTGTTGGGCACAATAGTTCGACATCGTAAGCAAGCACAAGAATTAGGGAAAACAAGAAGGGGAAGAGAAGGCCTTGTGAGAAATGGTGTCTCACATAGCACAAAAATATCACCTTTGCCGTAAGATTTGTGGCAGACGTGCTCACAAGTCCATCAAGCAAGAAAAGGGATAGTACAATGCTATAAGATGATTTGAAATGAGCTGACACAAGCAATACAATGACACCCCCCAGAATGTGGCACTTTATAAAATAGTGCATTTATAAAACTGATAATATTATCATGTAGTGTGTGAAAAAACATGCAACTTTGACTAAAGAAGTGCTCAAAACCGAGTAACGAGTCAAAAGTTATAGCAAAAAATGATTCCCGCAACTAATGGAAAAAGCCAATAAGTCTTGCAAACGGATTAAAAAAGTTCCCCTAAATGGGTGTAAAGGGTGTCGTATGTATGGTACTCATTGGAAATGGCATCAAATTTTAGATAGGGTTTGTTTTTATTGCGATGGGGGGATTAGCCTCTTGCCAACCCCGAACCTCACCCTCCGTCTTTGACACTCGAATGAAGGACATTAATACAAGAAAAATATATCCAAAAAAATTATTACAATGCCATGAAAAGTTAGAGGGAATTACTTTGACTACCAAACTAAGACCGAGTTGAATGGCACAGAGATGTCTAAGTGGACTCGCCGGGCTATGCAAAGCAATGCATGCCGAACCGAGGGGTGAACTACCGGAGTTGACCAAGTAGAAATGATCGAGCTAAACAGTAAGTCCGAGTGGTGGAAATGGACTTGAGATAGTGAGCAGTGGGGTTGACCACATGCCGTGTAGAAGCCACCAGTCAAAGCCTAGCGTGCAGGATGTAACATTGACGCAGGATAATGAGCCTCTAAAGATAAGGGAATAGTTTAAGCAGAGTTCCAGGGGAAGAGTACCACACATCAGGAAGACGTTGAACAGCTGGTGAATGTAACCTTCATGCATTAGATGAACCACAGTTGGAACCTCAACGAGGCAATAAGTCTATGAAGTAGAGTAGGGAGGAGAATGTACAAAGCCATCAATGGAGCACAAACCGACGTTGAGAAACAATGCATGTTTGAACACTAAAAAAGGCATAAATGAACATGAGTGCCCAACTAATGTTGAATACCATTGAACACGAACATACAAGAGATGCCGGAGGCAGAGAATATGTAGCTGAAGGAGATGACAAGAGTCAATTTGAATCAGATTCAACACTGATACGAGAGACAAACTCATGATGACAGGCGCAAGTTGAGCATAGTCTAGTGGCAAGGTTACGAACAATGCTAAGAAAGATGTCGTCGGAGAGCATGTACGAAGCACAAGGAGTGCAATGCAGAACCTAACCACGAGTCAGTTGCAAAATAATGAAGAATGCAGACCAACGTAGTCCGAGTTCAATGCAAGGGTAGATGCATGAGCTTAAATGCATAGGTTCCAAACCATGATCCACCGAACCACTAGTGGTTAAAGATGAAGCAATCACGAGTTATCCAATCTATTGAAACCTCAACGCGAGGTGAGCAACATGATTCCAAGGTAATAATTGAAAAAACTTACATGAGGAAATAAGAAGAAACCAGAAGTAATAAGCAACTGATAAATGAAGAGTTCACATTTTATCGAAACCTTGCGCTCTGATACCATGAAAGAGGGATATGTGAGAACCGATGTCAAAACAATGAACCACAATGAAGTTGCACTCCAATGGTAACATCGTAGGTCCAACGTAATAAGCAAGATTTGAACAATGGAAAGAATATGCAAATAAGAAAACAAGTCTGCTTGTACTCATAGATCAAAAAAATGAAGTACAAATAGGGGTGTTGTGTAACCCCCATGCCTAAACAAGGAAAACCCCTATGACCACATGACGCATATGAATGACTGACATATGATGCCACTAAAGGAGGAGTTACAATTCTAAATAAGGAATGTAACTCCTATGACGCACTAATGCACAAATGACAATGACAGATTCTATGACAGAATCTGACACTTGTCATTTGATTCCCTAAGACCTATGACTCTCGCAAGGAGAGATGACTCACCATATGATGTGGACAATGACTAGGCAAGTCACACACCAACACTAACTTAGATAGATTGGTCTAGTTTTTTTTTTAAGTTGGAGAGGTGATGAATTTGGAAAGATATTTTGAAAGATATCTAGAAGTTTTGATTAAAATATTTTCAATATTCAAAGAGAAAATAAGGATAAAATATTTCGAGAGTGATGCGTGGATATGATGAAATAAGTATCGAGTAATATTAGTCAAATTAATCAAAAATAACTTTGAGATTAAGAAAAATGTTGTACCATTTCTATTTTAAACCATATGGAGAGTCACTCAATTAACGTTGTTAAACTTGTCCATCAGTTATAGGACATCAATTTACCTACATGTCCCACACCTATTCCACATCTCAAATTGTTCCTGCCCCAAAAACTATTTGCTATATGTTCTGCACTTTATCATCTCGATCTCAGTCATATTTATTTATGTGAGTGTAATTGTGCTTAAGGGGGCCAAAATTAAAAATAGGGAACATCTAATAAGTTCCAGGTTCAAACCCCAACCACAAACCATGTTTTGGTAAAGAACTCCACAATCCGGTGTCATTGCCTTAAAAATATATTTATATCTCGTAAGGTATTCAATGGTCAAGGTTTCCCAGATACTTAATGGCCAAACCACATACATGTATCTACCCAACATAGACACTTTCTCCCCAGCCAACCTCTTCTCGCAGTTGAGTGCACGTGCCAAATTCCATCTCCTTAGCCATTTTTGTGGGTTTTTATTCTTCCCACTTTAATACCCCCATTCTGAATGATAGAAGTTATTCTCCTGATAGAATGTGTCGGGTAAGATGGATGCCCATAAAAAAATCACAAATACATCATGAACCATATGCATGCACATTCCTGTGTGGGACCCACCAATCACCTGTCAAATCATGGGTGGAAATTTCTATAAATGAATAGATTTCGAATGATACAATGACATGTGATAAGTAATAGCGGAAACGGTGGGTGTGTGCACTATCAATGCACACGTCTTTAGTTCGATTCACAAAAGCAACTATGTGAGTTTTTACAAGAATGTTGAAAAAACACATTGTGGTTTTCAACAATCAAAATCTAAAAAAACTAACTATTAGGTCACATGTCACACAACAATGGATGGTCATCGATGCATGGATGTATGTTTTTTATGTATGTGTGGTGCATTTTATTGGGAGAATAGCCTCCGTCATTCTGAATCTCCCTAGTTATATTGAATGTTAATATCTATGTCACTCAAATCACAAGTAGACCATTATTTTCCTTCATATTACTAAACACAAGGAATTCAAAGCAAGGAAATTTTCTAGATGGTTGAATATAATTTTAACTAATTGATGCGCATATTTACCAGGGTTACTAATTGTGACCTTTATTCAACAAATCTAATCACATATCGGCATTTTTTGCTAGCAAGAAATAAGTAATTGAAATAAGTAATTGATTTATACTAATTTTGATCTTTTTATCCCTAGTCGTCCATGAATTTGGTCTACTATGAGCCAATTTTTTAGTCAATTTGTATGTTCATCCTATGAATCCCAGGGTTAAAGAGCGTAATTTGATTATGAGAGGAAAATTATATAGCTTGAGGAAGAAATATAAATTGAAATTATATTAAAATTTGAAACCCTAGGTAAATATTAGAGAATGGAAATTAAGGCCAACTTTGGTGAAAATGGCGACATGATGAGATAATTGTAGGGTGTTTTCTGACCTTTGGGGATTCACGCGACCAAAAAAACAACAATGACTATCAATAACAAAAGAAATATGGACCTCTCATTTGTTTTTTGTGTGTTAGACGAAATGGGCATGAACCCTAATTTGGCAATGCTTTCGACATAATCAATGAATGGTGACTTATCCTCATATTTATTATTTATTTTTTGGTATATCTAAATGCAAAGATCTGTTGTAAATGATATACAATGAAATATAAATGTTGAACAATTTATTTAATATTAACTATGAAAGGAAATGAGAGGGATAAGGTACTTATCTTAATTTTCACTTATCCCACAGTGATTTTGGACTAGACAATATGATGAAATAGAAGCACAGAGTGTAACGAACGACCACAGAAAAATTTTGGCAGAGGTGGAAATGGATAGATTGGGGCACCTAGAGAGGGACAGGGGCACCCGCGGGTGCCTAGCAAGTTCCCCGGGTATTGATTATGGGAACTCGAGTCTGTAGAAAATCCTGGGATCTGGTTCCAATAGTGTCTTAGGGTTTCTAACCTTTTCTCCTTTTTTCACTACAAGATCACACAATAATTGCCAAAGCTATTGTAAACTTATAATGAAATAATGATCTTCAAAACCCTCAAATAGACATCAAATCCTAAAAAATAAAGATGCAAAATGAGGGGTTAGATTCTCCTCAGTTGTCACAATGGTGGACTTACAATTGAGCATTGCACTACATCTCAGACCCAATGTAGTTCTATGTGCTTGTGTGTGCAATAGTGCTCCTAGGTTTCCCTCGCGCCAATGACACCAAAATAACAGGTAATAGCTAGATAAAATGCAAATGTGTGGATGGAATAGAATGAACTCCCCTTCCTATGCAGTGTGTATGTAGATGTGCCCAAATGTAGTCCCTTGCTCTATGTAGATAGCTAGCCCTTGATAAGAATTGTCTCCCATATAATGGTATGTATGTTGTGTTTATATAGGGATCTCTTGTTCAAATTTCAACACTAATGACCCGACATGCCAACTAGTACCTTCAGGATATGAGAGGGAAAACCAAAAAATACCAACCTCAAATGTCAAAAATAAGATCAAACATAAAGAGGACACAAGCACCCAGGATGGACAGGAGCACCTAGCCCTAGTGTCCAGTCCTGGGTGCTAGTGTCTAGAGATAAGTGATGACAAATGAGTGAATACTGATAGACAGGGATCCCTGTGACCTGACCAGAACTGTGTATGAGAGTGACAAGTGTAAAAGATAAAAGCAATAAATACCAACAAGACAAGTGGATGGACTATGGGATGGGTCATCAGTGAATACTTTTCTTATGCAAGATCCATATATAAAACAACATACTTGGCCATATAGTAAATAGTAGTAAGTGCGTGATTTTGTGTCTACATTTTCCCCCACTTTATGTTGGTGAGAGAAATCTTGGTAACATAAAGTAGATAGAGATGCATACCTGAGAGAAGTCTAGAGAATCCCATGTCACAGAAGAACACACAGATGTGGTAGAAGTATGTGTTGAGTGAGAACACATAGCATGATGAACCATGGATCAACATGTCGATCCATGTGGTGTATAATGAGAGATGTGGGACTGTTATGAGGAGCACTAAGTGAGATTGATGATTGTGATGTTGAATGATTGGAGATTTTGATTTTTGTCATCGATGGAGATGTGATGGGGTAGGGAGTGATCAATTCCCAACCTGATTGCATGTGTATGAAAAACTAAGGATTTGGGCATCCTGCCGCCAAGAGGAAGAGTGTAGGGAGAGAAGTCTAGTGTTACCCTCCAAACTTTAACTACATCCCCAAAAGGTCTAGCCACTGCAGATGGAAAAAGACCAGATTTTTGTTGATTTTGGATCCATTTCAATTTTTTCAAATGTGATAACCCATATAGGAGTAGTATAGGAAAGGAAATGACATCTCATTTCCCCCACTCCATGGGTGTTTCCAAAATGTATTACTTCCATGTTAGGTCATCTGAAGTAGTCACAAAATGTAAAGTAATTTCCCATGTTAGGTCATCTGGGAACGCGGTGATGTAACTCCCAAGTTAGGTCATCTGGGAGGATAAATACATTATGGTGTGTTGTGTTGATTTGATGAATGTGTTGGTAAATTTTATTGTCATGAGTTCAATGTGTGTGATTGATTGATTGGTTACTCATGGAGATATTTTACACTTGTTTCCCCCAGGTTAGGTCATTAGGGGGATTTGCTAGAAAGTGATGTGAAATGTCACATGGTGTGTAAAGAAATGATGCTTAGAAATGTAGATTGATTGTGTGATGGTGTAAGGGGAATTATAGGATGACCCCAATTTGTATGCCCCCCTTTTTGAGAAAGGGGGAGTGATGATGAGAATGAATGTTGAGCCGAAAGGAAGCTTGTAATGATGTGATAGTGGATGTATGATAGATATCACAAAAGTGTGTGTATATTAAATGAGAATAATGTCAAGAAGAAGTATAACATGTGTGATATGTGTATGATACGGTAGTAGGTGGAATTATGAAGAGAATGTCATGAATGAGAGAATAATCAGAGTAAGTATGCTCAAGATATGATGGAAATCATATGAGGTGTATTGGTGTGAAGAATAAGTGTGAATAATGACTATAGCATGGTAAGTAATGAAGATTTACTATAAATAGTAAATAGAAAAAGTGAATAGGTATTTCATTTGGTAATTGTGTGAGTGTGATTGTGAGCTCTAGGTGTGTGAAGATGCCTCAAGTGAGAGCACCACGATTGAGTCGGTTCGAGATGGTGGCAGCAGCTGTGGCATCACATATGACAACAAAGCTAGTAAGTGTAAATGTTTTCAAAAAATGTGTTGAAATTGGTCATTTTTGGTGATTTTTTGTTAAAAAAAATTTTTTTTGATTTTCTTGGCATTTTAGACTTGGACAAGAGCGGTGAAGGCCTAATGACCTTCCAGACACAAGCCCAAGCATGGGCACTAGTGACCTACTCCTGGGTGCCCCAGTCCTGCTCCTAGGTGCCAGAGTCCCAGAAAGCTTGGGTTAAGCCAAGATTATTATAGATGTGAAAGTTGGTGTTTTTTTATGTTATAGGTAGGTGTGTTTGTATTTGTATGGTGTTCTAATGTCATGTTTTTTTTCATTTTGTGTTGTGCAGAGGGACATCCATTCAAGAGAGTTTCATGGTGGCCATCATTTGAGTACATTGTTAGGATTGGGGTTGTTAGATGAGGAGTGGGATGTTCTAGATCATGTCATCCTGTGACACATAGCGAGGATGGGGGATGTGCCCCATAATATGCCTATGCTCACAAATTTTTGTGAGAGGTGGTGTGCAGATACTTGCACCTTTTGGTTACCTACAGGGGAGATGATAGTGACTCTAGAGGATGTGTATCAGATACTGTGATTACCTATTATTGGTGAGAGGGTTCAGGTGATGGTCATGGATGATGCATAGAGATAGATGAGGGCCACTAGGTGGTACTTTATAGGGTCTCGAGTACATACAGAGGTCCATATTAGCTTGGATGCTATATTGAGGTCAGGGGTTCCGTGATTGCGGAAGTTCATTGTTATTGTGATTGCTTCATCGATTGCAGTCGAGGGAGGTGGTGTAGGCATCTTATATAAGATGCATGATATTTTCCATCATATAGAGGAGGATGGGACTAGGTATGCATGGGCACAATGTGTATTGGCCCATTTATACAAGGATTTGTATAGATTCACACAGGAGGAGCATGGGGGTGGTATTGGAGCTACGACATTGCTACATGTATGGGCCTATGAGCATATTTCTATATTGAGGTGGGTGGGTGGTCCATGAGGAGAGTGGGTGAGGCCAGACATATTTGTTGGGAGATGGGTAGGCATTCATGGTAGGAAGATGGATACATACACCTATAGAGTGATGATAGATCGAATGGGGCCCAAGGCCATGATATGGAGGCCATACTGAGACTATGGAGGATGGCTAGAGGATGTAGTGGAGTTACATTATATACGGCAGACTATGTGGTTAGAGGATCAGTTTCCAGGAGTGGTCAAGTTATTTCAGGTGGAGCACATATCACGACAGTTTGGTATGGCCCAGGATGTGCCCCCGGAGCCATATATATGGTTGAGGGCTATTAGGGCACCAAGGAGGGTTAGAGCTAGACCAGGGCCCACAGGAGTGTAGCTAGTACCTCCAGGGCTAGACGAGGTGATGTCGTGATAGAGCCAGTAGATATGGATGATGCGAGGTGTACAGAGGCCTACCATGCATGGTGGGCATCACATTGATGGGTGTTTTTGTTTCTAGTTTTTCATAGATGTGGTGGGAGCACCACTAGAGGGAGGAGTAGAGGGGAAAGCACATGCCCCCAGATAGTGTAGTAGTAGTGGTAGGAGAGCATGAGTATTTGTATAGTGATGTTTTGATGGTTGGTTATTTGGTTGTGTGATTGTTGTTGTTTTCTAATGTGTTGATCTATGGTTGTAGGTGATGTGTATTGGTCATTGATTATGGACACATCCATCCACATTGATGTGGAATGTGCCCATCGATCTACTCGTAGGTGGTGGTATGTTAGAGCGGTGGATGTGATTGTGGGTGAGCACATGCACTTGTTTGATCTAGTGGTGCTAGCAACAACTACATGTACAATGTTACTGAGTGAGTGAGATGAGGCATGAGAGGAGACATGATGAGCTAGAGAGGATGCAAGTGGAGGTCCCTAGCTCAGGATGTATTTATGATGATTCATGGAGTTACAGGGTCATTATGTGGAGTAGTCAATGGAGAACACACTATTGTGTAGGCAGATAGAGAGATATAGGGGCCATGATCAACGGTATAGATTGAGCAGGAAAGCTTCTATCTCTAGAGCTCCCACAGTGATAGATAGTGATAGCGATGATGAGATATGATCTATATGTACTCATGTATCATTGTATGAGGGATTTCCCCCTCAGTATTGGTGTTTTTGTAACTATGATGGTGATCAGTATTTATATATATGGACTATTAGGTGTATATTTTGTTGTACTTGATGTGTTGATGTGATGTGATGATGTGTTGATTATTGTTGATTAAATGTGTGATATTGCGATGATTGTTTTGTTAATATGATTGAAAATGCATAGTTGTTGATGATGAATGATGAGATATTGTATATAATTATGATGATGTATGTAGTGTAATTGTGATGTATAATAGATAAATGATGAAAAAGGTGTATGTATAAATGATGTAATAGAAATAATGAGAAAAGTGAAAGAATATGAGATGGTCGTAATAGTGTAGTGAATTGTGTTAGTATGATGAAGAGGGGGAGGAGAATAGCGATGCCCCCAGTGTGTAGATGATGAGGTTCATTTATATAATACCCCTCAACAGTCAAGAATGAACCGTAAAGTAAGAGTGTGTCATCGGGAAATGATATGATAGTGTACGCTAAGATAGATATATCGATAAATGTGTAGTTCAAAGTGATATGAGAGGTTCTTATTGTAACAGATCCCTCAATAGTCATGTAAGAACTAGAAGAACACATGAGTCCATCATTGGGGGGTAAGGTGATAGAAATCACCTACCAGAGACCAAGCCGACGTGGAGTGGTGGAAGCATGTGGAATGAAAGCAAACATGAGTGTATGAGCCAAACTGAATGTCATGTGGAATGGTGCCAATGATGGGTGATGCAGTAGTGGGAAGTGAAGATGTTGAGGGCTTGTGGAAGCCAATGTGTAGTAGCAGTATGACGGTGCAATGATGGATGAGATGGTGTAGCAATGGATGGATGAGATGGAGAGTGCATGAGAAACAACTTGTGGTGGTGGATGAATAATGACCTTAGTACTAGATGAAGTAGAAAAATCAACTGGAGTAACCACATGTTTGCGTGAGAGTGGATACATAGACCACTCACGAGAGAGAGAGAACCAAATGAAATGACACCCTTCTCTTCTAATTGTTGTAAGTGATCACGAAGGGCGTAACATTCATTATCACGATGACCATTGATACGATGAAAGTTACAGTAAGGTCTATCACATTGGCATTGCAAGTGATGAGGAGGATGATGTTGAGTAGAAGGAAAGTGAATCATACGCTTGTCAAGCATATCACACAATACATCATGAGGTCTAGCATGATGAGAAAAATGTAAAGGCTCATGTGAAGGAGATGCATAAGTATGAGGTGGAGCTTGATGTGGTGGAGGAGATAAAGGATGCTTATGTAATGGAGAAGATTTTTTTTGTTTGTGAGGTGGAGGAGATGGAGTCCTAGGAGGACATTGAACAGATGGAAGAGGAGAAGAACTAGGTGATGCAATAGTAGGAGAACTAGGAGGAGGATCTAGAATATGTGCAACAATGAGATCCTGTTCTAAATCAATGACCTTATAACACAAGAGTGTGAATGATTCACATGTATCATATTGCAAGTGTTCCTTTAAAGTAGGAATCAAGCCACAGCAGAAGATGAATTGCTTTTCTAGGTCAATGGGTTGGAAGACTAACTGATGCATGAAAAGCATTGAAGTGCAAAATATAATCAATGATAGGTTTTGTTTTGCCTTGATGTAAGCCAGGTAGATGATCATATGTGACCTTAGGGCCATTGTTAAAGATAAAGCATTGCAGAAAGGCTTCTTCCATCTCACAATAGGTACTAATAGATCCGAAAGGTAAATGAGTGTACCATTGGAGAGCGTCAACAGTAAGACTATGGTGAAAATATTTTAGCAATAATCGATCATTAGAATAAGAAGCCATAGCTAGACGATAATGCTTGAGATGTAAATATGGATTTCCAGTACCATCAAAGCATGTAAATGTAGGCATAATGAAATCCCTAGGAAATGTTGAATTGTGAATATTTTTTGGAATAGGGTTTCCATGCAAAGAATTGTTATCGATAGAAGCATAATAGGCTTTTATTTCTAATGTAAGAGATTGGACCTGAGATTGTAAGTGGCCAACAACATGCATGAGTGATAAGATGTCCTGTGGAGGAATGGTAGAAGATGGAAATAGTGTATTGAGTGGTTGCAATTTTCCATTATGAGTGATCATAGGAATGTCAAGAGGAGACATAGAAGATGTTGATGTTAATGGCACACTAGATATGGGTGCCAAAGAAGTAATAGGTGGTGAAGAACATGGAACATCGATAGAAAATGTAGGACTAGAATCTAAAACATCATTAGGAGATGATGTAATAGAAGGAGATGAATCATGCATGTTACTAGAGACAATCTCAGAAGAATATGAAAGCAGAGTGAGGGATTCACATTCAACAGTATGCAAAGAAGTAGAATCATGACTATCATGTGTCTCATCAAAATCAAACAAAGATTTAGATGCAAGGATTTCATTAAGTGTATCATCAACATAGAATGAAGGAGGAGGAGAACTAGTATGTGTGATGTGTCATGAGAAGATTTTTTAGAAATGGAGGAGTATGAGATGCAGTTATAGAATCATGTGAACTAGTATGAGAAACAGAATCATGCACATGTTTATTATCATCAAGATTAAGCATAAAGCATAATAAGATCATCATCTAGGTTCTCATTAGAAATAACAGAAGGTGGAGTATGGCTAAATGAATAACAAGGTGTACAACAAGTAAAGCTTTTTGGATCATCAACAATGCTAATGGTGGAATTATCAAAGCTAGTAGGCACATTACATTCACTAGCTAAGAGTTGCCTTTGAGTATCATATGGAAGAGTGACATTACGATATAGAGTGCTAAGTTCAGCTATGGTATCCTCATCATAAATAGGATTAATGCTTACATGAGGCATGACTAGCCTAGGAGGAGAAGAGCTATCCTTAGCCATTAGGGTTTTAGTGGATCCTAGGGCAAAAAGTTCTAAGCTACGGGTTCACCAAAATGATTTAATAAAATCTAAATATTTTATTTAAATCTAAATGTAAAGATCTATTATAAATGATATACAATGAAATATAAATGCTAAATAATTTATTCAATATCAACTATGAAAGGAAATGAGAGGGGTAAGGTACTTATTTTAAATTTCACTTATCCCGCAGTGAGTCTGGACTGGACAATATGATGAAACAAAAGCTTAGACTATTCACAACGAACCACAGAAAAATGCAGAAAAGGTAGAAATGGCTAGATCGGGGTGCCTGAAGAGGGACAGGGGTGCCCACAGGTGCCCAAGTACTGATTCTGGGAACCTGAGTCTGCAGAAAAGCTCAGGATCTGGTTTTGACAGTGTCACTAGGGATTTTTCACACTTCTTTCTTTTTGTCACTATAAGTATCAAACAATAATCGTCAGAGCTGTTGTAAACCTACAATGAACCCTCCCTCAAATAGACATCAAATCCTAAAAAAGAAAGATAAAATGAGGGGTTCAAACTGTCCTCAGCTGCCACAATGGTGGAACTTACAACTGAGCATTGCACTACATCTCAGACCCAATGTAGTTCTGTGTGCTTGTGTGTGCAATAGTGCTCCTAGGTCACCCTCATGTGCAATGACGCCAAGATAGTCATGAAATAACTAGATAAAATGCAAATGTGTGGATGGAATAGAATGAACTCCCCTTCCTATGCAGTGTGTATGCAGAGTAATGTGCCCAAATGCAGTCCCTTGCTCTATGTAGATAGCTAGCCCTTGATAAGAATTTTTTCCCATATAATGGTATGTATGTTGTGTTTATATAGGGATCTCTTGTTTTTAATTTCAACACTAATGACACGACATGCTGACTAGTACCTCGGGATATGAGAGGGAAAACTAAAAGACCGACCTCAAATGTCAAAAATAAGATCAAACATAAAGAGGACACATGCCCTAGGATGGACAGGAGCACCAGGTGCTAATGTCCAGTCCTGGGATGCTAGTGTCCAGAGACAAGTGACAACAAATGAGTGAAGACTGACAGACAGGGATCCATGTAACCTGACCAGAACTGTGTATGTGAGTGATAAGTGTAAAAGATAAAATCAACAAAAACCAACAAGACAAGTGGATGGACTATGGAATGGGTCATCAATGAATACTTTTCTTACGCAATATCCATATATAAAACAACATACTTGGTGGTATAGTAAATAGTAGTAATCTCGAGTTTTAGTCTTCTCCCTCTGAGTTTGCATTGTTTAGGTTTTGGTAATTATGGGATATAAATCCAACATATGGCATCGTGAGTTAGGTGTGTTCAAGTCCTTAATTTGATCTCAATGAGTAGTGTTGTGTTCACATGGTTATAGCCATGTTGATAACTTGTTTTGGTTCTCAAGCCTTCGTCGGAACAGGTCAACCCATGAGGTTGTTATGTTCGACTTGATCATCGGTTGGGAGTATGGTAGATTTGCGTTTCAACCACATAGAGATTATATTGATGGACTTATTAGTTGAGTTTACAGTTGGTGACATTGGTTGTGAGATGATTTGGTTACTAGGATCGATTGATCTAGTGTGTTGTCCATACCAGTTATGTAGCGAGTTGGCTAAGCCTAGATCCACCAAGTCTATATGTCAAAGCTTGATGTCCTAGACTCGTGAAGCTGAGTTAGAACATGACCTTTAGAAAAAACTTGGGAAATTATTTCCACATGCAATCATAAAGTTGGGATCTTCATATGGATTTATATACAGAAACCCCATATAATGTAATGTAAAGTAAAGGTATTTGGCAAGATTCCCCGTCTCTAAAAAAGAGTGGACGCCACTAGCTGTTGAGCCCGTAGCCAACATAACATGTGGGCCCCACATCGACCATTATCGAAGACCAAATGATACCAACCAAATTTTTACATGCTCATACTACCACTTTTCATTGTCCCATTTGTCCACTTGTCCCATGCTCACACCATGTCAGATCAGCTCTATGCAACCTGCACTTTTAATTTTTGTTAGTTGGATAATTTTTAGCAATACCATATCTTCTGGTACAATTTCCATTTTTTCCCCCATTCAAAAGGTGTTGGAAAATATCTTGATCGAGATCTTCTATATATAATCATTAGTTTCATGACTTTTAAAGACCATTTTATAAATTTGAAGTGAGGATCCTCCTGGATCACTCCCCCCTGTTGAGGAAATTTTGGACCACCAAAAGTTTTAGTTTTATTTTTACAATAAGTGAGGGTATTGTTCCCTCACTCTTCCAATTTCCATCCATTTTTCTTTTCTTGGATGCATTCCCTTTCAGACCCACATGAAGATATTCAACATCACCTCTTCAAAAAGTCCTCGTCCTCCTGTCAATAATAGTATCTTCCTGTAATTCATCCTAGAAACTTAGGAGCAAAGTCATCAACAAAAGGTACTTGAATAATCTCATCCTGATCAATGATCATGTGTGGCTCATACAATTTCAATTTTCAACATTTACAAAAAAATACATCTGCATATATGGTGGTAATTCTAATATGAAGACATTATTACCAATCTTCTCCAATATTTTGAATGGGTCATACCTGATTGGTTTAACTTTTTACCTTCACCTGTCAATATTTATTTTCTTAATATGAAGCCAAACTTGATCACCAACTTGAAAATGATGATAAACCTAATGTTGGTCATGCCTAGCCTTGTACTTTTCCTGGCTCTTTTCCAATATCTTGGACAACTTGATGTACCATCTGTATTTTTTGAATGAAATTTCTTTCCTTATCAACATTTTTGGTCCATCTACTAATGTGTCTTATCCAAAGGAAAAATTCCAAAGGTGACTTAGGAAAGTAACCAAAACATGTCTTCAAAAGGAGACTTTTGTGTAGAAGAATGAATGGCACATAGTTATAAGCATGTTACACGTAACACAAATGTTCATCCCAAAGTTTAGGATGTTTGTCTACAATATCCTTGGAGAAGATGCACTACTGTATGGTTGACCACTTCCAATTGTTTGTCCATCGGTTTGTGGATGAAAGACAATAATTTTCTTCAACTTAGTGTCCATTACATGTCCCATAAAGATGACCAAAACTTCCCAATAAATCAAAATCTTGATCAAAAACAATAGAAGTAGGTAGACCAAAATGAACCCAAACATTGTTGAAGAATAAATGTGCAGTTTCCTTAGCATGTTATTTGTTTTTTTGCAAGGCACTAAAATACACATTTTTCCAAATCTATCCACAACCATGTACAAATAGTCATGTTTTCTTTTTTTCATAGGCAAGCCCCCAAAAAATTCCATGGAAATACTTTCCCATGGCCTGGATTGGTATACGAAGTGGGGTATACAAACCCAACTTCCTATTACTAGGCTTACTTGTGGCACAAAGAATACAACCTTTAATATATTTAGATACATTTTCATACATCTGAGGCCAATAACAATATCTTTACAATTGTACAACTATTTTACCAACACCAAAATGACCAGAAAACAAGAGAAGTATGTGCTTCCCTAATCAAATGAACTCTTTCATCTTGTGTAATACATAATTTACTAAGATGATAAATAAATCATCATGTAAATGGTAGTTTAATTCTTCCACATATTTACCATGAGTTAGATCTTCATATACATCCTTAAAATCAACATCTCTAGCATATTGTTCCTTATAACTTTCATGAACTAGTAAAGGACTATGTTGTAAAAGAATAGATGCAACAACAAGAGGTCTAGAAAGCATATCAATCAACCTTATTTTGTATACCCTTTTTATACATAATCACTAAGATGGAATTGTTGAAAAATCCCATCCAACGAAAGTTCCTAGACTATTGTAGCTTGGATTGTGACTAAAGGTATTACAAAGGTTGGTGATCCGTATGGATAATTGTCTCTTTTCCCATCAAATAGTGTTTCTAATTTTTCACACTCTACACCAAAGCATACAACTCTTTATCATATGTAGGATAATTCCTTATCACTCTTGTGAAGGTCTCTGAATGGTAACAAACAAGTTTTCTTCTTTACATCAACACTACACCCATGGCATATTAACTTGCATCAGTTTCAATCTCAAATGGTTGATTGCAAATCAGGTAGTGTCAAAACTGGGTTGTACTTATCTTTTCTTTCAATGTGTCAAAGGCTTTTTGTACTTTCCTCCCCATCGAAAGACACATTTTCACGGTAGTCAAGGAATGCAAAGGAGCTGTAATCAATGAAAAGTTAGCAATAAATTTCATCCAATATTGGATTGCCCTAGGAAGCTTCTAACTTTAGTTGTATTAGTAGATTTGGGAAATTTATACAATAACTTCAACTTTAGAGGGATCAATTTTGAATTCACTACCCCCTACAACATAGCCCAAATAAACCAAAAATGTTTTACCAAATTCACATTTTAACATCTTTAAATATGGTTTCTCCTTTTGTAAAGTTTCCAATACTTTTTTAATGTGTTCAATGTGATCTTCCCAACTTTTATTGAAGATCAAAATATCATTTAAGTAGACATTCACAAAATCTTCAACGAATGGCCTAAAAACATAATTCATTTTCCACATGAAGGTGGCGGGTGCATTGCAAAGACCAAAAGGCATAACAAGCCACTCAAATAGACCTTGTTTAGTTTTGAAAGTTGTTTTCCAAATATCACCTTCGTTGATTCTAACTTGGTGATAACCATTTCTCAAGTCATAACTTAGTGAAATAAACAACATTTTTTAACTAATCTAATAAATCATACAATACGAGGAAGAGGGTAACGATTTTTCACCGTAATTTTATTCAATTCTCTCTAATCCACACACATCTACCAAGTGCCATCTTTCTTGGGTACCAACACAATAGGTGAACCGCATGGAGAAGTGCTTAGCCACATGACCCCTTTCTCGAGAAAATCTGTAACTTTTTTTTTGATTTCTTCATTTTCAACCATAGATAACCTATACACATGTCAATGTTAGGAAGAGGTGCATCCTACTATAGATGAATCTCATGTTATGTATTTATCATTTTGGAGGTAATCCTTGTGGCTTTGAAACACATCATCATAATTAGAAATAAATTTCACTATTTCATTTTTGTGTTTAGGATCACAACCTTCCAAATCCTTGGATTTAGTATTATCCTTAGCTTTAACAATCATGAGTACAAAATTCTTGCTTTGCATTCACAAGCCTCTTCATCTATCCTACATATACAAGTGACAAATTTGCTTTGATTTGATGATCTCTAACAAGGTATTCAATCCCATCCTTAACAAGACAAATAATTATTCTCTTCCCTATAGAAGATTTCTTTTCTATGAAAAAAAAAAAATAAGGAATACCAAGAATAATACCACAAATGTCAAGTGGAACCACATCTAACTCTACCTCATCAATAAATTTTGAGGTGATTGCAAATCTAAGTTTGCATGTTTTCGTGACATGTAATTTAGCATCATCACATACCCAACCCAAAGGATAAGGTTTTGGATGTGGTTTAGTTTTAAGTCCCAGTTTCTTAACACTTCTTCAAAGATGAGAGTAGCTTGAGATCCACTATAAAAAAGAGTATCAATTTTTGTATGTTTAGAAATAAATCTCTAATGTGGAATAACTCATTTCTCTTCTTTTCATGCATAGATTTAGAATTAGAAGTATGAAAATTAGTGCTATAAGAGGAAGAATATGAACCTTGTAAACCCATGGCAGTGATCTTGGTCTCATCGCCAAAATCAGATCCAAGATCTTGAACCTGCTGCAGTGGTCTTTTTGTTCACCTCCTTTCTTCAATCGTTTTGTCTTGAGATCTAGATGTAGATTCCAATACTTAACATATGTATGCCATTCTTTCTTACAATGTGAGAAAACATGTTTCTCATCCTTTGCTTTTCACTGTGGAAGTATGTTTTGCTTTACCCTTTCCTTTTTCTTTTCCTTTGTTTTCAGGATCGTTGTTTGCCTGATTTATTTGTGAAGCTTTCCTTCGTATTCTTACCCTGGCTTCAATTTGGGTAGCTTGGATACAAACTTCATCAAGGTTAGTGGGATTAAACATAAGCATGGTATTTTTTATATAAACTATGCAACCCACCAATATATTTCAAAAGAGTTTCTTGAGTATAAAGAGGAATGCCCAAAATTAATGCTTTCTTCCTAAAATCTTGACTGTAATATTGCATACTTTGACCCTTAGTTTACCTTATATTTTTCCAATCCATGGTAGCTTGTTGCATATAACCAAGTGGATAAAAGTGATTTTTTAAAAGGAAAAACAAAATCATCCTAAGAAGAAATAACTTTACCATATTTTTTCAGATCTTCCCAAGTCTTACTCTCCCACCAAATCAGTGTTGTACCACCCAAATGAAGAGTACCCAACTATATTTTTGCTTCCTTATCAACAATCCTTTGGACCTTGTAGTAAACTTCATTCTGCTTGATCCAATAATCCATTTTGTCTATGCATTAAGCTCTCCATTATAAATTGGCAATTCAAATTTAACATCAATTTTAAGACTGACAAAGCATCAAAGAAGAACCAAAGGTTTAGAAGGAGATGGAGGAGGTTTAGGAGATCCCTCATCTTTACCTTTGTCCTTACCATTACTTTCTTCTTCTATGTTTTACCTTCCATTCTTTGTCTTTGTTCTTGATATAGCTCTTCCACCATGCTCTTCATTTTCATTAATGCCTGATGGAAAGCCATTTACTCGTCAAATATTCTAGGACATCCTCTAGGAGAGTCCATGCCTTCACTTGAAATTACACATTTTGAGCCAATTTTAGTATTATATTCTTCTAGTGATCCTTCACCTTGCCTAGATTTTGACTTGGCAAGGATTCAAAATTGTACTTGCAAATCTAAAAAATCAATGTTAAACAACACTTAATCAGCTGCTCTAATACCAAACCGATTCGAAAAGCATATTTAAGTGATCCACTTATCAAAATTTTATCTTTCGTCTACTTAAAAAATCAAATCTCAATTTCTCCTCAATTTAAAAAATGATTGAAATTAGCTTGAAAATAAACAAAACTATTAAAACAACGAGCAACGAGAGAAAAATTGATAGTGGAAAACAAAACCCAAGTGTTAGTAGAGTTCACCCAAATAGGATACATCTTTGGGTTTGGCTAAGTTCCCGAACCGATCAATTTCAATGTAAAAATATTAAAATACAATGAAATTTTACATTAAACAACTCTTTAGTCTGCAACAATAGTCCCTACTCATCCTCTAAGATGATCTGATCAATTCTTCAGTTGCACTCCTAAAACAAAAACACTCTGAAATAACTCTATCTTTATTAACAAGCTCCTGTGCAGTCCAACTTAACCCTTTAAGTCTAGGTGATCTTTTTTCAGAACACTTTTGAGATCCTAGCTCATAAGCCATGCACCTCATCTTTTACCCAACCCGCCCAAGTTTGAGCTCTCTCCCAGGATTTTCAATTGTTTATTTTGGAAAAATATGATATATTTATCCCACATTCACCACATGTAAGGGAGTTAGATCCTTGAAATGGCTCAGCATGTAGTGTTGTTTATGTGACTGTGACCACATTTAGACTTGTTTTGTTGGGCTTGCCACCTAACTCATTGTGCTAACTATTGGTTGACAAGTTAGATTATGGCTTGGCCATATGGATTTTTTTGGTTGAGCTCGATGGTTAACTCTGAGAAATTTGATGACTTGGATATTGAGGTTGCTCAACCACCGAGTTGTGTAGTGAGTTGGCTCACCTAATACCTATCTTTGTCAAGCTCGGTGCCCAACTTGTCAAGTTGGCTAGAACATGACCTTTGGAAACTTGGGAAATTTGTCCCACATGAAATGTAATGTGGTCTTCAAATGTGTTTATATGTAAAACCTAATAGATTATAATGTGAAGACAGGCTAAAGGGTCCCCCTCCTGAAAAAGAGTGGACCCATCGATTGTTAAGCCCCTAGTTGGCATACCATGTAGACCCCACATCGACTGTTGAATACTAAAGGCTACAAACCAAATTTTTGTGTGATCAAACTGAAACTTTTCATCATCCCATTCATCTACTTGTCACGCTCACACCATGTCACGTCAGCTCTGGGAAAGCTACATGAGCTTTAATTTTTACCTATTGGAGATAAACTTTAACGGACCGTATCTCTTGCATACGACATATGTTTTTCCCCACATTTAAAAGGTGTTGGAAATCTATTATCGATATCTTCCATATAAAATCATTTTCATGACTTGTGTAGACCATCTGATCAATTTGAAGTGATGATCCTCTTAGATTGTTGTATAACATAATAGGCACATAAAAATAAACACTTAAAAATTCAAGAGGTTTGTGAACATTAATTTTAGTAGTTACATAAAATTTGTGACATATTTTCAAATGTTATGGTATTAAAAAATAAATAACCCTTTTATATGGTATTGAAAATACCTTAAAACAAAACACCCATATATATAATCTTCAAAATGTGTATCAATCATTCATGACATTTATATTAAACGTGTCATTGCCAATTTATTAAGTATGAGAAAGTACTAGTGAATGACACACCATATTCAAGGCAAGGGACCTCTCTTTCAATAGCCATATAATCCTCCAATCTACGTGGAGGTACCTATCCTCTCCTACCCTTTTGAAAAGATTTGACCATTTTTTTCTTTTTCTTTTTGCTTCAAAATGAAGCCATTAAATTCCATCACTATCAAAAATGGGAAATTGATCATTGTTTTGGATTGATATGACAACAAATAGCCATTTGATTATTCCATGAGAGTATATATGGACGATGGAATGTGGTTACATGACAATAAAATTCACTTGAGATTTTTGTACAAACTAGTGTATACCTCCACACCTCCTTCTCCACATATGGAACCTACATCATTATGCAAAGAGGATCGAATGAAGGAGGCCTTGCATATTTTTCACCAAATACCTATTGAATTTAGAATTTATGGTTATGTATTAGAAGTTTTTTCCACCACGAAAGAGATTTCAAAACTCAAGAAAATACATGCACATATAATGCTTAATGGTCTCAGAATAAAACCTTTTTAGAAACCAAACTTGTTTGGATATATTGTCACTGTGCTAATCTGGTAGTCACACTAAAAAAATCAACAAAATTTTTGACCTTTGGTATGCTTATTATGATTGTTGATGCGTAATCACATCACCCCTGATTGTTTGCAACTCAATAGATTTAAACTGTCAGTGTGATTGCATAACATGGAGCTTTTCCCAAAGTGTGCGACTTCACGATCAGGAAATCTCTTTGGATGAAAGTCGGTTCATATTCCTCTATTCTGATACACACACTCAAATTGTAGAGGATCTATCCTAAAATCTACTCTAACTTGCCAAGGACATAGGGTTGAAAAGGGTTGCAAGAAATTAAACCTAAGCTAAAGGAGGTGATGCACCAAAAGGAATGTTGAACACCTGCTTTGCATGGAGATGAAAACCAATAAGTTTGAAGGGGATGAATACACACCTCAAATCAACCAACTTGTTACGAATTCATTCACCATTAAACACAGACCATTAAATATGTAACACAATTTAACATGCACAGTTAACCAAAATTGCAATGAGAGATCAAGAGAATGCAATGAACACAAGAGAGGATTGAACTTTATCCATAGACTTATATTATTGCTCCACATATTTGATACAATGAATTACAATGGCCAAGAGGCACTAATTTTACATTACAACTTGAATGGGAGGTTTGAACTCCACAAATTCACTTACTGACAAGAGAAGAAGGGAGGGTGCAAAGCAAGATTATCCAACCTTTTGAAATGAGCCTCTCCTTACAATATATAGGAAGGATGATAGAAAGGGAGAGAGAAGGAATTCGAAATCTTACTTCAACCACCCAAAAAATGCATTAAAATCACCTGTAACAATGACAGGTGCCACTGCAAAACCCATGCCTCCATATACTTTTCCTTGTTGGAGAAGAAAGGAAGCCCATACCTCATCATTTTGGTAGGTGAGAAATATGGAAACATCTTCTAAAATGGAGGTATATATTTATTCATTTTTAAAAAATTAGTCTCACTAAAATTAAGAAAACTAGTTGTAGTTGTGTAGAGGACACTGAGGGCTTTCCAAAAAGTTTTATTTTGTGCAAATTTGAGCTTCCAGTCAAAAGTTATGGCCATCTAAAGATGAGGGTGCCATACTGCAATAAATGCCAGTGGTGATCTCTGCCATTTCAGACTCTGAATTTGCATTGCAACCTTCGAAATCTAAAATTTCAGACTTTCGGGATTCGGGACTTCGGGTTTTTAGATTTTAGAGTTTAGGTTACTATTCATCACTCAAGTTGGATTGAGATTTTTGAAATGTCGAACCTTCGAAGTCTGAAATTCAGACTTCAGACTCCCAAACCATGTTGCGTGATACTATTCATCATTTGAGCAAAAAGTTCTGAAATTCCGAAGTCTAAAATTCAGACTTTGAGTTTTGAACCTTGTACTTTTCAGGGATTTGGGTTTTGGGATTTTGGGGGTTTCAAGGCTTTTGGGATTTTAGGGATTCAGGTTTCGGGGTTTTAGGTTTCAAGGTTCTAGGATTTTTAGGATTTTAGGTTTCGAGGTTTTAGGATTTCGGGGATTCAGGTTTCAGGAGTTCGGGGTTTCAGGGGTTTCAAGGTTTTCTGGATTTCAGACTTCCTAAAATCCCCTGAAATCTTAAAAGCTTGAAGTCTGAATTTCAGATTTCAGGTTTCAGACTTTCGACTCCCCTTTTTTGTGTTCCTTTCCACCGAGTCCCCGAATTTCGCTTTGGCCTAACTCCGAACGACCCCACCTCCGAAGTCTGAATTTCAAACTTCAAAACTTCTTCATTTCCCAAACTCCTCTTCAATGTACTCGTCCCTCTTCAACCTATTTGACCAATCCTAAAATGTGATCTCGCTTTGCTGAATCGATCCCTCATTTTCTCTCTATGGGGTCTTATTTGTCCAATTTCACCCGAGGGGGCAAATTGGATGACACTGACCTTTGGTGATTCACTCAACTTGTCATTGATTATAAATAACCAAACAATTTGGACCACTAATGCATTGTTGTGTATCAGATGAAATGGACATGACTCCAATTTGGAAATGCCTTTAGCACAAACATTTTTTATTAATGGTAGATGAACTTAACATGGATGCACCACTTCTCTAGGCTTAAAAACTCTTTTTGCGAATAAACAAATGGACTTAAAAATTATTCATATGCCCAAGACATCGTGATTTTTTTATTGGATTCTCCAAACAAGAAGAAATTTTTCCCTGTGACAATTAAATCGATTCAAAATTTAAGGTCAACCTTTTTTATTGATGTCTCACACTATTACAATCTACTAACACCCCTAACTGCCATTATATGTTTTTCCTACCAATGTAAAATTATAATTTGATTAATTGTTCTAAAACCAAAGAAAAGGGTGACATATAAGGTTTATAGGTATCTTGAATATCGAAAGATTTTATGATAGTGGTCGGGATTTAATAAAGGAAATGTATATTGGCTCCCATAAGGAGGCTTTTATTGGGTGTAATCATGCTAATTTTTTTAATTGAGTCATCCCCACCTATTATGAAACATGCTTTCGATGTTGTTTTGGATCTTATCTATCATGTTGTAAGGGATCTCATTCTTAAGTATTTGTCTCATATCTCTAAGACCCTCTTTTAGTCCAAAGATGCAAAACCACAATCTAATGTGGGATCTATGGCTTCACCGAAAGGGTGTAGATCGAAGGTGGTAATAGCGAGGTTGGAAGTAATGAAAATGGTGAAAGATGGATCACAATGGATAATGGGGAACCTCATATCTCAAAGAGGTAGAATATTAGTAGCTACACACAATGAACTTCCCATCCCTCTTATGTTTTTTCTGCAACATTTGTGTCACCCCATATTTCAGTGGAGGTGTGATGATCCATTGTTGATTTGTTGAGTTGTTTCAACTAAGTTCTATTCTATTTGATTTTGGTGTTTGTCACTATTGTTGGTCTATTAAGTGATTACATTGGATCTTTGTAATATTTCATGGGTTGTTATTGTTGTTGTAGAAATTTTTGGGGATTGACCCCCCTGCTATGTCCCAAAGCCAGTTCAAATCTTTGATCAAAAGGGTTTCTCGGTTGATAGCTCCGATTAGAAGTGTTTACCCTCTATCAAAAAATAATGCAAATACATGCCCAATAATGACACACAATTGACAATTTTTTTGTGATAATCAATTTTTTTTTTCTAAAGCGCTTTAATCAAGATGACATACAAAGTGTCTGATGTTTTGGACAAAATGGATAGACGGCCTAAAAAATTACATATGTGTTCACGTAGTTCTAGTCTTTGAAAACCTCACTCAAATTTTTGTGCTTTCACACTAGCCATATACAAACCAAAAAAAAATTCCTTGTCTTAATTAGACAAAAATACATGAAAAATAAGGAAAGCAAAATATATTTTATAGCATAACCAACTTAATATTCATTAAGCCCCTAAACAGTAACAATGTTGAAAAATAAAATACCTCACTATTAGATTAGCTCCAATAACATGCAAATAAGTGGCATGCGGTGTATGTTTATACTAATAATTTAATAAATGCTCTAATGATTAATTTATTTCTTCTATGATATTTGCAAGTGCTTAACATGATTTTAATATTTAATGCCTACTGTACTTATGATTTATTTTCTTGTTTTTCTATGTATAAATGACTTAGAATTCCTTTGTATTTATAGAAACATTGATTTCAATTTAAGACCCTATTGGTACCAACACGACTAATCTCTAATGGTCAAAATTTGAAAAAGAATAGACCATGAAACAAACACAATCAATCCTAAAAGGGGCTCACAAAAAGGTTTCACGAGCATCCAAACATCCCAGTAGGACTTAAGAGCATACTTTTTTTTTGAAAAGGGATTAGAATAGGGGGAATAAGAGGGATAACATCGGACTTAAAGTGAGTTGAGAGATGGTCTATAAACTGTTAAAAGTTAACAAAACACACTAATAATGCCTAACTTAGATCCAATAATTGGAAAACACAAGAGCATACTAAAATCATGTAATTTAGCAACTAATTAATGCATAAGGAACATTTTTAGGTGTGAACATTTTACCCCAATTTGACGTGTATGCATGAACATACATATCAAAGTAAGAAAAAACATACATGGTATGAATACACATTTTTGTACACCTGGAGCACCAGAACAAAATCTAGTATACTTAAGAATCAACAATAATGTAATTTTTTTTTATACTTGCATGAGTAAGTTCCAAATAATAATTTGTTAAAATATGAAAAATGAAAATAATATACTTAATTTTAGAAGTAAATAGTAGGAAGATAAGCACCTAGTGATTATGGGAATAACTAAAGTAATTTGAGTACCTCCTATATAGGGAAGCATTAAATGAAATTTGAGATATTATAATTTTGAAATAGTGATACACGTGACCTAATCACATCTACATTAATAGGATGAATGAGATGTATACCCCCTTTAAGGTTTGGGATGAAGCTCTGAAGTGTACTTCTTAAACAAAAGGGATTAAATGCACCATGTATAAGATAAGATATGAAATCAATGATATGTGTCATATATGTATAACCTTAGTAGCGTGAATGTTATGATTAATGTGTCCCTTACGTAATTATGATACAATAAATGTAAGCATAGGAATAATGTGCCCCATGTGGTCTGAATTATAGGCAATAAAACGTGGAAAACAAATCACCCCATTATGGTCTCATGATATAAGAAATATAACATCATCATAAAAAAGATATAACATTGCAAAGAATGAGTATAAATTTTGTTCCTAGTGGATACATTTAGAGTATTTTTTTTATTGGTAAATGATTTTGATCGAAAGCTGTGAACCAGAGGGTTAGTGGGGCCCCACCCTACAACAATGTCCTTAGACAAGATATTACAATGAAATCAACACAAACTACGACCACAAAAGCCCACACCAACAATGCAATATTTAACTGCCACCATTATTTTTAGAGCCACTAGTTGTTGTCAATGCCAATGATGTAAATACTGCCACCATTGATAACCACCAGTTGAAGTAACGAGCCGCGGCCATCGGTGATGCAACTCCCCGCCACCACCGATAACCGTTGTAACCTACCGATGATGTAACTCCCCACCACCATCGGTCCCTAATGTCCGTCCGAGCGAATGAACTCAATGAGAAGGAAACTTGGGTTGATGATTACAAACTACTTGTAACTCACCAATAGCCCAAGACCTTGAGCTCATGGATACATTATAGTATTAAAGGTGAGATATACATATATTTTGCATGATATGGATCATGAAAACATAAGATATTAAACATTTGAGTGTGAAAATCATGGCAGAAGACATGTCAAATATATGATTAAACATGAAACAAACACTTTAGACAATATAGCCACACCAAACACATAAAAGGTACATCAATCATAATGAAAACAAATCAAGCACACTAGAGACACATCATTCCTAATAAATGATAATTCATAATATATGGTAATACACATAGTACTCACTTGAAACATTTAAGTATAACAAACATGATGAATAAATTTTAAACACCTAGGAAGCATACAACCAAATCTAATGTGTTTCAAAGTTACAAATAGACATATGAAGCAATAGAAATAATTTCAAGCATGTGAGACACATTTAAATACACATTATGGACTTACAAACACATTAGGTAAAATAGAATGCAACACATTAATACGATAAGGTATGCTAAACCTAATGTATATATATAAAATACATAAAGTTATGTATCATGTGAGAGAAACGTATAATAAAAATGCTCTTTCTAAGAACAATTTGTATTGAAACAAGGATATTCCCCCATATTACCCCCAGAATTGACATCTAGAAAACATGGCATGTGCCCCCCCAACCTATTGTGAAGCTATAATCATGAACCTAAAACATGTTGAAAATAAGAATTACATCTCTATAAACCATCTCATTAGTGACATAGTTGAAAATAATCAAGTAAATCTCCCATATATGGTGCATATGATTATTTAACATGGAGCGTGTACCCCTAATATAATCATAATACATCATGTTATTTTAATGTTAGAAGGCACGTGAATTTTTGAACATATGCAATAATCATATCATTTTATGCCAAATATATGAGAAATTCTTATAACCCAAAAATGAAATCCATGGAATATATGTGAATCAAGTCTTGTGTAGTTCATTATATTTGAGTGAAGTTTTGATCCCCCCACACTCTCTCTATATATGCACAATCAATGTGACTATAGGATCATTCTCTTGGCATAAGACACTTAACAATGGGAAACTTCATATCATGATAGAGTACATACTCGATAGGAGGGTCTAGGGTTATTGTAGTGTACATGGGAGTGGCTTAGGACACATATGCCTCGAGTAATAATAATGTCTAAGTGTTCCCTCTTGTTAATGCCTTAGGAATATATGAATTTTATGGTTTTATTTATATAGGCGTCTCTACGTGAATTTATAATGTAAGTGGAGACTATAATTTAAACATAGGTTGACCTCATGATGTGTCTAAATAGAAGACTGTTTTGGTAGAGGAGGACAAAATCAACCATTGGATCTTCCTTGAGACTAAATTGGCAGTCCTAATTTTATCCCTTTCCCTAAAATTATGGGAAAATGTCAAAATGAAGAGATATGAGTTTGCATAGGTGTATTAGGTGTCTCAACAAACTAAAAATGATTATGAGAGTGTCTACGTGAAATTTTGTTGCAATATTAGTGGTGCAATGATCAGCTAAAAGAAGTAAAATAATACCAAAAGGAGCCTAAAGTGTAGTATGGTCCCAAGTGTCTCGATACGTGTCAAAATAGATGTCGTTAAATGCCTTATACCAAAATTAGGGTGCCATACTACAAACAATAAATTTAATTATTATAATTTTTGTATGTGTAAATGAACTACAATGCTTGTGTAACTATAGGAAATTGAATTAAAATGAAGACCATATTTGCACCAAATCTAACGTCTAATAGTTGAAAATGTGAAAAAGATGAGACAAGTGTCGTTAAAAAAAGATGGAAACATAGTAATGTACAAAGTATTGGGTTGCTCTAGACATAAATCTTGCAGAGGAGAAACAAGGTAGAATGGATAAGGGAACATCTAGAAGGTTTTGAAATAAGGTGCACAAGCCATGATCAAATTTTGAAAACATTTTCAATAAGACCTAATTTGGGTTGATAATTGACAAACACGCAAACATCTTAAAACCATGCAAGTTAACAATTAATAAATACACAAGGGGCATTTTTAGGTGTCCATGGTAGCATGCATGCAATCACTCTCCCTATTTTAAAGAGGGCATGAAGGAAGTGACAAGTAAAATAAAGAAATGCATTTCTAGAAGGGAATTAAAGCAATGAAGATGACAGTGGTGGTATGAAGACAAATTACAAACATGAATAAGGTATAGAAAGATATTTTTATTTCTACTGATGTAACTTAACTTGTGGAAATTCGAGAGGAAATTTTTGACATCATTATTCCTTAACGAATTTAACACTCGATTATGTTCATTATCACGTATAGTATCCACTTTTGAAGTTCATGAAAATATCAGTTAAATAATATAGTGGTAGTGATGAAATTGTAGTATGTAGCATAAATCATGGTAGTTGAAGAGGAAAATTTCAACATCATTATCCCCTTCATAACCCTTAAAACTTGACACCACATGCTATTACTCATATAATATTATCCTTTTAAAATTTAAGAAAAAATCATACATTGTCATCAATGGGATTTTACTAACGACATAAATTGAACCAATTTAAGAAGGAAACTTCAACATCATTATCCCCTTTCCATAATCTTAAAAATTGTCTACCACCCATTACTACTTCCATGATATTGTCTTCTAAAAGTCAAGATCTTGAAGGATGTGGAGAAAGGGCATGAAAACCTCTCAAATTTCTCTAACAATATTATGGCCACCCTTGCAACAATTTCAAGTTAATTCAAGTATCATTTGAGATTCATAATATGTGTATGCACATATAATACCACCATATACTTCCCATACACTAATTCTACATAACTAAGTAAACATAATATATTATATTTCAATAAAAATGCACATAATTTATCCCCCGTGCATATGAGATTTGAAAACATTTTTCAAATTCATTATAAAAGAGAAACCCACATCCTTTACATCTCAATGGATTGTCCATCTACCCATAACAATTCCCACACACCACATTTTCATTGTTTTCCCCCTCTCTCTACCCATTAATAATTCTTTACATCACATGGTTCCTCACAAATTTACAAACCCTTATCCTCACCATGTCTAAACCCAACACCTATCATGATATCATTTTTTATTTAAAATGCCAAATCGTATTATACCTCCTTCACCCACTAGGCGTCTTTAGGTGAATTTCTAGCATAATCCGGTCCTATAATTTAAATATGGGGCAACCTTAGAATGCGTTAAATTTGGAAAATGATCATTTAGTAGAGTATGAAAAAATTAGTCACCAAATATATCATAGGACAAAATTTAGGAGAGTGGATGTTGTCCCTTATCTAAAAGGATGGGAAATGTTTAAAATGGAGAAATGTGAGTTTATAAAGGTGTCTTGAGTATCCTAACCGAACTGGAAATGATTGTGAGAGTGTATGAGGGAAAATCATAGGAAATAAAATTAGTATGAGATCATGTGAAAAGAGGTTTAATGATATTAAAAGGATCCTAGATTATACTAGTGGTCCAAGTGTCCTAAGATGTGTCAAAATGGATGTTGCTAAGTGCCTTGTACCAAAATTATCCCACTGCACAATGAATAATAAAATGGATTATCTTGACTTTCTTATGTGTTAATGATCTACAATGCTTATGTATTTATAGATAATTGATTTCAAATTAGGACCCTATTAGGGCTAAAATTGACATCATCAGTCAAAAAGATAAAAAATATGAAACAAGTGTCATATGGGAAAGAGATTGAAGGGACCACAAGTAAAGAGTATTGGGATGATATGGACATAAATCAAAAGGAGGGGAAATGGGGGTAGGAGTGATAAGGGGGAATTTAGAGGGTTTGAGGAGAAGGTGTAGGTGTGGGAGCCATAAAAACATGAAAAGTGTACCGGTAACACCTAATTTTAGGTGATGATAAACAAGTACACAAACATCCTAAAATCATGTATTTTCACAACTAGTAAATGGTTGAGGAGCATTGTTAGGTGTCTACGGTAACATGTTGATGCAGGAGAATAACTTTTGATCTGACCTAGATTGTCTTGAAATTTTCCAGGGTGTTATATTTTGATCAGTAATATAGTCACGACCGACTTTCCACGAAGGTTAGCTACTATTTTGACATATTTTCGGGGCCGAATTCCTTTGTCTAATGGTCTAAAATTGGCTCTAAACCTTTTTTTGGTTTTGTCTATAACGTGGAGTTTTAATATCTTTTACTCTTCTTTATAGAATAAGCCAAGATTTGGCATAAGCCTTCATTTATGAAGTCGTATTTTATATGCAAAATTGGGGACCCATCCGAGATGTTTTACTAATAGGTGTTTTTTTTTACTATTTTAGGATTTCTTAGCATTTTAGGGTTTTTAGAGCTAATGGAAATTAAAAGGAATATTGTAACATTGTAAAATATTAGTGTGGATTCATGAATGAGATAAAAACTTTTTTAAGCTTCTAGAGTTTTTACAAAATTGTGTGTGTGTTTTAGAGGCATTTCGACCTCTTGTAGTTAGATCCACATCAATTGGTATCAGAGCGAGAATTAGATCTCACGGAAACGCTGAAGGTAATATATGTATAGTACATTTTTTTGTGTGATTTATTACCTTTATTTTATATAAGCATGCCTAGATGCGGGAGACGAGGTCATGCCCAGATGAATAGGCATATGCAAGAGCTACAAAGACAAGTTGTTGAGATCACAAGAGAAGCTACCCGCCTTAGATGGAGACATGCAAATGGGGATGCATACCTAAATAATGATGCTGAAGAATTACCTCCTTTAAGGAATGAAAGAGGAGATGAATAAGAAAATGAGAGAAATGAAGAAACATTGAACGAGTGACCGTTTGAGGAGATATTGAATAGCTTTAGAGGGAAAGAAAGATGACATCAAGATTAATGTTCATGATTATGGTGGATGGTTACAATCAAAGGAGTTGATTGACTAGTTGAATCACATTGAAAATTCTTTGAGTGGAAAACCCTTTCATAGGATAAGAAGGTTAAGTTTGTATGCACTAATTTGGTCAGACATGCATTGATTTGGTTGGATTACCTCTAAAATGAAAGACAAAGGAAATGAAAGGACGAGATTTGAAATTAGAATACAATGTTGAAGAAGTTGAAGGAAAAGTTTCTTCCTGTAGATTATGCCCAGACACTATTTTTGAAGGTTTCAAAACCTAAGACAAAATGATCTCAACATCGAAGATTATACCAATGAATTTTACAAGCTATCAATCCATGTGGAACAGGGAGAGTCTGAAGAACAAAAGGCTATAAGGTATGTAAATAGGTTGAGTTATACCATACAAGATGAATTGAGTATGCTCTGGATCCGTAGCTTAGATGATGCTTATCAACTTGCATTGAAATTAAAAGAAAAACATAAGAGGAGTAATTTTAGAAGAGGAGTGAAGAGAGGACCATCATCATCTTCAATGAGAGGGATATGTAGATTTAATTCCCTAAAATGGGAATCCTCTAATGCAGAAGGGCAAGAAGAATTTGGTCAAGGCCGTGGTAACTACCAAAGAGGTAGTGGTTTGAAAAAGGAAGATGATATGATGGGGGATGGGGTTGTAATATTCCCTAAAGGTAGTATACATGTTACCAATGTGGTGAAGAAGGGCACAAAGCTTTTGAGTCTCTGCACTATCCTACATAGGATAGATGAAAAGTGGAACAACCACGAGTAAACTTGTTTGAAGATGAAGAATAATAGGAAATGGAGGTTGTTACAGACTTGAGTGAAACCCTCGTGATAAGGAGGACGTTGATTTTCCTAAGGAAGGAGAAAGAACACGATAGTGTCGGTGCTGATTCTTGTCCACGAACAAATATCTTTTGAATAAGATGCATCTTTGGAGGGAAGGATGCAAAATTATTATTGATGGTGCTAGTTGTGAAAATATGGTCTCAAATGTGATGGTTGATAAACTCAATTTGAAATGTGACACACACTCCTATCCCTATCACATATCATGGTTTAAGAAAGGGAATAAGGTAATTATAAAAAAATATGCCTGATAAAGTTTTTGATTGGGAATACCTACATTATGAGGTGTGGTGTGATGTCATCCCAATGGATGCATGTCATATATTACTAAGGAAGACTTGACAATATGATAGAAAGGTTACACATGATGGAGGGAAGAATACTTATAATTTTGGGAAGGATGGTGTAAAGGTGGTATTATTACCCTTTAAGGAAGAAGATAAGAGTGATATATTATTGATTGCAAAGGAGTTTTCTATAGAAATGGAAGAAGTTGGTTGGTGTTATGCATTGATGGAAAAGAAGGTAGAAATAGAGGCCTTTGGTATACCCGTTACGACAACAGAGGTATTAAAAGAATACATAGATGTAATACTGGATGAACTACTAGATGGGTTACCTTCAAAGAGGGATATATGACACCATATTGACTTGATCCCAGGATCAACCCTTTCAAATCAAGTAGCCTAGAGGATGAGCCCGAAACAAACTGAGGATTTGAACAAGAAAGTGATAGATCTAATAAAGAAGAGGTTAGTGAGAGAAAGCACGAGTCCATGTGTAACTCCAACACTATTGAATCCTAAAAAGGATAAAAAATGGAGAATGTGTGTGGACATTAGAGCATTAAATAAAATCACAATTAAGTATCAGTTCCTCGTTCTAAGATTAGATGATATGATGGATGTGCTAGTTGGAGCCTGATATTTTAGTAAGATTGATCTGTGATGTGGCTCCTACCATATCTAAATTCGTGAAGGGGATGAATGGAAAATGAATTTCAAAACAAGAGATGAGTTGTACAAGTGGATGGTGATGTCATTTGGGTTATCTAATGCACCTAGTACATTCATGATGTTGATGAAAAAAGTACTACAAGAATATAATGGTAAGTTCATTGTTGTTTATTTTGATGATATTTTGACATTTAGTAGGACAATGGAAGAACACTTGTTGCATTTGAAATTGGTGTTAGAATTGTTATGAAAAGGGTGTTTGTATGCAAACTTAAAGAAGTGTAGATTTATTCAGAAAATTATGGTTTTTTTGGGGTTCGTCATCTCAAAGGATGGGGTGAGGATGGATGAGGAAAAATTGAAGGAAATTTTGGAATGGCCTAATCCAAGGAATGTGACATAGGTTCATAATTTTGATGGTTTGACAACTTTTTATAGGAAGTTCATAAGGATTTTCAGTAGGATTGTTGCACCATAACAAAGTGCACAAATGGAAAGGAGTTTATACGAATAAAAGAAACAACAAATAGTTTTGAATTGTTGAAGAATAAAGTGTCTTAGGCACCTACTTTGGTATTGCCGTATTTTAACAAGGTCTTTGAGGTTGATTGTGATGCCTCACATGTTGGGATTGGAGCAGTACTAAGTTAAGAAGGATGGCCTGTAGCATTCTTCAGTGAAAATTTGAATAAGGTCAAGAGGAAATATTCTACATATGATGTGGAATTTTATGTTATTTTTCAAGCATCAAGGCATTGGAGACATTACTCACAAGCTAAGGAATTTGTACTCTTTATTGACCATAAAGCATTGAGGTATGTAAACACAAAAGAAACCAAATAATCAATATGTAAAGTGGGTTTCATTTTTGTAAAAATATACATTTTCCTTGAAGCATAAATCGGGTAAACAAAATCAAGTTGTTGATGCCTTGAGTAGGCGTGTGACATTGTTGATAACAATGGAAAATGAAGTCATAGGGTTTGAGGTAGTTAAGGAATTGTATGAAGGTGATCCAGATTTTGGTAATGTTGTGGGACAATGTAAGGAACCTACAATGGGTTGTGGTTATTATGATTATTTGATGCATGATGGTTATTTATTCAAGGGAAAGCAATTGTGCATCCTTGTTAGTTAATTGAGAGAAAATATTATAGGAGAGTTGCACAATGGGGGTTCGGCTGGACACTTTAGTATAAGTAAGACAACTGATCTAGTGGTAGAGAAGTATTATTGACTGAAGGTAAGGCGAGATATAAGTAAGATCATATCAAGATGTCGAGTGTAAGAAGGTTGATTCATGACAATTGATAATTCACACTACAATTATTAAATTTTTATCTCTTTAATGACAATTTTAAATGTATACATCAACGACTCTAAATGATGTTGAAAAAATATAACACATATACTTATGTTTTTGAAACAAAAGAAAAACATTTTTAGCTTGTTAAGACATTTCTATTTGGCCAAAGAGATGTAAGAAGGTTGTAACACTAAATTCTCAAGTATCATGATCTTCATTTGTTTGACTAACATCTTTCTTGCAGTATGGATAATAGTTTCCCCCTACTTAGAAACCTCTCTTTGGGTGCACTACCTTTACCCATACTCAACAACAATCTACATCTAGAGTAGAGTGACCTCACAAAGTCAGTCCCCTCTAATTATTACCAATATGGATGGTATCGAAAAACCTTGTAAATTGACTCTTATGATGTTGGAATTTGATACTAATAGTTTCAAAAATGGTTTTTGTCACAACGTCTTCACATTTCAAAATGTGAGCTTTATAGAATTTTTTATTCCCTACTATTGTTATTCACATCAAACCAAATATTAATTGAAATGTAAATCACATACACAAGACCAATTACTAACCGCCAGATTTTATATACCCACATCGAACCAAATCCATCAACAAAGTGAAGGCTAAAGTGACAATCAATTTGAAACCATAGTTGTGTGCTAAATAATTCAAAGTTCGAATCACATCTAAGCTAAAGTGTTAATTGCTACTATTTGAAAGGTAATGATAGATAACTCCCATGTGATTCCAAGAAATAGTGACAATATTAATGTTCATTAAAGCAAAATTGGGAAATCATAAAGGATCTTATAACCTTATCAATAACCATAAATAGTTCAAATTCTTAAAATTGCGAGTGATCCACCAAAGAGCACATTAAACACAAAAGAGTCCATTCATCCCTACTGCGATTTTGTCATAGATAGTGTAATCAAATTGGGATTTCTTCATGGAAACAAAAAACTAGTCTAATCCTAACAATATTATAAAATAGAATCCATATTTGCATTTCTAAATACGAAGCACTAAAATCCCTAGATAAAAAATACACAAATCTATTAGATTAATTTGATAAAGCATTTTCGAGAAAAGAACACATCTCTACATATCCAAACCCTAGCGAATAAGAATAAACAAACCGGAAACCAACATGCTTCATACCTCATTGGTGGTGAAAACCCGAGTCCAAATATGCAATTGAAGAACACAAATGAAAATACAAGTTATGATAGGGCGAGCTTGACTGACAGTTGTTGCAGGCGAGGCCATCAAGTACTTATGTTTTTGCAACAAAAGAAAAACATTTTTAGCTTGTTAAGACATTTCTATTTGGCCAAGGAGAAGTAAAAAGGTTGTAACACTAAATTGTCAAGCATATATGATCTTCATTTGTTTGACTGACATCTTTCTTGCTGTGTGGATAATAGTTCCCCATGCTTAGAGACATCTCTCTAGGTGCACTACCTTTACCCACACTCAACAACAATCTACATCTATAGTAGAGTGAGCTCACAAAGTTAGTCCCCTCTAATTATTACCAATATGGATGGTATCGAAAAACCTTGTAAATTGACTCTTGTGATGTTGGAAACTGATACTAACAGTTTCAAAAACTATTTTTGTCACAACATCTTCACATTGTCAAAATGCAAGCTTTATAGAATTTTTTATTCCTTACTATTGCTATTCACATCAAACCAAATATTAATTGAAATGTACATCATATACAGAAGACCAATTGATAATCACTAGATGTTATACCCACATTGAATCAAATCCATCAACAAAGTGAAGGCTAAAGTGACAATCAATTTCAAACCACAATTGTGTGCTAAACAATTCAAAGTTTGAATCACATATAAGTTAAAGTGTTAATTATTACTATTTGAAAGGGAATGATAGATAACTCCCGTGTGATCAATTGTTCTCCCCCACCGTCCCCAATAAATAGTGGTAATATTAATGTTCATTAAAGCAAAATAGGGAAATCACAAAGGATCTTATAGCAGGTGGCGGCGGGATGATCGACCTGACTGACTGTTGTTGCAGGCGAGGCCATCAAGTACTTATGTTTTTGAAACAAAAGAAATTTTTTTTTAGCTTATTAAGACGTTTCTATTTGGCCAAGGAGAAGTAAGAAGGTTGTAACACTAAATTCTCAAGAATACACGATCTTCATTTGTTTGACTGACATCTTTCTTGTAGTGTGGATAGTAGTTCCACACTGCAAGAAAGACAATCAACAACTTATCGAGCAATTTTCCAAATCATATGGAGGTTGAGCAAGTAGTGGTGGGATGGCCAACCTGGTTGCCAGCTGTTGCAGGCGAGGCCATCAAGTACTTATGTTTTTGCAACAAAAGAAAAACATTTTTAGCTTGTTAAGACATTTCTATTTTGCCAATGAGAAGTAAGAAGGTTATAACACTAAATTCTCAAGCATACATGATCTTCATTTGTTTGAATGACATCTTTCTTGTAGTGTGGATAGTAGTCCCCCCTACTTAGAGATATCTCTCTATGTGCACTACTTTTACCCATACTCAAGAACAATCTACATCTATAGTTGAGTGACCTCACAAAGTTAGTCCCCTCTAATTATTACCAATATGGATGGTGTCAAAAAACCTTGTAAATTGACTCTTATGATGTTGGAAACTGATACTAATAGTTTCAAAAACTATTTTTGTCACAACATCTTCACATTGTCAAAATGCAAGCTTTATAGAATTTTTTATTCCTTACTATTGTTATTCACATCAAACCAAATATTAATTGAAATGTACATCATATGTAGAAGGCTAATTGTTAATCACCAGATGTTATACCCACATTGAACCAAATCCATCAACAAAGTGAAAGCTAAATTGACAATTAATTTCAAACCACAATTGTGTGCTAAACAATTCAGAGTTTGAATCGCATCTAAGCTAAAGTGTTAATTGTTACTATTTGAAAGGGAATGATAGATAACTCCTGTGTGATCAATTCTTCTCCCCCTACCCTCCCCAAGAAATAGTGGTAATATTAATGTTCATTAAAGCAAAATAGGGAAATCACAAAGGATCTTATAGCAGGTGGCGGCGGGATGGCCGACTTGGCTGACAATTGTTACAGGTGAGGCCATCAAGTACTTATGTTTTCGAAACAAAAGAATAACATTTGTCGCTTGTTAAGACATTTCTATTTGGCCAAGGAGAGGTAAGAAGGTTGTAACACTAAATTCTCAAGCATACACGATCTTCATTTGTTTGATTGACATCTTTCTTGCAGTGTGGATAGTAGTTCCACATTGCAAGAAAGAGGATCAACAACTTCTTGTCAAGAAATCTGCCAAATCATATGGAGGCTGAGCAGGTGGCAGCGAGATGACAGACCTGGCTGACAGTTGTTGTAGGCGAGGCCATTAAGTACTTAAGTCTTTGAAACAAAAGAAAAACATTTTTAGCTTGTCAAGACATTTATATTTGGCCAAGGAGAAGTAAGAAGGTTGTAACACTAAATTCTCAAGCATATATGATCTTCATTTGTTTGACTGACATCTTTCTTGCAGTGTGGATAATAGTTCCCCATGCTTAGAGACCTCTCTCTAGGTGCACTACCTTTACCCATACTCAACAACAATCTACATCTATAGTAGAGTGAGCTCACAAAGTTAGTCCCCTCTAATTATTACCAATATGGATGGTATCGAAAAACCTTGTAAATGGACTCTTATGATGTTGGAAACTGATACTAACATTTTCAAAAACTTTTTTTGTCACAACATCTTCACATTGTCAAAATGTGAGCTTTATAGAAATTTTTATTCCTTACTATTGCTATTCACATCAAACCAAATATTAATTGAAATGCACATCATATACAGAAAACCAATTGCTAATCACCAGATGTTATACCCACATTAAACCAAATCCATCAACAAAGTGAAGGCTAAAGTGATAATTAATTTCAAACCACAATTGTGTGCTAAATAATTCAAAGTTTGAATCACAGCTAAGCCAAGTGTTAATTGTTACTATTTGAAAGGGAATGATAGATAACTCTCGTGTGATCAATTGTTCTACCCCCACCCTCCCCAAGAAATAGTGGTAATATTAATGTTCATTAAAGCAAAATAGGGAAATCACAAAGGATTTGATAGCCTCATCAATCACCATAAACAACAAAATCTTAAAATTGTGAGTGATCCACTAAAGAGCATTTTAAACACAAAAGAGTCCATTCACCCCTACTTCGATTTTTTCATAGATAGTGTAATCATACTGAGATTTTTTCAAGGAAACAAAAAACTAGTATAAGTCGAACAAAATTAAAGAATATAATCCATATTTGCATTTCTAAATATGAAGCACTAAAATCCCTAGATAAAAAATACACAAATCTATTAGATTAATTCGATAAAGTATTTTTGAGAAAAGAACACATCTCTGCATATCCAAACCCTAGTGAATAAGAATAAACAAACGGGAAAACAACATGCTTCATACATCGTTAGCGGTGAAAACCCGAGTCCAAATATGCAATCGAAGCACACAAATGAAAATACAAGTTATGATATGGGAAATATGTCTTTTAACATGATATGGACACCCCCTTCAACTTAACAAAATGTATAATACAGACCAATCGCAACATAATGTTAGAAACATGGAGCTCATTAATGGCAACCGCCTTATTATAACCCCGCTATGTGGAGGAAGAGAACAATTGAGACACCATATCAGATGAACAAAAAGGAGAAGTATCACTTACCATGAGGAGGAAACAAAAATTTGACGCCAGATAGGTTAATCACATAATCTGAGGCCCCAAAAAATTAAGCCCTGCTAGAGTACTTAATCGAATTGTTGTATAATGGACGACATGATCAACAAATACGGGTCACCTAAAAAGCCATTCCTTATTACGAGGAAGAAGCAAATAATTCCCACAAGATATATACATAACCAATAAAGTACTCAAACACAATGCCACAAGATCAACAACTATGATGCAACAAATAATTTTACAGAGAGACAAGAATAACACCCATTATTTATACAAACCGTGCGAAGAAAATACTAACTATAATTTACATCTATCAATATAAAAACAAAACTATATCTCAATATCTCAAACAAAATATCTATCCATCCCAACAACCCCCATTGTTTTTTTTGTGTTGTTAATAATTCCTCACATCACATGGTTCCTCACATGTTTGCAAAACCCAATCCACATCATGTGGAAACTCTACATCCATGATGACAACCTTTTCCAACAATTTTGACTTAAAAAACCTCAAAATCATACTAATTGTACCCCTCCACCCACCAGACCAAAAGACCCCACACAAAAGTCCTCCCCTTTAACACAAATACTTCCGCAAAAGTAACTACTCCAAGCTTTTTATAGGCCATAATAAATTGATCTCCTTTTTTTCCTCCTCCCTCCTTTATAACTAAATTTGCAGCTGCCCAGACGCGGTTTCCGCTGTTCATTTTTATTTTTGCTTTTTTCATCTTTTTCCCTTTTCATTTTTTTTTTCTGCAATTTCTTTTCCCGACCATGGGGTGCATACGCTCAAAGCAGGCATACGTTCTGGACTATACTGAAGAGTCGCCGAAGGGCAAGGGTTCGAATCGCAGCTCCTCAAGATGGCTCGCAAAAGAAGAAGAAGAAAACGCACGAGTTAACCGCAGCAACAATGCTGGTGCTGCTTTAACGGAGCCCCGTAAATTGACGGGAAAAAGTCCCGGCGGATCGTTTGGCGAAGACAAGAGTAGGATTGCGAGGAGGAGGAAGAAAAAGAAGAAGGATGAGAATATTTTGCCCGATCTTCTTGTCGAGTCGGATTTGATGATCAGCAGCTTCTTGATGAGCAATCTGCCAAATCATATGGAGGCCGAGCAGGTGGCGGCAGGATGGCCGGCCTGGCTGACAGCTGTTGCAGGCGAGGCCATCAAGGGCTGGATCCCTCGCAAGGCGGATTCTTTTGAGAAGCTGTATAAGGTAGGTTCATCAGATCTGAAATTTGTTCTTTTCTTTTGAAGTTTTTTTAAATTTTATGTTTTCTTCGTGGATAATGAACTTTTGTAATGAATTGACGAAATGTTAACGCCCCTCGAGGTAAATTGAGCTGCTGCGAAGGGCAGAATTGTATGTTAGAACTGATTATTTTCAATTGAAGGTTTTTTTTTGGTGGAAAAGACATTATTTTAGTGAAATGACGATATGGTAAAGCCGGCTGAGGTCAATTGAGCTGTTGCCGAGGGGAAAAGAACGAAGACTTATTTTAAATTTTGATTGGCGGAGAATGAACCACTCCGTCAATTGAACTGTTGTAAGGGAGGAAATTGTATTTTAGAACGACGATTCTATAATTTTAGGTTTCTTCGACAGAGAATGAATTTACTTTAGTGAATTGATGAGGTTTTTATGTTCCCTGATGACAATTGAGTTTTTGCAAAGGGGAAAATAGTATTTTAGATTTTAGATTTTTAATTTTAGGTTTGTTTTTGGTGTAGAACAAACTAGTTATGTGAACTGCTGCTATGTTAAGTTTCCCTGATGCCAATTGAGATGTTGAGAGGGGAAAAACTGTACTTTAGAACAAATGTATCCGCATGAGGACATATTCTCCAAGGATCTTCTGGATTTCGAGTCTTCTGGAAAAATTAACATCTTGGCACAAATTGTTTTTGGTAGGAGGTCTTTGAGTTTGTGATATTGAAAATGAAAATGAGTTTATTTGTGTTCGTGAGATCATGCAGTCTATTGGACTGCAAATATCAGGTTACATGCATAAGATTGTATAATTTGAAGGATTTTGATTGCATTGCCGAGGTTTGTTAGGATGCCCTGGTTCAAAACTAGGTTGTGGAGGAATTCTCTAGTTCCATGGCGCAGGGGTATTTTATTTTTGGCTTTATTATTTTCTGTGGAGTATTAGGCAATTTTGTGATATTATAGGATTTTAACATTGCAATGGGTCAATTGATATACTGTGCTTTGGAATTGGGAGGGGAGGTGCATGGTTCTAGAATTTGTGTGATTTTATTTTTGAATGATTTTGATTTTTGATTTTTGATTTTGAGATTGGCAAGTTTCACGGATCTAATACTAACCCATGCTACGCCCCCAGCTTAATGCTTGTCTAGAGAGAAATTTTTAGCTCTGGGATGCAGGGCTGCTTGGAATTATCTAATTTTAGATTTGTTTAACGTTCAATTCTATTGGGTCATTTGAGATGTTGTGCTTTGTAATTACGAAGGCTGGGATTTATGGTGAGTTGTTGCATGATTCATTTTTTATGATTTTATTAATTGTTATTCTGATTTTGAGTTAGTGAGGTTCAGGGATCAAATGCTAACCCCCACTTACTAGAATGCCCTAGATTAAAGAGGGTTTGCGGAGGAATCATTAATTGAGTGAATTGATGAAATAGTAGTGACCACTGTTGCCAATTGAGAGCTTGTAATTTTTTGTGGAAAATTGTGTTTGATAGGAGGCTTCTGAAATTATATTGAAGTGAAATTGTTTTTATTTATACTCATGATACCTTAGCACTCTTTGCGACTTCTAAGATAAGGTTACATGGATTTAGTGCTAATCTGGATGCCCTAGTTCAAAGCATGGTTCCGGAATTTGTGTGATTTTATTGTATTAATGCTGTTGATTTTGATATTTGAACTCGGGTCAATTAACTTGTGAATGTAAGTACTAAAACACCAAACATGATATTGAGCTTGGGAGTTTTAGGAATCAAATGCTGATCCACACTTATTAAAATCCCTGGTTTAACACCTTTTTGCAGATGAATCATTAATTTAGTGAATTGAGGAGATGTTAATGTCCATTGACACCAATTGTGCCATTGCATGTTTTTGGGGAAAATTGTATTTGTTAGGAGGTGTCTGAATTTATATTGGTATTGAAATTCATTTTTTTTATATTGATGAAATGGAAGCTTTCTACGAAACTGCTAAGATCAGTTACATGCATTAGATAATATAATTATTAATAATTTTGATTTTGAGCTTTAGAGCCTTAGGGATGCTAACACATGCTCATGCTTATCAGGAGTGCCCTAGTTCAAGTCTCTTATTCGAAGAAATTCAGTAGGTGTGCAGTGTAGGGGCATCTTACGAAGGTTAAATTTTGGTCGTGAAGGGTTAATTAATTTAGTGAAATAATGAGGTTTTAATGTGCAATGAGGTCAACCGAACTGCTGTGCTTTGGAATTGGGAGGTAGTGGTCTAACGTTAGGTGTTGCATTGTTCCCTATTTTGTATGATTTATAATTTGAATGATTTTGATTCTGGTTTTGAGCCAGTGAGACTTAGGGATCAAATGCTAATTCATGATTACTAGGACACTTGGGGATTAAACCTTGATTCTCGAGATATTCCTATGTTTGTTTGGGATGCGTCCTCACTTTTTGGCTCCCCATCCCAACCCCTTGTCCACATGCTATATTCTTATTAAATTATTGTTCCTATTTTTTTTGGGGTATTACAAGGCATCCCCTTTGAAATTGAACTTATGAGGCTGAGCGTCGTTCAAAGCTTGGTTTCCAAATACAATAGAAAACCATTTAGGAAAGTCATTGGTGGATTAGGTTATGTAAGCTGGTCTCCAAACAAGGAAACAATGGAAAGGATGCCCATATTTTTTTCTTTACTGGCCTTTCTGCTGTTGCATAACACTGCCTTTATTGATTTCACAAGCAGCCTGCTTAGATATCTCTCCAAAACATACCATTCTGAAGGCCTTTATTGATTTCACAAGAACTCTGCTTAGACATCTCTCCAAAACCCATCCTTCAGAAGTTTCTTCCAACATTTTTAAAATTAAATTTTATATAAAAACTGCAGCTGTACAGAACAGGCTGTGCTTTTGTACAATGATCTCTTCTCTCCGATGAAGCATCTTTTCTCTTCATGTCATGTACCGTATCTCTTTGTTACAGCGACAAACTGAAAATTTTGTACTAAATGCCTCTTTTAGCTGCTGGTTGAACGTTTCTTCTCCACACGAGTCATGCTTGGGTGTTCCTCCTTACATTATCTTAGAAGGATGAGAGCAGAAGGAAGAGAAAAATAAAATCCTAGTTCATCATATGGGAGTATGTTGAATTAGTCTGCGCATGATATGGGAAACTCAAGCTCAAGAATCAGACCGATGAATGTATGATTATATCCTGTAGTATTTCTCGTAGTTTTTCGGGCCGACTACATTGACCTATGCAAGTTTTCAAGCTAAACTGTATTTGTTTTTCCGGGATGACTTGTATTTATTTGCGGGTAGACGTCTAGACAAACAAATGAATTTGTGGACGACTTCTATTCTTCCAGGACCGACTGCATTATTGTGTGTTTGCAGAGGTCAACGAGAGGGTTTGTTGTCTATTAAAGTAGCATGTCATTTGCAGCGGCTGACAATTCCGAGTCACTGTAATCTCCCAACAATAAATTCTGGAAAATAGATCTGGTATTTAATTCTGTTTTGTAAAATAAATTGAGTCTGGAATTCTGGGTTTTCATACCTGCAGGTTTCTACAGAAAACAGATGCTGCTTTTCACATGGAGTTCACTCAAACATAGAAGTTCAGAACTCCTCGCCTTCACAGGGATATGTCACCAAAAAATAAATGCTCTAGTATTTATAGCCGGATATCTGGAACCGAGACATTAGGATTCAAAATTCGAGGTCTTTTATCTCTGTTCCAGAAATAGTTACAGGGGAAAGATGGTGTTATTACCAATTTGCAGACAATCATTGCTAAACTTCAAGACTTTTTGTCGCTGTGCCAGAAACAGTTACAGGAAAAAAGATGGTATTATTGCCGATTTGCAGGCAAGAATCTTATAACATGAGCAGAACCAAGTCTCCCCTGCTGATTACCCATGATTTCAACAACTTAAAGGGGTGGTTTCAAAAATTAAGAAGAAGCAATCAGAGATAATCATTGAACACAAGCACCTTAAGAAAGAAACCACTACCCAACGGCAATCTATTAACAAATAGATTAAGGAGCAAAATTCAAGTTTGTAAGTGGCTAAGGGGAAGAAGACAACTCCAGTTGTTGAGATGGCTGTCCAAGCAAATTTTGAAGAATAAATGGCACGAAAAATCAATGGCCTCCCTAGGCTAGTCGATCCCTTACATGCAGGTCACGCATTCTTGATGAATCTTTAGACTTAAAAGGATATCTTCCTTGATAGAGCTTAGACATTGCTGGATGACACCCTCATTATCCAATTCCGAACTGGAGAAGAGTGTTTGCAAGCTCTTAAGGCAAAGAAGAAACTCTTCTCTCTCCCTCCAAAAATTTAATTAGATAATTAGATACAAATCTCACATGACTCTTGGTGGAGGACCTTCGAAAAGCTTATATTTAGGTTATAGTTTTCAAGAAAGAAAACAAGTGGATGCTATTTAAAATTGTGTGGCGATCATTGGTGATTCTCCCTCTCCTAGGTGGTCATGCCGGGGACAACCAACATGATGGTGACCTTGGATCTTAGCAGATAATGGTGGCATCTTCAATGCCTGCTGGATTTCCAGTGGTACCTTATGGTCTTCTCTAGGTACCTTCCAGTATTTGCTTCATGAGATATCATCTTTCTTATTGAGAACCACGAAAACTTTGAGTAGGCTCCTCTTCCAATTACAAGTTATGTTTGTGTCTCGATATGTTGGCATGAAACTAATATATATGGTGGTGTTTGTGGTTCATGTGGAGTAGCTTGTCTCATTCGTGATAGCCTCAAGTCCAGAGTATCGTTGGTAGCTTTTGATGTCCATTCTAGATAGTTGCAATTACATGTTTAATCCACAATGTCTTCATTGTACTGCGCTACTTACCCCCACTTCATTTCCCTGCTGTGCACCTTTATTCAAAGATCTCCTAGTATTCCTCATGGGAAATGCTATTTTTCCCTAGGCCAACCGATCCTTATCATGCAAGTCACACATTCTTGTGCGAATCTTTAGACTTAAAAGGATATTGTCCTACTCCTAAATAGAGCTTGGACAATGTTGGATGACACCCTTGTTATCCAATTCTGAACTGTAGAAGAGTGTTTGCAAGCTCTTAAAGAAAAAAAGAAACTCTTCTCCCTCCCTCAAAAAATATAATCAGATGCAAATCTCATGTGACTCTAGGTGGAGGAGCTTCGAAAAGCTCATATTTTAGGTTGTAGTTTTCAGGATAGAAAACAAGTGGGATGTTATTTGAGATTGTATGGCAATCATTTGTGATTCTTCTCCACCTAGGTAGTCATGCTCGGGACAACTAACATGATGGCGACCTTGGGTTAGTAGATAATGGTGGCATCTTCAATGCCTGCTGGAATTGCAATGGTACCTTATGCTCTTCTCTAGGTATCTCCCATGATGTGCTTTGCTAGATATCATCTTTCTTATTGAGAGCCATGAGAACCCAAAGCATGTTCCTCTTCCAATCACAAGTTATGCTTGTGTCTTGGTGGTTGGTATGAGACTAATAGATCTTGTGGTGTTTGTGGTTCATGTGGAGTGGCTTGCCTCATTCTTGATAGCCTCAGGTCCAGAGTATCGTTAGTAGCTTTTGATGTCCATTGTAGATACATGTGGTTGCATGTTTAATCCACAATGTCTTCATTGTAGCATGCTGCTTACCCTTGTCTCATTGCCCTTTGTTATGGATGTTGTTGGGGACTTGCACATGGCCTTTATCCAAATATCTCCTAGCATTCCTCATGGGCAATTTTTTACTTTTGGGTGACTTCAATGCTTGTACATGAACCCTCGAGACACCTATTCATGATATTGCACAAGACGAGTTATGCCTTCAAGAGCCAAATCTTAAAGAGCTTGGTTTACAAAGTGAATCAATGGATGGAAATACTTTGGCTCCAGTTGGGAGGCATCTTCTCTAGATGGGGAGATCACATAGTCTCCACGTTCTCAAAATGGTTTCTTTGTTTCCCCCGATTCTACTAGATTCACTTGTTTCTCCATGGGGTGGAGCAAGTGTAGTGGTTATGTTCTTACATGCAGATCCCTCGTCACCCACATTCGAGGTTTCTTTACTTCCCATCAACTATCACTTGCCAACCATGCTTCCTCCCTCCACGTTACTTCTCATTCCCTTCCCCCACTCCCTCCCATTGCACCCAACACTTGCCACAACATGATCCTTGTTGATGATGAGTACACCATTGACTACATAGCCAGGGTCTCCCAACTTATGTATGAATATGATTTCCTTTCACTTCCCACCCCAAAGTCCATGTGTAAGCTTTTGTGTCATGCTCTTTGGGACACGACTCTTGACTTGTGCCCCTTTTATTCTACACTACCCCAACTCACCTTATCCCCATGGGTCTTGCCCTATGTCGGTATATTGGCAAGTGTAATTCCTTGCATCAAAGACTTTGTTTTGCCCTAGCCCATGACTCTCCCTCCATACCCTCCATTCATAGATATTAGCAATGTCTTCTCTGATGAAAGAAATATGGCTTTCTTACGCGTATATGAATTACTCTCAGTGCTTCCCAATACCATTCCCTTAAGACCTTTTGGCACAATCTCCTCCCAAGGAATACCCCTACTTTTGACATTGACCCTGAGGTAAGGGTCTCCTATGTTAGCTCTCTTTACAACATTCTAGAGTAGCCCATTGTCACTGTCTCCACTCCACCATCTTCTTATTTTCTATGTCATTATAGTGAGGAGGGCTATTTAGAAGTTATGCACTGACAAAGTAGTGGATTGTGAGGACCTTTAGGTTCAGTTCCTCAAAATATGGTGTGGGTTCCTTTGCCTCATTGGAAAAGCTTTTTAACGAGGTTGTTTTCTTGGGTTTTTCTTGTTCTCAATCCCAACACATAATACATCCCCTTCATAAGTTTGGGGATAACTCCAATCCTTGCAACTATAAGACCATTTTTGGTTGGGCATACATTTGCTAAACTTTATGCCATAATGTTAGACATGCAACTTTCAAAAGCACTCAGAGAGAGGGAATCTTAATACTAGACTGTTGACATCATTACACTCCGGGCTATCATTGAGGAGGCTCGTCATCGGTCTTCAAAGTCTTTTTTTTGAAGACTTCTAGAAGGCCTTTGACGGTCTTCCAAAGTCTTTTTTGTGTTGTAGACTTTCAGAAAGCCTTTGATTCGATTATGAGACATGCTTTTCTAGAAGTTGCGTGATGTTTCCATACTAGACTCTTCTTACTATTGGTTGGAGGCTCCATGAGATAGTTTTCAGACAGTTTCGTACTTCTTGTGGTCTTTCTAGCTTTGTGAAGGATATCATTGGTGTTAGAAGATGTGAACAAAGGAAGAATGAAGAGAAACCAGAATACACACATTATAGATTGTGTTTATCATTTTACTATGCAAGAGATAGTTACAAAATGGTCGAGAAGGCTACATCTTATTTTTAGTTAATACATAACTAATGATGACTTAATAATAAGTATAAGCCTTATATTTTAATACCCATCTTAAGGCTTGCACTACAAAAAGAAAAAAAACAAACATATTAACCAAATATTAAAATAACAAAACTAAATAGAGTCATGTGTTGTTCAGAAGCTCTTTATTTGAAAACAATTCTTTGACCAACTTCACTAGTTGCCTCGTAACCCTTTTAAAGGCGTAGTTCCCAAGTTCCTAGATTCCACCTCCCCAAACTCTTAAATTACGAATCCCCCGAAATATTGGACAATCATCTACATTGAGTGACATCCCTAGTACTCCCTCAAGTTATCTCACAACCCTCTTAAGGGTATAATTCCCAAGATCTACAAACTCATGAACTAATTGGGCAATCATCCATGTTGAGTTTCATCTACGCTTGATCCCCTCTTATCTTCAAAGTGTGGGACTTCTTTAAAATACGTATTCTCCTTCAGTGAGTTATTAACCACTTTCAACTCTTCAAAAATGGCTACATTAACTTCATCTGGTATGCTTTTGAGTTTTCTCTTGAGAACATTATTGGTTCAAATGCTACAATTTCATGCTATGTGACCTTTTTTTTTGCATTGATAACATTCAATTTCCCCTCTGTCTTTATCTAATCTTCTATAGTTATTCCTCGAGTATAATGCCATCACGGGCTGAAGATCATCTTCTGTATCTCATTGTTCTCATTTCTTCAACTAAGAGAGCCGAAATCTTATATTCCAAAGTTTGTCAAGGCAGTTGGCGAAGAGTAAAAATGATATTGCTAAATGTAGAAGGTAGACTATTTAACAAAATGGGCTTTGACATCCTCATTATCTATCTTAGCATAAACTTCTAGTTGTTTAAGGGGAGATTTAAGATGTTTATGTGGCTAGACATAGTGACTTTGTTAGCCATCTTGAATCTAAATAGCTGAAGCTTTAGAGAAAATTTTGCATCGACCGTTTTGCCCCAAACAATTTATTTAGAGTATCCCAAATTTCCTTGGATGATTTTTCTAGGTCTACATGATATAGCTTAAAATCAAAGAGAGCAAGACCAATAATCACTTTGGTTTTATCATCTTTGTTTTGTCAATCCAATATTTTAATTGCATCTATAGGTGATTTCTCTTTCCCATTTACTATGCCCCACATATTTCTAGTCATTAATTGCATTTGTATTTTGACTTTCTAGGTGAGGAAATTGAGTAAAAATATTTATCCATTGAAATTCCCATTGTAAAAAGAATCAAAATAAACAAGTTTACGTTTCACCAAAATAAAATAAAATAGGTAAATAGAATACTAGGGAAAATTCGTTATGAAATTCGTGCCCTGTTCGACGATTAACATGTGCAAAATAACTGCCCAAATTGTAGTATTTTTTTGTGATGCAATCTTTCTGTGCCCTAATCACAACATTGTTTTGGAGTATATTGTGACATCTGTCTTTTAGCGGTGAAAATATGCCCTGGCGACAACAATAATGGATTATTTTTGATTGCAATGGTGGCGACTGTGATGGATTTCAACTGTAATGACTGCAATTATGATCCTCGGGTCTTCATAAAAAATGCTCTTAATGATGACCTCAATGATCCATTTAACGCCCTCAAACTCCCTTGGACTGGTGTAGCATGTGTTGCCTTTGAAGTTGCAAGTTAATACCATACTGTCGTGATTTTAGATGAGTTGCGTTTTATCAAAGAAAATAATGGTTGCAGTTCAAACAATTTTGAATGTCTAAATTACACGTTTTATTTATACACTTCATTTTGAATGATGTTCACAATTTTCTTCTCGACTTGCGAGCCCTTTGAGCACTAACAGATTTGATTCAAATGTTAGAAGATGTGAAGAGAAATAACGAAGAGGAATCAAAATGCACACATTGTAGATTGTGTGTCTGTCATTTTATCACGCAATAGATGGTTGCAAAATGGTTGAGAAGGTTACAACTGATCTTTGGCTAATACATAACTAATAGTGACTTAATAATAAACTATAAGCCTTATCTTCTAATAATTGGGGTCAAGTAGGGATCCCCTCTCTCATTGACCCTCTTCAACATTTACATTGTTGAGCTAGAGGATTTTCTTTGATGGCATACCCATGGAGTTGATTGTTGCGTTTTACATGATGTGATGATAACCATACTTCTTTTTGCTAATGACGTTCTCCTCTCTCACTTTGCTAACGGTTTACAAAGACAACTTGTTGTCCTTGCTTGTTTGTGCGTGCTTCATCAGTTGGTGGTCAACCTTAGCTAAAATAAGGTCACGATATTCATCACCTCCAATGTTCATTTCCGCAATGCCACTTCCTCTACAAAGGGGAACCTTTGGAGATCATATCGGCTTACACTTTGGGCTCTAGTTTTTCAAACCATATTTTAGTACGAAGCTTGCCTCTTGGTCATGCCTTTGCAAGGGATATGCCTCCTTTTCAGTCTTGGAGTGCCAATGTTTTCATAAGCACTTCTAGGATATCCCTTTGATGATGCGACTCTTCAATATTGTCCATTTATTGAGATCGTATAGGGAGGGCACAAACTCTCTTGATTATCATCCATCGTGAAGAAATTGTTTCTCAGTGCATTGTCCAAGCTGAGTTTTTCTCCCAACCTTTGCATCTTGAGACTATCTTCATGCTTACTTTCTACATTCACAATCTCAAAACTACGAGGGATTCAACTTTAGGTCATGTGAGGTATCCATACTTAGCCATGTGTTCTTTAGAGAGGATTGCATCATTGGGCCCCAATAGGCGTCGATGTTGTTGGTATTTTGACACAAGTGCTACTCCTCTCTATCAACATCTCTATTGATGGGTTACCTCCTTTCAGGTACTCTTTGAGTGCCCTTCATTGGCTTATTTCCTTAAAGGTGGTCATCATTAGAGATGTTAGAGAGGATATCTACAAGCAATACATTTAGGTCACTTAGACCTATCCTCCTCAACCCAAGTCCAAGTTTTCCTCTTACATTGTGCATTTCTTGCAGGTGGTGGATGGTGTTGCTATTTGCCTTGATTATGTCTAGTGTTATTCATCCAATGACTTGAGGTTTCCCCTTGACTAGTTGAGGGTGTGCTCGCATCAGTTGTGGGTTGAGGCTCAACCCCCAACTTTTCTTTTAAGCTAAGCAATTCTTGTGGGTGGTGGATGGTGTCATTCGCCATTTGGACTATGTCCAATGTCATTAGTCTTATGCCTTGAGGTTTCCCATTGGCTATTTGAGGGTGTGCTCCCACCAGTTGTGGGTTGAGATTGGCCATCATATTTCTTGTAGGGATTAGACCTATTGTCTTTGCTCCGTCCCGAAGATGGAGACTAGGGAGTGTTTCATTTTCAAATATGCCCATTCTATTGAGATCTAATGTTATGTGACAAATTCCCCACAAGGCAAAGTTGGAGCATTATTTATTTAATAAATAGAAAATAATTATTATGAATGTTCTAAGTTATTTTCCCTAGGATTGAATCCTAAAGTAGAAGAAATAAATTTTAAACATAATAATATTGACCCATGCGGTAATATGTAATAAATAAAATAAATACCCCCAATTTATGTGTGTGTGAGTGTAAAAGTAAAGTAACATGGGTAAATAAAGAGTTAATAAAAGAAAATGATTATCCGATAAATGGATATGAATTGTTTAGTAATTATAATGAAGTAATATTATGTGTAATGAATAGGTGTGATGATTAGTAACCACCTCTTGAAAATTATAAATAACTTGAATGGCAAGAGCATGAAATATTATATATATTTGAGGACCCTTTTAATATAATATGGATAAAATAAAAAGAACTCCTCAAACACGGATGCATTGAGAAGGGTAATTAAATAGCTAGTGGGTTCCATTTGGAAAATATATTAATATTTGTATAGTAATTAAGGTGGTTTTGAACGGGTATGTTGGTTGAAAAACCTACCCGGGGAAAAGTATTTAAATCTGTGGTGTTGGGATTTAATACACCCATAGGAAAATGTGTGTTCATGTAATTGTTATTTGATACCGAGTGAAGGCAAGTGGTGGGCATTGGAGAGGGGCACTCTAGAGGGGTGTCCTAACTAGTGTACGTTGAGTATAATCCAAGATGGTTCCTGGCCAGGGCAAGAAGATTATTTGTTACATATTTCCTCATGATAATGCAGCCATAGCTTGAGGTGCTGAATCTTTGGTATCACCTAGGAGTTACGTGAACCACACATAATCCTCACCTAGATAATGCTAAACTACTACTTGAACTTTAGGATTATTAATTAGGAAAAGTTTTATCACATCTAGGGGACAACATTTTCTTTATAGAGACTCGGGAAACTCTCTATTCTTTCAGTTCCTTGACCAACGATGCTTGGCCCTTTTTCATTAGGAGGCTGTCACCCTTTGACATATATCCCTGTAAAGAGCCCCTATGTTGATCACCTCTTTCTTTCAGCCCATCATTGAGGTTGGTGGCGCTAAGCATCCCTTGGATACATTTGCTTCACACTAAGGGAAGAAGGTCAACATGATAATGTTTGTTCTTGCACAACACTAACACCAAAGTGCTGCCATAATGGGAGTGGCACTCCTAACATATTGGATGATTGGTTGTTGGACGAATATGTTTGCTTTCTCAACCTTCTCCTCTCCTCCATGGCTTACCAAAACCCAATTTTTTTTGTTCAACTACCTCTTAGTACATGCCGTACTACCCCAAGTCAGATATGCCTATTTAGTGCATCTTGGATTTGCTTCTACGACACACTTCAACGCACAAACAACATAATTGCACAAATACATGTGGATACGAATACAGTATCAAATAATACAAATATTGCTAGTTTTAAGGTCTCTTGATATGGATGCGGTTGGATTCAACATATATCAATAATATTTAAAATATTATAATAATCTAGATTATGAATTAAAAATGTATATTAATAATAATTATCCATTTTAAATTATAAACAAATTTATACATTGGACTACAACTGCACCCAAATTAGTTGGGTATTCGATGCACAAAAAAAACAATTGCAGGTTGTATAAGCCAATGAAAAATAGAAAAATGAAAGAAAAAAAAGCAGAGTCGGCCAAAGGAAATAGATAACAACAATTGCAGGTTGAGCAGAGCCAATGTGAAAGTTTAAAGTAAAAGAGCAAATTAACACTCTTATCTCCATGTCCTCTATTGTTCCTGCATAAATGCATTATAAAAGGTCATTTGCAATTTTTAGCATTGTGAATATGTTGTTTTGGTTAACTTTTTTAACTTTTAAATTAAATAAGACTATAGATGGCATGCACACTGTATCCGATTGTATATGATATGGCCCAATTATGGGTTCATATCTGGTTATGGTTGGGTATGGTATCCAAACCATAAATGAGACATGTTGTACTTGTATCAATATTCGGAACGTGAATATGCACGCCCTGATATTAGGGGTATCGTATCCTACAACCCTGGCAAACAATGGCGGTCGAGAATAAGCAAAGATTCTTTCCTCATTACTTGGTCATTTGTGCTGCATAGAGGGTCCTCTCTATATGATTGTATTACTGAATGCTAAGGCCTGGCAACTCCTTATTCCAATAGCTTCCTCTTGTCAAGCATTGGTGCATAACTATATATCTGCCTTTCATCTATAGAACCCTAATGAGGTATGCATGCTTTTTTAATAAAGAGGGTTTGGTGTTTTTTTTTTCTGCTATCTTATCTTTTTGTTTTGCCTTCCATATTCCTTGGGATGGGTGACCCAACTATTCTACCTTCGGCCCTTCATTTCTCCTTCTCGTGGCCTCACATCCTTGCCTAAGTTTGACTCTCATTTTTTTTAAAATGTCAAAAGGAAGGGGAATTACTATTTTATTATGTTTCTTTTTTCATTGCTTCCGTGGCACACTTAAACCTTGGCCTTTATTTTACCTCTCAAGGGCGGCCATCACTAACTAATTAGGCCCACTAAGTGGGTTCCTCTTGGAGATTATGTGAGCTCTCCTTTTCAATTCCAAAGTTACTCTCGCAACCCCAAGTACCATATTCATCGTACGATGATATGAAGAATGTATCTTGTCACTATTTGAGATTATAATACTATGATACATAAATCCTTAGACAACGAAGGGGTTTCCTTCGGATTATGGCATTTTTTTTTTTTGTATATTCTTGTCCGACATTATGTTTTTCCTTTCTTATTGGAGTTATCTATTTAGAAATATGACTAAATTAATTAGGATGTAAGCTAGGTTTCAAAATATTACCTTTTTTCTCATTAATGTTCGTGGAAAACAACCTTTAAGTGTTAATTTAGCTAAAGTAAAGAACTTTATACTTCCATTATTTTTCCACCCAATAATGATAGGTTCACCAAAGAAAGAAAGAAATTATATGAATGTCCACAAATGAACAAAAGTAGGTCAATGGAACACAATAATACATCCAATAACAATAGAAAGTGCTTAGGTAAAAGGACCCTAGGAACAATGACAAACAAATAAACAAAGACCAAAAGCTCTAAAAGTAACGTGGAGTAAACCTAATGTAGTAAACCTCCCAACCCATGTGGTTTGGGTAACGATACAAATAATCAGATCCATAACACTGTGAAATACCAATTGAGGATCTGAAAAATCTGAAAAATCCTCTACGGTGAATATGGGGGCTAGGTTGGGTAATCCTTGTAGGAAGAAAAACACTTCCCTAGAATCCCTTCTAACATCCAAGGTCAAAGAGGAAGCTCCTGTGGCAGCAAAGAAACTCTTAATGTGTGCTTGCTTCTGCAGCCCTGGAGGTGGCCGCAAAGAAGCAAAACTGCAATACCAAGGAGCAAATCAATGACTAGGAGCAAATCAATGACGAGGAGCAAATCTCTGTCGCCGATTGCTAGTTTGCTGGGAGTACCTAAGGAGTTATACTGTGTAGAGATGAACATCGCCTCACTGACCTACCCCCCTCATTGTGTGAAGCATCAATTTCCAAAGGGTGCTTAAGGTCACCAATCTCTATGAGGGGCTGAAAGTATGAAGTGATCAGGTTTGGGTAATCCTGAGGGGCAGCAAAGCCCATTCCCTAGAATCCTTCCTAGCTTCGAATGTTGAAGAAGACGCTCTCGTGGCAACACAGAAACACATAATATGTGCTTGTTTCTGCAGTGTGGGAGGTGGTTTGTGAAGAAGCGAAACTTTGACCCCCAGGAGTAGATCCATGGCTAGGAATGGATCTCCATTGCCAAGAGCTATTGTGCTGGTGTACCTTAGGAGTAGTATTATGCAAAGATGAGCATCACCTCATTGACGTATCCTCCCCAATGTGTGAAGTATCAATATCCAAAGGGTGCTTAATGCCCCCAACCTCTCTGAGGGACTGAAAGAATGAAGTGATTAGCTTGGGGGCTCTAGGGGTACTAGGGGCTCCTTGCAAGGGTTTGCATCAAAGGGTAGCGACCTCTTGAAGAAGAAGGGCTAGGTGTTGTTTATTTGGGTACCAAAAGAAAGTGGATGGATAGTTGCTCGAGTCTTTGTAAAGACAATGGTATCTCCTCTGGATATCATAATAAAAGAAAGTGGATAGAGAGTTGCCCGAGTCTCTATAAAGACAATGGTGTCTCCCCTGGATCTCATAATAAGTAGGGCATTCAAAAATGAAGTGCTCTTTAGTCCCCACCTCACAGAGGAGGCAAAGATGACAAATACAGTCCCCATGTGGAGTATGATGATCAATATCAACCTGCAAATGGTGTGAGAATACCCTCAGCTGGTCGAGGGGGAACCTCTATTTGTGGGATGAATGGCGTTGGAGATAGTCAGTAGAGAGGTGGAATAGAAGAATTATGGAGAAGGCACAATGTATGATGAATAGATATTGGGAAGAAGTTGTAAACATGACTGTATATATTCTTAATCGGAGCACGCAAAGCTTTGCAGGACATCACTCCCAAAGAAACTTGGTCTAAAATAAAACTTGCGGTATCGGCTTTTTGCATGTTTGGGTCAGCTGCATATTGTTTTGCTCATGATAAAAGAGGAGTAAATTAGCCTCTAAAAGTTTCAGGTATTTATTTATAGGTTATAGTGATCAATCTAAAACCTATTTATTGATTGATATTTCTACTAATAAGATCATTATTAGTAGGGATGTTGATGTAAAAGAAACAAAGTCTTTTTTGGCAACAATCAGGAAGAGGGCAACAAGCAGCAAGTGGTAATAGGAAATGTTTCCTTTCCCTTTCCCACTGATGAGTCTGGCTCTTCTCATACTCCTCCACAAACTTCAGTACAACCTGTGCCATCTCCCACTTATACTCTTGTGTATCAAAGACGCCAACCTGAGTTGGTTTCGTCTCTGGAAGCACCACAATTGGATCCCACATCTTCAGTTCAGCGATGGCCTTAGTGGTTTTATTCAACTATTGAGGATGTGCGAGATGGAGAATTGTCTCCTCTCTTAGATGGCCGGCCTCTCAGAATTGGTAAGAATGCTCAGTTTGCTCTTTCTTCTGATCTTCTAAATATTCATGAACCACATAAATACTCTGAGGCAAAAGGCATACTGGAATGGGAAAATGAAGCAAAATACAAGGCAGCTGTTAGTGCTAGTTGCAAAATAGTATGGCTTCGTCAGATTTTGATTGGTTTTCATCTTCCTCAAGCTATTGCTACACCTCTTTCACTCTTTTGTGATAATCAATCTGTCTTAAAAATGGTAAAGAATCCAGTATATCATGCTCACACTAAGCATATTGAAATCCATCATCACTATATCTGACAGTTGGTTGATTCGGGTGACGTCTCTCTTTGTTTCTGTCCTTCTAAGGAGCAGGCTACCGATATAATGACTAAATCCCTTGGTCCTTTATTATTTGTAAAGTTTTGAGACAAACTTGGTGTTGTTTTTGGGTTAGTCATTAAGAGGGGATGATGAATATTTTATTGAACATTATCGGTTATGAAGTTGAAACTGCCTCTAACTGGTCAACTGAATGTAACCACCCTCATGAATAAATAATCCCTTCTACGTCCATTCAAGACAGTGCCTTCAACACACACACTTGTTTTCTTCTTTATTAATCTGCTATTATCTGCTAACAATTCTCTCTGAAGAACTTAAGGCTAAGTATGGATATCTTGCATGGCCAGAAGTTGAATCCCCTATGGTTTGAGTCTGTGAATGTAGAAAGGAAGTCTGAAGATAGTCGCTGTCAAACTTAGCTTGGATGATGCACCAAGGAATAGTCTTTCTCAATACGAGCCAAATCAATAGAACCTAAACCAGGTCCCCAAGCCTCGGAACCATATAATACGATAGGCTTGATGACTGTATTGAAGAGGTGCATCTTCAAAGGGATATCGTGGAAGTGGATCTGAAGGCATTGGTGCTCCAAGACAAAAAGGGAGGCATATCCCTTGCAAATTCGTGTCCAAGAGGCAAGCTTCATACTACAATATGGTCCACAAAATTGCACCCCCGAAGTTGCAGAAAGATTAACCTTATTAATTCTTTAACAACATTCACATATTTCCTTAGCAATAAACTTTTCCAATAGCCTAACCATTTTTAGAACACATCTCCATAATTGCTTGAGTGGTTGTTTGACATAAGTATTAAATTAATACTTGATATACTACAGACTATTAATTTTTATTTTTGAGCATAAGCATTATTTTACAGACTCCAAAGGTACAAACCTTGGGACACGATTCCTTTAACTCAAGGTGCACGATCCAAGATATAATCTTAAGTCTTTTCTTTTCTAGGAATTAAGTAGCAATGCAAGGCCTTTCTATTGAAAGCTTCTTTCTGATGATGGTAATTTGTAAACATGACCTGTTCCATGTGACAAAGGTCCATGATTCCTTTAACTCAAAGGTGCATGATCCAAGTATTTTTTTTCTAGGAATTAAGTAGCAATGCAAGGCCTTTCTATTGAAAGCTTCTTTCTAATGATGGTAATTTGTAAACATGACCTCTTTCATGTGACAAAGGTTTATGTTCTTTTTGAATCTTAAGCTTGAATATGTTATAGTTCAAGCTATAAGGATTGTAGATGTCTAGATCCTTGATTGTTTGGCATATTGTCTATTGGCAATAAAGGCCATTATTTGTCTCTTAGTAATTAACAAATATTAAGTATGCTTATTGAAACCACAGTTTGGTAATCACAAACTAGTAATTGTTAGGCCAAATTAATTCTCTTTATTTATAAATAATAAGTATGGAAGGATTTGGTATTTGAATTATGGCTGCAAATAATTGCAACTGTATATGTAATGAATCATGGCTTGTGGTGTTCTGTTTTTCAACATAATGGCGGACTGCTCTCACCTTATATATTTTTAAGGTCATATTGCTGGTAGTAAATATACTTACGATTAATATAAATGCAATTTTCCTGTGCAGATTGGGCAAGGAACTTATAGTAACGTGTATAAAGCTCGCGATCTTGATTCCGGTAAGATTGTTGCCCTTAAGAAGGTACGATTTGACAATTTGGAGCCTGAAAGTGTCCGGTTCATGGCTCGAGAAATTCAAGTGCTACGCAGACTTGATCATCCAAATATTGTGAAATTGGAGGGCCTGGTTACTTCAGGGATATCCTGCAGTCTGTATCTTGTTCTTGAGTACATGGAGCATGACCTTGCTGGACTTGCAGCATGTCCTGGGATCAAGTTCACTGAAGCACAGGTTTGTAAATGCTTCTCAATGGATTATCATTTTAGATTGCAATTTTGTTTACATTCCCTTTAGGATTCAGTTGTGCATGCATGCACCTGCATTCCATAAGCTTTTTAAAGCTTAATGGGGAAAAGGTATTCAAGATTTTATTATCTTTATATATTCAGGCTACTGATATTAGGCACTAGAAACATCAACTGCTCACAATTTAGCAGGTAGAATTGAAGACTGACATTTAGAAGTCACGGTTGATTAGAATTTCCAAATTTTATATATCTAGTATGAGTTCAAATGACATGCAACTTAAAAATCACTTCCTTTCAACAGGTTAAATGTTATATGCAACAATTACTTTGCGGGCTTGATCACTGTCACAGTCGTGGTGTGCTCCATCGTGATATCAAGGGTTCAAATCTCTTAGTTGACAATGATGGAATCTTAAAGATAGCTGACTTTGGTCTAGCAACTTTCTTTCATCGTGAGCAGAGACAGGCCCTGACAAGTCGCGTTGTAACACTTTGGTACCGGCCGCCAGAACTCTTGCTGGGGGCTACAAACTATGGAGTTGGTGTGGACCTATGGAGTACGGGTTGCATACTTGCAGAACTGCTTTCTGGCAAGCCTATCATGCCTGGCAGAACAGAGGTGCTTTATTTATTTAGGTTAGATGTGCATGTGGACTGCAGAGGTGTTCATTGCTTTTTCATATGCAAATATAGTTTTAGGTTTTTGTTATCAGTGCATCAACTGTCATACACCATTGATAATTTCTCTTCCTACACCATTGATAATTTCTCTTCCTACACCATTGATAATTTTTTCCGTTTGTTCTTGTGATAAGTTTTTTGGAGTGTGAACCTCGTATTTTGGTGAGGGTGCTGAATATGATACATGTGCAACTTATTCATATAATTTACATTTTGTTATTGTGCCTGTTATCTGCTTAGAATCTTAGATATTATTTTTACACCGCTATAAACAACAAATCTTGGTTCCAAATACAGAAATTCTGCTTTTGAAGTTAATGCTATCGAGCTCCTCTTATAGATTTGCACTTAAATTACTTCATACTTTTAACAACTATTCGTGTAATTCCAGATTAGTGAATTGACTGAGGCTGGATTTTGAGCCATATGCTAAGATCTTTAGTAACAAAATAAATAATCCTCTTAGAGCCTCGTACATTTGCAGCTTTTCAACAATTAATGTCTGGGTTTCCTGGTCAAGGTACTAGCTCTTCATGCAATTGAATGGTCCTTCATTCTCCTTACATCAGCACAAGGGAATGTATCTTAGAAGAATGCTGGGTTTACACAGTATCCAACAGCATGCAAAGAACTATGGAGTTGATTATGTCACTTGTCACCACGATTTCTTTTAAGGAATGTGTTTCAGCTGCCCTCCATGTGTTGCTCTAATGGTCACCTTTTCCCTATCTATCACCTCATAATATAATCTGTAATGGGTTTCTTACATCCATTATCTTTAGAACCTCCAATAATGTCTTTGAAGAATCTCTTAAGCATTCTGCCAAAAAGGCAATAAAACAAGGTTTGATGCTTCCATTTCATCATTACTCTTCACTTATTCTGATTTACTCTATTAGTTAAAGACAAACATCATTTTAAAATCTAAATCCATCTTTTGGGACGTAACACATTGCAAGGAGAGATGCACTTGGCGGAAAATTCAGTTAAGGATGGTTGAATGAGATCCTTGCCAAATGTAATTTTCTTGATCCAATTCTGGAACTTTGTATGATCATAGTTGTATTTTGTTAAACTTATATTCTTTCCTCCACAAAAGTTTTGACCCACTGAACCTTGCCAATGTCCTCTAGTAAATAGGTCTATATAATGGATGGCAGAAGGGGCCTAGAAAAAGTTTTCCAACATCCACATTATTTGCAGCATTGTGGGTGACAACTAGCACACCATTCTCCTGCTTTTACCTCTGCCACAACTGTGTTGACAACTCAGAAATGTGAACATCCGAATCTTATGCCATTTGGGATTTTTTTAAATGCGATCTCGAGAGGTGTTCTTACTCATATGAACAGTATGCCAGCCGAAATTTGTTCTACAAATGAACTCCGAGTGAGTCCTTATGTACTGCCAATCCCTAATGGCTGTCAAGCTGAAGGACTCTAAATCTCTGCATCTCCCACCTTTTCATTGCCTTTTTTGGAACTTTGAAATTCTCTAAAAGGGTGCCCTCTTTATGTTATTATATATTCTTTTGGTGTATCTAGGTTATGGTGAGTGCTCTATTTATTTGTCTTTGTTATATTTATTACTGGTTTGTTTGAGCCCCCTTTTGAGTTTATTCTAATGCAATTTTAAGCTCTATCATGCCTTATATTAAGGGTACAGGTTAGACATCTGAGACTTAAATTGGGCTATAATATTGGGTAGATGTCATTTGATGAAATTGTTGGCCTCCTTTTGGGATTTGGGCCCATTAATTTGTAGCTCCAACCAGATCTACAATATCAACACCCTTGAAATTTATTTCATTCACAGGACACCTGATAGCCACCAAGTTCAACTACTCTCCTCTTGAACTCTGGATGATCACCTAACAAAATAGATTCTTATGGGGTATCCAGCAACCACCAAGTCTAAGAATGAAGGCACATTTCTAAAATTTGAATGGAAAATACTAACAGCATTACTAGTATGGAACTTATGCATCGTCTTTGGTCATTTGTATATGTATTCACCTTAAAGATACATTATATTGTTATATACGTGGCTAGTGTATAAAAATCCATAAGATTTAGTTTGAATACACTGCACAGCATCTTGCTCTTAACAAGCCATTGTAGGTTTCACCTCAGCGTAAGAGGACACATCCAGAAACAAGATATAGGCTTATACATAAATGTATTCACCTTAAAAGATATGTTACATTGCTATATATGTGGTTAGTGCATAAAAATCCATAAGACTTAGTTTGAATGCACTGCACAACATCTTGTTTTTAACGACCCATTGTAGGGGTTACCTCAGTGTAAGAGGACACATACATGAACAAGATAGATGGAAGTTATAAATGTATGTAGAAAGAATATAATATAAAGGGTTCCATCTGGATCTGACTCCACATTACAAGTTCTAATTTATAACTCAAGCTTTAATTCTTTGCATAAACACCAAGGGTCACAGATATAAAGAATCATGATTGCTGGATTATAACCATCCACTTTGACCAGTTATATTACTAATTAAATATGCCTTTATCACTTTCAATCCCCCCACAAAATTAGCCAGTCTCTGGTTCAGCATATACTAGATATCACCATAGCTAGTTGTGGGTATATAGCAATTCAAATTATACTTATCAAGACAAAATCTTTCAGATTCATTGTTGTACTTCTTGCGCGGAGTCAGTCTTTCCAAATTGGGCATGTCCACTGGACATATAGCTCCAAGTAGAGTATTGTTCACCTTCCACCAATGGGTTATGTTATTTATCTAGGGAGAAAATTTCCAATATGGCTTCTCACTAAATTGTTATTTCTGTAACTCCTCAAGGAAATGAGTTTTTTATAAGGACCTGCATTTTTAGTAATTCTGTAAAGGAACATTTGGAAGTTTCGTGGAAGCTTTATAGCTATTATCTCAAAATGAATTTATATCAAACACGTTCCCTTTAACAAGCTTCAACATTTTTTTTCTATGATTCACTCGTAGCACATATAAATTTATAATACTTTATTACCATATTTCCCACCTTTCCCTTGATAATCAGTTATAACTTCTAATACATAGGCAGTCGAAATATTTTTGACGAATTTTGAGACAGACAATGCTCTTAGTGTGCGTGATGAATATGGAGACAAATTTTGACCATTCTAACTTTTGGAGATGTATTCTATTCATTCTCAGCATGTACTTTCATGCGAGTTCTGACGGCCACTTGTGTCCTAATTAAAATGAGATCTGTTTATGTTCATTACAGTTTTGAGAAGTGTGAAGGTCATTTTGTACCCAAAACATCTGACCTGAAATTTTGTTTCTTGGACAGCAATTCATAGTCTATGATGTGCCTTTGCTTGAGATGTGTGCTGCCAGGAGCTTATATTTTATTTCTAGTTTCATTTTGTGCTTAGTGTTTGATCTGAAGCAAATAAATTGACTGTATTGGCAATTTGAGAGAGACCCTTTGCCAAAAAAAAGTTCAAAACTCCCACGCTGACATTTGCGAACCCTTGAACCAGTAAATTTTATGCTATATCCCAATTTGATATGCAAGTGCAGTAGGTGCAATCGAGGAGGATGTGGAAACTACTAGATGTTATAGAGAACTTTGGAAGTTTTTGAAAACTCTTGTTCCAATTCAAGATGGAAGGGAATGTATCCAGCGAACATCTGGAAGTTTCATGAAAGCTTTATAGATAATAGCTTAAATTAAATATATATCATACGTATATCGGATGTCCCTTTTCCCAAGCTTACATAAAACATTTTCTATGATACACTCTTAGCACATATAAATTTATAATCCTTTATTACCACATTTCCCACCTATCCTTTCTCAAGCTTACATAAAACATTTTCTATGATTCACTTTTAGCACATATAAATTTATAATCCTTTATTACTACAGTTCCCACCTATCCCTTGAGAGTACGCTATAACTATTAATACATAGGCAGATGAAAAATATTTGACGAATTTGGAGACAGACAATGCTCTCAGTGTGTGTGATGCATCTGCAGACAATTTTTGATCATTCTCTAACTTCTGGAGATGTATTATATTCATTCTCAGCATGTGCTATTCATGCGAGTTCCGAAGGCCACTTGTGGCCTATTTAAAATGAGATTTGTTTATGTTCATTCCAGTTTTGAGAAGTGTGAAGGTCATTTTGTTACCCAAAACATCTGACCAAAAGTTTTGTTTCCTGGACAGCAGTTCATAGTCTATGACGCGCCATTGCTTGAGATGTATACTGCCAGGAGTTTATCTTTTATCTCTAGTTTTATTTTGTGCGTGTTGTTTGATTTGAAGCCATTAAATTGACTGTACTGGCAATTTGAGAGAGACCCTTTGTCAGAAAATATTACAAACTCCCACACTGACAATTGCAAACCCTCGAAGCAGTAAACTTATGCTGTTCTGATTAAATATGCAAGTGCAGTAGGTGCAATGGAGGAGGATGCAGAAACTATTAGATGGTATAGACTCGTAGAGAAATTAGGAAGCTTCTGAAAACTCTCGTTCCAATTCAAGATTTAAGGGAATATCTTCAGTTAACGTTTTAGAAAAATTTGTTTTAAAGTTAATATAGTCCTTACTGAAGGCTGATGTATTCTTTTGATTCTGGTATTATGTTTTCTTGAAATGCTTCATGTGCAAGGAAGATTAACAGTTTGAAAGAAAACTGACTACGCAAAGCAGCTAGTTGTAAATGTAAATGTAAAATTTATCTTGAAAAAGCATATATAAACAACAAACAATGTTAGGTTTCCTAATAGGATATGAAAACAGTTGGGAAAAAATATTGGTAGATTAGGTTGTGTGATCTGGTCTCCAAATAGAGGGAATGATGGACCGTTTGATAATATGGAAGGTTGTCTAGGAGAATTGGATTGTTCAGTCCTGGAGGGTTGTCTAAGTGGTTTTGTCGTACCTCTACACAGGCAATGTCAGCTTGACGGAGCATACACAATTCTGACTGTACATGTTTTATGCCAGATTGATGGAGCATACACAATTCTAACTCTACAGGTTTGATGTCAGCTTTATTAGACACCTATGGAGGTTACAGATCTGTTGAGAGTCAGCATGTAACAAGACATTTTTGCTAAGAAACAAGATTACATGGATGCGCCGGTATGCAGTACTTGGTCTGAACACCCAAAACCTGAGTGTGTAGGTGCGATGATATGTTTATGTATGACACAAGGGCACAGGCATATGCAGGGTGTGGGCACCCAAAACATGGGTACACTGAACATTAAAATCGAAACATCAAACATGAAGCCAGAAACATGAAACATAACATCACCACAATACTTGGTGTTTCAGATATATCATATGCAGTGAATCTAGTCCCTAACTTGTATTGGAACCTCATGTTACCTTATAATTTTTTATAAGGTAATGCATAAAAAATTAGGTTGGATAAGTCAGGACTCTTGGGACTGGTGTAGATGGCACCCGTCACTCTTTTCTATAATATATTTATATTGAATCTTTTATGGATTTCACATGATACACCTTTTCTCTATCACAAATTATAATAAGAGCAAACTAACTGTAGTCTGTGATCAATGTTTTTTGGCAATTTGCCTATCTGCTTGGCTTATGAGTAGAAATATAACCTCAAAACAGGTAAATTGTCGTATAATGTTTGTCAAATGACCAAGATAACAGTTAAAACTTATTGTTAATGGTTAGGTGGTGAAACCATCATAATCATATGCGGTGCTATATAGTATAAACATGTAGTGAGAGAATGAAGTAAGCAAGAGATTGTGGTATGGTATACATGGCAGCTAACCTCAGACTCATGGTAATTGTAAGGCAGCTCCCCTCAGACTCGCGATATGCGTAATTAATTGCTGCAATAGACAACTTAATTTTTTGTGTTCTTTCCAATGTCTTTATTGATTAAAATTTAATATGCAAGCACCATGAATTCATGTCATCCAGAAAGATGGTTGCCAAATTCTGGAGGAAACCTTTTATATCTGATGTTCTAAATTTTTATCTTGTACAACTGGCTTATTAGTATTGCCAGAGGATGATAAATCTGATTAGAATTATAATAAAGATCACAAGTACATTTTAAAAATTGTACAAATTATGGAGGCATTTGTACCTATCTATTGCCATGTTTGACTCCTAGGTCAAGTTGTCCAAACTTCTTTATTTGGGTGCATATAAAGCATGTTTAAGTTGACCTATAAGCTCACGATCAGCAATAAGTTAGTACCAGCCTGACAGGATGTCATTTTCTTATAGTTGACCTTTGTAGACATATTATAAATCATTGAAAAGGTCTTTGAATGTACTTCATGATGGTATACTATAACTTGTCAGTGTTGTTTTTAGTTTCATTTTTAACATTAGCTTTGACAAATGTCTTTGATTTGTGCTATGGCAGCACGTGGTGGCCACATTTGTTTATAGAGCATTTCACATTAGACATGGGTCTATTATATATCATTGTGCATTGCAATGTGTAGTTCATGTAATGTTATCAAAGGTTGTTGGATTCTAATTAAACTAGTACAATATCTTAACTACATCCATTTGATTATTTGGAAAATACCGATATCAATTTCGAGTCTCTGTCTTGGATTTTATGCATATCACATTGATATATAATTTGATTACATTCTCTTCACATTCTCACTTGCCGGTAATAAAAGAAACTTTTTGGATAGAAAGAGTTCCAAACTGTAGTGTATGGTCAAGATTACTATTTTTCTAAGTTACTGAAACGACACCCCTAGGGCACTTGGTAGTGGTACGAAACATACTTGGTATGAGTACAGCCTGGATACGTGTCCAGAAATGGCCAAGGTATGGCCGGGCAGGTCCGGGTACAGCTGGATACGTCTGCAGACTTACCTGTCTGTACCCGGACCTGCCCAGCCGTACCCTGGCTGTTTTTGCAGTGTTTCCAGGCATAAAACTGGTTTTTTTTTCTAGTTTAAATTTAATATAAGATGACAGCAGAAATTACAGTTTTCGCAGAAGCATTATTCTACCGAAGGTACTAAATACAAGCCATCAAAAACATGGACAACAATAGCATGTATGAGATAAATGTAATAAACACCTTGACTAGATATGGTAGGGACAAATGAAATTATGAATGGTTTGCCGTGGTTATTTAGCTTGTTTTGTTTCTCATATGCATAATGTGTGGTTAATTCCTATTTATTAGGCTGGAATTTATATTATTTATATATTTTTTGTATGGCCATATCCAACACCGTATCACCGTATCTGAGGCCTCTTTTTTTGCCGTATCCGTACCCGTATCCAAAATATATTGGCAACTTAGCTATTTTTGATTGCCATCTAACAGTTATTAAAAAAAAACTTGTGACAGTCAAATTTAATGAAGAGAATAAAGTTGAAATGGTCACACCATTAGATCTCACACCTTGCTGCCATTGTAGCAAGGTATTACTTATTTTTGATTGATTTCTCATAGCTAGGAAAAACTTTAAAGTGACCGTCACATTTATTATAGGAATAAAAAGTGACACAGTCACATCATTAGATCCCATCCCTTGCTACAAATGTGGAATGCCTATTGGCATATCAAGTGTAAGAATTGGGCTATGGTAGCATTTTTGCGATAACCTTTGGAGAGAGTGTTCTATGTAAACTTCAAATACATTCGAAAGACAATAATGGCATATGAGCAATGGTCTTCGAATGTACTTTGTGATATTGTAATATAACCTCTTAGTTTTGTTTCTAGTTTCATTTTTAGCATAGGCTGTCACAAATGTCTTTGATTTGCACTAGAAGAATAATAAGAAGAAGAAGGACTTTTAACGTCCACGAGGCTACCCAAAAATAGCCTATGGGACAGCAGGATCACTTTGTAGAGCAGGAAATCACATGTTGTGAGGAGCGGAATATCCAATGCTGAGCTAGAGAACTTGTTGGTATAGGGTTGACGAGTTTTCAAAGGAGAAGGTATGAACCACAACAAGAAGTCTGCCATGAATTAGTCTTTGAGCCAGGTCACAGGATAGACGAGGGCCGTTGCGAGAAACAGTTACTAGATGTGGCAAAACGTGAGCCCGCGAGATTGGGTTGAGCTGTCTAAACAGTATCCAATTAAGCCTGAGCCGAGACGGTAACCAAGTTGAATAGAGGATGGATTCAGAGACACTGAACAAAGACGAGTTGAACCAATTTCCATGCAAGTCCAAGCAAACAATGAGCTCGTCGAGCTTAACAGATTGAGCCCTAATGACAGAGATTGCTACGTGAGGACTGAGCTAAACTGGAAGTCGGGTCTGAGTAGAACGAGGAGTAAGTAGAGAAAAGTCCTAACCAATAAGCAATAAGCAATAAGCTGAGTCTGAACCAACATAGGCCAAGCCAATAATAGATGGAGCTTTGCTGATTTTTAAGGCAAATAGGGACAATCTTGTATTAAGGAAGGAACTTGCCTCATGCTAGCTTTCCAACCCTTTGTAGTGAGCCCCTTTAAGCCAAGCTTTTGTATGCCAATCTTATCTTTAGTGCAGACTTAGAGCCAGATTGCGCTTCTTTTGCCAGTCTTTGTTCTGATATCATATAGGAATAGCCAAGAGGATCTAGGTAGGAATCAATGACGGTTTAAGCTTCCAATTTGACTCTAACACCCCTGAATCTCCTTGGACACAGATTTACGAGCACACTAATAAAGCAATAAACTTCTATTAAAATCACACTCTCGTCCAACATACCAACAAGCTATAGGGAAGCCTAACATATAGGCCTAACTAGTTTGTTGCTAATAACAAATGAATAGCTAGAAAAGTACATGCCTAACAAATTGTAACAACACACAATTAGGCACTAATATAGGAACAACTAATATCCTAAATAATGCATTATGTGCATATAAGCTCCCTAAATGAAGCTTAACAAACTAAGTGTAAATACTACATAACCAAGCTAGATAGATATTAGCTAGCTAAACTGTACATTGTGTGAACACATTTCACCAACAAGGTATTCACAGATCATGTTGCGGCTAAGTTTGTTTGATAAAGAAGCAATGGAAATGGAAGAGTTGTTCCTAGCAAACCTTGTGCCAAATGAAATGGAGGTAATGGAAAAGAGTAGTTTGCAACTTTGCAAAAACGCAAAATGTGTGATCATGGGAAGAAGAATAAGGTTTGTTCCTCTTGTGAAGAAGAACCCAAAATGGTGAAAGAGAAAGGGTAACTCTATAATTCAGTTCAAAACAGCCACTTGTTTGAACAACTAGCAGTAAAAGCAATTTGGAGTGAGGTGGGTGAGTTGTGTGAAGCAATCATGAATATTGAAGTGAAGCAAGAGGATGTTTTTATAATAAAGGTTGATGAAAGTTCAATATGGCCACAAGATCAGCAAATGAGCAAGAAACAAAGCTTCTTTTAGCAGCAACAATGAAGGCTATGGTTAATTAACACGACCCATTTGCAAATGAAAAAAAGAGTGAAGTCTTGGTGAATTAAGGCTCAAAAAAGAATGTTTAGAACAAGAGGAGAAATAGAACTTGGCGGAGGTGGACAGTCATAGTGGGCATAAATTCACAAGAGGATTGAAAAGATGGGGGGGAATCAAAGGTAGGTAGAGGAGGATGGTCTATGGTTTGGTATGTGGCTAAAAAAAGAGGAAGAAAATGAATGGAAAATTTCACAAGTATATGATATGGTGGAAGGGAACATTGTGGCCATGGCAGTTGGCCAAAAGAGTGGTTCTAGCACTCAATCCACATTTGTGAGTTGGAGCTTACAATTTTCTATGGTAGGGTGTCTGATGCAAGAGCATCCAATAGGTACCGACTATCTTGCATCAACTAAAAATAAAGGTAGTGCATTGAGTGAATTTGTTAGTGTGCTTGCAATGTTCTATCATAGAAATTGATCTGTGTGTGACTGTGATCCGACATTGGATCATGTTTATCATCAAACTTGGTTGAGTTAATCAATTGTTAGTTGGAATCAAGGAGTAGTTGCGACCGTTCATGACCTAAAAATGATAGGTTTCAGTGCAAAGCAAAAAGATCACGGGGAATACATCCAAAGTAAATTGGGATTGAATACTAAGATATTACTCGAAAAGCCTGCTTTCCAAAAAAAAGGCACTTGATTTTGAGTTCACATGTAAAAGTTACACCCTTTGGATGATGCTGGAATTTGTATGGTGGCAAAACCATTGGGGCTGTTTTGGAACCTTAAGCAGCGGTTTTGAAACTGTTGGTATCCTTTAAGCAGCAGTCTTGCGTGCATCAATTGCGCAAGTGGAGTAATGGTCAAGAACGATTCATTTTCTCATCTTGGGAGATTTTCGATTTCCTTGGTATTTGAAGACATCTACAAAAGGTGTAAATAAGGTTCTTGTCGATGGGAGAAGGGAAAGCCTTTGGGAAATTAGGTCTCCTTAGAGGTGAAGCCAAAGAGATTACATAAATTGCAGCAAATGCTCAACAAGGAAAGGAGAAGACAAATGAATGGACTAGAGATGGATATTGCACCTAAGAGTGGCTTTTGAGAATGCCAAGAGCAGAGTTGTAATGGGATTTCAACCCAAATTGTGAGTCAATAAGATTGATGTCATGAGTTCCCAATCATTGAGAGGTCTTTGTAGCTGTGCAATACTTCGATGTATATAACTAATAAGCTGAGGTAAGTTCTTAATTGTTGCTGTAATCATTTAGGAGCTTAAGATTGCCCTCTGATTTCTGGATGTGATTATATGTTTGTGAAGTCTCAGTTGTGGTTGTGTGTGCAACTAGAGTGAGTTGGTTCAGGCTGCCAGGACAAGGTAGTAGCCCCCATCCTTCACTGCATCAATTGGCATGGAGTATAAAACCAACACTGCACTTATCTGTAGATAAACATCCCTCGATGTTAGTTTCTGTCTTGTTAAGGCTTTTATTTATTAATTTGTACTCTAGAGTCTAATCAACTCAGTATATCCAACCTTTCCTTATTTAAAGTGCCATCATGGTGATACTGAAGTAATTTGTCAGCATTATAGAATATCACAGGGAATTGGTGATACCAAACAAACCCGCTTGTATAAATATCATATGACAATACTTAAGTGATCTGCCATTAAGAATAACCAAGCAAAATGATCCTCTCTTAGAAATATAATGAGGTGATACCACAGTCATCTGCCTTGAAGAATACTATGCGACATTACCAGAGTGATCTTCCCTTAAGAATATCATGGGGTGATTATGAAGTAATGTACCCTTAAGATCTTAATTATAGACCATCCATATTGAATGATATCCTCTAATTCAAAATGTAAAAGTAAACAACTGTAATTTTCAGATTTGTAGAAACTGTAATTTAACAAGATTCCAATACTTACAGTCGCGTAAGAATTATTTGATTTGTGATGATAAGTAAGAGTGTTATGCTGCAGCTTGTATTGAGGTTATTAAGAGTTCCTGGCTGTCCAGTGCCCACAACCTCTTTACTGGTCAATTTCCTGTCTCCTATTGATCCATACTTCGCCAAATGAGACTCCCATGCAGCAAATGATTTCCAGTAATGGGAGGGGGTTTCCCCTATTTATGGTTTTCTATATTTCTCCTCTCGAAGTTTCTCATTTCCCATAATAAGCCTGATTCTTAATGAGAAAATACATAACGTATCAGACATAGATCACTTAGATTAAGTTGTTTTGCAAGAAAAGACCAATGTTTGACTTATACAAAAGATCACAGAAAACATCCTTGTCTATATTCAGTTTAGTGGAGAAAATCTGAGTTATGCAATCCACTTACTATTCTTATAATTTATCTCATTTCTTGAATATATTGTCCCTTTGATTCTTTTTACTCTCCATAAATTCGTTTCTTAACATTTTTTTGTGATCGTCAATTTCTAGAATAGGGAATAACATTAAATACTCGAAATGTTTAGGTGGAGCAATTGCACAAAATATTTAAGCTATGTGGATCACCATCTGAAGAGTTCTGGAGGAGGTCCGAGTTACCACATGCAACCATTTTTAAACCTCAACACCCCTACAAATGTTGCATTGCAGATACTCTCAAAGACTTCCCTCCGTCAGCTTTGGCCTTGTTGGAAACTCTACTGGCTATAGAACCTGCTGATCGTGGAGTGGCAAATGGAGCTCTTAAGAGTGAGGTAACTGCAACAGTCTATGTAGTGATTCCTAATTCATTTTGATAGTTTCTTCTGGAGAGGCAAATGGAGGTCTTAAGAGTAAGGTAACTGGAACAGTTTATGTAGTGATTTCTAATTCATTTTGATAGCTTTGTCCAGTCAATTTCTTACTGATGTTTCCTGAGTTGTATTGCTAAATGTGTTTTTGCTTAGCCCAACAAAATGTAAATTAGAAGATTTGATATGGACATGCTTTATATCCATCTTAGTTATATTCAGTAAATTATGTTCAAGACTAGTGCGAGGAACTTTTTGCTATAAATATAGTAGTTTTGCATGCAATATGTATAATATGATAGATACATGGTGGTGAATCCAGCTGTACTTATTTCTTCCATGACTGTTTAACACCTTGAAGTTGTTTGCATGTAAACAAAGCATTTAGGGAGAGACATTGAGCATATTTATACCCCAAAGTTACAGTTGTGAAAAGTTCTATATCCTAATAAGCCACTCTCAAGTATAGTAAGCTGTATTGGCTACTTACAAGTTACAACAAAGCATGGCCTAAACATTGAAGATGTGATTCTATCAATTTTGTGCGAGGATGTTTGACATTACTTTTTAACTCGTAAGTATTTTTGATTAACACTGTTTTCTGACAAACTGTACAGGTATAATAAAATATGCTATTTCTGTACATTTAGGAGAAAGATACCTTACCTTCTTCTATCAAGAGATATGTATAGCTCTAAAAGGCTAAAAATTGTATTCTTCATGTCCTTTCTCCAAGTTTAAGATAACTACAAATAAAAGTTTGACATCATTATAATATGACGACCACATTATCTGCTATTGAGTTTCATTGAACACTACTTTAGACATTTCTTACATTTGTATCGAAACCTTGCCAAAAAAACTCGTGCAATCAGGACCTGAATTTTGTACTTAACTTGAAGATGTCATCTTTCTGAAATGAAGCTATCACTGACAAATCTATTTTATTTAAAATTTGAAAAATATGTTGAGTTTAAAAGTGGTAATAATGGCAATGTTATTGTCAAAATATGCTAAGCACAAGTATGATCATGCGTACAGCAGTGAAATCTGTCCATCTCGATCAAGTAGACAGTTCAAGTAATATGTACTTACTAATTGGTGGTGTATATTGTATACCCTGAATTTTCAGCTGCCTGCTTTGATAAAATACATTTTACATAATGATTAGGATAAATTGATTGCAAAATGACAACACTCAAAAGTGGATATTTTTAAAGTTGAATGTGTGTTAGCAATCAAATGGTACAGAAGGAAGAAATTTCAGAAGCCTATGAAAGTAGGTTTGGTTCTAGCATCATTTGCCAGCATCTTTCGAATTGGTTGAGGAACATGTCAAGTCTTCATCTGACAGCATTTCACTTTCTATACTAAGATGAAGAAAATTAAAAAAATTGAAATAAGCTGATCTTAGACCTATATGGCACTTCCATCAGACTCTATTGAAGCTGAGGCTGTAGACAAGTCATCTTAATTGACCAAGAATGATGATAAGAAGAAAAGCAAGGAATGTTTTTGACTGCAAGGCAATAAAAGTTAGCTTAATGTTAGCTGGATTATCGGATTAAGGGTGATGATCTTTGAATTGTCAGAAGGTCTTTATTTTCAATTGCCACTTTTATTAATGATCTATTCTCTAGAGGGAGAAACGAGTTACACTTCATCATCCCTGTAAATTACATTGATTGAAGGTTCGGAAATACCAGTCATTGGTGACATGCTTAACCATATTAATAATAATTGGAAATATCCCAGAGGGTTTTCTAAAGTGTAAGTGCTTACATCTTTAAATATGTTTGAATGCATGTTTGCTGAACCTTATTAATAATAATTGGAAATATTTCATAGGGTTGACTAAAGTACAAGAGCTTACATCTTTAAGTATGTTCATAATTAATTAATGTAATGCCCCTGTTCATAATTAATTAATATTGGACGGAGTCTCACAATAGCTTTTCTTATGGTTGATTTGGATTTTAGTTCTTTACTACAAAGCCACTTCCTTGTGACCCATCAAGCTTGCCTAAGTACCCTCCAAGCAAAGAGTTCGATGCAAAAATACGTGCTGAAGAAGCTAGACGGTATGAAAAAGTAGATGTGATTTTTCCTTTTGTATATTGCTTTTCTCTGCAGTTACTTGTTTATGTTAAAACTGGAAACTACCAAAAACTCAGATTTTGTGCCCTTTCTTGCTTTGAAAAAATGTATTCAAAATCTCAGCTCTTTTTGGCTGCTATCTCACATTTGCTGTGTGGTCAGGCAAAGAGCTGCTGGGGGGAGGGGCCATGGACCTGAGGCAACACGAAGAGTGTCAAAACTACCTAGAGTAGGTCGAACACCTGATGATGCTTCTGAATTAATGGCAGCCACACAGGTATAATTTTTTATATTTTTGTTGTGTTTTTATCGTTTATATGCATATTCTTAGTTTTGATCGTTTGTATGCAGAAGCAGCAACCGAGTTCTAATAGAGCTTCCCACATTAGGAATGAGAACTCAAACCCACAGCCACATGAATCACTTATTGATCCTCAAAGGCCTGTGCAATATTCTTATGAAACAACTAGTGCTTCACATGTAATACCTATGGCTGCATGGTCTGGACCTCTGTCCTATGCTCATGCTAGTGGTTCAACATTTGGGAAGAAATATAAAGACGATGGCATAGACAAACATTCGGGTCGAATATCATTTCAATCATCAAAGTTACCAGTAGGTTCTGATTTGAGAACCCAAGGAATATATGGACAACAACCTGCAGGTGATTTGTCAAAAGCTGTGAAATCGGCAACAGGAAGTAAACATGATGTTACGGAGACATTGAAAGACCAAAGTAGTCTGTTACAACAGAATCTTGCTGATGGATTGGGTGGTGTACGGAATGGCAAGCATGATTCTTCAAGAACTCTGGAATTTTCAGAAAAAAAAAACTCAGTTCATCAGCAGAGACCGGAGTCATTAAAACGTTTGGATAGTTTTCAACTGCAAGATATGCCTGGATTATACACTCAAAAGGATGAAAGACCTGCTAGTAGAGAGCCTTTCACGGTGAGGATCCAGTCTTGTTTAGTTGTTTGACAAGTTAAGACTTGAGACTTCTGAGTCAACTCATTGAATTTTGTTAGTTTAAATATTCTTTTTTTCTTGCTAAAAGGCTTATTCAACAAAAATGACAGGGACATGGTCGTCAAGAGGACAGAATTCTTTACTCTGGACCCCTGTTGCCTCCATCTGCCAATATTGATGACATTTTAAAAAAGCATGAGCGGAATATCCAACAGGCTGTACGCAGAGCACGCCAGGGTAAAGGTGAAACAATAAGGAATGATTCATCATTTCCTGCAAGGAAAGCATTTACACGCAAAGGTTTGGTTTCTAAACCAGAAGGGGATAAGGGATCTTCAGATTTTAAAGGCGACTTGACAACAACAATGATTAAAACTAGACAAAATGTGGGGTCAGGTTTAACCAAGGAACTTGCGAATGCAGAGGGATGAGAAAGGGGACCCTTCTCATCCAATGCGGGAAGTGCGGAAGGGAGCACAAAACTATGCATGTCCCTGTTTCCAGTGTGTTCTCTCATGTTGTTGACCTTAATGTATTTCATGGATTGTTCGATTTGGGAGAACTTGTTTTCTTGTAAATCTTTGGATGCTTCAACTGGCCATGCATTTTATAAAATGCTTAGTGGCTGTATTCTTTTGAATTTGGGATATAACCATTTTCTCTTCATAAAAATCACAAGGGCTTTACTAGGTCCTTCAACTCCAGGCTTAATCACAGAGGAGTTCTAACCATCAAATAGGTGTTTTATAATTTATATTGCACGCAATTGCCTGCTGGGAATCACGGTGTTGCTTGGAGCTATGTAATGAAAAATTGAAGGACTACTATAAGAATATTTTGGCTTTGTTGCAGTTTTCTTATGATGCAACAACCGAAGACGGCATTCCCCATGTGCATCTGATGTCAATAGCTTAAGCTACACAGTAATTTCCTTCTCAGTGTTTTCTGTACAGTGGGACACACAAGGGTTCCACCATAGGTAGGGTTCTGTATTTGTTCATATGTGGTTTAATAAAAGCTTAGGTACCAATCCAAAAAAGCCTTTTCTTGGAAAAGTTTGTGGCTACCGAATTGAGTAGTTTTGTTTGGCAGATTTGGAATTGGCTTGGTGTAATAAGCTTGGTTCTTTCATCAGGATGTGCTGGCCTTTTTGTTGCCCTTATATTTTCATCACAAAATTCTGGAAAATTCTATTTTTGCCATAAAGACGAGAAAGCAGAAAAGGCATTGAAGAACCGGTTGCATGAGTATCCATAATTTAAAATATGGTTTTTGAAGAATTGTAAATTAAGCATTATATCTCAATATGGAGGATGCTACTATCGTTTCTTTTTTTCATGCTTATGAAAAATTGTACTCTGTAATTTTAATTTTGTCTTGTATTTGGCTTGTCCATATCCAATCGTAATGTTGGAGTTGTCTCAAGATGGGAAGCTATATTCTGCAACTAGCTTGTCAGATGTAGATTCTTATAAGAAATATTCTGCAACTAGCTTGTCAGATGTAGATTCTTATAAGAAATATTCTGCAGTTCAAAACAGTGGACTGTAAAAGGTTTCAATGCACACGATTATCTGCTTTATGGTTTGCCATATGCTAGATGTAACTATCGAATGCCTGGACATTCGGCTTACACATTAGAAATTTAAAATGCAAACTTTCTTCAAGTTATTAATGTTTTGAATTTTTAATAAGCTATTTACTCATCATTCCATGCAAAGTCAAAAACTGGATGCCTGGGTTTTGTGGTTGCTTGCAGGGCTTTGAGGTTTCTTGTAGGCTTGACCAGCGATTTCATTTTTTACTTTAAAGTTTATGGTTACGAAATCAATCAGATCTGTATGAAACCAGCGGAGTTTTATCAGAGACCAACCTGTGCTATGAACTCAACATAATTGAAAAATTAAATGGGCACACCCCTGACGCTGGGAATTTCGTTCGATTAATTACTCGCTTACCTTACTGAACTAAAAATATTGCTTGCATAACTCGACTATTATAATTTTTTTTTTTTGGAAAATGTTGAAGTAATAATAAAAAAATACACAGGTCAAAACATTAAACAAGAATAAATAGGGGAACCCCTAAGAGGAAATAGGTCGAGAACATAAACATTATACGAAGTAGCCATCTCAAAAATGGAGAAAAGGTAAAACTAAGAATCAATGCATTTGACCATTGTTCAGCACTTTTTGGCAATAGAACTTGAAGGCGTTTCTTTATCCTCTCGAGTGTAACATATGCCTCTAGATTTGTAATGTTGAATTGGTACATTTACAAACATAGAGGACAAAATCTGAGTTTGTTGAAAAATTAAAATAATACCATTTTTCAGCGTATAATTGTTGCTAGCGATTTTTCCAAATGTGAAACAAGATAATCAATCGACAAGAGTTTAGATGATAGCGAGGGTGGAGGGGGAGAGAATGCCAAAGTAAGGTAGTTTTTCTTATTGAAATTGTTGGGAAGAAAGGTGCGGAGGGAAGACCAAAGTTGGGAGGATGGGCAATACTAGAAGATATCGGTAATTACTTTTAAGAGCAAAACAAATGATGCATTCGCCAGTAGCAAGATCAAGTTTTGATAAAGTGAGGCCAAATAGAAGTTTCATACTAGAGTATGCCATCCCAATAGTTGACATTTGTCCTCAACAAGAGATTGTCAAATTGTTAAGCCATTCCTTGCCATTTAGAATTAAAGGACAAACCACTTGGTATTATGAGAGTCTTCAAGTGGGAGTGTGTCTAAATAAATTGATACAAAACTCTTGGCGTGGTTGTGTTGATGGTTGTTTGGTTTGCTCAATGTCAATCTTTTCAAGGGGTTGAAGGATTGTTTACGATTTTATGGAGAACCTTAGATGGAATCCGTTGTAAAATTGAAGTATAGGCATGTTTAAGTTTTGTGGGTCGATTAAACATATGGCGAAATAGGTTCCAAGAAAGCCAATTGTTGGTATTTTTATCCCATGTCTAACTGTATTGATATTTTGCTTGCAAAGGATTTTGTTGTGAATTCATGTTGGACAACAAGGGGAATGTCATTAGATTATATAATTTGATTCCACCAAAGATTGGTCATGGGAATGCTCAATCATGCCAAAAAGATTGATCACGCCATTGGAGAAAAAGGGGCCATTTCTTGCCAAGCTGACCAATTACACCTATAAGAGGAGAGGACCCAAAAATATAAAAAAAGGTGCATTTAGGATGTTATCTTGCCATGGAGTGGAAGTTCAAGCACCTTTATATGAAGCTCATTGGGTTTGTTCCTTGATAACAATCTTCCAAGGTTTTATACCTTGAGTGGCTCTTGCAATCCATTTCACAACAAGACATTTCCCTTATTCTAGCGGGTCAATAATTCCAAGCCCATCAATAAATCCAAGGTGGGTGTAAAGTTCCTAAGAGATTGTTGCCATCCCTTTCTTATAAGAATTGTTGCTCCAAGTAAAGTTGCGGACTAGTTGTATGAGCTTGCCATAAATTGTTTTTGAAGGGAACCAATAAGAGGAGTACACATAACTGGCTGAAACGTGTGATTGATGACGAGCAACTTGGTAGCTAGGAGAGGAGTTTACGTTACCACTTTTATATCATTTTTTGGATTTTATTGAGCACCCAATCCCACATCCCGAGGAGAAAGATGGCTACCAAATGGTATACCCAAGAATCGAGTAATCTTCCCATGGGGGATGATGTTCCAAGTTGGAGGAAAGCAAGTGAGATTTATGTCACTTTTAATAAAGACGACCTTTGTTTTGTGGTTGCTCGGAACTGGACATGTCATAGTAAATATCAAGAATTGATTGCACATTATCAATCTCATATTCAACATTTTGCAAAAGGAGGAGATAATCATCAACAAAATGAGAATTAAGAGTACACGAGTCTTGTGGAAGAGTAATTCCTTTCAAATCTCCTCGATGATAGGCTCATTGGAGCATATAACTAAGGGAATCGACATTCACAACATACAAGAAGGGGGCAAATGAATGGCCTTGTTCAATGGAGTGTTGTATGTCAAAGGATGTTGTGAGGCTCCCATTAACCATGCCCTAAAATTGTGTTTCGATGAAGAGCATTTGAATGTGTCATCTAAAGTGGGGGCCACTAATCTTGTAGTTACATGTATGTAATCTTTAACCAAAACATGACATTTACAATGGGTAACTTCAAAATTACTTATTAGTGTATATAATTAAAATGAGAGAATAAATGGCTCCGGTGATCCTAACCAAGTTAAGTGGAAAAGAGTTGCAAAAATATGAGTTTTCAAGTTAAGATACATTGCTTATAGTACATGTAACAACTAATTAACATGAAGTATCACATGGAAATTTGATTTGCTTTTGAGGAGTTTGTATGGTTGTACATATTGCTTGTCAATATCATATTTGTGTACTATTTCACTCACATTAGCACCCGTGGTGCAATGGAGATGCCAAAAGGGGAGGTCTAGAAGAACTTAATTTTGGAGTGAAGGTGAAACATTGCAGGAGGAAGAGGGGAAGAGATGAAGGATACTGTTAGGGGAGGGGAAATTGTTTGAGGGAGCATACGTGTTCCTCTTCTTTCTTTTAGATATGAACATATGGTCCATGTGTTATTTTTACAAATCGATGGAATGAGAAAGGGGGTGAGATGCATAGGTTTCGGGGGCAACCAACTCTAGATATAACTGTAAAAGTAAATCCTTTCCATCCAATACTCCCAATGTCAATAATTGCCTTTTGCGATGGTAACCCTTGTCCTTTGTGGATAGTTAGAGCCCACACCATTATGATGGGAAGTTGCCTATGGTTGCCTCGACAAATGGGAGAGATAAGGACATGTTGGGCGGGAGTCGACATCCCATGTTGGGATCTGATGTAGTTGAAATCAATAACTGCAAAACATAGCTGTTCAAGTGGTTTTGTGCTAATTTTATAGACAATAGCTTTACCATGGCCGATTGCACCATTGACAAGCCCAACTTCTACCCACAAGTTGGTAGTAAGAATAACCTTTTGACCATTACAAAGAAGAATTTTCGCCTACAATTGATCATCATTGAAGTGAAATGAGATATTTTGACTTGTATGTTTGCAATGCAATGAGCCATAGGAACATTAAATGACTTCAATATGTCATGGTCCTATAGGTCAATGAAACCATATGTTGCAAACAAAAGCGGCGAGGAATGAAAATCAAATATTTCTTTTGGAGACAAAAAAGCATCTGTTTTGGACATGAGAGCCTCCCAATCCTCAAAATTTGCTTCAACATTTCTAATATTAAGTAAGAGGTTGTAAAAGGAAACTTGTGTTGGGTAGAACCTTGAAGCAGAAAATTGTCTACAAGGTGATAGACTTGGCAAATTTCCTCCAAAATGTTGAGCCATATGAATTCCCAGCATACATCAGTATATCCTTTAGGGAAGGTAGTTTCCCTAGATCACCTAAGAGAGTGACTACCTTGCCACCAAAAGGGGTTGTTTTGTGTTGGGGGGAAGCCTCTCGGAGATGTTAGTCAATAATAGTCAACAACTTCGGGCCTATGAAGCTCATTTCATCAATGAGAATATATTTCACATGTTTGAGAGATTCCTAGAAGGTTGTAAGCAATTGCCTCTTAATTGGTTTCTGTAATGCCCCCTTTCCTATGCCAAAGGCCTAAGGGCCAATTCGAGTCCAAGCCTTGGTCATACCCAAGGGGCTTTGGACGCGAGGAGCTATTGGGTATGAATATCTAGTCCATTTTGTTATAATTCTTCATTGACATATGCAAAAAAAGGTGTTTGGAAGGACTAGATGTTACGTTTTGTCGTTAGGAAGGGGCCACATGGTACTAATGTTCTAATTTTGCGTATGGGGGTCACTTTTGGACCATGACGACTTAAAAAGGGAAAAATAACTTAAGCTACTTCTATTTTATTGGCCCTTCTAAGGGAAAAATGCGACTAGGGTTTATTGGGGCTTTTTTACCTTGGAGAAGTTATATAAGGAGTTGGGGGAGAAAGGAAAATAATGTTTGCATACAAAATTATCTCCTGTCATGTGCAACTGCTGTTTGCAAATCTATAACTTGTGGAGTGAAATCCTGCAGGAACCCTAGCTTCGGTGGTGAGAGATCCATCCCTAGCTAGCAGGGCATTCTTTGGTAGTGAAAGATCTACCCTAGCTTGTCATTTTGGAGCTATTTTCAGGGCTGATTTACAGAGATATTTTCAGAGGTTTTAGAGATAGGGTTTTGAGATAATTTGTGAAAATAATCAGTGGGTTTTTAGATCAAACTTACGACAGCAATAAATAAAGGGCTTGACATCATTTCCAGAGGATTTTAAAGGGGTTTTGACCATCTACCAAAAAGGGCGACTTGTTTTGGATATTGCAACCTTTATTTGGAGGGTTTCCAGTTGGCCATTTTTAGATCTGAGGGTTGGAATATCATCTTCTATATTTGTAAATGTTATTTCCAAGGTTTCATAGTTTTTGCACTTGTATTCGGGAAGATATGAATTTTAGAAGTTTTCTAGCTGTTTAGTGCATGCTGTAATTTTCTGGCAGCGTTATATTGTCTGAAAAATTCCAAAAATAATTTTCTTATGTTCTTTATAATATTTGCAAACTCTCTTTAAATTTTCCAGTGATTTGAGTGGATATTTTGGGAGTAATTAATTTTCTTCAGTTCGCTGCCCTAACTGGTAAAAATCTGCAAAAATCAGTATTTTATTTGGCTGCAAATTTTCAATATTTTGTGTTATTTAAGTGGTATCCCACAAGGGATATTTCAGTGGTATCAGAGCAATTGTTTCTCTAGCCTGTTGGGATTGAAAGATGGGAGACAAAGATAGTGATGATATAGGTGTAGATATGATGAAACAATTGTTCACCAACATGGTAAAGCAACAGGAGACTACTAATCTCTATTTGAGCCAACTCACTGAGAGATTAGCAGAGGACATGATTGATGCTCATGCGGAAAGATAAGAAAATAGCAATATGGGACAACATGGTCAAAGAAGTGAGGGTGGACATTTAGGGCAACGGCCTCCCCATTCTTCTACCAGGCCTTTGGGGTTTCACGAAACTTCTTTCTTGAAGGATCCAGAAGTTTCACTGGTACGACAACCAGTGGATATTGTAGATGAGGAGTCTTGTTGGGAAAAGTACTAGACCTTGAGTGATGGCTTTCGTGACAACATGCCATTCCATGAATATTGCAAAATGAAGATTGACAACAAGCCTAGGAGAGATCATCAGGTACAAACCTACCAGAGTTACAAAGGAGATTGGGACAGATTTTTATTCCACACTTCGACGGTTCTAAGAAGTGTACTGCACAGTCTTGGGTTAAGAAGTTGAAGACATACTTCGACTTGAATCCAATGTGTGAGGAAGATACAATTAAGTTTGCAATCTTACATCTTGAGGGAGACACTCATGATTGGTGGCATCATGGGTTGATTACTTAGGGACACATATACATCACGACTTATGCAGAGTTCACACAGAGGCTAGTGAGTAGATTTGATAGGAGGGACCCCGACAGGTATTTTAGAGAGTTGACTCATTTGAGGCAGATCGGTTCTTTGGATCAATATATCGTAGATTTTCAGAGACTATGGGTCATGGTCCCTGATGTTACAAAGATGAGGTTGATTTCCCTATTCATAGTAGGATTGACAGACGCTCTCGCTGGATTTGTGAAGGCATTTGAGCCTTCTTCTTTGCATGAGGCTATTAGGAGAGCTCGTGACTTGGAGTTATCCACTCCTAATCAAGGTTTCCACCTCGAGTGCCGCCTAAGGGTTTCCCTTCTAGATTCGATGGTTCGCAGCCGAAGGTACCTCTACCTAAGTAAGATACAACCTGGTGACCATTCAGATCTAGAGAAGAAAGAGATGAATTAAGGCTAAAGAAACTATGTTTCGATTGCCGCACACCTTGGGTTCCAGGACATGATGGCAAGGGTAGAAGGAAAGCCCAATTCATATAGGTCTTTTAGGAGAGTGATGGTGACGAGGAGTTAGACACACATGGATTAAAAAATGATGATGATGAGGCATTAGATAGTGCGGGTGTTGAGCAGGATAGCGAGAATTTTCCCCAGGAGGCTATCGCCACTTTGTCTAGTACCCTAAGGTACAAAGCATTCAGAGTTAGGGGAGTTTTGCAGGGACACCGAGTAGTGGTACTCATTGATAGTGGGGAAACCCACAACTTTATCGATGCCTCATTGGTTGAGAGGCGATGGTTATAAACAGAGGAGTTTGAGGGCTGCAACGTAGTTGTAGCCAATGGAGATTCTATGAGATGCACACAACGGTTCCCCAATTGAGTATCACGATGTGTAACTATACAGTTACCGATGATTTCTATATTGTTGGTATTGGAGAGACCAACATAGTGCTTGGAGTACAGTGGCTCCATTCCCTTGGTGAGTTTCAGACTAACTTCTAGACGATGGAGCTAAAGTTTAAGTCTTAAGGGAGGAACGTGATCTTGAGGGGCTTATCTTTAGAGGCACCCCGCGTTGTTACGACCAAGAGGATCGAGAGGATTTATAGGCACAATAGGGTGGATTGGGCAATGCATTGTTTGGTTTTGACCAAGAAATTAGAGGATGGACAACATGAGTATCATGTGGATATACAGGGCCAATTGGACAGACATAGTGCAGTTTTTAGTGACATACCTCTAGGCATACCTCCAGATAGGGGATTTGAGCATGTGATTGAACTTGAGGATGCTAGACTGGTGGTTACTTCTCCTTACCGTCACCCCAAACGGTTTAAGGATGAGATCGAGAAGACTATACATGAGCTCATTGATATGGGGCATAATAGACCGAGTTCTAGCCCTTTTGCTTCTTCGGTGGTATTGATGAAGAAGAAGGATGGGACCATACATACGTGTATAGACTTTTGTGCCTTGAATAAGAAGACAATAAAGAATAAATATCCTGTACCACACATTGATGAGTTGCTTGACGAGCTACATGGTGCAATCTATTTTTCGAAAATAGGTTTGTGATCTGGATATCATCAGATCAAAGTCAGGGAGCAGGATGTGCATAAGACAACCTGCAGATGCCATTACAGTCACTTTGAGTTCTTGGTGATGCCCTTCATATTGTCTAATGCTCCAGCTACATTCCAGTCTTGCATGAATCATGTGTTCAACCGCCACCTGCGGAAGTTTGTATTGGTTTTCTTTGATGATATTTTATTCTACAATAGGACTTGGGAGGACCATATCAGGCACCTTGGTGAGATATTGGGGATATTAGAAGCTAATTCGTTATATGTGAAAGCTTCTAAGTGTGAGTTTGGCATGCACGAACTTCTATACTTGGGATATGTGATTGGTGGGGGTACAATGAAGGTGGATAGAGAGAAGATACGTGTAATTATGGATTGGCCGCCACCTAGGACATTGACACATTTGAGAGGATTTGTGGGGTTGTGCACATACTACAGGAGGTTCGTGAAGAATTTCTCTTGGTTGACTGCTCCATTGACCGATTTGACCAAGGGGGATTTTGTATGGTCAGAGGCAACACAACAAGTTTTTGATCACCTCAAGGAGATGATGAGTTCGTGTCCCATTCTCGCATCACTAGATTTCTCCCGCCCATTCATTCTAGAGTGTGATGCATCAAGAGAGGGTGTTGGGGCAGTTCTCATGCAGGATAGGCAACCCATTGCCTATGAGAGTTGGAAATTGAAATCTGTGGAGAGAGGGTATTCAATTTATGACAAGGAGATGTTGGCCATTATGCATGCTTTGGCCAAATTCAGATAGTACCTTGTGGGCAACAAATTCGTGGTTCGTATGGATCACAACAGTTTGAGGTTCTTCTTGGGACAAAAGGAGCTCAACGATTGCTAACAAAGATGGGTGAACAAGGTGCAAACATATGACTTCGACATAGAGTACACTAAAGGTAAGAATAATATTGTTGCTGACGCTTTATCTAAGAGGCCTTACCTCACTTCTATGCTTAGTTATATGTCTGATATTTTAGCGGATTGGAAGGCTCATATACTTGTTGAGTATTCCAAAAATCAGTTTACATGTGAGATCATGGATTGTATTATATAGGTTGACTGATACAGAGTAGTGGATGATCTCATTTTCAACAAGGATAGGATTTTCCTTGTACCAAGATCCAAAATGAAGGAGAAGATCCATTGAGCAGTACATGATACACCACTAACTGGACATCTTGGGTATTTCAAAATATACATGTTTATCAGGTAGAGATTTGCATGCAAGGGGATGAAGGACGATGTCCTTAATCATGTCAAAGAGTGTATGGTTTTCCAGCAAACCAAATCCGAGCAGTCTTTTCCAGCAGGATTACTTCAGCCTCTCCCCATTCCCAAATACAAATGGGAAAGCATATCTATGGACTTTATCACAGGGCTTTCCTTGGTGCATGGGCATAGCTGCATTTATGTTGTAGTTTATCGGTTAACTAAGTATGCTCATTTCTTCTCCCTACCCAAGGGGCATGAGGTAGTGGATGTGGCCCAGATCTTCTATACAAGTATTTTTAGGCTACATGGGTTGCCTAAAAATATTGTCAGTGACAGGGACAATATTTTCATGAGCACCTTTTGGAAGGAGATCTTCAGACTAGTAGGTATGGAGTTGACTCCTAGCACTAGCTACCACCCACAGACAGATGGGTAGACAAAGATAGTCAATAAGTGGATAGAGGGCTACTTTTGGAGTTATGTGTCAGGACATCAACAGACATGGACTAGATGGTTACACATGGGCGAGTATTGATACAATACCACCTATCAGATGAGCATAGGTATGAATCCTTTCCGAGCCTTATATGGGTATGACGCTATGCCATTTGTGGATTTGGTATTACCAGATAGCCGAGCTCCCAAAGCTCGAGATTGGTTACATGAGAACTAGGATATTCTAAAGGCTCTCAGAGAGAACCTTCAGAAGGCACAAAATTAACAGAAGGTATATGCAGACCGACACATGATAGAGAGGTATTTTGAGGTTGGGGATATAGTATTCCTATGTTTGCAGCCATATAGGTAGTCGTCACTGAAGCAGAAGGGTGCAAAGAAATTGAAACCACGGTTTTATGGTCCGTACTAGGTAGTTCATTGAGTTGGGAAAGTTACATATGAGATAGAGCTATCGAAGCACAATAAGATACATAATGTCGTCCATGTTTCATGCCTTAAGAAGGCACTCAAATGACATATTGTACCATTTACAAAGTTGCCACCACTAGATGAGGAAGGGAAGATGGTGTTAGAACCATAATCCATTATTGAAGAGAGACAGAGGGGGCTTAAGAGTAGAGTGGTCACCGAGTATTTGGTGCGATGGAAGGGATTGCCACTTGAGGATGCCACTTGGGAGGGAGAGAAGATTTTGCAGCATCCTAATTTGCATTTGCTTGAGGACAAGCAAAATTTGGGAAGGGAGGACTGTAATGTCCCCTTTCCTACGCCAAAGGCCTAAGGGCCAATTCGAGTCCAAGCCTTGGTCATACCCAAGGGGCTTTGGACATGGGGAGCTATTGGGTATGAATATCTAGTCCATTTTGTTATAATTCTTCATTAACATATGCAAAAAAAGGTGTTTGGAAGGACTAGATGTTACGTTTTGTCATTAGGAAGGGGCCACATGGTACTATGTTCTAATTTTGTGTTTGGGGTTCACTTTTGGACCTTGGTGACTTAAAAAGGGAAAAGTAACTTAAGCTACTTTTATTTTATTGGCCCTTCCAAGGGAAAAATGCAACTAGGGTTTATTAGGGATCTTTTGCCTTGGAGAAGTTATATATGGAGTTGGGGGAGAAAGGAAAAGAATGCTTGCATACCAAATTATCTCCTTTCATGTGCAACTTCTGTTTACAAATCTATAGCTTATGGAGTGAAATCTCGCAAGAACCCTAGCTTCGGTGGTGAGAGATCCATCCCTAGCTAGTAGGGCATTCTTTCGGTAGTGAAAGATCTACCCTAGCTTGTCATTTTGGAGCTGTTTTCAGAGCTGATTTACAGAGATGTTTTCAGAGGTTTTAGAGATAGGGTTTTGAGATAATTTGTGAAAATAATCAGTGGGTTTTTAGATCAGACTTACGACAACAATAAAGAAAGGGCTTGGCATCTTTCCAAAGGATTTTAAAGGGGTTTCGACCATCTACCAAAAAGGGTGACTTGTTTTGGATATTGTAGCCTTTATTTGGAGGGTTTCCAGCTGGCCATTTTCAGATCTGAGGGTTGGAATATCATCTTCTATATTTGTAAATGTTATTTCCAAGGTTTTATAGTTTTTTGCACTTGTATTCGGGAAGATATGAATTTTAGAAGTTTTCTAGCTGTTTAGGGCACACTGTAATTTTCTGGGAATGTTATATTGTCTGAAAAATTCCAAAAATATTTTTCTTATGTTCTTTATAATATTAGCAAGCTCTCTTTAAATTCTCAAGTGATTTGAGTGGATATTTTGGGAGTTATTAATTTTCTTCAGTTCGCTGCCCTAAACTGGTAAAAATTTGTAAAAATCAATATTTTATTTGGCTGCAAATTTTCAATATTTTGTGTTATTTAAGTGGTATCCCACAAGGGATATTTCAGTTTCAATTCCTTGATACGTATATATAAGCAAACATGTGTGGTGGAGGTGTAAATGTTGAAGGATAGAACCCCTGTTGGAGCGAGCAATAACAATGGTGAGTTATTTTTGCGTACAATAGAAGATAATGTGAATTTCATGGTGTTGATGAGGTTTGCATTCCTTGTTCTAGATGTGCCTTGCAAAACCATTTGTCAAAGGAAGAAACATCTCCTGTCCATTAAAAGTGGTGAAGAACAATGCCAAGTGCAAGTTGTACTGGTGATAAAGGAGTATTAAATGTAAAGATGAAATAATGTCTTTGTGGAATGACGATGACTGTTTGATTAAAATCTATAAAAGAAGGGGGTCATTTCTTGCAAGGAAGACAAATCATCATTGTTCTTCCAATGATGGTGGATGAAATAATCATGATGACCAAGCATCTGAGTTCATTTAGTTCTAAATTATTTTTGGGGTGCAGTTTGGACAATGGTGTCACCCAGATTTCATCCTGAAATCTGTGACTACCCTATCCGAAAATTTTTCGTACTTTTAAAATAATGGGTCGTTTTGTATTTTTATTGCCTGAAAGTTCTTGTATTGCGTCAAGATAATCCTAAAGAGCCATATTAGTCTTTTTCGCCAAATACCCAGATGCCCAAAATTGTTTTATTCTGTCGTCAGGATTTGTCTGCGGGAAATTTGTATTTAATTATTTTAAGCCCCGTATGAGGCTATTTGCGCTTTGTTTTAACTTTATTATGAGCGAATATGTTATTATTCCTATGTGCCAGAAGGGTTTTAACTTGGAATAAGTTTTGGGCTTTATTTGTAACTTTTGGCAATTTTTCGTGTTTTTGTGGTGTCCTGTTTTGTTTTCTGTGAAATTTCTCTAGAGCAATTCCTTTGTCGGGTAAGCCCGATTTTTGAACTGGAGCAGCTGGAAAACATATACGCACATTATGCCCGGAAGAAGTCGCCATCAGAGGTCTCGATCACTTGGGAAAAAGTGAAGTCGTACACAGAAAATCCCTTGCGGGGATGGGTGCATTTTTGGAAAATAAAGGATTTAAGCTGCAATGGGAAAAATAGAAGCTGCAGGCAGGGTGGGAATTTTGTACCTGCCTGGCAGGGTACTTTTTCCCGTGTTAGAAAATTCACTTAAGCTGCAGTGGGAAAGTTAGAGGCTGCAGGCAGACGGGAATTTATTGCCTGCCTTGCAGAGTAAAAATTCCCATGGTGAAATAAAAGAAAAGTGACTTAAGTGAAATCACGGGATTTTATTGCCTGCCTTGCACGGTAAATAATCCCATTGTCAAAGTCAAATCACCTAAGTGGATCATGGGATTTCTGGGGCTTCGCCTTGCAGGGTAAAAAATCCCATTGTCAGAAATTCTTAAAAATAGAATTCTATTATGCAAAAAAGTGCGACCCACCTTGGGTGAATAATAATGCATTAAATAAATATTTGTTAATATTTATTCACCCAATTTTGGCACCTAGGCCTTGTGGAAAAGTCAACAAAAACAAAGGGGAATAAATCAATTGGAAATAGAATTCTAAAATTAAAATAAATTTAATTTATTTAATGTAGCGCCTTTTGAGAAGGAATTAATACTTTTTTAAAGTATTAAATGATTATATTAATTCCTATTTTCAGTGGCTATGGTCAAAGCACACTGTGAAGCTTAAGTGAAGTGATGTGTGAAGGATTAAATTGGATTAATTTAATTTATTAGATGGTTGTCCTTAAACATGCTATTTTTAAAAGAGAAGAGCATGATTTTTAATTAATTAATTACCTTTAATTGTTAGGGCAATTATTAATTATAGAATTGTGAAGGTTATATAAGCATGGGCAGCCATATGGGTGAATTATTTGATTCACAGGTAAAGAATTACAGCCAAGAGGAAAAGTGCGCCCCCATTTGAAGAAGGATTTTACTCAGGCAAGGTGGAAACAAAGCATTTGAAGAAGGATTTTGCTCAGGCAAGGTGGAAACAAGGCTAAAAGCTTCCAAATTTGGTGCATGCTTTGAAGAAAGTTGATCTTTGTCTGCATAATTGTTTGCACATGTGTTACAGGAGCTCAGGTGTTTTTAAAAGGATTCATGCTCTCTTTATGTGCAAATTAAACACCATTTTTTGGGGCAGCAGGCTTGAAAAGTGCAGATTTTTACAATTAAAATTCACTATTCATGCTCCGGTGGCCATTTTTGTCTGAATAAATTGCAAGAATTCATTACAGGTGTTTTACAAAGGAAAAGGAGTTTTTATCAATGTCCAATACATTGCATATATCCTCCGAATCTGAAGAATTGTCCAGATCTGCACTAATATTGAAGAATTCCAGTTAAATAAGAAGAAAAAGAATTGTTCAGACAAAGACAGACAAAGCTATGGCGAAGGAAGATGAAAAAGAAAGCACAACGGAGTCATGCATCACTTCTAAATTTACTGATACTGGAGACACAGATCTAGGCTCGAAACCTCTTGCTGAATAGATAGATAAATCCAGAGCAGGAAAGACTTCACTCATGCGTACAGGAGAAAATTCACTCATGCGTGCAGATTAAAAGTAGATGAATTATTCGAGCTGCAGCTTTTCCATCCACAACCCAGTTGCCAGAATTTGTTATGCAGGTGCAGATCCATATCCAGATGCAGATGTAGATGCGAATGCAAATCCATATGCAGATCCAGATCCAGATCTCATAGTTGCAAAAGCTTCTGACACAAAGGCTTCATCCTCTTGTTTCGAATGCAGCCCATGAAGAAGGCAGTGCGTGGAAAATTCCTTCCAAGACCTTGTGCATGTGCTCTCATCTTCCAGTTGAAGCCTTCATTGAATTTTCATTCACCCTGAGTGCTTTCCTGAATTTTTAATTGCTCATATGCAATTAAAAATAAGGATGATGAGTTATCTACGGCCAACCTTGCATTGATGCATGTACAACAGAAGAACTGCAAAAGCTTCAAGGATAAAAGAGAAGACAATGCGAATCGCAAAATTCCAGCTTGCTTCCAATTCCAACTGCTTGCAATTCCAGCTTGTTTCCAGATCCAGTTTGAATCAGCTGCATGCAGACATGAAAAAAAACAAAGTTAGCTTTCCTCTTCCTTCTTCTTTCCTTCGACAAAGTAATTGAGCGATCAATTCAATTATACAACTTAAGTGATTGGTTTAAAAGCCATTACTTGAAGAAGTGAACTACTTGGAGATAGGTGGCGGACGTGCAAAATAGAAGCTTCTATTTTTAGTTGCAAATCATAAATGTCACACAAAGAGGAATTCCAAGAGGAAGATTGCCAGTTGTTTCTTGCCGACTTCCACATGTGCCAGTTCAACTAAAGCTTCCAACTTGTAATTGCCCCTCTACATTCTATAAGTAGAGGAAGAACCTTCGGGTTAATGAGGAATCAGAATTTGTAAGCAACAATCTTGTGTTCTAGACTTTGTGCTGAACCCCTGAGAGCCACTTGTAGCAGAGGAATACAAAGAAGCAAGTTTCCGGAGAACTTTGTGTCACGGCGTACTGTGTTTTCTTGATTTTAAATCTTAGATCTTTTAAGTAAATTTTGTGTTACTTTAGATCTGGATCTAGAGCTGCCTTTGCTTTATAATTCTGTGTGTTCATATCTATTAAGTTTCTTCTATGTGCATGTAGTTAGCTCTGTTATCTACTAATTGGGATGCATATCTTCCCCATTTCTTCTCTGTAATTCCTTCTTCTATAACTTTCCTTTCTTAAATAGCTGCTTACTTGCTGCAGAACTTCTTAGTTATGGTTCATGAACTAAGTGGTTAAAGTAAAACCCCCTGATAGATAATAGCACATTTATATTGACAAATCTGACACGGGAGCCTCACCGGTTAAATGAGGGAGATTTATCTCATGACTGCCTAGGTTTGATGCTATGCAGAAAATCTAGCCAACAGTTTTTGGCGACTCCGCTGGGGAACAACTATCTTTGCAGATCAAAGCTTATCTTTTGAAGATCAAAGTGTTTTCCATACAAATCTCATCCTGGCTGAACGTCCATTCACCCGATCTGTGAAGGCGCAAGGAAGGACTGATCATTTCTTCTGACTGCAAGAGCAATTCAATTTCAATCATCCTCCTCAAGTTAGAAGCTGCAGATCTAGTCTTGCACCAGGAAGAAGAGTGCACGCTCATCCAGATCCGGATCATCTTCAGCATAATCCAGCAGCTAGAATTATTCATCAAGTCTACTCTTGGAGAGGACGTGCCCCATTCATCATGCTGAACCGAAACCCACTTGCCCCTGCAGCGCCTGTTCCATGGGGTGTAGCCTTTGGACCTCTGAATCTGACTCCTCCTATGCATGATCTACCTAAAGGGACGAGAAAGAATTTTCCAAAATTCTTTGGAGATGGCAAGCAGAATCCAGATGACCACTTGGCTGCGTTTTTCATATCCTGTGGAGTGCTTGCAGTCGAACATGAAGATGTATCTGTTAGACTCTTCATAGAGACTCTGCATGACTTGGCTGGAGAATGGTTCTACCGGCTAGCTCCTGGCACCATAACCAACTGGGCTACTATGCGGGATGTGTTCCTGAAAAGATTCAAGGCAGCCGAAGATTCCAGTACATTGATAACTCAACTCACTCAGTTGAAGAAGGAGCCACATGAGCACATGCGGGATTTTATTGCAAAATTCCAAAGATTACTATATAAATTTCCAGCTTCTGCTTCTCTGAATGACGAGAATCAAAAGGTGTTCTTCATCAATGCTTTGCTTCCTGAAGTAAGCTATCAACTGTGAAGAGCACGTCCTGCTGATTTGTTAGCAGCTCAAAACATGGCGGTTGAAATTGAAGACGACCTCATCATGGCTGGAAAGATAAAAAGCAACACTTCTAGAGCTGAAAGTTCATCCTCTGCTACTACTTCCGATTCACTACTGCAAAAGTTAGCAAATGAGATGATGCAGATGAAGAAACAAATGGCTCAAATGGCTCAAGGCAACAATACTGCCCCTACTCGGAATTTCAACAACCGGAACCGCATTGCTGGTTCCCAAAGATTAGCAATTGAAGCTGCTCCCAGAAACAACGTGGAGACGAATGAAGAAGACCAGGAAGCTGATGCTGATCAGTTCGAGAACAATGATTTTGTAGCTCCTGCTGGCGACTCCAACATTAATTTCCTAAACTACAAATCTGAACATGACGATGAGAAACTTCATGAAGATGATCATGGTCATGCATATGCAGTACTTACAAGATCACAAACTCGCCAAGCTGAGGCATTAGCTGATGAACAAAGAAGGGGCAACCCTTTACCTTCTTCTTTAGCTTCTAGAGATAAGAATGCAAGTTCTTCATCTCAACCACAAAAAGTGGCTCAGGTATCTGAATCTATTTCTTCTTTTGACATTATTGATCATGCCAAGAAAATTAAAGTTCAAATGTCAGAAGCCGAATACCTAAGAGATTTTCCTGAGCAGTTAAATATGCTAGTCAAATATGTGCAATCACCAGGACAATCCAGTACATCAAAAGGCCTTTTGCCTAAGCCCAAGGATACTCCCCAAAATAACACTGTAGTTGTTAAACCCTCACCATCTTCTAACAGGGTGGAACCTTTCTATGTTTCTATATTGCTTAATGGTTTCAAGTTAAGCAATTGCATTCTAGATTCAGGTGCTTCTGATAATATCATGTCAGCTAAAGTTGCAGATGCTCTTGGGTTTACCTTGACAAAGACCATAAAAATGTGCTACTCCATGGAGAGACAAGTCCCTTTAATCGGACAAATCAAAGATACACAAGCTGTTCTAGCAACTTTTCCTGACAAGAGATTAAAGATGACAATCTTAATTGCAGATATTCCTATCTCCTACGGGATGCTGCTGAGTAGAAACTTCTGCAAAGAGCTGGGAGGAGAAGTAAAGATGGATTGGTCTTGTGCGCACATTCCTATCAAAGGGCTTAACCATAAGCTGGAGCCGGAAAAGAAGTCCAGGTACATAGTTACAAAATCTGAGGATTCTAGATCTCAGATTCTTTTTCAGGAATCTGACCGTGGGGTTTATTTCTTGGAAACGAATAAAGATGTTCCAGAGCCAGAAATTCAACCAGAACCAGAGCCAGCAAAAGAAGAAGAAAAAGTTTGGACTCTGGAGTTTAAAGGCACTTGCTGTTCTTTTGGATCAGGAGTTGGCGCGCTACTAATATCTCCAGATCATGAGGTATTTCCATACTCCCACAAGCTGATGTTCAACAACACCAATCATACGGCGGAGTATGAAGCATTGCTTCTAGGAATGGAACAAGCTAAGAAGAAAGGAGTAAAACTCCTCAAAGCCCAAGGAGATGCTGAACTTCTAGTAAAGCAGGTTCGAGGGCAAAGTCAAGTCAAAAGAGATAAGCTGGAGCATTACAGAGATAAAGTGCTTTCCGCCACATTCGATTTTGCAGCCTTCTCTATTGACTTCATTCCAATAAATCAAAACTCCAAAGCAGATTCTTTGGCAGTCACATCTATACTATTGAATCCGGATAGACCACCGTCTATATTCAGACAAGGAAACTATAAAGTGGAGATGGTCTACCACCCCAGAGTCCATGAACAAACATCTGCATGTCTGCATGTTGAAGGGAGTGAATCACCACCACGACAAACAGTCAAAGGAAAAGTTGATCCAGGTTATGATGACAGTAGTGGAGTAGTCCAACCAAAAGACAACAAAATCCCCACGGGTTTAGTTTCCTTAGAAAAGACTTCCAACAAGTATGATCAGTACCTAAAGAAGAACAAAGAATATGGTGATAGTTCTTCCTCAGAAATGCAGCAAATAAATCTGGGAACGGAGCAAGTTGATGCAGACTTACCCACCATGGAGAGAAGAAGGGATGAACCACCACCAGATGAAGTTGATAAGGACTTGCCCAGAGTCTTTGACAAGAAGGCCAAAGAAAGGAAGTTCAAGATTGGAGATTGGGTACTCTGGTGGGACAAGAGACATGAACCGAAGGGCATACACGACAAATTTGATCCACTCTGGAAAGGGCCCTTCGTGATCAAAAGAGTTGTAGGGATGGATACTTTCTTCCTTGCCTACCGGGATGGAATTGAGTTACCACTCGCCTTTCAACGGGCAACATCTGAAGCTGTTCATCAACTGAAGAAGCATGGTAAAACCTGTATGTACATAAATAAAACTTTGTTTGTTTTTCCTTGTTTTGTTTTTGTTTTTGTGTTGTGTTTGTTTGCCTGACCCTGTGCCCAAAAAACAAGATACGGAACCAGAGATGCTAGGATCTCATCTTTTCCCTTTGTCATTCTGACAGAGAAAAAGATGTCCACAGACGGAGCCAACTGGTGTCACCCAGATTTCATCCTGAAATCTGTGACTACCCTATCCAAATTTTTTTCGTACTTTTAAAATAATGGGTCGTTTTGTATTTTTATTGCCTGAAAGTTCTTGTATTGCGTCAAGATAATCCTAAAGAGCCATATTAGCCTTTTTCGCCAAATACCCAGATGCCCAAAATTGTTTTATTCTGTCGTCGGGATTTGTCTGCGGGAAATTTGTATTTAATTATTTTAAGCCCCGTATGAGGCTATTTGCGCTTTGTTTTAACTCTATTATGAGCGAATATGTTATTATTCCTATGTGCCAGAAGGGTTTTAACTTGGAATTTAAGTTTTGGGCTTTATTTGTAACTTTTGGCAATTTTTCGTGTTTTTGTGGTGTCCTGTTTTGTTTTCTGTGAAATTTCTCTGGAACAATTCCTTTGTCGGGTAAGCCCGATTTTTGGCCTGGAGCAGCTGGAAAACATATACGCACATTATGCCTGGAAGAAGTTGCCATCAGAGGTCTGGATCACTGAGAAAAAGTGAAGTCGTGCACAGAAAAGCCCCTGCAGGGATGGACACATTTTTGGAAAACAAAGGATTTAAGCTGCAATGGGAAAAATAGAAGCCGCAGGTAGGGTGAGGAATTTTGTACCTGCCTGGCAGGGTACTTTTTCCCGTGTTAGAAAATTCACTTAAGCTGCAGTGGGAAAGTTAGAGGCTGTAGGTAGGCGGGAATTTATTGCCTGCCTTGCAGAGTAAAAAATTCCCATGGTGAAATAAAAGAAAAGTGACTTAAGTGAAATCACAGGATTTTATTACCTGCCTTGCACGGTAAATAATCCCATTGTCAAAGTCAAATCACCTAAGTGGATCATGGGATTTCCGGGGCTGCCTTGCAGGGTAAAAAATCCCATTGTCAGAAATTTTTAAAAATAGAATTCTATTATGCAAAAAAGTGCGACCCACCTTGGGTGAATAATAATGCATTAAATAAATATTTGTTAATATTTATTCACCCAATTTTGGCACCCAGGCTTGTGGAAAAGTCAACAAAAGCAAAGGGGAATAAATCAATTGGAAATAGAATTCTAAAATTAAATAAATTTAATTTATTTAATGCAGCCCCTTTTGAGAAGGAATTAATACTTTTTAAAGTATTAAATGATTATATTAATTCCTATTTTCAGTGGCTATGGTCAAAGCACACTGTGAAGCTTAAGTGAAGTGATGTGTGAAGGATTAAATTGGATTAATTTAATTTATTGGATGGCTGTCCTTAAACATGCTAATTTTAAAAGAGAAGAGCATGATTTTTAATTAATTAATTGCCTTTAATTGTTAGGGCAATTATTAATTATAGAATTGTGAAGGTTATATAAGCATGGGCAGCCATATGGGTGAATTATTTGATTCACAGGTAAAGAATTGCAGCCAAGAGGAAAAGTGCGCCCCCATTTGAAGAAGGATTTTGCTCAGGCAAGGTGGAAACAAAGCATTTGAAGAAGGATTTTGCTTAGGCAAGGTGGAAACAAGGCTAAAAGCTTCCAAATTTGGCGCATGCTTTGAAGAAAGTTGATCTTTGTCTGCATAATTGTTTGCACAGGTGTTACAGGAGCTCAGGTGTTTTTGAAAGGATTCATGCTCTCTTTATGTGCAAATTAAACACCATTTTTTGGGGCAGCAGGCTTGAAAAGTGCAGATTTTTACAATTAAAATTCACTATTCATGCTCCGGTAGCCATTTTTGTCTGAATAAATTACAGGAATTCATTACAGGTGTTTTACAAAGGAAAAGGAGTTTTTATCAATGTCCAATACATTGCATATATCCTCTGAATCTGAAGAATTGTCCAGATCTGCACTAATATTGAAGAATTCCAGTTAAATAAGAAGAAAAAGAATTGTTCAGACAAAGACAGACAAAGCTATGGCGAAGGAAGATGAAAAAGAAAGCACAACGGCGTCATGCATCACTTCTAAATTTATAGATACTGGAGACACAGATCTAGGTTCGAAACCTCTTGTTGAATTGATAGATAAATCCAAAGCAGGAAAGACTTCACTCATGCGTGCAGGAGAAAATTCACTCATGCGTGCAGATTAAAAGCAGAGGAATTATTCGAGCTGCAGCTTTTCCATCCACAACCCAGTTGCCAGAATTTGTTATGCAAGTGCAGATCCATATCCAGATGCAGATGTAGATGCGGATGCAAATCCATATGCAGATCCAGATCCAGATCTCATAGTTGCAAAAGCTTCTGGCACAAAGGCTTCATCCTCTTGTTTCGAATGCAGCCCATGAAGAAGACAGTGCGTGGAAAATTCCTTCCAAGACCTTGTGCATGTGCTCTCATCTTCCAGTTGAAGCCTTCATTGAATTTTCATTCACCCTGAGTGCTTTCCTGAATTTTTAATTGCTCATATGCAATTAAAAATAAGGATGATGAGTTATCTACGGCCAACCTTGCATTGATGCATGTACAACAGAAGAACTGCAAAAGCTTCAAGGATAAAAGAGAAGACAATGCGAAGGCAAAATTCCAGCTTGCTTCCAATTCCAACTGCTTGCAATTCCAGCTTGTTTCCAGATCCAGTTTGAATCAGCTGCATGCAGACATGAAAAAAGACAAAGTTAGCTTTCCTCTTCCTTCTTCTTTCCTTCGACAAAGTAATTGAACGATCAATTCAATTATACAACTTAAGTGATTGGTTTAAAAGCCATTACTTGAAGAAGTGAACTACTTGGAGATAGGTGGCGGACGTGCAAAATAGAAGCTTCTATTTTTATTTGCAAATCATAAATGTCACACAAAGAGGAATTCCAAGAGGAAGATTGCCAGTTGTTTCTTGCCGACTTCCACATGTGCCAGTTCAACTAAAGCTTCCAACTTGTAATTGCCCCTCTACATTCTATAAGTAGAGGAAGAACCTTCGGGTTAATGAGGAATCAGAATTTGTAAGCAACAATCTTGTGTTCTAGACTTTGTGCTGAACCCCTGAGAGCCACTTGTAGCAGAGGAATACAAAGAAGCAAGTTTCCGGAGAACTTTGTGTCACGGCGTACTGTGTTTTCTTGATTTTAAATGTTAGATCTTTTAAGTAAACTTTGTGTTACTTTAGATCTGGATTTAGAGCTGCCTTTGCTTTATAATTCTGTGTGTTCATATCTATTAAGTTTCTTCTATGTGCATGCAGTTAGCTCTGTTATCTACTAATTGGGATGCACATCTTCCCCATTTCTTCTCTGTAATTCCTTTACTTCCTTCTTCTATAGCTTTCCTTTCTTAAACAGCTGCTTACTTGCTGCAGAACTTCTTAGTTATGGTTCATGAACTAAGTGGTTAAAGTAAAACCCCCTGATAGATAATAGCACATTTATATTGACAAATCTGACACGGGAGCCTCACCGGTTAAATGAGGGAGATGTATCTCATGACTGCCTAGGTTTGATGCTATGCAGAAAATCTAGCCAACAGACAAGATCTTCCATTTGTCAAGTTGTATAGGGTTAATACCATGATCATGATCATTTGAAGAGTCTTCTTCCAAGGTTTTTCTAATATGGATTCTGCACGAGCAACATGCCATGGATGGCAGGAGAGGATAATGAATGCCCAATTAGCAATAATTTCTTTAGTGAATGCGCCAATGTCAGCAACAATGTTGCTAAATGGTTTTATAGTTGGCTCCAACAAAAGCCTACATATGAAGTAGATTCTTTGGGCAAGACTTAAAAGGAGTAGGGGTAGACATGTATAACGACATATACATTTCTATTTTTCCATTTGTGATTGGTTTGTCAATTGTCATAAGACCAAGAGAAGACAATTTCAATGAGTGTCATAGATTTTAGTGAAGAAGGTCATGTTTTGTATGCATTGATAAATATATAAGGTTTAAAAAGGATTAGTTCCATTTTGGGAGACACATCACAAAACATTCTCGTGAGACACATCCACTATTTCTCTTCTCTCACTCCAATAATCATATCCCCTACCTCCTTCTATTTCCTCCCCTCCCTTTAACACTACTCTAGCCTCATTTACACTATTATCTTTCTTTTCCCTATAAGCCTTCCTCTTAAATTCCTCCCACTCTTCCCTCTAACCCTCCTTTGTCCTTCCTCCTCGATTCCTCCTCTTCCCTCACTCAACAATTAATCTCCTCCACCATTCCTCCTCTTCCCTCACTCCAACACTCCTTTCCTTGACCTCCAACCTTCTTCTTCTTTCATTCCTCCTCTTCCCCTCCCCTCCCTCCAACTCTCCCGTTCTCCTCTTCTCTCACTCCAACACTCATATCCCCTACCTCCTTTTATTTCCTCCCCTCCCTCCAACTCTCCCACTCCCTCTCCCTCCCTCCAACACTACTGTAGCCTCATTTCAACCATTCTCTTCCTCTTCCCTCTAATTATCAACCTCTCTCTAACCTTTCTCTTCTTTCCTAACCTTCTTCTAACACCCTCTCTCTTACCGTTAATTTCTTTCCATCTCCCAACCCCTCTTTTTCTCTCCAACCCTTTTCTATTTCCTCTCTCCAACCACCACTCACCTTTCCTCCAACCTTCATCTACCTACAACCTTCCTTCTCTACCTATTCCCTCTATCTGCTTATAAACTTGCCCCTCTTCCTCCCTCCAACCTTCATCTTCCTCTTCCATCAAACCTTACTCTTCTTCTTCCCACCAACCTTCTTACTCTTCCCTCCAAATCTCAACCTCTCTCCAACCTTTATCTTCTGTCCCAACCTTCTTCCACCACTCTCTCTCTAACCCTTCATTTCTTTCCATCTCCAAACCCCTTGCTTTCCCTCAACCCCTTTTTTTCTTTCCTCTCTCCAACCACCATTCATCCTCTTCCCTCTTTCCTCTACCTACAACCTTCCTTCTCTGCCTCGCCCCGAAACAGACGCGACTGGGATGGGGCCTGCCGCCGGGCGCGGCAGGGCCCCGGCATACCCGGGGGGGGCCGGCCTGCCAACAGGAGCGGCCCGCACGCAGACTCGCGCGGGGCCGGCCGCCACCCAGGGCCCCCGCGCGCACGAGAAACACGCAGAGCCCCGACAGCCGGCTAGGCCGCCCCCGGGCCCGAGGCACGCACGACAGAACGCTCGGGCGCCGGCCGCCACCATGGCGCCGCGGCGCACCATCTCGACCGCCGGAGGCGGCCCCGCCGGCCCGCCAACCCGGCCGGGCCGGCCCGCTAGAACAAGACGGCGTGCGGGAGGGGCAACCGGGCGCGGCGGAGGCAGGATGGAACAGGGGGGGGGCGGCCGCGAATGGCAGCCGCGGAAAGCTAACGCCAGACCGAGGGGGGGACGGCCGCCACCAGGGCCCCGCGCGCGCACGCAGGAGCACGGAACGACGGGGGGGGGCCGCCAAAAAGCAGACCCCGGACTGCGGAGGCGAGGCCGCCGCGAAAACGCCGGGCGCCCCCAACAGCCCGGGCCGCCGCCCAAACGACGCGAGGCCCGCCAAACCCGCCGGCGGCCTCGCGATACAGGACGCGACCAGCGGGGGGGCAACGGGGCGCGGCAAGGGCCGCGAACCCGGCGGGGGCAGGCCGGCAACCAGGCCGCAGCGGCCCGGCACGCAGACCGCGGGGGGGCAGGCGCCCACAGGGCCCCCGGCGGCGACCCAATAAAGCAGAAACAAGACCGACCGGGACGAGGGCCGACCAGAGGCCAAGCGAAAACGACGGGGGCGGCGGCCAACACGGAGCCCCCCCGAACGGCAGGCGGAAGGCGCCGCCGCGAACCGCCGGGCGACGCCAGAACCGCCAGGGCCCGGCCGCCAACCACGACGCGACGAGGCCCGCCAACCCGCCCCGGGCCGGCCCGCCAACACGACGAGAAGGGGGGGGAGCGGGCGCGGCAGCGGCCAGTCGAACCCGGCGGGGCCGCGACAAACAGCGCCGGGCCGCACGCCATACCGCTGAGGGGCCCGGCCGCCACCAGGACCCTGGCGCGCACGAAAAACAAGCACGATGACCCAACTGCAGCGGCCCGCACCAGACCGAGCACGGGCCGGCCACCTCACAGGGCCCCGCGGCGCGCACGCCAACACAGAGCCCCGACAGCAGGCGAGGCCGGCCCAGCGGCCGCAAACCTCGGGGCAGGACGCGCCAACACGCGCCCCACCCGAACGTCTGCGTCGGGGCCGCAGCGAACCCGCCGGGCGACGAGAGAGGCAGCCAACAGGCAACAGTGGAGAGTCGGGACCTCAAACCCGGATGGGGCCCTTCAATATTCCTCATTGCCCTCTAACACAGTATCACTCAGAGCTCTTACCGCATAGTCCACAGAGGCCCTTAAACACAGGTCTGCACTCTGATACCCTACCGCCTTCTACTCCGCCCCGCGGCCCGGCGGGAACTTACGGGGTCCGCCGCCAACACTCCGCCGCCCCAAACGGCGGGCGGCAAGGCGCTCAAGTCAGTACGGACGACTTGCCGACATCAAACACGCACCGTCGACCCTATTTTGTCAACATGTAGATGCAGCTTCTATCCAACCCCTTCTTTTTCCTATCCACTACCTTCTTCTTCTTCTTCGACTCCCTTTCCCCCCTCTAACACTAAGTAACCCTCTTTTCAACATTTCTATTCTTGTTCCCTCTAACCTTCTTTTTCTTCTCCACAGTCCTCAACTTTCCTCCTCTACATGCCTCTCCCTCCTCCATTCTTTTTCATTCTATCATTCCTCCTCTTCCCTCTAACACTTCTTTTTCCTTCCTCCAACATTCTCTTCCCTCACTCCATACTCTTGTTTTCCTTCCTCCACCATTTCCTTTGCTCAATTTTTTTCTTCTTCCTACACCATTCTTCCTCTTTCCTCACTCCATTCCTTCATTATCCTTCGTATAACATTCATCACGATTCCTCACTACTTTTCCCTACAAAAAACCTTCTTTTTTTCTTCATCCTTCTCGTCCCCTCCTCCACCCTCATCTCCTCCTATATACTCTCCCTTTCCCCTCTAAAAAAGTTCTAACCTCTTTTAAACATTCTCTTCTTGTTCCTCTAACCCTCTTTTTCCTTCCTCCACGTTTCCCCACCTTCTACTCACACACATCCCCTCCTCCATTTCGTTTTATTCCTCCACAATCATCATCTTCCTCAAATTCCTATCTCTCGTTCCCTTCTTCCACCATTCCTCATCTTCCCTCACTTGAACACTCCTATCCCTTATCTAGCCTTTTTTTCTTCCATTCCTGCCCCTCTTCCCTTTAATCCTCCATTTGTTCTCCTCATCACCCATTCATAGTCCTTTCCTCTACACACCTCTCCCTCCTTTATTTGCTTTACTTTCCTTCCTCTTCCCTCACTTCCTATCTCTCGTTCTCCTTCTTCACATTCCTCATTTCCCTCACTGGAAACATCCTATCCCTTATGAGACTTTTTTTCTGCAAATTTCCTACCCTCTGCACTTGTAATCCTCCATCGTTCTCCTACCTCCACAATTCCTCGTCTTTCATCTACACAACTCTCACTTCCTTTATTTGAGTTAGTTTGGTGTTTTTCCTAAAAAAGTCATCCTTACACGATTTCCTCCTTTACATCATTAATATCTCGCGTTCTCCTCTCCACCATTCCTCATCTTCCCTAACTTGAACTCCCATCCCTTATATAGACTTTGTTTTCGTCCATTATTTGCCCCTCTTCCTTAACCTCATTCGTTTCCTACCTCCACATTCCTTGTTTTCCTCTACACACGCTCCTCCTTATTCGCTTTACTTCCTCCACCATTCTTCCTCTTTCCTCACTTCCTATCTCTCATTCTCCTTCCATCGTTCCTCATCTTCCCTCACTTCAACATTCCTATCCTTTATCTAGCCTTTTTCTTCTTCCATCCTGTTCCAGTGCCCCCGAACTCAGCCGACCGAGTACCAGGCCGGAGCCTTCGCTCGGGCGCAAGCGTCCACGCAATGCACATTCCGATCCTTATCTAGCCCTTTTTTTTCCAGGCTTGTCCTCGGCCTCGAACCCGTCCGAGAGGTACCAGGCCGAGGGGCCGCAGGCCAAACCACGCGACCATCGAACCGGCGGGCGGCGGCAGTACCGCCCGGGCCCGCCCGCCTAAACAAGAGCGCGGCCCTGCGGGGCAACCGGGCGCGGCCGCTGCCCGAGAACCCGGAGGGGGCCTGCCGCGACGATTCCGCGTCTTCCGCGACAATCGCGGGCCGCAGTCGGTCTAGTTCATCCACAGGCGACCCTTCGCGCAATCCCGAGCGCGCATGCGCCGGCCTCCACAGGCCGCAGCGGCCCGCACTCCAACAGCCGAGACCGGGGGAGGCGAGCCCTGGGCGCGGCTAGGCCCGGGGGCCCGCGGCCCGCGACCCGCCCGAGCGCGACCAGGCCGAGCGGCCCGAAGGCCAACAAGCGGCCCAAGACCGGCGGCGGCAGGACCGCCCTGGCCCGCCGCGAACAACGAGAGCTCGACCCGCGGGGCAACGGGCGCGCCGAGGCCCGAGAACCCGGCGGGCGGCCGCGGACGAGGCCGGGGGGCCCGCGAACACACAGCCGGGCCGCAGGCAGGCGAGGGGCCGACAAAAGGCCGAACGCGGCCATCACGCCAACCACGCGAACCACGACCGGCGGCGGCGGCAGGAGCCGCCCGGGCCCGGCCGCGAACACGAACGAGCCCGCGGGGCAACCGGGCGCGGCCGCGCCCGAGAACCCGGCGGGGGATAGGCCGCGACGAGGCAGCGGCGGCCGAGAACACAAGGCGTCCGCCTGCAGGCGAGGGAAGCCAAGGGCAGCACGGTGCCAGCACGCCAAAACGCCGGAGCCGGAGCGATGCCTCGGGGCGGCGGACAGGCGGGCCCGCGGACCGAGAAACCGCGATATAGAACAGGCGGGAGCGGCACGCAAGGCCAACAATCGGACAACACGACCGGCGAGGCAGTACCTCCCTTTCCCGCACGAGACCGAAGCGCTACCCGTGCTTTCAACCGGGTAGCGGCCGCGTACCGATACCCGGAGGTTTGCATGTCCGACTATCTCGTCTTCCTCTAACACCAGTCTCTGTCTCATTCATTCTAGTTCATCCACCATTCCTCCTCGGCGCAGCACGCCCGAGGGAGGCGCCGGCGGCCACTCAGCGCAGTCGGCCAGCCCCGCCAACAGGCCTGACCTCGAGGGAGGCGCCGGCCAGGCGCCCCAGGGCCCGCAGGCCAACACGCGGACCCAGAAACAGGCGGCGGAAGGACCGCCCGGGCCCGCCCGCGACACGAAGCGCGACCCGAGGGGCAACCGGGGCGCGGCCGCGGCCCGAGAACCCGGCGGGGGCCGCTGCGAAGAGCTGCGCGGCGGCCGCAACACACAGCGCGGGCCGCAGGCAGGGAGTGGGCAGCCACCCAGCCCCAGCGGCCCGCAGGCCAACAAGCGACACGACGGCGGCGGCAGGACGCCGGGCCCGCCCCGAACACGAAGCGCGACTCGAGGGGCACACAGGGCGCGGGGCTGCGGCCCGAGAACCCGCGGGGGCAGCTCGGACGGGTCGCGGCGTGACCGTAGAACACCACAGCGCGGGCCGCAGAGTGAGGGCAGACATCAAGGCCGCCAAGGCGTAACACGAAAGACGCGCAGGAGCCTGACGCCACAAGCCGCAGCGGCCCGCAAGCAAATAAGGCGACCCGTAGGGAGCCGCCGGCCAGTCGCCCACGTGCCCGCGAACACGCAGGGTCGGCGCGCCACCATGCCCCGCCGAGGCACGCACGGCCAGCGCGCGGCGACGGCCAGGGGCCGCAGAGGGCCGAACGGCAACAAGGCCAGAGCCACGGAGCCGAGCCGGTTATGCGGCCAGTGACCAGCGGCTCCGCACGCCCTCGGGCCGCCACCATTCCTAATCTTCCTCATTCCAACACTTCCTATCGTTGCTTCGGCGGCTGCAAAGGTACCCTCCCGGTAGCAGTCCAAACCTAAGTTCTACCATAGTTATAACCTTTCTTTCCTCTTTTCCCTCTACCCTTCTTTTTCCTTCTCTACTTCCTTTTCTTCCCTCTAACATACCGCTCCATCCTCCCTTGGTTCTAGTTTCCACCACCATCCTCCTATTCACTCACTCCATATCTCTATTCTCCTCCCTCCAACAGCCTCTAGCCTCTCCTCAATCTACCCCTCTTCCTCTAGCTCTCCTTTGTCTTTCCATCAACCTTCCTCTCAATACCATAAATAATCTAACTCTTCAACTCCTACAACCACCCTCACTTTTTCATCATCGTTTCCCTCTAAACATACCTCTCCATCTCCATTGTTCTAGTTCCTCCACATTCATCCTCTTCCCACTCCATATCTCTCATTCTCTTCCTCAAACACTCCATACTTAGCCTCCTCCCTTTCATCCTCACCCTATTACATCTAGCCTCTACTTGTCTTCCAATCAACACCCTCTCACCCCATAAGTATACTCTTCCTCTTCCCTTTCCCTCCAAACCTCCTCCCTTTTGACACTCAATTTCTCTTCCCTTCATTACCTTCTTTTTCCTTCCTTACCATTCCCTGTCTCCCCTCTGACACACCTCTCCATCCTCCATTCATTCTAGTTCCTCCACCATTCCTCCTCTTTCCTCACTCCATATCTCTCGTTCTCCTTCCACCATTCCTCATCTTCCCTCACTCAAAACACTCCACCCCTTTCGATCTCTCGTTCTCCTGCCTCCACCATTCGTAATCTTACCTACCCAACACTCCTAACCCCTTATTTAGCCTCCTCCTTCCATTCCTCCCCCTCTTCCCTCTAACACTCCTTTGTCCTTCCTCTCCACAATTCCTCCTCTTCACTCACTTCCTATCTCTTGTTCTCCTTCCACCGTTCCTCATCTTTCCTAACTTCAACATTCCTATCCATATATAGCATTTTTCTTTCTTCCATTCGTGACCCTTTCCTCACTCCCTCTGTCCTCCACCATTCCTGATCTTCCCTCATTCCAACACTTCATATCCAATGACCTTCTTTTCCATACCCCTTTCCTCCCTTTCAACATAAGTTCTACCCTCTTTCCAACCTTTCTCTTCCTCTTCCCTCTAACCCTTCTTTTTCCTTCCTCGTCTTCCCTCGAACAACCTCTCCATCATCCATTGCGTGCTAGTTCTCCACCATTCCTATCTCTTCCCTCACTCCATATCTTCATTCTATCCTCCACACTCACTCTAGCTATCCTCCATTCCTCCCCTCTTCCCCTAGGCCTACTCCTTTGTCTTTCCTCCACCATTCCTCTCCCTTCTTTGTTTTCTCCAACACGCGCGCCCACCAGAATGGAGACGCGGACGAGGCACGCCGCAACACGAGGCGGACCACGAGCCGCCGCCTGGCCATGTCCGGGCGACCCCGCGGACCGCGAACACGACGCCGGGGCGGGCCGCCACCAGGCCGCGCACGGCGGGGGGGGAGACAACACGACGAGCCACACCAGAAGGAGACGCGGACGGGGCCCGCCGCCAAACCGCGACCCGGAGGACGCCATCCTTCCGGCCTACCCGTCTGCCCTAGAAACCACGGCGTGGGGCCTTCCGCGCAACAATCCGAAGATTCACGAAGGTCAGAGCAGGGGGAGCGGCCACAGGGCCGAAGCTTTCTAAAATTCAACATTCAGAGCCCCGCGTATCGAGCCTTTTATTCTTCCATTCTTGCCCATCTGCCCACACCTATGGCTTCACACCATGTCCTGGGATTCCCTCATGTCAACACTCCTATCCACATACCGTCTTAGGCCAGACTCCCTGCCCTCACTCGAACACTAAGGTCTACACTAGTTCCAACTTCGCTTCCTGCTTCCCTCTAAACTTCTTTTTCCTCTAGTCTTCCCTCTAACATACCTCTCCATCCTCATTGGTTCTAGTTCCTCCCATTCTCCTGATTACCTCACTCCATATCTCTCATCTCTTCTCAACACTCCTACTCAGCCTCCTCCGTCATCCTCACCATCTTCCTCTAGCCCTCCTACTTGGTCTTCATCCACATTCCTCTCCCGTCTTGTGTTAGCCAACACTCCTCTCCACCAACCAGAATTCTACTCTCCTCTTCCCTCCCTCCAACCCTCATCCCGGTTGACCCTCAATTTCTCGTCCACAGCTTTCCCTCTACCCTTCTTTTCCTTGCTCTACAAATGTCACTGCTCCACGAGTAACCATCACCTCTCGTCCTCCATTCGTTCTAGTTCCTCCACACTTCCTCCTAGGGCCTCACTGCCTTATCGCGAGGCGCCGTCCACCAGGACCGCAGCGGCACGGCACGCCTACACGCAGCTGCCCTCTAACATACCTCTCCATCCTCCATTGGTTCTAGTTCCTCCACCATTCCTCCTCTTCCCTCACTCCATATCTCTCATTCTCCTTCCTCCAACACTCCTACTCTAGCCTCCCTTTCCATGTCCGCCCCCCTCTTTCCTCCACCATTCCTCTCCCTTCTTTGTTTTCTCCAACCACTCCCCCTTCTCCCACCATAATTCTATTCTTCCTCTTCCCTCCCTCCCACCCTCCTCCCTTTGACCCCTCAATTTCTCATTCCTCTTCCCTCATAACCCTTCTTTTTCCTTGCTCTACCATTCCCTGTCCTCCCCTCTAACACACCTCTTCGTCCTCCCTTATAGTTCCTCCTCTTTCCTCACTCCCTATCTCTCCGTTCTCACTTCCACCATTCCTCATCTTCCCCTCAGTCCAACACCTCCTCTCCCACCATTATTCTAATCTTCCTCTCCCTCCCTCCAACCCTCCTCCCTTTGACCCCTCAATTTCTCTTTAACTCCCTCCCTCTAAATCGTCTCTTTTCCTTTCTCTACCATTCCCTGTCTCCCTCTAACACACCTCTAGTTCGCACTCCATTCGTTCTAGTTCCTCCACCATTCCCTCCGCTTCCTCACTCCCTATCTCTAGTTCTCTCTTCCCTTCCAGACCATTCCTCATCTTCCCTCCCTCCAACACTCCTACCCCTTATCTAGACATCTCTAACTCCTCCATTTCTCCAACACTCACCTTCCCTCCCTCCAACACCCTCCCTCCTCTAACCCTTCTTTTTCCTTCTTTTTTCTTTTAGCCCCTCCTTCCCCTTCTATTCCTCCCTCTAAGCCTCCCTCCTTTGTCTTTCCTCATTCTTCCCTCACTCCAAACACCTCCTACCCCTTATCTAAGCCTCCTCCTGCCATTTCTCCAACACTCCTCTTCATCCTCTAAACCTTCTTTTTCCCTTCTCCTTTCTTTTCTAGCCTCCTCCTTCCATTCCCCCCCCCTCTTTTCCCCCTTCTTTTTGCTTTAGCCTCCTCCTCCCATTCCTCCCCCTCTTCCCTCTCTCCAACCCTCCTCCCTTGACCCTCAATTTCCTTCATCTTCCCTCTAACCCTTCTTTTTCCTTCCTCTACCATTCCCTGTCTCCCCTCTAACACACCTCTTCGTCCTCCATTCGTTCTAGTTCCTCCTCTTTTTCCCTCAAAACTCCCTATCTCTCGTTTCCTTTCACCATTCCTCATCTTCACTCAACTCCAACACTCCCCTATCCCTTTATACCTTCCATTTCGCCCCACACTCCTTCCTCTACCATTAAATCCCTTGTCTTCCCTCTAACACACCCTCTTTCGTCCTCCATTCGTTCTAGTCCTCCTCTTTCCTCACTACCCCCTATACTCTCGTTCTCCTTTCAACAATTCCTCATAGGCCCTCCCTCACGCCAACACCCCTATTCCCTCCTTCCATCTTCTCAACACTCCTCTCCCCACCAGAATTCGACTCCCTCTTCCCATCTAAAGTCACTTCTTTTTCCTTCCGCTACCATTCCCTATCTCCCCTCTAACACACCTCTTCGTCCTCCATTCGTTCTAGTTCCTTCTCCATTTCTCCCGCTTTCCCCACTCTCTATCTCTCATTCTCCTTCCACCATTCCTCATCTTCCCTCACTCCAACACTTTCCTACCCCTTATCTAGACTCCTCCTTCCATTTCTTTCCCAAACTCCTCTCGACCCACCATAATTCTAATCTTTTCCTCTTCACCCCTAACCCTTCTTTTTCCTTCCTCTACAACTTCCTCTCGTTTCCATTTCTCCAAAACTCCTCTCCCCACCATAATTCTACTCTCTTCCTCCACCATTCCTCCTCTTTCCCCATCTCTATCTCTCATTCTCCTTCCCCCATTCCTCATCTTCCCTCCCTCCAACACTCCTACCCCTTATCTAGACTCCTCTTTCCATTTCTCTCCCACACTCCTCTCCCCACCATAATTCTACTCTTCCTCTTCCCCTTCCCTCTAACCCTTCTTTTCCTTCCCGTCTACCATTCCTCGTCTTCCATTTCTCCAACAATCCTCTCCCCACCATAATTCTACTCTTCCCGCTACCATTCCCTATCTCCCCTCTAACAACCTCTCCGTCCTCCAGTTCGTTCTAGTTCCTCCACCATTCCTCCTCTTTCCTCACTCCCTATCTCTCATTCTCCTTCCACCATTCTCATCTTCCCTCACTCCAAACTCCTCTCCCCACCATAATTTACTCATTCCTCTACCATTCCCTATCTCCCCCTCTAACAAACCTCTCCGTCTCCATTCGTTCTAGTTCCTCCACCATTCCTCCTCTTTCTCACTCACTCCTATCCTAGTTCTCCTTCCACCATTCCTCATCTTCCCTCACTCCAACACTCCCCTACCCCTTATCTAGACTCCTCCTTCCATTTCTCCAACGGACTCTTCTCCCCACCATAATTCTACTCTTCCTCTTCCTCTTCCCTCTAACCCTTCTTTTTCCTTCCTCGTCTTCCATTTCTCCAACACTCACCTCTCCCCACCATAATTCCACTCTTCCTCTTCATCTAATCCTTCTTTTTCCTTCTCTACCATTCCCTATCTCCCCTCTAACACACCTCTTCGTCCTCCATTCTTCTAGTTCCTCCTCTTTCCTCACTCCCTATCTCTCATTTCCTTCACCATTCTCAATCTTCCCTCACTCCAACACTCCTACCCCTTATCTAGACTCCTCCTTCCATTTCCTCCATCACTCCGCTCCCCCACCATAATTCTACTCTTCCTCTTCCTCTTACCCTCGTAACCCTTCTTTTTCCTTCCTCTACCATTCCTCGTCTTCCCTCTAACACACCTCTCCGTCCCCCATTCGTTCTAGTTCCTCCATTCCTCGTCTTCCCTCACTCCAAACACTCCTACCCCTTATCTAGCCCCCTCCTTCCAATTCCCCCCCTCTTCCCTGTCTAAACCCTCCTTTGTCCTTCCTTAACCTTTCCTCCACCATTCCTCTCCCTTCTTCGTTTTCTCCAACACTTATTCCCCACCAATCATTCTACTATTCCTTTTCCCTCCCTCTAACCCTTCTTTTTTCCTTCCTCTACCATTCCTCGTCTTCCCTCTAAAACACACCTCTCCGTCCCCCATTCATTCTAGTTCCTCCACAATTCCTCATCTTCCCTCACTCCAACACTCCTACCCCTTATCTAGAGCCTCCTCGGCCTCCATTACCCCCCCCTCTTCCCGAACCCTCCATTGTCCTTCCTTGACCTTTCCTCCAACCATTCCTTCTTCCTTCTCGTTTTCTCCAACACTTATTATCGCATCCCCCACCATCATTCTTCTTCATTTCCTCCCATCTAACCCTTCTTCTTCCTCTAACCTTCTATTTTCACATAGTCCATAGTCTTCCCTCTAACACATCTCTCTGTCCCCCATTCGTTCTAGTTCCTCCACCATTCCTCCCTTCTTTTTCCTTCCTCTACCATTCCTCGTCTTACCCTATAACACATCTCTCTGTCCCCCATTCGTTCTAGTCCTCCACCATTCCTCATCTTCCCTCACTCCAAACACTCCTACCCTTATCTAGACCTCCTCCTTCCATTCCCCCCCCCTCTTCCCTTTAAACCCTCCTTTGTCCTTCCTTGACCTTCTCCACCATTCCTCTTCCTTCTTCGTTTTCTCCAACACTTATCTCCCCACCATCATTCTTCTATTCCTCTTCCCTCCCTCTAACCCTTCTTTTTCCTTCCTCTACCATTCCTCGTCTTCCCTCTAACACATCTCTCTGTCCCCCATTTGTTCTAGTTCCTCCACCATCATTCTACTCTTCCTCTCCTCCTCCTCCTTTGACCTTCAATTTCTCTCCAATTCTCAACCCCTCTCCGATTTGCATAAATGAGTACTACCACCGTAAAATATTAAAACATCTCTACTTAAATTTATTAATAAAACAAATGTAAACTATTTGAATTCATGAACAATTGAATTTTTTGTGTTGGTAAAGATATAAAAAATACCAACACAAAACACTGTTTATTATTTATATTATTGAAACATTTACTAAAAATAGATAATGCAAAAACATTAAAAATATTAAAACATCTCTACTTAAAGTTTATTAAAAACAAATGTAAATCAAATTCATGAATAATAATTGAATTTTGTGTGTTGGTTAAGGCACACAAAATACAACCACAAAACACCATTTATTACTATATTATTGAAAATTTATTAAAATTAGATAATATTTTTAAAGGACAAAAAAACTATACAATTGAATTTTTTGTGTTGGTAAAGATATACAAAATACCAACACAAAACACTGTTTATTATTTATATTATTGAACATTTCCTAAAAAATAGATAATGCAAAAAAACATTAATATATTAAAACATCTCTACTTAAAGTTTATTAAAAACAAATGTATTTCAAATTCATGAATAATAATTGAATTTTGTGTGTTGGTTAAGGCACGCAAAATACAACCACAAAACACCATTTATTATTATATTATTGAAAATTTATTAAAATTAGATAATATTTTTTAAAGGACAAAAATAACTATACCATTTATTACTCTCACTAATTAAAAGTATAAAATATTAAAAAAAATTAAATCACAACATGAGGGCCATCCCTCTCACTCCTATCCCTTATCCAACCTCCTTCCATTCCTCCCCTCTTCCCTCTAACCCTCCTTTGTCCAACACTCCTCTTCGTTTTCTACTCATCCAATTTTCAACACCTCTCTTGCTCTCATTTTCCCTCACACCACCACTTCCCTCTAACCCTCCTTTGTCCAACACTCCTCTTCGTTTTCTACTCATCCAATTTCAACCTCTCCGACTCTCATTTTCCCTCACACCACCACTTCCCTCTTCCTTAAGATTTGCATAAATGAATTATTACTACCACAAAATATAACCATTAAAATATTAAAACATCTTTACTTAAAATTTATTGAAAAAACAAATGTAACTATTTGAATTCATGAATAATAATTGAATTTTGTGTGTTGACAAAGGCGCACAAAATACCAATACAAAATATCATTTATTATTATATTTTTAAAAATTTACTATAAAAAGATAATACTATTTTAAAGCACAAAATAACTATACCATTTCTTACTCTCAGTATTAAAAAAAATAGAAAAAAAACTAAATAACGACACAAACCCACCCCTCGAAGATGTTCATAACCATCTTCGAGAGTTTTGGAGGGGCATTTCACCCCCCCTCGCCAAAACAATATTTTATTTATTTATTTACAAAATAATGTTACAATGCATTCCACAATTCATTACCTTGGCTCCTAGCCAAATGTGACAAAATACAAATCACTTAAAAATGTAGAGCACTTAACAGCGGTTTAATAAGACTTATTGAAGCACTTCAGATTGCTGTCGGGCTTTTGACTCCGGAAAAGACTTATTGAAGCAGTTTATATTCTCCACCAGATCTGTGTCAATCTGCCAAATTTGAAGTGTTTCCCAAACTGGTCAGAGATCTTTTTTCTTCCAAAACTGTCAAATATCAAATAAAAATGAAAGCATACTAATTAAAAAGGTAAGGAATTAAATTACTTTCTAAAATCTTTAAGCATTGAAAGCATACTAATTAAAGGAATTAAAGCTCTAACACTGTTAACTTCTCCAAAAAAAACCCACGATGGAAGATAGCTGTGCTGAAGTTATTAGCTATAATTTCATATGAAAATGCATGCAACTGTTTGATGAATTGGGTGAAAGGGTAGAGTTTGATGCTTTAATGCCCTGGAGATCATCACCCAAGTCCTGATAGAGACACCAGGAAACGATTATCAGAAGCAAGGTAAATATTCCTGCCCTTTTCGATGAGAAATACAGAGTATGATCTAGCAGATGATGAGCAATTCCAAAAAGCTTTGTATGCTGAAGAATGCGAATTAGTATACAGGCAAAGCACTGTGAGTGCCGAGAGCCTTCGGCATGAAACTTGTGAAAATATAAAGGCTTTCAAGGACGATGAGAAAGAAGGTAAGAACTCAAGTTTTGTTGCCATGGCAGAAGCGGAGTACAAACAGTCTGATCATACACCAGGAATTTAAATTGAAGAGGAGCAAGGCGAAAATCCAATCTTTATATCTACAGAGGATGAGCTATCAGATGATGGGAATTTCAGGAAACAGTGAATTCACGGCCAGACAAAAGAATGTTATGCCATCTTGCATAGAACAGGACAATGCATTTCCAGCGTCCCTGTTCAAGACAGAGGACTAGAGGCAGATGGGCTCTCTGGTTTTGGTCGGTTTTAATTAAAAACATGTAGAAGCCTCCCAGTTGAGGCTTTGGAAGACGAGTTCAGGAAAAGTTCGATAAATCCACTAAAATAGTTCAGCAGAAACAGAGACAGAGAGGCAGAGTAAACCAAAGTCTTCAGAATTTGAGGGTAAATTTGTGTGTGTGGTCTCTCACAAAGTCTTCCAAATTTGTGGAAGAAGAGCATTGGTATAACACTAATCATGAACAGGGAATTGCACACCAACTTCAGAATAAAATTCTGATGCAAGATGATATAAAATTGTTTCAATCAAACCAACTGTAATTCATAGGTTGGGTGATTACATCTATCATAAATTTAAACATGTCGACTCTCCTTATGCTGGCATTTTCAATCTCTTCATTCAAAGAAAGCAAGGGTTTAAGTAGATCAACAAAAACAGATGAAATGCAAAGACAGAGACATGTACCAATGAAATGTAATATTTTGCTGCCATTAACTCTCCTACATACGCAACAAATTATACATTGTCCTTCCTATATTTTCATGTGTACAAACACACCGAGTAATCCAATATCAACAAGAAATTTTAGAAATCAAATGCTGGGAAAAAATTGATCCCATGTAAAATCGAAATCACAACCAGCAGTTGGGTTTGTACCAAATAAAATTGTTAGCAAACATACAAATCGCATGAAGGGACAAATGAAAACAGGTGGGCAGCCGCAATTTTCCATGTTGACAAGTGGGCAGCTGCAATTTTCCGTGTTTGTAGTTTACATAGACATACACCATCAAATATTGTACTTATAACATGTATGATATACCTGCCCACTTACAGTGTAATGGAAATGCTAAACACGGAATGTTTTGAAATTGGGTGTCGGATAATGTACCAGGTTTGCGAGGCAAAGCAAACCAATTGCCTCCAGTGCCATGCTTCTCAACAAAATGTTTCAGTATCGCATCCTCTTCAGGAGACCATGCTCCTCTTTTCTCTGCAAAAGCCATTCCTGATACATAGAAAAATAGCAGCAGGCAAAGATTTTAGCAGACATTTTAACTCAAAAAACTGCAAAACGGGGCAGGCAGAGGCAGTCATGTAACTGTACCAATAGAACGCCTATTTAATTCAAATGAAATCCTCGATGTACGGAGCACAAAATAATTTGGGTGTTAATTTGCCTATTATAGTATAAAGAAATCTGAAAAGGTTATGCATATGACATGCCAAACAATAGGCAGAGGGTTACCCATTAGAGATAGAACAAACAAAGTTCGATAAATCCACTAAAATAGAAACAATTCCGACAAAGCAAGAAAATAACTGAGAGAATCCAATACCGACATACATACATTTCCAGAGTTCTGCAGGGTTGATCTCTGATTTGATTGTGAAAACTAAAACCCTTATTTTCAAATGACATGCCAGAACAATTGGCAGAGGCTGAAATATGGATATCCACAAACAAAGTTCGATAAATCCACTAAAACAGAAACAACTGACAAAATATCTACCTGTGGAACCCTCAAGAGCTCAGAACCCCTGAAGATATTGCTCCTACACATCATCATCAGAACCCCAATCGCGATCCTCCTCTAAATCCACGAGCCCAAATGTGTGACATTAAAAACATGAAATCTATAGACAGAAGGTCCGTGATTTATGACGGTGATCAAGGCTTGGATCTCGCTGGACTCCTGGAGCATGTTTCTCATTGAATGTTGCACGGCAATCAGACAGAGGGGCAATCCAATGGGAGAGGGCCGAGAGGAATTGCAGGGCTTCCGAATGCAAATGGCAATATGAATAAAAGGGCGGAGATGTCGAAGAGTTACAGCGCTTCGAAATGCAAATGGCTTCTCCTCCCCTGCCAATACCAGTGGAATTGCAGGGCTTCCGAATGCAAATGGCATCTCCTCCCCTGCGTCGCTCTTATAAGGAGAGACTAGGTACCCCGTCAATACTATTATAAAATAGCATAATCATCATGACAATTGCCACACATCTTCTGATTTTTAGTATAGCTGGCAAGGCACGTCACAACGGTCGTATTGCTTTTCAGGAGTTCAAAACGACCGTTGAGCGTCTTATGTCTCTGTCTGTGTCTCTAAATGGATAGGAACACATGAGTCAGCAATACAATTGTTAATTTTTTATCCTTTTTTTGAAACGGTAAGAAAAAAACAAAAAGCATAAAGGGGTGCGTCCCGATTCCCCAAATAACCTTAATCATTAACTTTCGACTCCATGTAGCATGTTAGGAAATTACAACTATGTTGGTTGTTTTTCATTATTGTAACCGTATATTATTATTGGTAAGTAAGTAATTACATGGTGAATAATTGGAAAATTATATCATTTTTAAAATAGTCCTACACGAAAGCATAAAAATTGTATATAAAATATTTAAGTTTATAGTCTAAGATTTTAACATATTTTAATTCAGCAAGGAACTAATAATTTAATATTCTATTTATGATTGAACAGTTAGACAAAATACATTTTTAGACAAATTTATTATATGGTATATTCCTGTTTTACTAGTAAAAATGGTACATATTTTATATACCACATTGAAGGACATATGGAAAACACTGTAGACATTGTGATAAATGATACATATTTTATATACCACAATTCTTCACTCTAAAAATAAAAAAATAAAAAAAAAATTAGATTCATTATTACTGTTGATATTCATGATATGAGTTGTCATTCAAATATGGGACCTAAAATCTTATGAAAATGTTTTCAATATAGTATTTAAAATTGTATGGCGTTGTCATTATAATATGGGTAATCCAATCATAACGGAGGGGATTTCCACACTAATACCATTGCCAAAAATTTTGATAACAAAAATGTGTTATCAACTTCTTTTTCACATTAATATCATTTTTTTGTTAACTCTTATACTTCCTTTCAAGTGTAACAAGTGTTTGGGTTGCAAAACACATTACTAATATCATGTGTTATTCGCTCCCCTACCCCGAATTTCGAATGACCAACACTAAATTATTTATCAATACAAAAATTATGAATACTAATAAGGAGTGTTTGGCTTGCAAATCACGTTACAACAGTGTTATCAGGGGTTAAATTTGACACCCATTTAAACGTTTTTCATATTTTTACCCATAAAAAACAGGCAGATTGTATTCTGGGCCCTCCATGGAAGTGCAAATTTTTTTATATATCATGTCACATTGACGTTGACATTAAAAAATAAAACATTTTAAAAAATATAGCCATATATACATATTAGTTGTCTTGTCTATGTATTTTTTGTGCTAGAATATCTGGATTCTGGAGAGTTGGGGAATTGGAGAATCAGGGTTGCAACTGCAACTTGCGAGGGTCCGGATGGCCTAGACCAACTTAACGTTATTTGTCATTAATAGTATGCCTTACAACAACATTAATGATGAACCAAATCTGGAAAGTATACTCACAACTTTAAATTTTAATTTCAAAACATCTAATTCTAATTTCCATGGTTCCAGTAGATATAATATTTAATACATTTTTCTGGAGCCATATTCACTGTTCAGTGAATCAATGATCAATGGATGATGGATCATATTAAATAGTACACTTTTTTGAAGATTCGACAAGATTTTTGACCTGCCAGTGATGCCTTAATAGTTGAGCAACGACTTTATATTATAGTGAAGCGGAAGCCTGATGGTAGCCATGGGAGAGTGGAGTTAAATTCATTATTTGCAATGTGCACAGATGAAATGAAGGCATCCACACCGTGCAGTTGAACAGATGAAGTGTCAACCGTCAAGTTGGAGAGGAGTAGGGACTTAGGGAGATGCAATCAATTTCTTCAACAACATATGTACGGGTAAGAAAAAGTATATAGTTTCCTATTTTTTTTTCTTTTCTGATTTAAATGTCCCAAGATCGCCTCAACCCTCTACTGATAGGAAATTCACTCCAAAGCATGACTAGTTCAAGTGAATCCTGCTATACACGAGTTAACTTGTTGTCCCTATATGAAACTCACCTCTCATTTGCATTCAATGCATGGATAACATTTGACAAGTAAAAAAGTGATTTGTTACTAGTGGAGCTTTCCTTTAAACTAATTCCATATAGTGCCTTGTTATGTGCACATCTCACCCCATCCTTAACTTGACTCCCAATGTGCAAATTTAATTACTAGTAATGAGAAATTCTATTGGATATAACCTCGTCAATGACAAAAAAATTATGGTGATATATATATATATATATATATATATATATATATATATATATCATATATAACTATATATAACTATATATATATAACAAGCCGATAAGAGAGACAAGATAAAGCAAATATATAGCAAGCCGATAAAAGAGATAAGATAAAACATATATATATTTTAATATAATAAAAGATAAACTCACGTTGATAAATAAATTAATGTATTCGATTCATATCTAAAAATAATAATTACAGTTCTAATGGAGATATAAATGTGTACTTATGAAGTGAACGGCGAGGAGTTGGAGTTTGGTGGTGGCAGGAGTGGGTAAAGCCGTGTGGAAAGAGCTTTGACAGGTATGGGCGCCCATAAAGGCATTTAGACCTGTCATTTTACTTACGTAATAATATAAACACGTTATTAGAGGTCCATAAGCATTAAATGCGCTGAAACCCAAGTTACCATTTCAAATTTAGTAGAAATTGGATAGTTACAGCGACTTCTAAGTGAACTGTGCTAGGAAGAGACCTCTCTCTAATAGCCGCCCAAACTCAGACCATTATGGGTTAAATAGCCAACACATAGAGGAAGAAAGAAAAACAAAAACACAAAAATAAAAATTTGTAGTTGTATTATCTCTCTTATTGCTATATACAAATTGATTTATTTGGATCTCGATATGTATTGAAGTGGGTTTATTTGTCTCTAAGAGGAAACGTCTACCTACCCTTGTTTTGTTAATTTTATTTAGAAGAAAAAGAAAACTAGATTGAGATTTAGAGGCTCTTATTTTAGGCAGAACGTCTGGCTGTATTGGTTTTGCTTTTGCTACTTCTGAGAAATTGAGCTATGTGCACTATAAACTTTAAAACTACCATTTTAAATATCTTTCACTCTTTATCTTTTGCCTCGAGTATTTTTTGTATTGATTAAGTTATTGAAGCTCCCTTCCCTATTATCCCACTTATGTCTCTGCAAGATTTGTCTTTTTCACTCTTCCTCCACACGGAACAGTCTGTTGTTATCTGTCAACTGCTGTCAATAGAGAATAGAGCAACGTTTAGGCATGTATAAGGAAGAAAAAGGGACTTTTTGGCAATGATTTATAAACAACCATCAAATGCAGTCATCAGACTTTAAATTCATTCACCTTGCCAACGTTTTCCCCTCCCAAGTCGTGCAATTTATTTAGTTCTTGTGCAATGGTAGACCGATATGCAAAATGTGGATTTGAGACAAATGCTTTTGGCATGTTTGAATCCATCATCCTCAACCTCCAGTACACTCTCATCCTGTGCCATATAGGAGCAAAAACGGGGGGATTCTTTTGTTTAAGCCGGTGGAAATCATTCCTTGCGACAAGAAGGCAAGATGTGCAAACACCAAGAAAGATACCTATGTTACTAACACCTTAGTGAGACACATGGTCTCATGGAGAATGTTAATTGCAATATCTACAAAAATGGATTTATTGGATAGGATTGTGGATGGAAATAAGTTTCTAGATTCAAAGAGAAGATGCCCCCCAAAACATCTTGCATCTGCTTAACCATCTCTTGATACAAACATCTTCACAAATAGGCTGGTAGTGAGACACATGTACGTGGTTTATTATCTCTTGTTGGATCGTTGAATGGAGGGGAGCCAAGAGTAGGCTTGCGGACTGGTGGAAAAATGTTTAGTGCGGATGCGGAATCGAGCTCCACATCTTGGGATGATTCCTTTTCGCTCAGGCTTGGTCTCCTTACCTACATATTTTATAATTTTCATATGATTTCATTCTTCATTTGCAATATAATAGAAATATTAAATCATGAGATACTTAAATAATTGGATATTTAACTAGATTATCAATGCAAAAAAAAAAAAAAACTCCTCCTTATGAGTAACATTACCGACTTGCAAAGTTGATCATCATCAATGTTGCTACCACAACCTTATACGTTGCTATGTAGGGTACCAAAAATAGGTGCTCGTGTCTGCTGGTATTGGAAAGTGTTAGATGAGTCATTAATAAAATGACGAATTTTGTCTACCTTGCAAAGTAAAAAAATGTAATATTCAATGACTTGCAAAATACCTTCAAGACCCCAGAAAATAGAAGTGAGGCATCGTCTTTCTTTCATTTTATGTGGGGAGTGACATCAAACCTTAGATTGACCCCGATCCACTATTTGGTGCTCTCTTCATAGCCCTTATAGGATCCATTTTACGTCATTTTGTACTTTAGGAAGCTGTTAAAACGAAAAAGTTGGGTTTCATACTGGCTCGTCGTTTGGACCTTGAGAAACGAAATGCTTATCCACCTTAAAAACCTCTAGTATTTTTAGTAGAAATTTTCTTACAACCCTCAGTTTGGAAAAAAACACTAGATAGTTTTCCAAAGGGGTTTTGTAGGCCTTTGGATGTTGTTTGACAAGGTCAAACTAAACTAATTACGACCGGTGGCTCCAAAAAACCCATCGCCTTTCTAAAATCGTTCGTTAGTTTTAAACTCCATAAGTTCTTATGAATTCTTGGTATATAGGAGGGCACATAAGAATTTAATCGTTGTGCATCACCTAACAGAAGGTAACTTTTCAACATAGTTTCTTAGCCTCCAAGCCTAACTTGATCATTATTGTAACTAGAAGGAAAATGTAAAAATAAAGATGTAGTATCCCCATCAAGTTATCAAACCATCGTGAAAACTTTTTGACACTTGTAAATAACTGTTGAAACTCTATCTTGTGGCTTGATGTGTGAAATTTAACTTTTGAGAAAATACTATTTCTCTCTCTTCCCTTAGTTAAGGAATGAAATGAATAAATTCCTTTACCCTCTATTTTTCTGTGTGTATTATTCTTATGATATAAATGGAAAACTAATAATGTTAATTATGCTAGATTTAGGTGGATGCCATGCCAGCATTTTTCTAACCATGTGATGGTTGCAGGTATCGAGACTTGGAGGAGGTAAAGTGTCACTAAAAAAATATAATTTTTACATGCTATTTGAAAAAATGTAATTGTAAAGGGTGAACCAAATTCTTAGCGTATTGAAAGAATTTTTATTAAAATTAGTAATATGTATGAGATGACAGTTTTAGGGGTGTTTTGGGAAATGTGCATTTAACTATAGGTATCATTTTGATTTAGATTTACATATGGTTAAAACAGAAGGGGGAATTGGATATTTATGTTAAATGAAATTCTGAGGATAATTCAACATTTTGTGAAGTATTAAAAGGTTTATTATTGAGGTTTTGTAATAATTTTAAGACACTAGTGTTTAAGTGCAATATTCATCTAAGCATGCATGTTATTTTGATCCCCAAATTTTGTATTGTAAAAGTTGGATAAATATGTTAAGTGAAATTGAATTTGAAATCTTAAATTTTATTCTTGTTGTGAAATTTATGATTAAATCTCTATAAAGTTATATTGCTTAACTAAAAAAATATAGAAAAGAAACCTAAATATAATACTCAGCCTTATTATAAAACTTGATCCTATATACCCTTCTCACATGATATTTCTTAGCACATAAGAAACTAAAAACTTAGGATGAACTTCTATCTTTACACTTGATGAACACCTTCTAGATTAAGTAATAAGATCACAAGTTTGAGTTTGTCATCATAGCTTGTATGCTTAGCGACATCGTCTTGAACCTAGACGGTTAGGAATGACATGGTTAAACATTGTTCTTGATTATGTGCTTCCCTCCTGGGATTGGTAATCATGTGTGAAGTAAGGAGAATGTGTTCTCTTAAGGTAGTACGCCATCGGAAAACCAACATTAAACATTGTGTAAAACCCTCTTGGAATGACGCACGTGTTGAGTGGAGAATATCTCCAACAAACCTTAAAAGTCATCTTTAAGAGTTGGGATCATAAATGAACTTGATACCCAATCTTAATTATCATTTGGGTTTTGTGGTGCGATACTAAGAGTTAATTGTGAAACCTAGATACATTTTTATGTATGATTAGTTGGTGAAAATGTAACCATAAGATGATGTTCTTGGACAAAGGTGAAAATTAGGTCACTCATATAACATGTTCTAAACCATCTTGTAGTGAGAAAAGGGATTCATGTTGTGTAGACTATAATTTGAACCTTAACCCTTTAAACAATGGACTAGTCCATCTTTCTCTCCCACTTTTCCTACTATGTAATGAATTTATGATGTCAAACTATGTGATTATATACTTAGAGATAAATCCCCTAAGATAGGGACTAGTAGTCTCATCAGGATACAAATGCCCCTATTATAAAATATGTTACACAATTCATTACAAAATCCATATGAACCTAGTTAGGGAAAATATATCATAAGTTAGACATGTAAATGATACTCAATGAACCTAACGTAGAAACAAAAAAAAAAAAGAAGTATGTTGCCATGTTATGTGCTTTCAAATCCTTAACTAATTGTTAGAAATAAGAAATAATAAAACAATAATTGATGCTTGTCCTTGGAATGTGTAAGTTCATGAGATGTTATTCCACTGGTAAAGTGAAGACATAATCTTGATTGTAATGTAATAAAACCATCTACGCTATGCATAAAGAACATAATTCCTCTAATACTTATTGTGTATTAACTCAATTATAAATTTATAAATGAAGGAAAGAAACTTGACACTAATTCCTTGAGAAAAAGATGCAAACCTTCCCTTGTTTGGACTCACATTTGTTCTATTATGTAACGAGAGGTATGATATAAGATTAATATGCATGCCTTAGGATTGAACCCTAGGGATAATACCTAGTATCCTTGTGTGTAGGTAAGTAGTCTTATGTGGAAATAAATACCCTATTATAAATGAACAAGTGAAATAAGGTAATGAAAATAATGTAGATGATGATTATTCAGTGAGATACACTGTAAGTTAAATTTTGAAGAATATAAAGGAAATATAGAAAAAATTAAAAGGAATGTATGGTTCACTTATTATGAGCCTTTTTAGAACCTAAGTTAAGGATTGAAACATGATCCTAGTTAATGTATGATCATAAAAATATCATTCCATTGGAAGATCTTGTCATTTAGTTATATTGTAGTTGATTCATTATGTTGTGCCTTGTCATTTGGAAAAAAAAGGGGAGTGACTTGATGTGCATCACATGTTTTTGAGTTATGTATGTGGGTTAGCGTTTGTACAAAATTATTATGTGTTGTGCATTGACCTAAGTAACCTCCTATTGTGTCGTGTGTACTATAATGTAACTTAAAAAAATTATTCGAGTATTTTTTACTGTTGTATTTTGTGTGTGCAAAATTTGGGCATTACATTTGGTATCATAGTGAAGGTTCATACTCTCAAACCTCTAGGACAGATTGAAGTTAGGATGATTTTTTCATGGTGGTGGTTGAAGATTGGAAGACGTAATGTGATAGATGTTGTGATGTGGCCAACATGTTGCTAATTGTGATATTTTGAACACACATCTTGTGAATATTACTTAATGCATATTTTTTTATCATGGTGATGTCCTTTTGATGAGAGTATTCACTCTTATTTTTATAGACTTAATGAGGATTTCACATGTGATGTGTCACCTTGTTGTGTGTGAAAAGAATATTATTGTGGATTGCGGAGTGTTGGAGTGTCCTGTTATTTTGTGATATGTAGGTGTGTTGATGTGTATGGTATGAAAAATATTGGTGTATTCTGAATTGGATTACATTGTGATGTCGTCATCATCTTTTGATGAATCGTGTGTGTCATCATGTTTTATTATGAATTAAATATATGTTGTAATGTTAGTCATTGTATTCATCGTACGTATAATTCATGTAATATGTGATGGTTCATGTCATGAATTAGGGGCATGCGGTGATCATATGACCCCTATTGTACAGTAATTTCGCTTTGTGTACACTATGTGGAAATGCTGATGTATCGTAACCCATGAAAGCAATGATTGCGTTATACCCTATATATGTACCATGTGTAAGAAATTATGGTTAATGTGTGTGAATCACCATTGTGTTAGTGATGTAGTTATGTGTTATGTTGTGAACCTTACACTATACTGAACCCTAAGGGAAGACAATCATTAAGAAGTGTATGTGTCAAGAGCGGAGACATGGACAAAGTTTTCATAATCTTGAGCCAAGTATGAGTTAGGAAGTGGAGTCTAATATATATTAAAAACAACTTCTATATGTTTAGTATACTTCGATATTATCTTAGTATATTATGGATGCACAACACCTTACGCTCAAATTATGCAAACTAGCATCCCCTTCTCTCTCCTATACAAGATGGTTTTCCATCGTTGATTGTCTGGTATCATGGCATTTTCACAACAGGAACCATGTAAACGTGTATCATGAACACTTATCCTTAGTTGTGATACTCGTCCCCTCAAACTTTGATTATGTTTAGTCTTGTGGGAGTATGGAGGGATTATTCAAGTAGAGATTATGACAGTTCTGTTATTTGATATGTTATTTTATGAAGTCGAGACTCGATGAATGAGTGCCAACAACTTGATAAGAACCCCTTTGGTGGTCATATAAGGCCACATAGTGTTGTAATGTGTTATTTCTCTATATGTATTTTATTCATAAAATTTAACATTTCTTTTCTCTTCCTCTTTTAGAACCAACAAATTGTTTTACTTAAATTTTGATGGAGTTGTTGCAATTTTGGGCATTTTTATTTGGTTGTTTCACTAACATGAGGATATTTTCACTAAATATGGCTATTTAGTGATTTTTTTTTTCTTATTTTTAATTTTTTGTACCAAGTTGAAACAGAAGGATATTTTCACTAAAGGCTTGGGATTTTTATCACTAGGCATTTTGAAACATATTGTTATGATGGTTCCAATATCATAATGTGTTGGAATAAGGTCATGGGATTCACCATGGAGTGGTTGAACCTATATACCCACTTCATTGTATGGGGGTACGTCCCAAGGAGTTACAAATAACTAGTGGGTTGTTAAACCATGATTTATTATGTCACTTGGGTTAGAGGTGTCCTGGACTCTATGTGCCTAGGGCTATCAGGTGGTCAAACTCTTCGGTGGAGCTAAAAGGAAAATTTATCATTATTTTATTGTCTTGGGAGGTATATGGATTTGTTTTATGATGCTTTGGGAGGTATATGAAATTATAATGTGATGCTTGGTAGGTATATGTAGTTGTGTTTTTGATGCTTGGGGAGGTATATGGAGTTGTTTTGTGATGCTTTTGGGAGGTATATGTAATTATTTTTGATGCTTTGGGAGGTATATGGAGTTGTTACTTGTGATTCTTTGGGTTATAGGTGGAGTTGTTTTATGATTATTAGGAAGTATATGGAGTTGATTGGTGATGAATTTTGGAGGTATATGGAGTTGTTTTTGTCGTTGCTATTGTAAGGTATATGTTATTGTCCTAATTTTTGTGGTTCCTTTGCGATGTGTACCTATGTAGGAATTCCATGTTATAGTAGTATTCTTTGGGAGATACAAGTACTATTTTTTCAAGGCCATGTGTAAAAAATGCTATGTTGTGAGGGCTATGTATGTTCTTTCCATGGTTTGGTTGAGTTCTTGTGATGGGTTATAGTCGTGAAAGTACATATCATGATGTCTTCTAGACTATTGGTATTGTGTTTGGTCTTGGTGTGGTATTGTGATGTCAGTTTCTATTGGGCACCCACAAAAATAAATAAACTAAAATCTTAAAACAATGAAATATTAAGAGATTGAGATTAAGAAGTAATGTAAACGAAAATACTAACTAAGTAATAAGGTAAACTAGAACTACCAATATTCATCGAACATTAATAGTTTAATAAATTTTTAAACTTTCTTGACTTCCCTATGGTCGTGTTCTAACGAAATATATCTTATCCCTAATCAGAACTTGTTGTCATTAGCTTTCTTCTTAGCTTATTAATTAACTAAGACTTAGTATGTACTTGTCTTAACTAACTGATACTTAGTCTAACCCTAACATCAAATTCCTATTCCTTCTCCAACAACATTCCCGCTTATGTAAGTGCTAACCATTACTTGAGACCCGAACTAACAAACAAAGCATGCCAAAAATAGCCAAGATCTGTTATTTTTGGTAAACCCAGGATTTCCTGCCCTAACCAAAGCCGGCTAACCCACAACTACCATGGATCACCTTGATTGTCATCGGTTACCATATATACAGTTCTGTAACATTTTTCCCAGGCTGGTCATTTTCATTCAGGATATCATTCTTCAAGAGACTTGGAGCACTCGAATTTCTTTAGCACTTAGGAAAAAGAAGACGCACGGGAGCACTACCAACATCAGTCACTATTCATCATCCTTGTCACGATCACAGATTCACAATAGAGAGGCATGGAGGTCTGAACTGCCATGACACAAACACAATGAATCTTCTATCAGGATCTCTACTGTCACCATCTTGATCACCTACGTTATGCAATCTATTTTCCACTAGTTCCTCCTAGCCAAAAAAAAATCTCTCACATCTGTTCTGATCTGGAAGTTGTCTAAGTGTGCATTCAACCTTCAACCGATATTACAACATGTATTCCTCCTTAGCTTTCTACCCTTATTTGTTTCATTAATCTACTAAGAATTCGGTGAAACATTTTGGCACGCTCGATGGGACCCATCGGGGGTTCCTTTGCATTTGTTCATTCCTAGGCAAAAATTGTGTGTTTATTTCTCTTTGAAAATTATTCACATTATTTTTCTTCTCTGGAATCTTCTCGTTCTTTCTATTGACTAAAATAAGTCGTACTTTTGGTGCTTTAAAAATAACACGTCTTATTTTCTACTGCATTGCATTAGTGAAAGTGAATTCCTCTTCCTCTTCTCCATTTTCTACATCGAATATAATTGTGGATTTGGGCTTAAAAAAAATTACATTTCATTCTGGTTTTGTTGCATTATAGCTCACATTAATTTGAGGGCAACCTATATGCTGGAAGTCATGCCCAACTGATTGTTGAATAAGTTAATTAGAATTCATTTGCACACTCTCTCTATATACCAAACCACTTAAATAATTTACAAATCTTCTTAAACATCCTCCTACCTGGAAGAAGATGTCACAATCACACGATTAGAGGATTGACTTTGGACACCCAACTGGTTTCTCTGTCCATTCATTATCTCAGAGAAAGGACCGCCCCCGCTAAAACTTTACCTAAAACCATCCTTAGATCTTGGATTTCATAGGACACCTTCTATCGAATGAAAAACTCTGTTATATTCATAAGCTAGTCTAAAATAGCATAAGCTAAAACATAAAATTCACCAATAGGACTTCGTGTTTCTTAGTTTTTACTTGAATTGTGTTTTGAGTTGTGAGGTCATTTTCTCCATTTTTTCCTTCCTTTCATGCTCCACAATCACAGTTGGTGTATTCCAATAGTTTATGAGTTTTTTAGGATTCATCATTACCATACTCAAGTTTCTGGGTTGGTATTTTATTTTATCTAAGCCAATAAATTCCATTTTTTCTCATATTTTCAAAGTTCACAGTGACCGACATTGGTCCAGTGACTGTCACCGGTTTATATTTGACCATCATTGGTTTACCTAACTGTTGCCAATATCCTACTTTTTTAGGAAATTGTACCAAAACAACACTCATCAACTTTCTGTTCTTTCTGGGACTTGTCAAATACATCATCATACCTCTAGATATTTTAAAATCATTGTAAAATCTAGGTTTTACTTCATTTTCCATCAGTTATTGCCTCATTTGCAAAGCTTTTGATTTTCCGTAGTAACAATTATCAGTCACCTTAATCGTCATCAGTCACCCTCTCACTATCATTGGTTAACCCAACCGCTGTCGATTCCTGTGTTTTAAATTTTTAATTAAAACAACATTAATTTTCACCTGCCGGAACTATGTTTCTCCATTTCTTTTATTTTTCTATGTCATTTACAGAGAGGAGATTGCCAAGCCTACACCAACTCACATGGTTTTGAATCGTATTCAAGCCAATGCCTTTGTATTCAATGTAAGCCTTCAACCACTCCCACCTAGCCAATCACCACCTTCCATCCTGTCACCTATGAATCCTACTTAGCCCATTATCATTAGTACTAGTGATGAGGAGTTCACAAGACTCCTTGAACACAACCTCACTTACAACATTATCTTGCCCATTCATCTACTCAAGATTCATCAGGACAACTAGTATACAACATGCCCATGTCCATCCCTCTGACCTCACTCCCACTTCCGCATTGACTAGTACTAACACGACCTTACCTTCTTCCACCTTACCGCATGTAGTATCCCAACTTGACCCCACATCATCAATATCTGTGACACCTATGAAATCGGTCGCACTTTTGACGTCAGTTGCTCCTATGGTGTCAACCATTCCTTCATCAGCCGCCTTGAGCATAGCCTTGTCTGCACCCACCACCTCGTATATACCTATTGCATCACAACCACCCATGGTGTTGGCAAGTCATAATCCATTCCAAAACATTGTCCTCTCCATCCCACAGTCTTTACCTCCAATCATTACAAGAATCATTACATCCACCCCACCTACTTACACATATCGTCAACAACCACCTATCTCATATATCGCCTATTCGAGATATTTTCCACCTGCATTTATTCCCCCCTTGTAGTTCTCATACTCAAAACCACCATATATTATGATGTTGTCCTCATCTTACATTCACCATCTACCCCCTTATACTATAGGGGTGCCCAGTCATCACAACCTACCAACGACCTTATTAAAATGATGATGGAAGATGCAAACATTGAAAGCATTAGTTTCTGGATCTCGCAACTCTTTGACATATGAAAAAATTTGCAATGAGCCCATTCATTTGTATATTCCCATTCATCCATACCCTACACATTGGGAAATGCCCAAATTCAACCGGTTCAACAACAAAGAGGACTCGTAACAATACTTGCAGTCTTTCAAACATGGGTGCTATTTAATCGCTCATGATGATGCTCTACTCTTACAGACATTCCTAATGTCCTTAACAAGACTTGCGTTGGACTGATATAGTGGTTTACCTCGACATTCCATTTACTCCTTTAACCAAGTGGCTCAATGCTTCCTGGACCATTTTTCAATCAATATCGTCAAGAAGGTCACCATGACCGACTTGTACTCAACACGACAATACGATGATGAGTCTATCATAGATTTTCTCACTCGTTGGCAGAGCCTCATCAACCAACTTACATTCCAACTACCTCAAACTGATCTTATAGAGTTGTTCCCTAGGGCTTGTGCCAAGCACATATCACCAAATCTCCAAGTCCAAACCTTTCGTACCTTTCATGAAGCGTTCACCATGGCTAGAAAACTTGAAATCCGTGCCATAAAAGAGAAGAAAATTCAATTACGTAACAAAAATGCTACATTTAATTCAAATGAGGTCTCTTCCTCTTCCAAACCCCAAAAAAATTATTAGAAAGCCAAAGGATCTCACAACGCGGTAGTTTTAAGAGATTTCCCATCTCACCCATCCAATCAATCGAAACCTTCTTCCAACCTTTTTCCCGTTCAAGCTTTCAAGTTCAGGCAAGAGCAACGAAAGTACACTTCCATAGGAGAGCACTATTCATCTGTTTTAGAAAAAATTCTAAAAGCTGGAGAAATTACTCTTCCACCCATCAAACTACATACTAGTTTTGACCCTTCTCGTCCTATGCTTGCATGGTACGAGGAACATGATTACTGCAACTACCATCATGTTAAAGGTCAAAGCGATGGTAATTATATAACCTTCAAAAAAATTGTCCAAGAAATTTTAGACAATGGAGATCTCGTTTTAGACAACCCGAATGCACCAGCTAATCAAAACTTGCATATATTCAAGAAGCCATTTCCTAATCACACCCCATCATCTAACCAAACTGGTGAACCTATGACTAATGACAATAATGTCCATGAAGTTCATGATGTTTTCAAAGTTGTACCAACCCTTCCGCAATTTCATCCTATCCCCTCCATCGAGGAGATTCTAGCACAAGATCCTTTACCCATAGAGGAGCCTATTTCATATACTCCTTCACCCACAGAGGAGTACCCTTTATCTCCCCCTTCACCCAGAGAGGAGACCACAATATTTGTTGATGTCATTTCATCACTCCCCTCACAACCTAATGAACAACTTGCGATGTTAACTCTTCTATCCATGGGAGAGTCATGCTCACCTCCCTCTCCACCGAAAGAGGAACCTACCTCATTCCACCTGTCATCTCCCCTACCAATAGAGGATCCTTTAGAAGCGCCACTTCCTATTGGTGAAAATTCCCCATTAGCCTTCAAGGATCTAATTGATTCGCTCTCGGCTCTCTTACCCACATAGTCTGAAGCCAACTAGTTCCCTATTTCAAAGACATACTTTATAGGGATTATTGCTAAATCAACGTCATTTCCTCTTATAATAGTGCCATTTTCATACCTGGTAGATTGCTTGGATTATGTTGATAATTCCATGCTTTGGGGATGTCTCCAGCTAGCCTTTTCAACCCAAATGTAAATGTCATTTGCTGATACCTCTACCATTTATCTAAAGGTATTTCAAAAAATTGAACCAACCATGCCCATACCGGTCATAAAAACCTTTTCTTCATCACCTTTGTCTACACCTAAACGTTTACCAAAAATCAAACCTGATCCTATGCCTAAGAACCTCTTTACACCTACATTTTCCCCCAAAACCATAACCATCACCACATGGGGAGCCGTGCTGACATCAAGCCTAGTCCATCATCCTATCAAATTAGACGTAGCCACATCTTCCCAAGCTCGTAAAAAACCTATTCCCCCATTTAAAAATGAAGACCCAACCTTCTAGGCTACATACACTGGTTGCACCCACTACTCCTTTGTCATCTTCACCATTTCCATCCATCCTAGGATCTCCCTCGTCAACCTTGGCCAAGAAAACTCATATCCAAGGTAAACCAAAATCATAACATCCCACCTCTTCATCATGATCTTTTATTACACCTAACTTATCTACACAACGCACACCTTCACCGTTACCTGCATCTTTCTTACCACCTATACCCCCACCACCTACAATAACTGTTATCTCTCGAAAGTGCACCCTGTAGAGAGATGAATGCATGTGTTCTAAGCTTTCAAAATAGATCTCTTTTTTTGTAGATACAATGGAAACACCTCAGGTCTATGGGTATACCAATTGTTGAGGTAAGTCTCCGGTATCAAGGTTGGTTCCTTCTTGATGTATCCTAAACTGATTTTTGGGGTTTTGAGGGTAAAAAGATGACTATAAATGATTTGGAAAACTGGGGTGATACACCAAAATTGTTGAGGGCTTTGAATGAGTACATGCACAAGTATCTGAGAATGGATTCTGGATGCACAGACTAATAGTTTTTAGCAAAATATTAAGGAAAAACACTTGATGTATTGAGGGAAAGATTCACAACAATACTGATAAGATAAACATGCAAACTAGTTTCATGTAGAAAATACTAAATTTTACAACAAGGCAATATGGTTAACCAGGGAATTTAACATTCACAAGGATTAACAAGACATACACAAGACTACAAATTTTTGGAGAGGCAGAATATAATTCTCGTTCAAAAAGGAAAAACTTACAAACTTCTTCAGCACTCTTGTGTCCAAAAGTCCTCCTCCACGCTTTTCCAATGTACACAATATATAGCAAAATTATCTATCCCACCCATCCTAAAAATATAATAAAATTTTACTCGCCCATGCATCTTATTTTTATCCTTTATCATGAATAAATAAAGGAAAAAATAAGCATGCTAATACAATGAGGGATTAATAGCCTTGGTTACAAAAATACAACTAAGTAAAACTGCAGTTGACTATTCTATTTTTAATAAGGTTGGGTGAATAATTATACTAATAATAAACTTTTCTTGATGAGCAAGTCTTCTCCAATGCATGAAATCTCTATCTTTTTGTGCTTGATGTGACATATGTAATTTTGATCCACTTGCCCCTTTCAATGTACATGAAAAATAATATGTCCCTGTGTGTGAGCAAAAATAAACCCTGTATTAGCAATACTTGGCAAAGTATTCACCCATGTATCCATCTTGTTGGGGACCACCTTTGGTTTTGATGTAGACATATGTTTCATCTTTTAGTGGTCACATGAAGAATGCACCATACTATTGTTTACTTTCTAAGACCTCCCTTTGTGGGGACCACTGTGAACACTTTGTACCATTCTGGATTCATCCTCCTTTTGAATAATCATTGGATGACATTATTTGGTGACACTACCCCTTTGGTTTGACATTGGCATAGACTAAGGTTAAGATATGAATCAACTATCATTTGATTATAAAAGGCCACCTTTTGACCATTGACATAGACTAAGGTTTTGTTCTGCATAACAATATTTGATCACGATTCATCTTTTTGGTGATTATAGTCATTGTTACTTTATATAATATTCGACCTTTAATAGGTCGATGCAATGATTTTTTTTTGAATGATGTGGGATATCCCCCTCCCATGGTGACTCAACCCTTCAGATAATTGGTCGGTGGCATATAACTCGGGTCGAGTTAACTGTAACCATGAGTCTTCATTGATAAATTAAAACCAACGCTGGACGTTGATTCTTTGGCTTACTTCATCTTTGACCATCAATCTTATGATATTTGACTAGGGTTTTTAATTTGGAATTTAATGTGGTTGGTGGCATTGTAACCATGGTGATTAACATTGGAATTAACAAGGGTTTATGTGGCCGTTTGATCTCGTATTGATTGTTTCTCATCCATCGATTCTTTAACTTAGGTTGATTTAGATTTGCATGAGGCTGAGTTGGGATTGTTTAAACAACTCAAACCTAAATCATCATTTACATTGAATTTCTCATTTTGTGGGTGAAGCCATAGAAATTTTTTTCCAGACCACCATTGATTGTGTGTTTGAGCTCTGGTTTTAGATTTTTCTTGGAGGATTTGCATCAATATTTGCTTGGCACTCGAGAATTTTTGTACTAGCTCTAAAGCTTGGATCAGAGCTCCCAGACACCTTTGGTTTTAGCAATGGCCACCATTGGTGAATGTTTTCAGAGATCAATCTTCTGCAACAGTATTTGTGAAGTCGTTTACCTTTCATTTTCAGGTAAGTGGCTAGAACAATTAGATCTACTAATACCCATTAATGGGTTTGTGACTTTTTGACTTAGCATGCGCTTGAGCTCTGAATCACAGTTTGAAATTTTGTATTGTTTTCTCTGTTGAATGGTGATAGAGTGAAATCCATGAGATTCTCAACTTTGTTTTCCTCTATTCTTGTATATGGGATCTTGATTTGCTGGGTTTGTACGTTGGCCGTTATTTGAGATTTTGTAGCCTCTCATTCAAATATGGGATTAAATTTTAACTCGCCACTATACAGTGGATGCCACTTTGAAGGTAAGAATCTACTCTGCATTCTTCTTTGTATGAGCTTCTCATGCTCTGATTTCAATGGCCATGTGGGTTTTGAGCTTCTTTGTTTGTTCTCTTTATAGATCTGGGACTCAGAAAAACTTATTTATTTGATTTTTCGGATTCATTATTTTCTCTGATAGTTTTCCTTTTCACTATGGCCGCGATGTATAGCTCTATTTCCTATATTGCTTGACATTGAATATGATTTTCCTTGCTTTAGATATGTAAATTTCCTTACAAGGGTTTTTTTTATGAAATACGTTTTCTCTCAGAATAATACTTACCCAAGTCGATACATAACACGACTGTCGTTGTAGAAAAATAAAACTGTATTTCCTTTATTTCATTGATGTTTTGACTATGCCGGTAGATCATGATATGTAGAGTTCATCATTACTAAGCTATGATTTTCTTGGTTCAAGAAAATTCATGTCGACTGTAGCTTATTTAGAATTTAAAGCTATCTTTTCTATTGAATCAGTGTTTACCTTTTAAAGGTCTGAATCTGAGCCATTGATGAGATCTTGGGCTCACTTCATTCTATTTTACTTGGTGTCCTATGCATTCACCCACTGTCTTCTAGGTTTGAGAGATTTGTCAAAGATTTCATTCATTCCGAGTCATTCTATAGTTGAGCCTTTGACTTATCTAGCAAGGTTTCTATTTGAAGGTAATGCTATGTCGTTCCTATCGAGCCATAAATTTGAGCAATCTCTTCTCAACTGTACATTCTAAAATGTGAGGCATTTATTTTCTAGGCCATTCTATGCACTGGACCTTCATGGATCTGCGAGCTTTTGGAATGTTATAGCTGAAATTTTGTTTGTATTATGAATTGAGTTTGGCGATTTTCTAACTACTGTACTTTTACCTCTCGTTATCTGTTTTAAACAAAGTTAGCTATGGCTTGAATCAAGGTCCTTGAGTCTAAAACTAGGATGCTATTATTTCCGTTGATTTACTCTTATTTGCTCAGTTTTTTTAGAATTGTATTCTTCTTATAAATAAAGCTTTTACTGAATAAAATCATGGTACCCAGGAGCTCATCCTCTTTGTTGAAATTAATTTGAATTAAACATGGCTTCTATATATCTGTTTGTTTATATCAAGCTTGGATTCATTCTTTATTACCCATATTTGGGTTCTGATTCTTGCTATGCTTGCCCTGATTCTCCTACTTTTGGATACATGAGTATGTCTCTATAGTTTATAATGAATTCTATCCTTCATTAGGAATATTGTTTTGTTCTTAACTGAGAGTTGCTCATTGTATTTGTTGAGCTACAAATCTTGGTTTATGTTGACCCCCCTTGATTACGTGATCATTATTGATACTATAGAGGAATTGAAATCTGTAGCTATAGATACAATGTCGACTGTAATTGTCTCTTCTTTGTGATTTTATTCTACTTCATGTTTGTATCTCTACTCACCTTGACTGTGCAATGAATATTTCATAGAAATTTGTATTACTATCCATTGAGTTGGTTGCATTGTGTACTGTATCCTTCATTATGAATTGCACTCTGCATCCTTAGTTGTATTGTGACTGAAACTGTTCATGAAGTAACATGTATTTATCTAAGACTGTAACTTTGACTTTATAATGTATTTTCTCCTTTCTGTATACTATTTGATTTATCAATAGCTTTCAAGCATGTATTAGTTTGAAAAAGCATGATGGAAAGATGTAAAATGTCTATTTTACATGGCGAAGCCTTGTCAAAATTTCCTCAGATTTTATTTTCCATTCTATTTTAGCTGTGATTTTGTCTCATTCTAGTTAACTTCAGCCTTTAGTTTGAACTGAAATAAATGTATTTTTCTGATTCAAGTTACAAAATGTATCACTCCTTTCTTCTTACTTATATTTGCACATTTAGATCAACTAGTTAGAAAACATTAGGATTTTTGGCCTCTCTTTTATTCTATAGTTTTCTCTCTCCTTCTTTCTGAGTGAATGAGTCATGTATGTTGCTACAGAATAGTGCTTTTATCAATTATGCCTTTGATCCTCATGTAATTTACACTTCATGATACTAGGAGACCCACTTGCACGAATATAGATAATATAGGAATATGGATTAACCATGAGCTCAAAATTGACAATCCTTCCTTTTCTTATTTTTAGGTACACTACCATTTGCTAAGAAGTGAGGATGAAGATGGAGGAAAGTTGGAGTTGGAAATGCATCAACCGAAATGAAAGAAACCCAATGAAATGATGGGTTCTTTCATACTCCTTTATTTTCTTTTTCATGCATATGTACCTCTTACTTCAGTAGTTGTAATTTACTTTTGAGTTACATCCCACGACTTGTGTGGGAACATTTGAAATTCCTTATGAATAAAACTTTGAATTCTAAAACTGAGTTGTGTATTTATTTCTACATTTCAGCTTTGTATATGGATTGTATAATGAATTAAACAACTCAATAACATAATTGAATGCATTTAATCATGAAGGAAATAACTTTAAAATACCTGTAACTTTAGCAATGAACCTTGACTGTTGCAATCTGCAACTATGATTGCTGTTCCAAACATTAACACTTCATCTATTCTATATTTTCAGTCTTTATCAAGTTTACACATTTGTCCTTCGGGGATTTGTGTTATTTTGCTGAAGATAATCATGAAATTGCAGACTATGTGATTTTTTACATTTTGTAACATCACACATAGCTAAAAATTACATGTATTCATTAATTAATCCAATAGAAAAAATATTGAACTGAAAGAATCTTACCTAGCTTAGGTTCATTTCACCAATGCCATCCATCATAATAAAGTTTCGAGTTTCCCATTTTTGCACAAGTACCTATGATATTTCCTTCTCTTTAACCCATACCTTCTACCTTGCCTCTTCCAGCAACCTTCACTGTGCCTCCTTTATCACCTTGGCTAACTCATCCTCTTCCACCATATGCCTTCCATTCCACATCATGTACACCTTCCTCGCCTTTACCTAGGAAGGTGAAACCAAAATTGAAAAACCCACTACCCTCCAAAGTGGTAGTTAAGCCTATAACACCTTCTATCGCTAAATCATATACTACGCCTTTATGCAAGAAGGTACAACCCAAATCTAAAACAGTACCACCTATCCAAACCTATGGTCAAACCCAGTTCACATTCAATTCCACTTCCCGTGATGCCTCTCCCACCAAAATCACCCACACTTCAATCTAGACCCACACTCACCTCACATTGTGATCCCATTGGCAGGGTCTTATGCCAACATTCTAGCTAATCATTTTAGAGACCTTCCATCATCACATTTCCACCCCTTAGACCTTATGACCCACTAAAACCCAAACCAAAAGGGTTTGATGATACTTAAATTTGTCACCTACGATCATGTGCTAGGGAATGATGTCGAAAGCAGTAAGGCTCTTAAAAACCGTTCCCCTTCAATTGTGTCCTCCTAAAGAAATTTTTTTTGACAACAATGATCTTCTAGATGAGTACCCCTATTCCACCTCCTCCTATCACTACACATCCTCGCCCACTACCTATTCAGCATGACCTGACATCACCACATTCCACAATGCTTTTATCCACCTGCAAAATTTAAGATCAATATGGTCTGTATAAGAGAGCTAGCCAAAACCCCATCAAAATGCCAGTGTGACTCTACTCATTTCATAAGGTTCTTATCCTGTACTAGGTTTTTGTCCATCATGTCAGGTTATACTTTTCATGACACACCTTCTCCATCTGCCTGTATTCCTCATATTAACATGATCCAAGTTGCCACTTGTGCCTAGAAAGAAAAAGGAAAGGAGAAAGGCAACCAAACCATCTGCCAATTATATGCCCAATATACCATCCACACCCACACCAAAAATCACCGATTCAAGGACCCACATACCCTATTTCTGACGGGGTCACCCATCATACAATGATAAAACAATTACACCAATCACCTGTGCTCAAAATATCATTGTACGACCTTGTCCAAACCTCAAAAATCTCATCGAAAGGACCTTATGGAAGTTCTTGCAATCCATCGAGTTTTTACCTAATGACCCTACACTCTGTGGCCTCCATTATCACCCCTCACCATGTGGCCTCTCTCACCAATTCATCCCCTTTGTCTACACCTACCACCACTCATTAAGTAGCCACTCTCAATTTATCTGATGACAAGATTATACCTCTCAAATCAAGAGGATTATGATCCCATGCCCTTTTCATTTCCATCTATATTGAAAATATACACATTCAAATGACACGTTATGATTGATGGTGGTGTCAACATCAACATTATCTCTTCCAATGCATACAACCAAATCTGTGCATCCCCCACCAATTACATGCATAATAACCTAGTTATGCTGCATTCATTCAATGATGCCATAACTTTGACCCTTGGCACCATCATTCTCCACATTCGTGTGGGCCCCCGTACCATTCCAAAATTATTCTACATCTTAGAGGGGGAATTTCTAGTATAACCTATTGCTTGGCCAACCTTGGATCTGCGTCACGGGTTGTGTTCCTTCAACCTTACATCACTATGTAAAATTTGAACATGAAGGAAATAACTATACCATTCCAGCTGACCCTTCACCATTCAAAACCTTGTAACATGTTCTATAGACCTGACTGACGTCCATTATACCAGTTAAGGCATCCACTTCCACCGCCACTTCTCCTTCACGCATAGCCCTCACCCCACAATCCTGCAACTAGCTCTCCCACACCTAATTCCTCACTTTCCACTACTTCCGTAGCCTTTGTAGCTAACCCATCTCACTAACCCATCTACTTCTCAACCAACCAATGCTCCTTCTTCACAATCGCCTAGTGATTCATCCATTCCCCACTACCCATATATCCAACTATCGATCCCTTAGAGGATGTTTTTCAATATCTCACTATGGGGGAGTACCACCTATAAAACATTAACACATTCCTTACTCCTCAAGAGTATGGTAACCTACACCACACATCCCCGACTATGATCACCACATAGGAAATGATTTTCCTTACGCTCCTCCCCATCTTCGCACCAACTTTACGTATGGGGAACTTGGATACTTCTACCTACTCACCTGAGCCACCTACCCAAACATGTGTCCATTTTCATCTGAACTTCAATCTCTCACCAACCATTGCTTCACCCACACCTTCCTCCATCATTGTACATGGAAGGGTTTTGGATTTGGTTTATATGAATAAGGTTGTCACTATACTGGATCATCCTATGCACCACACGTAAACATAAAGACCAAAGTGGTATTGGCTTTGACTGATCCATTTTCCAAGAAAACCCATGTCAAACTCATTGAGGACGATAACCCTCCTTCACACCATCTACCTAACTTCATCACCTTCACCTACATGAGTTTATGGATCCAGAATCCTTTCCTCCTAAAAAATAAATTTTCATGAACACCATTTCCCTGGGACCTCTAATTTATCTCAATGAGATGGCGAGGCTCCCTATTCTCTTCCCTTCCTGTATTATGACATGATCGATGATGATACACCTTTTATTAATTTCGTTTAATGTCAGGACGATGATTATTATACTCTCACCTATCTTGGTGTGGACAGAGGATTCTTATATTCACCGGTCATTACCTTCTAAGACACAAACCAGGCTAAATGAATTGACCATCGAGATCAATATTAACACTCAAGATGACCCACACATTCTAAATATAGGCCAATATTTAGATTTTTCTGAAGTAGGAATATTTTACTTCTTTCATCTATGAGATCATAGCAATTCTTTTTCTTAGATCCTATGCTAATATGCCCAGTATTGACCCAAACATTGTGGTCCAGAATATCGTAACTATTCCTGAAGTCAAACCCGTAAAACATAAAGCAGTGGAAAATGCATCGTCGCATTGCCCTTCTTGTCAAAGAAGAACTCCAGTGCATCTTCTTTTAATTTCCTTTATCCTATCCATTGATTATCCCCAATGTATCGCTAACATTGTTTCTGTCACAGAAAGTGATAGGGGGGACTCTGTATTTGCATGGATTTCCACAACCTTAATTTAGCTTTCCCTGAATATGACTTTCCTCTACCTAGTATTGACCAACTCATTGATCTTACCACCATGGCCATGAGATGTTATCACTCATGGATGGTTTCTCAGGTTATAACTAAATATTACTTGCCCCATGGAGGATCAACAAAAAACTACCTTCATCACTCCTTGGGGGACCTTTTTCTATCATGTCATGCCTTTTGTCCTTAAAAATGTTGGTGCCACATATTAGAGGAGCTATGAATTATATATTTCATGAAATTATGCATCGCATATTGGAAGATTACATGTTGACGATATTCTTTCCAAATCCAAACATTTGGCCAAACACCTTTACCATCCTTAAGGTCATCTTCGATTTTCTCATCAAATATTGTGTTCACGTTCAACCCAAGAAGTGTGTCTTTGATGTTCTTTCTGGAAAGCTCCTTGGTTTTATTGTATCTTTGCATGGTATATAATTTGACCCCCGGTAAAATCAAGGCTATTCTCGAAATTCCTCCACCTACTATCCTTCGTCAACATTGTAGTTTGCAAGGCAAGTTACAATCTATTCATCACTTTATTTCACAGATGTCCAACTACACTGCCACCCATTTCATCATCTCCTCAAAAAGTATGTCTCCTTCAAATGGGATGATGAATGCCAAAAATCCTTTGAAGCCTTAAAATATTACCTCCTCTAACCACCTGTGCTCATTCCTCCGTAAAGATGACCAACCATTTTAGCTTTACATTTCTACCATTGATCATTCCTTGGGTGCCATGCTCACTCATCGTAATGAGAAACATATGGAAGCAAGAGGTTTATTATATAAGCCATAACACTTTTAGACTACAAAACTAGATATACCCATGCCGAAAAACTTTGACTTAGCCTTAGTTTTTGTCGCCACTAAGATTTTTCAACATTACCTACTTCAACCACAAAACATTTATCATGTCACCAATACTGATCCCTTTACATTACATGTACACTAAACCCTACCAACATCAACATGTTGCACCATTGGCTTATGCTACTTGCAGACCTAGACCTTGAATTCACTCTATCAAAAATATATCAAAAGACAAACCACCGCTGACCAACTAGTACATGACACCCCCTCTCCAGAAATCAATCCTTTAACATCTGATTTCCTAGACAAAATACATCACTACTCATCTCTTTGGATGATACCATTTACCAGATTACCTTATTCTTCAACGGTTCAAAATGTTCAGCATGGGGGTGGTGCTAGAGTTATCCTCATTCCTCTTGATGGGGAACCTTTGCCATTAACTTTCAAAATAGATTTTTATTGTACTAACAATATCGACTAAATATGAAGCAATCGTATTAGGTCTTCAAGCCGTCATCGCCTTAGATGTTAAATTCAATTAATATCTTTTGCGTTACTCTCAGCTGGTTGTAAACCAAGTTAATGGTATATACCAGTGTCATAACGAAATAATCCAAAAGTATAAACATCATGTGGACATAATTTTGACTACCTTTGACTGTTTTTAACTTCAAACCACACCTGTGTTCCACTAACAAATTTGTAGATACCATGGCCTGTATCTTGCTTCTCAGATACCTCACTTCACCCTCTGACTCAAAAATATTTGTCACATTACAAAGGTTTCAATCACCCTCTTATCTATGTCGAGACATCAACCTTGTCATAACTATTGAAACTGACCCATGTGACCTTTGGTATAAGCAGTTTGCTAGATTACCTTTCCCCTTTCAATTCTGCCTCTAGATCTTACTCATGCAATGAACAACGCAGATTTTTTCAAAACGTGTGCTCTTGCTATGTCATTATTGGTCGTCTTATTTATAAATGTGGCTTTGATGGTATCCTCTTACAATGCCTTACGAGTTCTAAAATTCCTTATACCATTAAGGAAGTTCACGACGAAATTTGTGGAGGTCAATCTCAGTGGTTTAGCTGTCACTAAACGCATTCTCCTCCCAGGCTATTATTGGCCAATCCTTAAATCATGTAATTGTTGTGATTATGTCAAATTTTGTGTGAAGTGCCAACAACATGCTAATATTCATCACATGCCTAGTCACACCTTACAATTTACATGAGACCTTTGAAATTTCTCTTAATAGGGTTTGGATCTTGTAGGAGAGATCAATCCTCATTCTTCATCAATGCTCATCAATGGATTATTAGCGCTACTAAATACTACACTAAATGGGTCAGAATCCATACCTCTTATTTCTACAAAAGCTGAGAAAATATGTGAATTCATTAACCATCACATCATTTTTCACTTTGTTGTTCCCCATCTGTCTCATCACTGATAACAGAAAACATAGTTAAAAAACAAAACCCTATGAGAAACCCTATAAAGCCTTTGGCATTCAACTTAGTTTTTCTTCACCCTATTACCCTCAAACAAATGGCAAAGTAGGAAGTCAACCAAAAAAACTTTAAACAAAAATTCTTATGAAAGTGGTTAACGATACTGGAAAGGATTTTCACACGCACATTCCATTTTTCCTTATGGGCTTATTGCTACTAGTATTCATGCACCTCAACTAGCTGCCACACCCTTTCTCTCTGGTATATGGTACAGAGGCTGTCCTACCTCTTGAATTCCATATTCCATGTCTCTTTGTATCTCACTCAAAGAGATTCTCAATGATGATGAATTTCTCCAGGACTGTTTGACACAACTCAAGTTATTAAACAAACATGTCGTCTCAATGCTCTCGATCACCTTCAAATCTACCAAAAACATATCAAATGTGCCTATGAAAACATGTTCCATGAATGAACCTTCTAGGTTGGTGACCTCATCCTGAAGGAAAATCAACATGTAACAAAAGAAGAGAAAAGTAAATGGGGAAAATTTTCTCCTAATTGGCTTGGACCCTATATCGTTACTCATACCTATGGATCATGTGCTTATCATTTGTCTTCACTCAAAGGTAAACTTGAACCTGAGCCTCTTGAATGCCTTGCATCTTCAACCATTCTATTGTTGAATCAAGTCCTATATCACATTTTTTCTAGTTAAAAAACTCGTCCCTTGAGCACCATTCACCTTTCATTTTACCTATTTTAAGGATCAACGACTAAACAAGAATCATGTGATTACCCACCATTTTTCAACCTTATCTTCAATACGATTACCATGAATCTACTCATGGCATGATTCTCATGCATACTTTTCATCTTTTTCAAGATGGAATCCCATGTTCGTTCATCACATAAAATATCTCTTTCATAGTTAACCTCTGTGTGTTATGGTTTTGTCTTCAACTCATGAGCATATTATTCTATATAGCCTTGTCCATGACCTGAAATTCTAAAAATCAAAATAATTTCAAAAGTAAAATGGTATTCCACTCCTTGAGTCAAACTTCCAGCAAAAATATGACTCCTTCAAAAAGGAAATCTACTCTTTTTATCTCATTGTTATAAATAAACTACTCCCTCAAAGGACATCTATACAAAGTTAGCCATACTATACATAGTCTATCATCAAAAGAAGACAATTCTTGCCAAAAAATAAAATAAAATATTTAGAAGCTTCTTGCATTGAACAACTTCATGAAGACCTCAAGGAGATAATCTACCCATTCCACATATACTTCCCACATCAATCAGTCTTTTAAAACAAAAGCAAAAAGATAAAGATAACCTTTTCATCATGGACTTGCTTATTTTGATCTTAGGTCTCTTGTCAAGAGGGCATGCCGTCTCACACTAGGCTACGCTAAACCAAAACTATTTTCACCTCATTTCCTTTTTCACCCTAATCTTCCTTCCTCTCAAGGGACATTTTCGTAAACGCGACATTTCTTGATCATGTGACTTTCTTCACCCTTAGAATAGTCAATTATGCAATGCTTCAGGGTCTTATGTTCATAGGCCAATCTTTGGTATCATAGACTCATTATGGTTCTTATCAATTAGGAAGCTCTTGTTGTCTCCTTTGCCATTCACCTCTTTTCTTCCGTATTTATCTTCTTATACAGGACTGATACCTTCGACACCTACATTCTAAGAATTCCTCTTTCACCAAATTCAACCATGCCTAAATGACCTAGACTAAACCATGCCTAAGTGACCTAAACTCAACCATGCCTAAATGACCTAAACTCAACCATGCCTATGACCTAGACTCAATCATGCCTAAAACCTACTGAACCCATCATTCTACCTCATCATATTCTTCCCTAGCTTATGGGAGAACTACATCGGCCTGAGGCCCCTTTTCACTAGGGCTATGTAGGCAGCACTCTAAGGGCATGGGGCCCTTGGAGGTTAGCTCGGACACTCTTTTCCCTAACCATTTTACCCCTTTTCTATTCACATGCTACCTTAGTTTTTCCATTTTACACAAAATTGGAAATTAAACACTCAACATACATACCTACCATTTTGTCACATCATCCAAGCATCCAATCAATCATTTCATATTTCCATGACATCAAATATTTGGAAATTTACACCAAAACATACATATACATCATCATTTATTTTCCATAGTACCAATAACTTGGAAATTAAATCAAACCCAAAAAATGACCAAACCATACCTAAATGACTAGACTCCACCATGCCTAAATGACCTAAAAATCCACCATGCCTAACTTACCTAGACTCTGCCATGCCTAACTCACCTATAACTCCACCATACCTAACTCACCTAGAAATCCACCATGCCTAACTCACCTAGACTCCACCATGCCTAACTCACCTTGACTCCATCATGCCTACAAGACCTCGAATCAATCATGCCTAATTCACCATGCCTATCCTCCATCCATACACAATAATAATGGATATTAAAACATAGGTACATCATCCATGCCTAATAAATATCATCATCTCTATAAATGGGAGCATTAAACATATGTATCAATACACATATACACAGATACAAATAAATACAAGTATCTAAATTCACTCAGATGTATCAACCTCACTATATTTGGAATGCAAGCCAGTATAAAACTCAAAATCATAAAACTCTCATATATAACCTCACTATCTTCGGCACACAGGCCGGTATATATATCAAAAATAAAAATATGATCATCTCAAGTGACTACACATCATCCCACTTGATATCCTCCAGGGCAGTCTCACCTGTCTCCTCCTCCCGACCTATCTGCAGCCCTGCCAACATTTTTCCATGATCCATGGGTCTCGGTCTAATCTCCACCTGGCCCTCAGCTAGGCCTAACCTCCATGAACTAAAAGCCTCATCCTGACCCTATCTTTAGGCTCATTAGCCACCTGTGCTCTATGAACTATGAGTCGGGATCTCATCCTCTCACTCACTTCCTATTGGCTCTATACTCAACATATGAGGGAACATCTATCCCGGACGTCGTCAGGTGATATTGATAAATTGATAATAATGTGCCTCATTTAGGGAATCCCTAAACCTCGCCATCAGTCACCATATCTGTGGTGGTGTCATAGGTCTCAATGCAATGTGTGTGCCTTGTCCTAATAATATTGGCCTCGGTCCATGTACCTATGATCCCTATCCTCCTCCCTATACTATGGCACCTTGTCCTTATGTTGTTGCTTGTAGTATGCGACCCTGTCCCTGGCCTATGAAGGTACTTGTGCTGTAAGTTGGGCCTGTAAGGCTACTATCGAAGCCTATGCAGTGGCCAGCTAGCCCTGTAAAGCTATCACTTATGCCTGTAAGGTGGCATACCTGTACTCCATCACCATCACCATCCTGTGCTAGCGCCTACCCCTATGCTAAACTAGAGCTTGTAAATCCATCACCTGAGCCTATAGGGTGGCCACCTATGCATGTGGCCCTATTAACTGACCTTAAAAACATTGTGATCTGTGTCTGTAGGGTGGCCACCTTCCCCTACAATACATCTCTTTAAACTATGACTGTAGCAAGATATGGCTGCCCTGGCCTTGGTGGTGCCACCCATCACTGCACCGCCCACCACTGCCTATATCCATTAGTGACTCTAGCATCATCAATCCACCTGTATCCACCACCTTCTCCTCCTTTCCTATCGGCACACTTGATTGTGGTGGAGTCATAGGTCTCTCCATGTCATCTCCGCATGTACTATGGAAAAGGTGGGGGTACATCTTGTGGCAGCCCAAACTATCATCTAACGCTATCCATGGGTATCATCTCATGTTCATCGGTACACCACCACTTATATCCACCTCAGCAATTATAGCTCCTCTAGCCTCCTCCATGCCTTTATAAGATGCAAAGACAACATATGGCCTCCAACCAATGTCAAATCCTAAAATCCTCTCTAGTAACTGTCTGTATTATATAACATCATATGTGGCCCTAGCCACCCTCGACTGCCCACCATATGGTACCCAACATGTTGTATCCAACTCAGAGCAAGCCACCTTCAAACCAATCATGTTGGGTAAAACCAACTGGGTGCACACATACGATATGATCGTATGACCAGTCGCATGTAGTAAAAAGGTACAACACATCCCAAACCTTCTTAATCTCCCTTAGGCCCATAACTCCCTATATAGACTAAACTAGGAATTCTGGTGCCCAAGTGAAGTAGACCCACTCCTCCATCATATCTTGGAGCACTCCCATCAGTGCTCATGGGAATCTCCCATACTCAGAATCTAGTAGTTCAAAAAACCTACTACCTCCATCATAAGTACAGACAACCTCATCTCCTGTGGGTAGGTTGTATACATGTATCCATAAGTGAGACTCACACTATGATACCTTAGCTTACCCATCACCTCACCAAATAAAATATCAACTATCGATCCACTGATTCCTCAGAAGTAATAGAATAAAATAGCTCCCCAACAATAGGAAGCGGCAGATTTGGTACATGTCCTCTAGGGTCATAGGTCATCTCACCCATCGGTAAAGGGAAGGTATTAGTCAGAGAATCCCATCTGTTAATGAGAGTGAACCATCATATTATGATCTCGAAAAATGCACCTATAGCATCGGATACCTCAATAAGTCCTGACCTAATTCATAAGATCCCACTCCTCTACAGTCATGCTAGACGGCATCCATACCAACAAAGGTGGTACTCTATCCTAGATCCTAAGCTAATCTCTCACCTGTATCATAAAAAAAAAACATTTTCAAGACTTAACTACCCAAAATTCACCTATTAACCACTAAACCATACCCAACCACATCAATCATGCCTAACCCCTTTACCTCGATTCACCTACAAGCCTACTACCCTTTACCATCATTAACCATTATCACATATAGCCAAAATCACATTTTACCCTCTTCCCCCTACTATTAATCCTCACCTACCCCTTTCTTCACCTATTTTACTTTCCTACCTAGCCCTTCTTACCCTTCTTTCTCTTAACCTTAACTGACACAAGTCTCCTTGTTTGTCACTAGTTTTTCTTAACCATCATTGGTTCCATTTAACCGGTTTTGGTCACCTAAGACCTAACCGATGCTAGCTAAAGCCGACCGATGCTAGCCAAACCTTGAGCGACATCAGTCTCTATCCTAACATCAAAAAACTTAAAACATATTCCCCTATTCACAAAAATTGACGAAAGCTTACCTGACACCCTAATTTACCCATCCCACTTTATCCTATCTTAGTTCCCAAACCTATTTAACCTATGTGTGACATTCCCACCCCTCACTTTCTTCGATTTTACCCATGATTTAAAATTTCAAAATCCCACCCATAATTTTTAACCAAAAAAGGCTTTGAACAATACAATTTTTCAATCAAAAGAGGGATTTATATCGCCTCTTACCTCATTTTGGTGTGCATCTACAACACCTCTAGTCTTTCTGCCAGTGGACCTCTCCACACCTTCTCTTACCTCTAGCATGACCAAATCAACGACTCACCTCCAAACCAGTGAAAACACTCTAATCAATCTCTAGGACCCACTGATCAAACGCCAATTTCCTGCTGCGTGGTTTTCCAACTCAACTGAATGCCTCGTACTTTCATTTTCCAAGCCTCACTTTCTCGATTGTTGTTTTCTACAAATGGAAAAAGTTAAAATGAATCCGTAAAACATGGATTTTTCTTTTTTAGACCCAAATCAAACATGACCGATCTTGGTCATATCGTAGCCTAGTTAACTAACCTCAGTTATTACTTAACCAACATCAGTCACCTTCCATTACCATTTAACCCACATTCAGACAATTTTGACCAAAAAAATTTCATGACTAAATACTTACCGACCCTCCCAACACCTATTACACCCTACCCACAAGCCTAAATTACATGTACATGCCCTTACCTACATTTAGGAACATGTTATTTACCTATACCTAGGCCTTACTCATGCCATGACCTATATACCCTGACCTGAACCACCTTTTGAGACATTGGAATTTGTGTACTCAATATACCTTACGATGTTGTTACCCATGTTGTTTAGCCTAATGACCTTACCTTGCCTATTTTCATGTTGTTTATCCCGACCAAACCTTTGGTATACCAAATCATACCTAAACATTCTTGTAGATAACCTAAGTTGTGTTTCTAGACCATATCATGTACCCTGGATACCTGAAACACTTCCACCTCATTTGGATAAACCTATCAACCGTGGATGATGTAGAGTTTACAAATGCTTCCATTTGGTACCATGTCACAATCTATATGTGTGTGTGTGTTAGATATGGCATTACCCTTAACTAATATGACCCTTAAACCATTACCCAAAGTGATCCCATATCGACCCCTATAACCCACCTACCCTAACTTTCATCCATTACCCATTTATCAAACCACTCACCAACTCTATATAACACCTCATCAGTTCCTGGTTTTTGGGGAACTCACCTCCACCCACACTTGGGACAGCCTCACCTTTAGCCCTACTTGGGGCAACCCCACTTTCACTTATATTTGGGGTCAACCACTTCCTATTTTTGTCAACCTCACTTATCAATACAAGCTACGTGAACAAAAAGGGGAAAATGTAGACACCAAATTTGGGTCACACTCCCCTTGGTCCCCTTTTGAGTAGTTAAAATAACATGTTCACCTAATCATGACCCCTTAACCCCACATTCATATTAATTTAATTACTTAAAATTGAATTAATACCCATACTCATTTATTAATTTAATTACTTTAATTAAATTAATTTACACCTCACCCAGCCACGACCCAACCACATCACCTAGAAACTTGGACTTAGCCTATTAATTAACTAAGACTTAATATCTACTTGTCTTAACTAACTAAGACTTAGTCTAACCCTAAAATTAAATTCCTATTCCTTCTCCAACAAAATTCTCAACTTATCTAAGTGCTAACTAGTCACTTGAGATCCATAATAACAAGCAGAGCATGCCAAAAATAGCCAAGATCTACTATTTTTTGTAAATATAGGATTTCTTTCCCTAACCAACGCCAATTGGTTAACTCGCAACTGCCACCGGTCATCTTGACCATCATCGGTTACCATATATACATTTTTGCAACCTTTTTTCCCAGGTTTTTCATTTTCATTCAGGATCTCATTCTTCCAGAGACTTGAGAGCATTCAAATTTCTTTAGTATTTAAGAAAAAGAAGACACACATGAGCACTACCAACATTGGTCACCATTCATCATCCTCGTCACGATCACAGATTCATAATAGAGAGGCACGAAGGTCTGAACTGCCGTGACATGAACATAATGACTCTTCTCTCTGGATCTCTATTGTCACCATCTTGATCACATACATCCTCCAATCTATTTTCCAGTAGTTTCTCCTAGCCAAAAGGGATCTCTCACATCCGTTCTGATCTGGAAGTCATCTATGCGCGCATTTGACCTTCAATCAATATTACAATAGTTATTCCTCCTTGGCCTTTTATCCTTATCTGTTTCGTTAATCTACTAATAATTTGGTGAAACAATGTGTGGAGTGTGTATTATGATTTATGTTTACTTTTGTGAGTCTAGTTATGTTTTGTGATGTTGAGGATTAGTGCTCCTTATTGATGGTATTCTGTTGTTCCCATCTCAACACCATGTAGCTACAATTATGGTTCAAGTTGTGTGAAATATTTGTATGTTCACGGTTTATCACCAAATCCTAGCACCCTCCAATTTGCACAAGTGTGTGAGCTTGAATTTATGGTGTGACTAGATAACATGGGTACTATCTCTAAGTTGTGGGACTTGTTACTTGAGATATACCTCCAAAGAAAGCTAGTTCTTGCTCCTAAACTACTTGCCACAATCTAATCTTAATGCAAGAAAAACTATCTTGTCATAATATAAGTTTCCAAGGGACTAGGGAGAGAGATTGCATGAAAAAAAAGCCTACACTAAAGTGGTGATACACTAGAAAAGGAGGGCATGAGAATATTCTTCCAAAGTGTGAAAAAATAGAAGCAAAGTGCATACTAAAAGGGGGTGATGATAGTTATTGACAGTCTAACAACTACATTCACAACAAGGTTTCATGCACATAATGATAATGAATCCCCGCAAGAGAATAAATAGAGACAATATATTTGCAATGAGTTTGAAAGGGCAAGAATAATACAAAAAACACAGTAGGGGAAGATACATCCACAAACTTGCATCTATTGCTTCATTGATATGCATAGTTCAATCTATTATAAAATAAGGGCCTGGATCATGAAGCAAGGAGTCCCACTACAAGGGATTTTAGCACATTTGCTTCACAAAATAAAATTTGACATATTTTTTCTACTAAAAAAACTATCTCTCTCCTTATAATGAGCCCAACACTCTAATTTATAGGATTATGAGAGGAGAGAGAGATGGAGAATTGAAAATCTTGAAATTTTACTTTCCACCACTTGCAAGATGTCATAAATGGAGTGAAATGATATTATGTTGCTTGTAAAAGGATCTCCATGCTGTCCCATAACTTGCAGTAGTGAAAAATGTTTTCCCATGCTTCATCTAATGTTCTCACAACCACCAATAAAACACTGTTATGAACCTGGACACATTTTTTAGCAAAATCAACATCAAAACTTTATCAATTTCTACATTTCTTGATTGTTTTACATGGGGCTCATTACCATGATTCCAACGACATAAATTTTGTGTGATTTCTTTTAGAAATGCAAAAGTTATGGTCTTCTGAGTGCGAGTAGCTATTTTGAGTTTGCCAGAGATTTCTTACATTTTTCGGGATTGAGTGTTTGATTTTTTGGAGCTGGAGATTTTTATTTTATTTTCACTAACCTAACCTCATTAAAATTAATAAATCTATTTTTTTTGGCATAGAGGATGTCGTGCCCCTTCTAAAAAGTCAAATTTTGTGAAAAACGGAGATCTGGGTCAAAAGTTATGACCGTTTGAAGTTCGGGGAGTGGGCGTTACACTTTTCCTTTGTATTGTGGGTATTGTGAGTTTTTGGGGAACTCATGTTCCTATGGTACTTGGACTGTCTGGGCCTCTGAATTTGGCCTTATCCACATCCATCTATATTTCCTTTGGCATGCGGAAATTTCACCTCCGCGGGGAACTCATATCCCCACGGTACTTGGACCACCCGGGCCTCCTTCCGAATCACCCGATTCAGGATTTTCTGTCCTACGCATCCATCGTTTATTGAGATCTAAGGGCCGTTGACTTCTACTCCACCCACTTTTCTTTGAGTTTAGTGACTTCAGGTTTTTGGAGCATGCATGTACTTTTGTCCTAACTGTCCCGTGGACCACGCGGGACAAAAACTTCTACCTTTACCGTATTTCCTTTGCTTGTGGCTATTTCAGCCATTTTGGGCCCGACTGTCCTGGACACTTTTTTCCACCATCTCCATAAAACACTAAGTTTCTTTCTTATGCAGTGAAATTGGTGATTTCGAGCCCGACTGTCTCATGAAAATGTTCTTGTGCGGCCTGGGATGCGCCAATTTGATTTTACCACAAACCACTATTACCTTAGCATTTTGGCCACAAAATTGGTAGGATGAGCCTTGGTACGAGTCAAATTGGTTCCATCCACAATCTCCGTACTTGATTTGCACTAAAATAAGCCCTTGAATTCATTTTTTTCAGATTTTTTTACAAAATTTTCTAACTCCTTGGATTTTTCTTGGGTACAGAAGTTAGAGAAAATCCAAGGGGCCCCCAAAAATCTAATTTTTTGGCCTTTCACCATTTCTACCCCTCCAAGTTTGAAGAAATTGTGTAAGTTATCAAAATTACCTTGGGGGTGAATTTTGGATAACAATTTAGCACTTAGCGGGGTTATTTACCTGCCAGATGAAGTGATAAGTGGACTTGAAGTGTCCATTGGGCATGGAGTCTACCTGGTAATCTAAAATCTGATCCAAAAATTAAAGACATGCATCTGTGAATCATTGAGGCACTATTTTTGAACCTAGAACTGCCTTCTGCTGCTGGTCTCTCATCTTTTATGAGAGAATCTTGAATTCAAGGTTTGTGAGAGTAGAAAATTGTTTGATTTGGAAGCTTTTCCCTCACTTAACTCTTTACAAATTTAATCTATTAGAGTGGAATGACAACACCTGAACTTTCCTCGATATTAATACCCTACTGATTTAATTCTCTTGTGGCTACAAATTCTCTTCCGGGAGTGTGATGAACTATATACAAGCATACACTAGAAACAATAGAACATGTGCACCAGCACTTAGGGAAATTAAACCTAATCTAACAACAACAACAATGTGCAAAAGCACTTGGAAGAATTGGAAATCATAGACTAATATAAACAAGGTTGAGAAATTCTTCCTTCTAGTAGCAATGTTTGAGGTGAATTCCATTGATTGGAATATGAAATTCTTTACCATCCAACATAGCAAGTTAGAAGGTATTAATACCTTGGCATTCAATGATCATATATGGACCACTCCATATGGCATCAAACTTGGAATGCTTTCTTGGTTTCGCATGATCAACATCCCACTTTAGTACCAAGTCTCATGTTTGGAATGTCCTAGCTTTATTTTTCTTATCAAAGATCCTCTTGATCGATGCTTGATCCTTTTCCATGGTTTGCACTGCATGTTTTCTTGCTTCTTCTAATTCCATCAGCTATGTATACCTGATTTCCACAGGCTCAAACTCATTTGGTTCTAGTTGTTTCATGAGTTCTAATGCTGGCAACTCAAGTGATATAGGCAATACTGCTTCCTTTCTGTATAAAATCTTGTATGGAGATCTACCTTTAGACCTCTTGTGTGTAACTCTATCAACCCATAGAGTTGATTTGAGATTTGTGTGCCAAGTTCTCTGATTCTCATCAAGAGTCCTTTTGATGATTCTTAGTAATTTTTTGTTTGTAGAATTTTCTTGGCCATTACCTCGAGGGTAATAGTTTGATGAATTGCTGAGGTACACACCATTCTTGATAGACCATTAAGTGATTTTGGTACCAAGGAATGCCAATACATTATTTGATATGATAGTAGCAGGGACACCAAACCTCGTGACTATCCCTTCATAGAAATCCAAGATGCTAGATTCATTTGCTTCCTTAAGTGCCACTGCTTTAGTCCACTTGGTGAAATAGTCTGTTTTCGTAAGTATCCACTTGTGGCCTTGACTAGAATTTGGATTGATAACTCCAATGAAGTCCAATCCCCATTGTATGAATAGTTGATCTACTGAAATTGGACAAAGAGGCAAAATTGCTAGCCTTTCTTTCCCTGTGAAGAATGCATATTTCTTGCATTTCTTGATCCATGAGTATCAATCATTAAACACCACAGGCCAATAGTAACCAACCTTTATGATTTTGAGAGCTGTTACTTATGGAGAAAAGTGGCCTCCTACTTCCTCGTCATGGAACTCATGTAATATCTTCTCAATTTGACTTGTTGGGACTTTCGACATTAAAATTTTCCTCTGTAATTTCTATTTCATTAATGTATATATTAGGAATAGGATGTTGTTAAGTATAATTAGTAGTGGCATCCGATAGAAGATAACGATGTTGTTAGTATGGTTCCGCCAATAAAGTAGAGTACGGTAATAGTCAAAGTACAATAGGAATGTTGTCTTAAAAAGTAAATATTTTTCGTAAGTGGTCCGGTAATGTTAAAATGTCAAAGTTGGGGTAAGTAAAGAAGTAGGGTCTACATGATTAGGAATTAGAAATGATTATATTTGTAATAAGGAAAAGGAGTGATGTCATAAATATTATGTGTATTTTATTTGTAGAAAAGTATAAAAAGGTGGAACCCATGTGAGATGATAAGGTTTATCTTATCTTAGAAGATAAGCCTACATGTAAAGGTAAGAGTTTATGCATGAAATATGATTAGCCGGAAGATATTTCCTATCCTATCTTAGAGATACAGTGGATAAGCCTAAATTTCTATAAATAGAGAGGCCACCACCTCTCATTTATCATAGAACAAAGTTGTAATAATTATTTTATGAATAAAGGATTCATTGTGAAGGTGTGTTAAGGAAGTCATAAAGATGAGTAATTGTGAAGTTTCTCCCATAACTATTGTTGGAAAACAAGTGGAGTTGGTAACACTTGGAGTAATTCATGGGTGAGATTGTAACAATTTCATGTTAATAATACATTTTACAGTTGTATTTCAGAGTTGTCATCGTTCTTTTATGTCATAGTCCGTGGTATTCTTGTGTTATGTCTGTTGTTGTGTTTCCAGATTACTACCACCAAGCCAAAGGTTGTGCATTACTAAAATAATCATAACATAAGGATTTCCTGGTGAAATACTATCAGAGTGCCAGATTCGTGTTGACATTTTGGTTCCGTTGCCAGGACCATTCCTTGTTGGTGGATTTTCTGGAGAGATATTCCCATTTAGTAAGAAATCATTTGGAGGGTAACCTTTTTTTTACCGTGCATAGTAGTTACCATGGTAAAATCATTTTTTACCATAAATAGTATTTACCACAATAAGCTCACTTTTTACCATGAATAGTATTTACCACAATAACTTTACTTTTTACCGTGAATAGTATTTACAGTAGTAACTTCACTTTTTACCGTGAATAGTGGTTACCACAGTAAAGTCAGTTTTTACCGCAGTAAGTCAAGTTTTACCATAGTTTACCATGGTCATTCCTATTTTACTGTAGAAAGGTGTAAAGTCACTTTCTATTTTAGTGATTCTAATTATTTGTGCACATAAGTCTTGTTGATTGTACTTGTGGGTTGGTATTTCACTATGGTTACTTTTGAAAATGGGGAAGATTCCTGTTTTTTCAGCCCAATCTAATGAAGATGCTTCCTCTTTCATTCAAGAGTTTAAACGATCTTGCATTTGTAATGGCCTCATAAGAAGGGAACAATGGACCAAATTTTTTCCTACCTTTTTGGATGGTTCAGCTCTTAGGTGGTTTGAAACACTAGGTGATAATGTAAAAAAGTCATGGGATTTATTAACTGAAAGTTTTCTTGAAGAATTTGGTGAACAACAGAAATATGCAGATCTCATGATCAAGATCACAAATCTATCCCAAGGAGAGAAGGAGAAGATAAGGGATTACCATGCTTGTGTTCTAGAGCTACAGAGGAAGCTCGATGCCCAGATCCGGAAGGAAGGATTAGCAGATGGGTTGATGAATGGTGTGGATAATCTCCTCTGTAAGAACTTCATTCTTGGGATGAAGCCAAAGATCAGACAACGAGTGAAGTATGACCACCCAATGACCCTCGAACAAGTAAAGGAGATTGCAAGAAGGTAAGAAGAAAGCATGGAAGAAGAGTCCAAAGAAATTGTTGCTAAGGTAGAGCCTACACCAACACCTTTGGTCCAGAATCCACAACCACTCTCGATGAGCACAAATATTTCTCCTAGTACATCTACTGAGTATGAATATCTACTCAGGAAGATGGGCCAGTTAACTATTAATTTTCTTCAAGGAAAATAATTTAGTTCCCAGGGAGGAGATAGAGGTCCAAAAAGAAATATATCTGAAGTTGTATGCTATGGTTGTCATAAAAAGAGTCATTATAAGTATAATTGTCTAGATAGAGCTTCTACATCTGGTACAAGAGATAATGATAAAAGAAAAGTACATGTGAATTCTTTTGATGTAGTAGATAGGAGCATAAATAATGAAGTAGATGTGTTTGTAACAAAAAGAAAGAAAGAAAAAGATAACCAAGATGGAAATGATCCTAAGAAGATGAAAGGAGAGACTAGTAAGAAACATAGGAGAAGAAAGTTGGGTGTGCAAGATTTTTTTATTTCATAGGGGAAAGGACCATACTCCATCTTAGAAGATCTTTCCAAAAGGCATACAAATATTACATATGGTCAACTTCTGGCTATGTCTTCTGAGAAGAGGCGGGAGCTGCGAAGTGGACTCAATGCTCGACAAAGGAAGGAGGTTGAGGTCCCTGTTTTAGAAGTAGAGGTAGATCCCTACACTCCACAAGTTGAGGTATTATGTAATGGTATTTCAATTCATGATGTCTTAGTAGATGGAGGTACTGCAGTTAATGTAATGACCGAGTCTGTAATGAATATGTTGGGTTTAAAAATTGATCTCCCCTCAACACTTATGTTAAGGTCATTAAATAAGGGAAAAACTAAACCAGAAGGTGTTGTTTCAAATGTGGCAATATCTGTCATGGGTGTTGTATGTGTGGTAGACTTCCAGGTGATGAAGAATGGTACTGTTGCATACCCAATGTTGTTGGGAAGGCCATGGCTAAGGAGATTTCATGCAAGAAACTACTAGAATGAAGGCTTCATGACACTATGGAAGTGACAGAGAGAGGGTGAAGATAAATGTAATCCCTTGGCATCATAAGGCAGAACCGGTGGATTCAAGTGATGAAACTGATGATTGGACATCCTTTGATTACTCTAGTACTAGTGAAGTGGAAACAAAAGATGAAGAAAGTGAGGTTGATGTTTCAGTCATGGATATCCTTCCAGTCACACCGAATCATGAACCCATAAAATTATCCGAAGAAGAAATTGATGATCGTCTCCAACAAATAAAGATTGGTGATGCTGTGATGGAGAGTGAAAAGGAATCCTACCTCCAACTCTTTCGAAGGTACATCCACTTATTCACTTTTGATTACAAGGAACTTCGTCAAGTAAGTTGGGTAGAACATTCTATTGAGCTGGTAGATGGTGCTAAGCCCATAAATCAAATGCCATATAGAATGAATCCTAATTTCTCCAAGACTGTAAAAGAAGAAATAGATAAGTTGCTTGATGCAAGATTCATATTTGCTATGGAGAATTCAGAATGGGTTTCTCCCATTGTGATCTCAATAAAATAGAATGGGAAGCTACACATTTGTGTTGATTATATAAAGCTCAACGAGGTAACAAAGAAAGATCATTACCCTCTTCCATTCTTAGATCAGATCTTAGATGAAGTAGTTGGCTAGGAGAGCTATAGTTTTGCTGATGGATATATAGGATATAACCAAGTTCATATAGTGGAGAAAGATCAACTGAAAACAACGTTCACCACTCCTTGGGGAATGTTTTCTTATAAAGTTATTCCTTTTGGGTGTGTAATGCTCTGGAAGCATTTCAACACTTGATGAATAGGGTGTTTGAACCCTACATTGTAAGCTTCATCAAAGTATTTCTGGATAATTTTTGCATCTATGAGAACAAAATGGACCACCTGCACTAGATGGAGACAACATTTCAAAGGTTAGATGAAGCACAAGCCTCACTAAACCCTACAAAGTGTGTCTTTGGATGTTCTAAAGGCATTTTGTTAGGGCATGTTGTATCTAAAGATGGTATTGGTACTGATCCTAATAAAGTTTCAAAAATAAAAGATTTACTATTTCCTATGAATAGAAGTAAGTTGAGATCATTTTTAGGCCATGTGGGTTACTATAGAAGGTTCATCAAGAATTTCTCAAAGATTTCACAGCCACTAACCCAGTTCTTGAAGAAGGATGTTACTTATGAACCAGGAAAGAAGACACGTGAAGCTTTTGAACAATTAAAGGAAGATTTGGTGTCTTCACTTGTTTTAAATAATCCAGATTGGAGCAAGCCATTCATTGTGTATACTGATGCCTCAGATGCAGCACTAGGAAGTACTCTGACCCAAAAGGATGAAAATGAGAATGATCATCCAGTTTACTTTGGGAGTAGACAAATGAGCAGTGTTGAGGTAAATTATAATGTAACATAAAAAGAGGCTCTAGCTATCATTTTTGCTGTAAAGAAGTTTAGAAATTACTTACTAGGGAAGAAATTTATAGTTGTAACAAATCATCAGGCTCTAAAATATATTGTTAATAAGTCTAACCCATCAAGGAGGATAACAATATGGATAATTTTTCTACAAGAATTTGAATTTGATATTATAGATAGGCTAGGAAAGAAGTATGTCAATGCAGATACACTCTCTTGAGCCTATGATGGTTTATGTTCATCTTATGATGATGACGATTTCCCAGATGCAACATTGTTATCCCTTGACACAATCCCTAGTGAATACATAGATATTTGAAATTATCTAAATGAATTCAAGTTTCCTGATGGTGCCAATGCAAATACTAAGAGGAAGATTACTCAAGCTATTCGTCCATATTCTATTCTGCATGGAGTAACATTTCGAATAGGTCCTGATGGATAGTATAAGAGGGCAGTTGGATGTGATCAAGAGAAGGAGATAATAGAAGAATTCCATAATAGTACACGTAGATGAAACTTCTTTGGAAAACTTATAACAAGAAGGATCTTGGATGTAGGTTATCACTGGCCCATTCTTTTTAGAGATTGTTATAATTATTGTAAGACATGTGATATTTTTCAAACACATGGTAACTATAAGACTTCATCAGCTCCATTATGCCCTATTCTTCCACTTGGTCCATTTGAAAAGTGGGGAATAGATATTTTAGGCCCACTTCCAACTACTCCACGCCAAAATAAGTATATTGTAGTTGCCACAGATTATTTAACCAAGTGGGTTGAAGCTAGGACATTGAAAACAACTTCCATGGATGAAGTGGCAAAGTTCATGTATGAACACATTATCACTAGATTTGGTTGTCCATTAAAAATTGTAATAGATCAAGGAAGCCACTTTATTAATGAGGTGGTAGAGGCCTTGGTAAATAAGTTTTCTATTAAGCACAGGAAGGAAACAACTTACAAGCCAAACACAAATGGACAGGTGGAGCGATAAAATTACGTATTGTGCCAAATCCTAGCAAAATATGTAACTTTGCAGGTACATGTGGTATAAAAGGATTTATGCAACATTGTAGGCATATAGGAAAACATCAAAATCAGCAACAGGATACTCCCCATTTCAATTGGCTTATGGCATTGATCCAGTTCTTCCTATCGAGTTTGATATTCCCACTATGAGAGTTATGAAAAATGAAAGGATAGATAAAAGTGATTCAATAAAGGAAAGGTTTGTACATCTTCATTTACTAGAGGAAATAAGGGAAATAGTGAAGGATACAAGCTATAAGAAGAAAATGAAGCAGAAAGAATACTTTGACCAAAAGATCTGTTGGTCTCCATTTCATGTGAATGACTTGGTTCTAGTATATGATTCCATATACAAAAAAGAAGACATAATTTTTTTTCCCAAATAGATGGGGCCCTACAAAATAGTAGATGTGCATGAAAATGGTACATATCGACTGGAGGAATTGGATGGCACTCCCATTACAAAATGGGTCAATCATGACAAGCTAAATATTTTCCAGGCACCAACTTTAGAATGTCCATAAGAGTCTACTCCGAGGACGGAGTAGAAGCTAGTTAGGGGGAAAATGTCGACATTAAAAGTTTCCTCCGTAATTTCTATTTCATTAATGTATGTATTAGGAATAGGATGTTGTTAAGTATAATTAGTAGTGGCATCTAATAGAAGAGAATGATGCTATCATTGTGATGCCGCCAATAAATTAGAGTACGGTAATAGTCAAAGTACAATAGGAATGTTGTGGTAAAAAGTAAATATTTTTTGTAAGTTGTCCGGTAATGTTAAAATGTCAAAGATGGGGTAAGTACAGAAGTAGGGTCTACATGATTAGGAATTAGAAATATTATATTTGTAATAAGGACAAGGAGTGATGTCATAAATATTTTTGGTATTTTATTTGTAGAAAAGTCTAAAAAGGTGGAACCCATGTGAGATGATAAGGTTTATCTTATCTTAGAAGATAAGCCTACATGTAAAGGTAAGAGTTTAGGAATGGAATATGATTGGACGAAAGATATTTCCTATCCTATCTTAGAGATAGGGTGGATAAGCCTGAATTTCTATAAATAGAGAGGCCACCCCCTCTCATTTATCATAGAATAAAGTTGTAATAATTATTTTATGAATAAAGGATTCATTGTGAAGGTGTGTTAAGGAAGTCATCAAGAGGAGTAATTGTGAAGTTTCTCCCATAAATATTGTTGGAAAACAAGTGGAGTTGGTAACAATTGGAGTAATTCATGGGTGAGATTATAACAATTTCATGTTAATAATACATTTTATAGTTGTATTTCAGATTTGTCATCGTTCTTTTATGTCATAGTCCGTGGTATTCTTGTGTTATGTTTGTTGTTGTGTTTCCAGATTACTACCACAAAACCAAAGGCTATGCTTTACTAAAATAATCATAGCACGAGGAGTTCTCAGTGAAATACTATCAGAGTGATAGATTCATGTTGACAAGACACACCTCAATAACACCCCATTCACATCCTTCTTGAATAAGATGCCATCAATGAGCACATATGGGATGGATTGTAATCTGAAATATTTTCTCTTAGATTTGTTCCATTCTAGAGGGAAAAAACTTGTTTGGAGATAATGCACAATGTATTGAGTCTAACACAAAATGGGTGCATTGTCAGCTGGTTATTCTTGATCATTTTACAGTAGTAGGATATCCTCCTCTTTACCTATTGACTCAACTTATTGTTTGGAAGAGAGCTACTCACACAAATTTTTTCCACAAATTAGCTTAGTCACTTTTATTTCAATATCATACTCGATTACGTGAGTGATCCAGCTTGCCCTCTTATTGTTTAGATCTTTTTTCAAGAGAAAATCCTTGACACCAACATGAGATACTAACAGCTGAATCTTATTGTTCAAGACCAAGTGTATAAACTTCTTCAAACTCCTAATGACAATAAGAACATGCTTTTCAATGAAAAAATAATTTACTTCGTAATCTTCTAGGCTTTGACTGAAGAATGCTATGGGCTGTTCTGATCTTCTCTATTCAACTGTATCAAGATAGCTGATAATGTGTTTAATCCCCCAAAATCACACATCATGAATTCCTTTGAAAAGTATAGGTTGATAAGAGTTGGGGATTGTGATATTACATGCTTGATAGCCTCAAAAATATCTTTACCTCCTACTGTCCATTTGAATGCAATATTCTTCTTCAACATCATTGTTAAAGGCTTTACAAGAGTGGCAAAATCAGGCACAAATATGTGGAAAAAGTTTATCCTTCCCAAGAAGCTTTGGAGAGCTTTCTTGTGGTGTGGCAATGAAAGTGCTCAGATGGATTCAACTACTTCAAGATTAATTATTAATCCTTCCCTTGAAACAATGTGGCCCAAAAATTTTCCCTCGTGTGCTAAGAATACACACTTTTTCAGATTCAAAGACACTCCAAATCTTCTACATCTCTGAAATACTTACCTTAGGTGAAAGAGATGGTCCACTGCATTCTTTGAGAAGACAATGATATCATCTAGATAGACGAGCACTATTTTAATGATTAGTCCTTTGAACGCCATATCCATAGCTCACTGAAATGTTTCTCTAAAATTTGATAGTCCAAATGGAATCTTCTTGTAAGCATATGCACCCCATTTCATAGTGGATACTATCTTGAACTGATCATATTCTTTAACCATTATTTGATTATAGTCCGAGTAGCCATCTAGTAATGAAAACCTTTCACAACCAACTACAACCTGCAAGATTTGTTCCATTGAAAGGAAGTGGATAATGATCTTTGAGAGAAGCTCTAATGCAAGTCCACACATAATCTGATTTCTCCATTTCTCTTTGTTTCCAGCAACAATTTTATAACCCAACTTGAATATTTGATAGGAAAGATGATGCTAGCTTTGATTAGCTTGTTCAACTCTTTTTCTCATAAGAGGCTCAATGTGAGGATTTACTGTCCTTTGCTTTTGTTTGATAGGATTGGATTCAGGATTTAGCTCAATAGTATGCTGTGCTAACTTTGGGTTGAAACCTCTTAAATCCTTATAAGTCTAGGCAAAAAAATCTAGGAATTCTTGAAAAAGTTTAAAAAATTAAGATTTCTCTTGTGGGGTACTTACTTTTCCAATTTGTAATGTCTTTCCTTCATTTATTGAAATGGGCTCTGAATCTTCACCTTTTACCTGAATGTTTTCCTTATCCTTCCAAAATTGATCATTTGGGTTGAAGATTGACTCCAAAGTTAAAATACCTTTTGGTAATTTATTAGTCCTCAATTTCACCACTTGATCACCGTACGGTTGCTCCAATTTGTCTTCGTTTCTAGCAGAGAACTCAGCTTCTTCTTGTAGAAAATTGACAATTTGTTGATCATTCTCAAAGACTTGCCAACTTTTGTTGTTATCTAGCACATTTAACCTTACAACGAATTTGATATGAGGCTGAGATTTATCAATTTTGATACTTTTTACAACATCAAATGCTGCCCCAATTCCTGCCTGTCGATTTGCTTCTTCATTCTTTTTTTTGGGATGGAATTGATACTAAAATCTTCAACATATTCAATGAGATCCCATACTCGATTTTTTTAGTTCTTCAACAGATCATTCTTAGCAACATTTTTTCCTCTAACTTGATTCAAAATTAGCTCATTGTCTCTAAAGACTTGTAAGCTCTTAATACCTCTCTTTCTTTCCCAATGCAATCCATGAATTAAGGCTTCATACTCAATTGTGTTATTTGAAAAAGTAAACTGGAAACAGAAAGCTGAGTAATATTTTGTACCTTGTAGTGAAATGAGCATAACTCCTCCTCATGCACCTTATCTACTCCTCAAGCCATCAAAGAATAACTTCCATACTTTGTTATCATATTTGTGATTAGGCTTGGTAATGCTAGGGAGAGGTTGATTATCTTCATGCAAACAATAGACTCCTAATTCAACTTCTTCCATTTCCTTGTAAGGGTAAAAATCATGTCTCTTATTTCCCCATTCATCAAGAGTCAAGTCTAGAATGAATTTGACCTTGGTATCTATTTCATGTGTGTTTGGATAATCCACTTGATCAAACAATGAACAATTTACATTGATTGGAATCAGTGTGTGAGACTCAATATGAAATTTTGAAATAGGCTCAGATTTGATTGTAGTCTTAGCCATGTACCTTGTTCTGAATAACATGTGTGACCAATCAATAGAGAAATAACCTCCAATTTTAGCGGTGAAGTATCTAGACAAACACAATGCAAATAGTGGTGGAAATTCTATGACTGATACATCTTGCAAGGTGGTCAAATTGGGACATGCATGTAATGTGAGGCTCAAACCTTTGATTACTCCAACTGTTGTTACCATTGTCCCATCCAATTGAACCACACCTCTCGAAAAAAATTCATACTGGAGACCTAGCTAATTAGCTATTTATTTTGGCATAATGAAGCTATTTTCTACTGAATCAATGATGCAATTATGTATGAAATTGTTTCCAACAAGAAGAGAGATATCGAATTGAGGAGGTTTCATATTCCTCCCTTGTTGATCTCCTTGATTTCCTCCTTGCTGATTTGTATTGGTAAACACCTTTTCTTGATGATAGATTTGATGCCAACCAATTCGCCATAGTAACTTGCAATAGGTCTCTTTGTCTTGGGATAGCTAATGAATCCCACATTGAGATGCTCACATTCATTTTCTTCATATGATCAATGATGTTGAATGGAGATGAGCTATCTCTCTGCTACCCCTTGCCTTACACATTATTCTCTTGCACATTAGATGTTACAACTGGCATTTGGGCTAATCTAGGTGGTGGCTTGGGTTGAACTTGTACATTGGGAGCTGCACTTTGACTGCTATCACATTGTGGAGTAATAAAGGTCCGTGGATCATTTGAGTTGGATGATTTCCCTTCTCCAATATTCCTTTTCTTGGACAATGTATTGGCTGCTACACTTTGAAAAGGAGCTTGATTTATACCACAAAAATTTTCAACATCCCAATTGACTAGTGTGGTCTCATTTAGAGGTGCCTCTTGAGTAAATTCCTACTACTGATTCCATTCTTGGCATGTCTCTTGTTCCACACCCATTGATGTCACCATAAGAGCTTGATTCAAAGCACCATTGAAACACATTGACTAGTTATGAGGTTGATTTCATGGGAATCACCAGTCATATTATTGAGCCATGTTATTTTGTACTAGTACCAAGGATCTAGATGTGGATGAAACATTAGGATTGTTAGGCTAAAATGGTCTATTAATAGGAGGTTTTGCTTGGTTCAGATTCACAGTTTGCACTGACATTCTATTAGGGCTAATATGGAGGCCTATTGGGTTTGGGTTTGAGGCTGATATAATCTGAAATTTTGAGCTTGCCTGCCTCTTAAGTGTCACCAACTTGTTGCCCAAGTTTTGTAGCTGATTCATGGACTTCTTGTACCTCACTTGAGGTACTAGAAGATGAGGTAGAAGATTTAGCTTGAACTTTGATTTCTTAGAGCAGGGATGAGAGCTAATGTATGTGTTTAACTAGTGCTTCAGGATCCTATTTATAGATAGAGAGGCATAGGTGGCCTAGGTGCAAGTTTTCCAACTTGAATTAAGCACTTTTCCCACTCTAATAGCAATGTTATAGGATGTGCGGTAAAGTTATACCTCCCATGGATTTAATCTTCATGGAAATATCAAAATTTAAAGCTTTGAGGAAGTATAAAAAAACACCTTTGGCTGCTGGTCTCACGGCCAATAGAATATTATCCCACGTTTTACTGGAATCTGAAGTTGAAATTGGTCATCTTTTCATTAGGATCCCTCTTAATTGTTTTCAATTGTTCTAATAAAGATAGATTATCTCCCTTTTCTCATAATTGATTATGAAGAGTTGTGTAAAAATGGTCCTAATTCTAGATAAACCCTACTATTAGACTTCTGAACCATTGCAAAGATTTATCCTTAAAGGAGGATGCCAACAACTTAACAACAATGTCCATTTTAGAAATTTCGTGAATTACACAGACATTTTCAATGTTTTAGATGTGGTCAATTGGGGTTTTTTGGTTCTCTCTAGTGAAAATATGGAATGTTCTTCAATGTTGCAACTAGAACTAGATTTTGTTCATTGAGAGCAAGTGGGCTGCTGTCAGTGAAGTTGACATAGGGATTGGGCTGCGCCAATCTTGATTGGTTGGAGAAATCTAGTTGATATGACATGAATGGCCTCCCAGGTGGAGGTGTTGATAAGGTTTTACTTTGTGCAGATGGAGACCTTTGAGCTGTTATCCCCCTTCTTTCTCTATCTAGGGATAAGAGTGTATATAGACAAATAGTCCCTCTTCTCTAGTTTTTGACCTTGTTTGGATTCTTCTCATGAATCTACCAAATTTGGACTACTGAAACCAGTGGATTCTTCCTTTTAGGATTCACTGGATGTGTAATTCAAAGCTTCTTACAAGATGGAAACTTACAACAAGTACACATCAATCTTGCTGTAATTAAAATGAAAACCTCTTATCCCATTGGGCATCGCCAGAACTATTATCCTCAAATTACAACAACCTCCGATTTGTATAAGTGTGTGTGCTTGAGTTCACGGTGTGAATGGATAACATGGGTACTATATCTAAGTTGTGGGACTTTCTACTTGAGATAGACCTCTAGAGAAAGCTAGTTCTTGCTCCCAAATTACCTGCCACAATCTACTCTTAATGCACACAAAACTATCTTGTAATAATCTAAGTTTCCAAGGGACCAAGGAGAGATATTGCATAAAAAAAATCCTATACTAAAGTGGTGATACACTAGAAAATGAGGGCATTAGAATTGTCTTCCAAAGTGTGAAAAAATAGAAGCAAAATACATACTATAAGGGGTGATGAAAGTTCTCCACAGTCTAACAAATGCATTCAAAACAAGGTTTCACACACACAATGATAATGAATCCCTGAAATAGAATAAATAGACACAATATATTTGCAATGAGTTTGAAAGGGAAAGAAGAATGCAAAAAACACAGTAGGGGAAGATACATCCACAAACTTGCATCTATTGCTTCATTGATATGCATAGTTCAATATATTACAAAATAAGGGCCTAGATCACCATGCAAGGATTCCACTACAAGGGATTGCAGAAAATTGGCTTCAAAAAAATAAAATTTGAAATATTTTTTCTACTCAAAAAACTATCTCTCTCCTTACAATGAGCCCAACACTCCAATTTATAGGATTATGAGAGGAGAGAGAGATGGAGAAATGAAAATCCTAAAATTTTACTTTCCCACCACTTGTAAGATGTCATAAATGGAGTGAAAGGATATTATGTTGCTTGCAAAAGGCTCTCCATTCTGTCCCATAACTTGCAAGCAGTGAAAAATGTTTTCCTATGCTTCATTAAATGTTCTCACAACCACCAATAAAATAACTATTCTGAACCTGGACACGTTTTTAGAAAAATTAGCATCAAAACTTTGTCAATTTCTACATTTCTTGATTGTTTTGTGTGGGGCTTAGAGCCATGATTCTAATGACACAAATTTTGCATGATTTATTTTAGAAATGCAAAAGTTATGGTCTTCTGAGTGCGAGCAACTATTTTGAGTTTTCCAGAGATTTCTTGCATTTTTTGGGATTAAGTATTTGATTTTTTGGAGCTGGATATTTTTATTTTCTTTTCACCAACCTACCCTCATTAAAATTAATAAATCAAGTTTTTATGGCATAGAGGATGTCGCGCCCTTTCTAAAAAGTCAAATTTTGTGAAAAAATAGAGCTCTGGGTCAAAAGTTATGACCATTTAAAGTTTGGGGGGTGGGCGTTACACTTTTCCTTTGTATTGCGGCTATTGTAGGTTTTCATGGAACTCATGTCCCTGTGGTACTCGGACTGTCTAGACCTTTGAAGTATGCCTTATCTACATCCATACTCTTTTTTCCTTTGGCATGTGGAAATTTCACTTCCACGGGGAATTCACATCCCCACGGTACTTGGGATCGTAAGGGCCTCCTTCTTCCGCATTGCTCGATTCAAGATTTTTTGTCCTGCACAATCCATTGTTGACCAGGAGGTGAGGGTCATTTAATTTTGATCCACCCACTTTAATTTGAGTGTAAATATTTTAGGTTTAGGAGCACGCGCGTTACTTTTGTCCCCACTATCCCATGGACTGTGCAAGATAGAAACTTCTGCCTTTTCCACATTTACCTTACTTGCAGATATTTCGGCCTTTTTAGGCCCAAATGTCCTAGACAATTTTTTTTTCCATCTCCTTAATACACTAAGTTTCTTTCTCATGTGGCGAAATTGGTGATTTCGGGCCCGACTGTCCCGTGTGTTTGTGTGCGGCTTGGGATGCACTGATCTAATTTTTCCGCAAACCAATTTTACCTTAGCGTTTTGGCCCCAAGCTTGGTAGGATGAGCCATGGTATGACCCGCATTGGTTCCATCTGCAACTTCCCTACCTGATTTGCAGTAAAACAGTTCCTTGAATTCATTTTTTTCAGATTTTTTACAAAATTTTCTAACTCCTTGGATTTTTATTGGGTACAGAAGTTAGATAAAATCCAAGGGGTCCCCAAAAATTTTTTTTTTTTGGCCTTCCACCATTTTTACCCCTCCAAGTCTGAAGAAATTGTGCAAGTTATCAAAATTACCTTGGGGGTGAATTTTGGATAACATTCATTATTGGGAATTTTATGTTGTTATAATCTTCTTATGTTATGCATGCATTTGTGTCAGGGGCAAGTGTGTGACAACTACTATGTTATGTGGACCGTGCATGTTCCTTTTCTTGGTTTGGTTGAGTTCTTGTGATGTGATACATTTACTTATGTATGTAGCTATATGTCATGTTGACCACTAGTGTTGTGTTTGGTCCTTGTGTGGCAGCATGATGTCAGTTTTGATGGTCACCCATGAAAAATAAATAAATTGAAATCCTAAGGATTGAAATCTTAAGAGCTTGATTTTAGATATATTTTAAAAGGGAAAGACTAAGTAACAATGTAAAAACAGGAACTATCAATCTTCACAAAACATTAAGAAATTTTTAAAATATGCCTTCTTCATTCTGGTCGTGATTTTGCAACAAGTATATTTTCTGCTAGTGATATGAGTCGTTGATTATTTTCCTCATTGCTCATGAGTACCTCTCCTAACCTTGGAATTATTTCACATCGAGGACGATGCTTATATAAGGGGAGGGAAATCTAGTGCCATGTTATGTGTGCTTCTCACCCCATCCTCAACTTGGCTCATGATGTGCAAATTTAATTACTAGTAATGAGAAATTGTATCAGTTATAACCTCATCAATGAAAAAAATTATGGTGATAATTTATTTTAAAAATTATATATATATATATATATATATATATATATATATATATATATATATATATATATATAGCAAGACAAGATGAGAGATAAGATAAAGAAAATAAAATAAAATAATATATATATATATATTATATACACATATATGTTTTAATATAATAAAAGATAAAATCACGTCGATAAATAAATTAATATATTCCATTCATATCTTAAAAAAAATTAGAAGTCTAATGGAGATATAAATGTGTACGTGTGTAGTGAATGGTGGAGTGATGGAGTCTGATGGTGGCAGGAGTTAGTAAAGCTATGTGGAAGGAGCTTTGACAAGTATGGGCATCCATATAGGCATTTAGACATATCATTTTACTTATTTAATAATATAAGAATGTTATTTGAGGTCCACAGACATTAAATGCACTGAAACCCAAGTTAATGTTTCAAATTTAGCAAAAATTAGATAGTTGTAGCAACTTTTAAGAAATTAAATAAACAAAACATATGGGAACTATGCAATGCAGAGACCTCTCTCTAATAATCTCCCAAAATTAGACCATTATGGGTTAGATAGCTAGCATACGGGGGAAGAAAGAAAAAAAGAAAAAAATCTGTAGCCGTATTATCTCTCTTATTGCTATAAACAAATTGATTTATCTTGATCTGGACCTATATTAAAGTGGGTTTGATTGTCTCTGAGAGGAAACATCTACTTGCCCTTGTTTTGTTAATTTTATTCAGAAGAAAAAGAAAAAGAGATTGATATTTAGAGGCTCTTATTTCAGGAAGGATGTCTGACTGTATTGGTTTTGCTTTTGCTGCTTCTGAGAAATGAAGCTATGTGCACTATAAACTTTACAGCTACCATTTTAAATATCTTCCACTCTTTATCTTTTACCTCGAGTAGTTTTTATATTGATTAAGTTATTGAATCTCCCTTCCCTGTTATCCCACTAATGTCTCTGCAAGATCTGTCTCTTTCACTCTTCCTCCACGTGGAACAGTCTGTTGTTCTCTAGCAGTTGCTGTTAATAGAGAATAGAGTAGCATTTAGGCATGTATAAGGAAGCACAAGGGCCTTGTTGGAAATGATTTTCAAACCTCCATCAAATGTAGTCATCAGGATTTAAATTTATTCACCTTTCCAACGTTTTCCCCTCCCAAGTTGTGTCATTTTCGTAGTTCTTGTGTAATGGTAGATCAATATGAAAAAAGTGGATGAAAAATAATATTACTTGGGTTTGTGACAAATGATTTTTGGTATGTCTAAAGCCATCCTTCTCAACTGACAGTACACTCTCATCATGTGCCATATAGGAGAAAAAGGGGGGGGGATTATTTTGTTTATGCTAGTGGAAATCACTCCTTGGGACAAGAAGGAAAGATGTGAAAACACCAAGAAAGATACCTATGTTACTAACACTTGAGTGAGACACATGGTCTCATGGAGAATGTTAATTGCAATGTCTGCAAAAATGGGTTTATTGGATATGAATGTGGGTGGAAACAAGTGTGCATATTTAGAGAGAAGATGTCCCCCAAAACATCTCACATCCACTCAACCATCTCTTGATATAGAAATATTCACAAATAGGTTGGTAGTGAGAGGCATGTACTTGGTTTATTATCTCTTTTTGGACTATTGAATGGAGGGGAGCCAAGATTAGGCTTGCAGACTGTTGGAATTTTTTTTAGTGCAGATGCGGAATCGAGCTCCATAGCTTGGGATGATTCCTTTTTGCTCAAGAATGGTCTCCTTACCTACATATTTTATAATTTTCATATGATTTGATTCTTAATTTGGAATATAATAGAAATATTAAATCATGAGATACTTAAATAATTGGATACTTAACCAGACTACCAGATCGAAAAAGTAAAACTCCTCCTTATGACTTACATTAGTGACTTACAAAGTTGATCGTCATCAATGTTGCTACCACAAACTTATACATTTCTATCTAGGGTACCAAATTTAGGTGCTCATGTCCACTAGTGTTGGTGAGTGTTAGATGAGTCATTAATAAAATAACCACTTTTTTCTACCTTGCAAAGTAAAAAAATACAATATTCAATGACTCGCAAAATACCTTCAAGAGCCCAAAAAAGAGAAGTGAGGTTTCATCTTTGTTCCTTGTTATGTGGGGAGTTGCATTAAACCTTATATCGACCTTGATCCACTGTTTGGTGCTCTCTTCACTACCCTTCTAGGAGCCCAGTTACCTTATTTTGCACTTTTAGGAAGCCGTTAAAACTAAAGAGTTGGGTTTCGTATCAGCTCGCCATTTAGACCATGAGTAATGAAATGCTTATCCTCTTTCACAAACCTCTAGTATTTTTACTAAAAAATTTCCTGGAACCTTCAGTTTGGGGAAAAACACAGTCCTAGCTAGTTTGGCAAGGGGATTCTATAGGCCTTTGGTTGCTATTGACTAAGTCAAATTAGACCGATTACGACTGGTGGCTCTGGAAACTTAGTTGCTAATTGAAAAAAAATTGCTAGTTTTGAATTCTACCAGTTCATGTGAATTCCTGGTATGTTAGAGGACACATAGTAATTTATCCGTAGTGAATTTCCCAATGGAAGGTATATTTTTAATGCGGTTTCTTCGCCTTCGAGCCTAAATTGGGTGTTTTTGCATCTAGTAGGAAAAGGTAAAAATAAATTTGTAGGACCTTAGTCAAGTTAGTAAACCATCATGAAAACTTATTGACACTTGTAAATAACTGTATGAAACACTTTCTTATGGCTTGTTATGTGAAATTTAACTTTTGGGAATATAGTATTTTTCTCTTTTCCCTATCTATTTCTCTTCCCTATCTATTTTTCTCTCTTTCTTATGGCTTGTTGTGTGAAATTTGACTTTTTCTCTCTTCCCTATCTATTTCTCTCTCATCCCTTAGTTAAGAAATGAAATGAAATGAATATATGCCCTAACCCTATTTGGTTGTGTGTGTATTATTATTACAATGTAATTGAAAAAAATAACATTAATTATGCTAGATTTAGGTAGATGCCATGCCAACATTTTGCTGACCATGTGGTGGTTGCAGGTATCGAGTCTTGGAGGAGGTGAAGTGTCACTAAAAATATGATTTTTGCATGTTATTTGAAACAATGTAATTATAGAGGATGAACCAAGTTTTTGTAATGTATTGAAAGGCTTATTATTGAAATTTGGTAATATGTATGAGATGCTAGTGTTAGGGGTGTTTTGGGAAATGTGAATTTAAACCAAGTTACTAATTTGATTCAGATTTACGTATAGTAAAAAAATGGGGTTGGATGTATATGTTAAATGATATTGAATTTAATATCTTATAGTGCAATTCCAATGTGAAATTTATGATTAAATAACTAGTGTGTTGTGTTTCTTATCTTGAAAATGTAATAAAAAAATCTAACCGCAACAGTTAACCCTAGTATAAAATTTGTGCATAACTACCCTTCATGTGTTGTTCCTTTTATCATAGAAAACCAAGAACTTAGAATGAACTTAAATCTTTACACTTGATGTCACCTTATAGCTTAAGTAAATAAGATCCCAAGTTTGAGTTTATTGTCATATCCTGTATGCTTAGTGACATCGTCACTAACCCAATGGTTAGGAAAAACATGGTCAAACTTTAGCTCGAGTATGTGGTTCCCTCCTAGGATTAGTAATCATGTGTGTAATAATGAGAATGTGTTCTCTTAAGGTAATAATCCATGGGAAACCAACATTAAACATAGTCTAAAACCCTCTTGGACCGACACATGTGTTGAGTGAAGGGTGTTGGGTGGAAAAGATTGCCAACTACTCTGAAATTCACCTCTAAAAGTTGAGATCATAAATGAACTTGATACCCAATCTCATTTATCGTTTGGGTTTTATGGTGCAATACTAAGAGTTAATTTTGAAACTTAGCAACATTTTAATTTATGATTAGTTGGTGAAAATATAACCCTAGTATAATGTGCTTGGAGAAAGGTGAAATTTAGATCATTCATATAACATGCTTAAACCATATGAGAAAAGGGATCCACTTTGTGTAAAATCTAATGTGAATCTTAACCCTTAAATGATGGACCATTCCATATTGATATCTTATTGGTCCTATTAAGTAATTGATGTATGATGTGAAACTATGTGATCATGTTCTTAGAGACAAATCCCCTAAGACAAGGAATATTAGTCTCATGAGGATACAAATTTTCATATTAACAAATAAGTTACACAATTCATTAAAAAATGCATTTGAACCTATTTAGAGAAAAAAACCCTCTTAATTTGGACAAAAAATGACACTCATAAAACCTAATATAGAAAAAAAACAAGAAAGTACATTGCCATGTTAAGTGCCTTCGAATCCTAACTAATTGTTGGAGCATAATTATAGTAAAATTAAAATTGAAACTTGGCCTTGGGAAGTGTAGTTGTGAGATGTTTTTCCATAGGTAAGTGAAACATGATCTTCTTTGTAATGTGATTAAACCTTCTTACTATGGATAAATAACCTATTTCGTATAATACTTATTGTGTACTAAATCAATTATCAATTTATAAATGAATGAAAGAAACACGACCCTAACTCCTAAAAAAATGCAAAATTTAATTTCCTTTGGACTTACACTTGTTCCGTTGTGTAACAAAGGAATGATATAATATCAAGATGAATGCTGTTAGGTGTGAACCCTAGGGATAAGACCTAGCAGCCTTATGCAAATAAATACCCTATTTACAAACAAGCGAATTAAAAAAGTAATTGAAATAATGAATATGATCCTTATTTAATGATATACACCATAAGTTAAATGTTAAAAAATATAAAGGAAATATGACAAAAAGGGAAATGAGTGTATGATTCACATATTATGATATTTTATAGAACTTAAGTTAAATATTGGAACATGATTGTAATAAATTAGTAGACCCAAAAAATATCATGTTGTGGGAAGGACCCTATTTATAGGTTTATGCTGTATTTGAATCGTTATGTTGTGTCTTGCCATTGGAAAAGAAAAATAGTGGCCTTGTTGTGCATCACATGTTTCATGTTATGTATGTGGGTTAATGTTTTTTCAAACCTATCATGTGTTGTGTGTTGTCCTAAGTGATCTCCTATAGTGTTGTGTATACTATAATGTAAGTACAAAAAATATTATTCTGGTATTTTTATTGTTGTTTTTGTGTGTGTGAAATGTGGGCATTACATTCCCTCATTTTAGATTATCCCCTTAAAACTACGAGAGCGTTCCAAACCAAAACATCAAATTTTGGTGAGCTTATGCATATGGAAATACAATTGTGCCACTTTTTTCCAAGTCTGAATATATCCATTATGTAAAGGATAAATTACCAATTGAATGTCAAAGTATTTAATTGAAAATTTATTTTTTAATGCTAAATTAGGCTATACATTTTATACAAATTGTTTTGTTTCATGATTATGAGATTAAATTAAATGCATCCAAAATATTATGACATTTTAGTGTTTCATAGATATATTAATAAATATTGAGAATAGAATAGGATTTCAGTTTTGGGTAAAATATCTCTATTTCATATAGTGTTATTATGTGAAAATATAAATATTGATATTTATATGAAAATCATGAATGCCAAAATTAAAAATTAAACGTCAAATGAAAGGTGATGCTAATTACAAAACCCTCACAAATTTTTTTCTTAACTGTTAGGGGTGACTGTTAAATTTAACCCCTGAGTCTTATCACTTTGGTAGAGTTTGAAATGACCATTGAATGTTGTGATTAATTGTATTTTTCCATTGCAATAAATTTTTACATGGAATGTTATGCCCCATTTTTATGGGACAATTCTATTTGGTGTTTTCTTAATAAAAGGTGTGTTTTCTAGTGCTCATTATAATTTGATGATTTTTCGAAAGAACTGCAAAAATATACAAAAGCTCATATATTGCATCTTTATGTATTGCATGTAATTCCACCCTTTCCACTATATAAAAATACTTTCCTTTCAACCATGAAAATCCAAATAAAGTAAAAGGATTTAATTTTGGTTTTATTATTTTTGATAAGAATTCTAATCAAATATGCCTAAAAATTGTAAGCATCGCTAGTTATTAGCCCATATAACTTACATGCTTATTTTTCATGGTAACAGTTATATTTGTCTCATGTGAAAAATTAAAATAATATTTTGATTCAAAAAATAGTGTGTATGAGCTAAGGAGATTAAAAAAATACCAAATTCTAAATTGTAACACCATGTGAAACTCATTTCCAAAAATATGCAACTTAAAAAAGAAAACTGTTTGACTAAACAAGAACATCTTTAAAAATAAAATTGATTGAAAAGTGCACTTTTATATTAATAACAAATATTTACAACGCTAATCATACAAAAAATGAGTGGAAAGAGTCACACCCTAGAATGTGAGACGTCTAGTCAATTCAAACCAAAAAGCGTCTAGAGAGGCCAAGTCACCTCAAAGTAACAACATTAAAAACCACATAGTGCTAAATTCAATAAAAAATAAAGTTTCAAACATGGAAACATGTGGTGGAGGAGGAGGCAAAATATGGGGCTTATCACCCCATCCCAATCAATAACTATATTTCTTATATCCATTATCTTAGTGTGTAATTATTGACAGACGTGGAAAGAGCCTTCAATCTACACTTGAGTATGCCCTTTATTGAAACATTGCGAAGGAAATTTTGGTTTAAATTTTAAGACTTGCTTTAGTATGTAGCTTGGATATATCAAAAACTTTAGTGCATCTAGTGTGAATGTGTCAAAAGTTAGTCTACCATTGATTTTATTGTTCTATTACCAAAAGTGAATGACATAAAACTATTGTGATACCGCTTAAACTTCTTGTCAAGCATCAAAAACATTGAAGGATGATATGGCATTAACTACTATCGTGATAATTAAAAACACTAGATAAAAAAGGCCATTAATGGCTATTAGACTGACATTTCTAGTATAAAGATACACCAAATTATCAAAGGTTATTATCTTCCCAATAAGTTGTGCATAATTTATGTAGACCACCTAAATTTACATGATCTTGTGGCAACAACATATTTAATGCCATTTGCTATTTGAGAATGATGTTGCAATGTAATATTAGTTTATTGAACTTATAATAAGGAAAGTGTGAATAGGCTCCATATTTCAAAAACTATGTTAGAAAATATTAATCACATCATCTATTTATGGTATCATAAATTCTAGAATTCACTTTCAATCCCAATAAAAAAAAGTGATTGGTGGGTACGAGGTAAGGGGCCTTGACTAATCTTATAGACTTCTATAAATAAATATTGAAAATCTATAGTTTAAAATGTAATTGTTTCTCACAACAAGTTAGATAGATTATCACATTCATCACATTTCCCAACCTTGTCTATAGATAATGTGAATTAGACATGATTGAGAAAGGGTTGTATCCGAAAAATGTAATGGTTAACAATATTGAAATTCCATACTTATTGAATACCTAGATTTAAGGCCTCTATACCCTCGACCATCTAAAATATTTAAGAAAACATATGAATAAGGGCAAGATGGGTTCCTAGGAATGAGTGTTTTATCTCACGTAACTCAATCTTCTTAAACAACTCAACCCCTATAGCCCATACAAATATATTAGCCTCACATTGATAGTTATTATTACAATCTAGATCGATGCAAGAAAATTTTGACAACCCATTAACATAATTATAATCTTCAAAGTGATACTTATTTATAATCTTGGGTGAGCTAGATGATTATAGGAGGACTGAGGCACTAATAATTTTCCTCTTTTGCCAATGTATCAATATTAATTACTTTGAATTGTACATTTTCAGATAAGGGTCTCATTGGCTATGCTTGTCATACATTGAGGAAATGGAATGTTAGAATTTTATGCCACCGATCATTAACAGATGAAATCAACACAATTTTTGATGAGGGGAAACCTTAATTGGTATAGAGAAAACCTAATCATGAATGCACACGAAATCGATAACATAAGGAACCCTAAATGAAAATTTTATGTATAGAATATACAAAGAATTTGAGATTCAAACACATGCAAGTGTCAATTAATTATTTTTATCATCCACACCTTACTTTCTAAGATATATCAATTTTTTTTTGCTTAATAATGTCCACACTGTTCTCCCTTTCTTTTTCAAATGATATACAAAAATGGTACATGGTTCATATGTGTTTAGTCGTAAGAATTAGAGTTTCAAGTTGCTTCCACCCACCATTATTCCCACCCTTGTATTTCTCCTCCCTCTAACCCCTTCTTCATTTCTCCTCTTCAGCCCCCATTTTTTCACTCTCTTCATAAACAAAAAAATTATTAGCTATATCATATAGAAAAGTAAGTTGTTGAGAAAATACATATGTTAAAAATTGATATACTTTGTCTAGATGAGTATTAGAATGAACACAATTATTAGTGAAGAGAGAAATACTTTTATCTCTACAACCATAATTGGCTAATAAGAAATCATGAATGGAGATATCCATGATGAGATGGGGACCCAAGGGTGTTTGAATGAGACAGGTTCACCAAATGATTTAAAAAATATGGAATTTTTAAGACCCTAAGATATTACAGAGTCACATATAATAAATAACCAATGGAGCAAAAATTTGATTCAAGCAACAAGATAAAGGAAATTAAAACCCTAAATTCAAGATATGGAATAGAAAAATTAGTTGATTTCATAATTAATTTTGAATTATGTTAGACTAAAAGACTGATGAACAGGAGGAGGAAACTGTCACAACTGCACCCATAAAATTTTGTAAGTGCTTAATAAACCTGGACTAGGGCGCCTAGACTAGGATAGGGGTTCCTAGGTGCTATAAACCTATGGTATGTGCCTATGACTGTGAAAGTACTCAAAAAATGATTCTTCTTATGTCACAAGGTGGTTGCTAATATTCATTATTTTTCCTGTATGTCGCTGGATGATTGCAGAGTTCACCTGTAACCTAAAAACAACTGATATCCTGTAAAACCCCACAAAACATCAAATCCTAAAAAATAAATATACAAATGGGGAGTCAGATAGACCCTGGTAGTCACTTGACAAAGTGAACTTACAACTGGGCATTGCACTACATCTCAAACTCCATGTATTTCTTGTGTGTGTGTGTATGTGTAGAAATCTTGCCCTAGGAAGCTCTTGTGCAAGATGCACTTGATAACGAGTAATAACTGGATGTAGCAGTGTGAGTAGATGTGTGGATGGAAAAATGAAATTCCCCTCCTATGCATGTATGTAGAAAATATAGCCCCTTGTCCCTTGAATGAAGCTAGGTGAATGCCTTGATGCTCTTGGAATGCCTTTGGATTTAACTTTAGGTGGTGATAGTATATGCTTAGAGCTTAGTCATTTATTATGGTCACATAGATTTGTATTTATATTATTCCCTTGTTTTAATTTCGTAATTGACAGCTAAAAAGATGACCCATAAGAAAAAAAGATTCCCAAAAGATAAAAGAGGACCAAAAGGGGTGAGTAAGATATAAATAGGCCAGGGGCACCTAGAGGGGACAAGGGCACTTGGGTGATGACATCCTGGTTGGACGTTGGTGTCTAGAGTGAAGGAAGACAAAGCAATGAAAATCAGGCTGGGCTGTGAGGTGTACAAGACCAAAAAGGAAACCAAAAAGACAGAAAAGAGGCCAAATATAGATGTCAATTAATAGTTTTCTTGCTTAGGAATCACATGAATAGTGGTATGTTATTAGGACCTATAAATTTACCCAAGTGTGTGATTTAGCGTCTATAGTATAAAAATTAAGATACAAATTATTTTTACAGTCATATCCCATCACATAGAAAATAATAAAATAAATAAATATATGGAAAAATCTTATGCTAAAAAACCATATCTATAACCTATGTAAAATTATTCCCTTTAAAAAAATAACTAGAAGAATTATCCATATGTGCTTCTTAGAGGTCGATAGGCATATAGAAGGATTCATTAAAAGTATTTCATTGCTAACAATTGTACTTAATATGTACTTTATTGAATCAAAATCTAAATTCAGTTTTATTGTAAACAATTAATATAGTAGCTACTATGGATTGATTCATTTGTGACAATGGATTTACATGTAGAAAACTAATTATTTATTCATAGCAACATCATCCATGAGTGCTTTTGGTGGGTGAATACAAAAATATTTACTAATATAAAATAGATAATACACGAAAAAGAACACACTAAATTATATAGATCATGAATGAATTTATGATTTTTTAAAATAATAATCGACAATCTAGATTATACAAAGCAATATTATGTCATAAAATTTAATTTAAAGGTAGTTAATAATAAAGAATGATTTGCTTGGTTTTACAAAATTTAAAGAATTGTGAAGTATTTTTTTATTAAGGGTAATTTTTTTTGGATGGGATCCTACCCAGGTACAAAAAGGACAAAGCCTAGATAAATGATGAAAACAAGAAACCAAAACAAGACTAGAGAGAAATCAAGTCACCAAACAACCCAAACCCAATGTGATATCAACACAAGATAGGCACAATTTCAACAACTTCACAATTGAGAAACAACAATAACCAAAACATCCAAAATGGAATGGGAAAAACAAAACAAAGAGAATCAAAGGGGCGTGAGATCAAGATGACAATTATATCTGCTCCTTGTGTAAGTATCGGAGGGAGGAATATATTACTCTCGTTTATCTTATTTTTATCATACCGTGTTCCAACCATCATCAAATCCTTCCATAACGCCACCAAAAAATGTCGAATTGACAGACTCCCTATAACACTCTCCCTCTTAGAAGTCAAGGAACTCAAGGGAGTCAAGTTCAATCATAGAGTGGAGTATTAATTTAATAGGTAAAACAAATTCAAGATTTTCCTTCGGGAGGTGCTCAATAATCCATTTCCAACACTTTTCTTCAAACAATTCATTTTTTGAAGAGAGATCAACATCCTTTATGTCAATATCTATCTCCACGTGCTTAACTGATTCATCCCTTACAGTTAAAACAAAGGGTTATTGTCAATCCTTCGTAGTTGTTGGCCTATTCAGTCTCCAAAACCACCAGTTCTGCATCCTCTATCTCTAATACATCACCACCATCCACATCCTTTTCCTCCGTTTCATCAATCTTGTATTATTCTTTAGATTCATTTAAAGTTGGGTTTGTGTAAGATCCATATGGAATAATGGTCCCCCTAATATGTTCTATGCATATATGGCTACTCGGTGATGGTCACATATTGTTAGGGGTGCTAATCATGTTCAAGAGAACATGGGACTCATGTGACATCGAAAGGGCACCACTCAGGATGGGATTCGAGTGTCTAAAGATCGACGGAAAAGAAAATCCTAGAGATCCTAGCACAACATCCAAATATTTTCCAATATTGGCCATTGTATCCCCCACGAGATGCCCATGAACAACTTGTTATTTAAAGACCCGTTGATAATTTTTGCACTTGTGTAAAAATGGGCAACTCAAAACTTCATTACGATGGATGGCATTGGTGAAGTGAACCTAAATAGGGGAATACATTACAATATTATTATGTTTTCAGTTGCACAAATTGATGACTACACGTAATTTACAACTATGTGCGCTGTTACTAAATGTAACAAATCACATAGTCTGCAATTACATGTTTGTCTTCATCAAGAAGAAAATAAAATCCCCTAAGGACAAATGTATCAGATTGATGAAGGCTAGAATTATAGAGTAGGTGAAATGTTAATTTTTGGAACAGTAGACAAAGTTGCAGATTAGAGTAATTGGGAGTTCATTATTAAATTTTTAGATATTTTAAAGTTTTTTCCTTCATGATTAAGTACATCCAATTATGTTATTGAGTTGTTTAGTTTGTTATACAATCCATACATCAAACTGAAAATGTAGAAAGAAGTACACAACTCAATTCCAGAATCTAATGTTTTATTCATAAGGAATTACAATGTTTCCCACACAAGCCATGGGATGTAACTCAAAATTAATTCATAACTACTGAGTTTAAGAGATCATGAGATACCATGCACTAATGTGAAATTAGTTATGAAACAAACCCATGAAACTGTTAATCATTATTTTATCAGTTCACATAAGGTGCTGAGAGGAAATTTGTTTGAGTTAAAATCCATAAGTATCAAATATTATCATTCAAAAGGTATAAATATAGATTCATGTAACTTATTTCCAAGAAGATATTTCAGTTACTAAGGACAAGAATCATGATCAATGAATGGGGAATAGCTAGCATGACAAGTAATCCATTTCAAAAAATTACAAATGCTTCAGATGAGGATATAAGTTATAGATCATTTACATGTAAATCTTGAAGTGTACATTTCCAAGAATTCTTGTCAATCACAAATATCTAGCACAAGTCAGGTATAGGCAAAGGAAAACCACCACTTGTTCAGGTTATGGAGGTTCATCACAATAGATAAATTATACCTTTGAAGATAAGATCAGTAGAATGTATACACCAAAACAAGTGTTCTACATGCATCACCAATAGAGTCAATTTACAATAGTGTCTTGATTTAATAACTTTAACAACATTGATTCACTAGTAATTGATTAAGTATAATATTTTGAAACAGTTTGGTAATGGAGCTACAAAAGGGTAGAAAGTGAAATAGTTTAGAGGGGAAAATATTTCCAAATGAATCTAATACACTTTTCTAGGAAGCAACCAATTTAGATATATGGAGGTCTATCAAGTAGAGCTCAAAATCCCAACTACCATGCAATGAGTTAAGCATATAAAGTTTCAAAGAGGTGATTTTTAGTTAAGTTGATCTTGAAAATGCACCATAGTTACAGAAATTCAAACCCAATTTGGGTATGAATGGTATATTAAGTAACTATCTTAAGAATATTTGAAGAGCTGAAGTACAACAATATAATGATAAGACAACTCATAAAGCTTCATCAAACCTCAAGGGATCAAATAATAACATATTATTAGAGAGTTTTCAACATCCGTATTAATTTCACATCAAAATATAGAATAGAGCATGAAAGTGAGAACATCATATCAAGTTAAAGTTGCAGCAGTTAATATAAATTCCACTATGCAAATTCATAGAAAAGATTATCATGATGCAAACCAATACAAAAAATAAAGTCATTATCTCCCTTACATGTAACAAAAGAAAGTAAGAATGAATGAAAAGAAAATAAGACAATATAATAGACATATAGGAATATACCCATATTTTAGAACAAGCACAACTAAAGCAAAGGAAGTTGAAAGCCTTGGACCATCATATCTTAGTATACAAGAAAAGAGGGAACACATTTTTTAGAAAGAAAGAAAATATGCTCTTTTTCTAGTAAGAAAGAAATAAGCACTTCCATAAAAATATGCTACAATAAATGGTGGATACAAAAAATTAAAAAGGAGTATTCACTAATGAAACAAAATGACAGTTCAGGTTCAGATCTAACAATAAAGAATCAAATCCATTAATCTTTTCCCTGGTCTCGAACTCAAAATAGAGTTTTATGCAGAAAATCATAACTCAACACATGGAACAAATCTTGGTTCATGTAATGTTGGTGACTGAGAAAAGCCAAAAGTCCAGAGACAATCACACAAAATACAGAAACCCAATGAACATCAAATCATGATGACCTTTCTTAGGCACAATGCAGGTAAATCCACAATCTATTACGAGATGAATATTTCAAAACAGTCAAAGTAAAATATAGAGGCTACATTTGTGGTGGAATAGTTGGTACACATAGATCTATAAATAAATAGAATCCTTGAGCTACAATAGAGTAAAATCATTGAGCCCAGGACAATGATAAATAATCATTCTAGAGTAGATTAGTGGTTAATTAGAGAACCTGATGTAAGGTAAATCTACGACTCATTGATACAATAAAGTAAATACAAGTAGATATGAAGCAAGAAAAATCTGATTATAATGAATTTTCAATCCATATGGAAAACTCAGCCATGGGCCATACTTGATTTACCAACCCCAAAATCAAAAGCTTCAACAGATTCAATTATCAAGAAATCAAAGAAACAAAGAAGAAACTCAACCAAACTTGAAAAATACAGCTTGAAACCCTCGAATATTTGAAGCATACAAGGGGATATGCCATGTAAACCACCCAGACCCATGAGCTAACAAGATTTCAAAGAAATATTACAAAATCTTGCAGAGGTTCATGAGCCAAGGTTTTCACTTCCATGAAAGCTCCAAATGAACAACCTTCAAACTCGAGAAGAAATGAACCACAGAACCACAGAATGCACCGATAGTGGTTTTAAAAAGATACTTTTATAGAGAAGTATCAAAGCATAGGTGATCTCTGAAAACTACAGAAAGTGTTTCACTTGAGCTCAAGATCTATAACAATAGCGGCCACCTCTATTAAAGAATTCTTAGCCACCAGAGCTCAATATAAATAAAAATGTAGATATTTAGAGCATATTAAATTGATTTGTAGAAGAAAAATGAGCTCTAGATCAGATAATAGTAGCGACCTGGAGAAAATTTTCCAGGCCTTCACCCTCCAAAATGGGAACACATATGAAGTGATTGATCTCGGTTATAAATAACATTTTCACCAAAAACCTCATGGTAACCAAACTCAACCATGGTGAAGAGATCGATGGTTCATATCAATTAGTACCAAGATCAAAGGTGGAGAGTTAACCCATAATTCACCTACCGTACTACCATATCCAAAGATATCAAAGGTGGAGGTGATGATTGTATAGGAAGATTAATGGCGTGATAGTCACATACCATATTAATTGCAAGGTCAAAACCCTAACTAAGGGTACAGAAGAATCAAGAACCAAGAATAAATCAGAACAAATCAATGGTCCTTATCAAAAGAATTTAATCCAACAGTAACCCTAATCTTAACAAAGGTTAGTGATTTTCCACTGACATCCATGGGGTAGATCATTGTCAAAGGGGGGCTATCCCCATGATTAATAAAATGATTATATTGACCTTTGATAAAGGATTGAACTATAATGTTCGAATGATTACATTTTCAAACCTTAGAATATGCCAAAAGGATCCTACTGACAACATGAGGTTTGAAATGATAAGAGAATGGGTTAGTTTAAACCATGCATTCAATAATTATTCAAAAGGAGACTATGTAATATGCCATTGGCTATATAAAGAAAATCCCAGAAGGATTATGCATGATGTGTTAGACAAAAATAATTCCAAGGTGTATACCATAATGCAAACCAATGATTTATATGCAAAGGTCCACATTTTCACCTTAAATTTTGTAAAAGTACCTTAATATTGTCAAAAATCTTGTGCCAAGAAGGGTGTGGAGTAATCTTATTTTTGCATAAAGGTGGTCCCCATAGTGGGAAAATGGGGATTCAATAAATTTTTGATTTGCAGAGAAGTATTTTACATGTTATTCACTAGAAAACAAAACCGTTTTTAGCATCAAAACCATAGGTGGTCCCCATCAAGACGAATGCATGGGTGAATTATTTTGCCAAACCCTATTGCAAATTAAGGAGTTATTTTTTCTCACACATAGAGAGATTTATTTTTGTATGTGCACCCAAGGGGCCCCAGTATTAAAGTGCTAATTTTGTAATTGCAAGTGGATCAAATTATAAGTGTCACATCAAGCACTAAAAGATAGAAGTTGCATGGATTGGAGAAAACTTACTCAGCAAGCAAGGGCTATTATTAGCCAAGTTATTTATCCAACTTGTTTAAAATAGAATAGTCAACTGTAGTTTGACTGGGATGTATTTTTATAATCAAGGTTATTAATGCCTCATTTGGATATTAGCATGTTTATTTTATTCCTTGATTTATTCATAAAGGATAAAAAAGGATGCATGGGTGAGTAAAAATTTTTATTCTATTTTTAGGAGTGGGTGGAATGAATAAACTTGATATATATTGTGTGCAGTTACAAGGCACAAGGAGGAATTTTTGGAAACATGAGTGATGAAGAATATTTTGCTAGTTTTTCCCTTTGAATGAGAATTGATTTCTACCTTTCCAATTATTTGTGGTGTTGTGTATACCTTATTATTTCTTGTGAATGTCAAATTCCGTGATTAATAATCTTACCTTGCTGCAAATTTAGTAATTTCTGTATAATATTAATTTGCATTTTATCTTAATAGTATTATTGTGAATAATTCCCTCAATACATAAAGTGTTTTTTCCTTATTATTCTGCTGAAAACTATTGGTTTGTGCATCCATAATCCATTCTCAAATTATTTGTGCATGTACTCAATCAAATCCCTCAACAAGTTTGGTGTATCACCCCAGTTTTGTTTTCAATTCATTTACATTCATCTTTTTACCTTCAAAACCCCTTAAAATTAGTTTAGGATACATCAAGAAGAAACTGGCCTTGATACCAGAGACTCACCTCAACAGTAGAGGTATACCCACAGACTTGAAATGTTTCCATTGCATATACAAAAGAGAGAGATCTAGAGCAAGCTTAGAACCCCTGCAGTCATCTCTCTAGAGGGTGTAATTTCGAGAGATAACAATTTTTAGCATGCCTGGTGGGACATGAATCATATCTGCGACAAATCATAATTGCAACAATTTACAGTAAAAGAAAAGTTACTTTTAGAGCAACAAGCTACAACAACTTATTCTAAAGATTTAAAGATTATTTGTTGACTTCGTAAGGCTGATTTCAGCCTTCTTTTGTAGCATCTTCCATGCCTAAAGTGACTACAATATCATCAGCAAGAGGAATCACTTTTGATTTTATTTCTTTACCTTTATATTCTACAAGAAGAAGAAGAGTTGGTAACACCCTACAAATAATAGGCCTGGTTTTAACAACCCTCCTCCTAACCTTCCTTCACCAAGTATTAATCTCTTTGTTTAGATTCCTAGTTTTTCTAATGGCTATTCAACCACCTAGGAATTTTGTAACCTTTACTAATGGTAGTCCCAGTAGTAACTCCTAGTTTATCATGATATTCCCTAATACTGCCATGAAATTTTTTCCTTCATTCATTGGTGAAAATAAGATTACTCCTATAGAACATATCAAAGATGTTGCAGCCCCTCTGTGCTAGTCCATAATATAATACATGAAGATGTAGCCTTGAGACTTTTAGCTACAACCTTTTAAAGGGAAATCCTTGCAATGGTATAGAACCTTAGAAATTGGAAACATAAGAACTTGGGATGAGTTAGGTGAGAAATTTTTAAAGTAATTTCAAGATAATTCAGATCATTTATCCCTCACAGAACAAGTTGTCTACAATTAACAGTGCTCCTCAAGAGTTTTTGGCTAGTTTCAAAATAAGTTTTTGCTAGAACTTGGGAAAGAATTCCATGTTAGTGTCAAGCCTCAAGTTAACCATGCTTTTATTTATTATCTTAGAGCCTTAAATAATGATATTTCAACTATGATTCAGTCTATGGGAGGTGAAACCCTCCTGACAGCTTATGATATTTCTATAAAGTCTGAAAATAGCCTTATTCAAGCTAGAAAAATTAGCACCAAGGCCTTCAATTCATTTTGTAGAAGATTTGTCAACCTATCCCATAGCCTATTACCATTTTGGAGCCTACCTATTATAGCCCCATTAGATGATGTGTTTAAAGCTTTGCAGACTATGGGAAACAAACTAACATCGATTGAAAATAAACTTACATTACCTAGCAGGCCTTATCGAGCTCATTATCAGCAAAACCAGCAAAATAGATAACCTTATCAACAAAATCAAAATTATAGACAACCATATCAGCCAAGGAAAATTTGACCCAAAATCTCCTAGTTCATCTAATGATTTAGTCCCACTTAATATGGCTACAGAAGAATGGTGTCAACCTTGTAATTAACCTTGTACAACTACAAATTGTCTAAATGCATTCCTGAGATATAAGCCTTATTGCACAACCTCAACCTAAAACATTTTTCATGCCTCAAATGGAGGGTGGGGGCAGCAAGAAAAATCATGTTCAAAAAGTATTTGAACAAAACTTGGTCATTTTTAGTGAAAATGATTTTACTGCAGTTAATACTAGGGCCCAAGAAAAGGCTCAAGAAAGTCAAAAGTATCAAAACAGACCTGTTTTACCTACAATGATTGATAAAACAATAGGTACAAACCAAAAATTGGCAAATAAAATTGTTGTTCCTAAAACAATAGCAGGTGTTTTAGCTGGTAAAGAACAAAAAAAAACAGTTATAACCTGATCCAAGAAGACTGTTTATACCTCATATATCAAGAGCAGTTGAAGCAGAGTCAATTTTTGCCAAAGTCCTATGCTAAAATAGTAGAATTTGTTTCCAAAATTGTCACTTCTTTTAACATTTGTTGATGTAATGAAAAATCATAATGTTAATATCTCAATGTGGGATGCTCTAAGTATTTTAGGACAACATGAGGTGCTTTCTCATGAACTTGCTAAGCTCACATATTTGTTCAAAATCGGAAGAAAAGGAAGTCCAGAAAGTAGACATGGTCCTTGGAATAGTGGAACAAGACCACATTAAATAAGTTAAATGGATGGTTTTAAAAGGTCTTCAATGCCCACGATATCAAGAAGACACAACCATTTTTATTTATCTCTGATTATTAGAGACCATTTAGTTCATAACTACATGGTTGACACTGGCGCAAGTAACATAGTTATGCCAAAAGAAATTACAGAAAAGTTAGGCCTGTAATATCAGCCTTAAGAGAAAACAGTGTTGCAGTTAGACGGGAAAATAACTAATACAGTTGGTATTATCAGAAACTTGGAAGCAACTTTACATGCTTTTCCCAATGTTGCAATTCTACAAGATGTGATTGTTGTTAGACTTTCCTCCCTATTTTACCTTATGTTTATCATGAGATTTTATAGCAAAAATAGGAGGTTATATTTATTCAAATTGGTCATTTTTGTTCTTTACTACATGATATGGAATTAAGGTTACCGTAAATTAAGAGCCTTAGCTAGGTTTCATATTGAGCCCCATGCTTTAAATGCTGGAGAAAATTACTCAATTTTAGATCAGTCTAACTTTCGATTTTACAACTCATGTTTCCACACTAGATGGTGTTTCTAATCTGTTCATGGATGAAAAGACTCAAGAAGAACATGCTTATGACCCTTTTAAGGAAGTAGAAGAAGATTTTTTTGGTGTTTATTGCTTGTATGAAGAAAATGCACCAATTCCCTTTTTTTCTAGGACAAAAGAAGTAGCATAAGGGCTATGGAAGCTTCACTTTGATGGAGCTAAAAAATAACAAAGGACATGATGCAGGTTTAATGCTTACTTCCTGTTAGTGCAAAATCACAACACCCTTGATTGGGCCGAAGATGTGAAGTGGTTAAAATGGGGCATTCGGTGTGATTGCATAACATTGGATCATCTCTCAAGCTGTGGGACTTGCAAACTTGAGATGATCCTCTAGAGAAAGTCTAGTTCTTGCTTCCTAAACTACCTACCATGAGCTACTCTAATGCAGGAAAAAAACTAAACTATCCTAATCTAACCATTCCAAGGAACCAGAGAGAAAGAGAGGGTGAAAGAAAAGCCTACACTAAAGTGGTGATACACCTAGAGAAGGAAAGGGATGAGATGCTCTGTTGAGGGAGGATGAAACAGGGGAGAAAGGAAGATGGGAAGGTTAGACAGAAGTGACACAAACCCAGACCCTAATCCATGATCAAAACTCCACGAAACACAACGCCCTACACCTGTAAATGTGAAATACATGCACAAAAAATAGAACTTGGAAAGGGAGAGGCACAGAGAGACAACAAAAAAATGCAAAGGGTTGAAGAAACACCACAAAACCATGTTTTATTGCTCTATATGGGTGCAAAGACCATTACGTTTCTGCTTAGAGGCACAAAAATGCTTTCCAGGCATAGGAGAAGGTTTTCAACTCAAAATGGAGTCAGGAAACAAATTTGACAGAGTTTCCCTATGCCCAGAATAATCTCCTCTTCTTAAATGAGAAGTGTTACAATATATAGAAAGAATAAGAGAGAGAAGAGGGAAAAGTCAAATCCTGTTTCAACTACCATGTGATATGCATTGAATCCTACCTTGAAGAATCAACCACTATTAATCAATGCCCCTTTCAAAATTTGCCCCAAATCTTTCGATTCTGGCTCCCTCTGTCTGTCCGGTGTATTGAAGAAGAATGACAGATCGAATTGAATCAAATTTGGTAGTTGGAGAAATCAGGCTCTGTATTAATGGCCTGGAAGATGTTTTTCCATTTTTCACCCACCAACGAGTGCAAAAAATGATATTTTATGTTTCCAAGGCATAGAGGGCATCGAGATGTTTCCAAAAAATCTTCTCCCACCCAAATCTGAGTTCTCAGTCAAAAGATATGGTCATTTGAATTTTTGGGTCATGGGCGCGTAATATTTAAATGAGTCTATCTGTACCAAGTCCATGTGGCAGCTCTGCATGCTCGTTTGAGATTTGAATCCTTCCTTCACTCTTGGAATAATGCCCATGTGACACGTGACGATGTCTATAGGTTTCCCTATTTCCTTTGTATTCTTCTTGAGTCTTTTCCACGTGGCAAAGGCACTGTATCTGACCCAAGACACGTGGAGGCTTTGTGCATGTTTAGAAACTCCCCCTATACTTTACCATTGGAGTAGCATAGATATGACATGTGGAGACCTCCACGAGGGCCTTTGGAATTTTCAACGATCACCCTCACCTTTTCGATCTTTGGGACACGTGGCGAGCTGACACTCGTTTGAGATTTTCTTTTGGACTACACCTTTGAAATGCACATGTTGACACTTGGCACCTCCACTACTGGCCCACCTTTTCTTTGACTATTCAAACTGCGACTCTATCCCCCCTTTTTAAAAATCCTAGGACAAGCAACAAGCCCGTGCTCATTTGATTCTCCTCCTATGGTCTCTCTTTTGAATGTGTGTTGTTTGGACACTTGGCCCCTTCTGCCTACATTCATTACTTAGCCATTTTGGGCATGTTCTCCTTTTGACCTCTATTGACCATTGGCTACATGGAGGGCTGGCGCAAGTTTGATCCTCCACCTTGGGCTCCCATTTTTGAATTGTGTTGAGCTGACACTTGGCAGCTTTCGTTGAGTCGAAGACTTTTCAACGGCCAGGAAACTTTTTGGGGCTCTAGATGTAGTGGAAACTTGGCGCTTGTTTGGGTATACCCTTTGATTTTAATATTTGGAGGTGCGCCATTTGGACACATGGAGGCATGCTTCCATTGGATCTCTCCATACTTAGTTGTTTTTTCGGGGTCCCATTCTGAACTAATTTTCGAAGCCCAAAGACTTTGAATCTTCATTTGTTTCTTTTCCTTTCAGTCCATGGCTCTTTTGACACCGCTCCTCCTTCCCCGACCCTGCTGTTCCATTTTCAAGCCTAGCTATAATCATTTTAATGGATTTAAGGCACAAATTTTCTCGACAGAGACGTTTTTTTGAATTTCTCCTCTGCATGGTCCTTTGATCTTTCACAGGCCCCACCACTTCCATTGTAGAGTCTCCCTACAACCTGTTTGTAGGATTCAAATGTGATTTCTTTATTTCTTTCTATGTGGGGTCATGGCTGATCCAATATTTTTCCTAGGGAAAAAATATGGATAACAGTTTTGGTGACTCGCTGGGGTATCTACCTGCTAGATGAAGAGACCAGTAGCCTTGAAGTGTCCATTTGGCATGGAAGTCACAATTAATGGCTTGGTACTGACCCTTCCTTCAAAATGGACTCCCCCAACTACCTGCACTTTGTATGTTCTTCTTGTCCCTAAGCCTCCTTCTGAACTCCTCGACTACCTGCACTTTCTATGTTCTTCCTGTCATTCTACCCGTTTGCACTCTCAATTTTCATAAGAAAATCTTGAAATGGAGTTTCTGAGAGTAGAAAATTGTATTGACCTGGGGCTTTCATTTTTCCCTGAATGGACTGACTTAAAAAATGTCCTTTGGTTGCTCTGTATTTGTTTCATTTTTTGGAACTAGAAATTGCTATAGACAGCTATGGATCTTTCTGCCATGAATACTGAAGAGCCTAGCCTTGGTCTGTCCCGAGAATGGACTGTTACAATGTTTACCCGGGGCACATTGAACTTCACAATGACATAACCTTGGAGAAAAAAAACACAACAACAATGCCATGTACAAAGAATCAAATCATACATGCCTCAAATGAGACATGTAGAGTGTGCACAAGAACTTCTTCTACTGAAAACAAAATCTACTCCTACTCCTATACTAAACCAGAAAGAAAGAAAAGCTTAAACAAAGCCCGCTACAGGAAGGGAGAAATAGCTTCCCTTTCTCAAAAGGGGGCAGCCATGCAAATGATTTGACACTGAATATGGTTTTCTAGATGAATAAAAAACCTAAGTTTAAGCCTGTCCTCCACCCAAATCATCAAGGTATCTACATTAACCAAAAATACCTCCTCAAGCTGATTGGCATTGGACTCCTGGAGGTGTTGATGATGACCCTTGGTACTTTGATGCTCATCCTCATGCCCTGAATTAGGCATGACTGGTTTTTGCTTCTCCCTTGGCTCCAATGAAGCCAAATATCTGATTGGGCAAGGTATGGTCCTTTGAATCTGCCCATGGTTCTGAACTCTAACTCCAAAAATGGAGTCTTTTTGTGGACATTCTTGGATGGATGGTGAGAGAGAGATGATGACATCTCCTTTCTTTTTCTCTTCCTTCTCTTGTGAAGAACATGGAAGACCATGATCTTCCAACCCTAGTTCCAGAGGGATGTTGTGAGACATAGGCTGCTGTCTTTGAGTGCCCTCCTTTATGGCAACAGGATCATGTGCTTGGAAGGTGGATGATGGAAGAGAAAATGATGTGATCTCCATGGGCTTTTCTCCATCAAAGAAATCCTCCAAGTCAGACAGATAATCTACCTTGTTGTTTTCCTATTGCATGTGCTCAACCTCCTCCATGGTGTCCTCCTGATCTGCAACTTGATCACCATGGCTCCCTTCATCCTCAAAACATGAAGTTTGCAAGCTCAAACTCTTCTTCAACATCATATCTTGAAGGGGATGAAGTGGAAGGAAGAACTGAAGGTTCTCCTATAGCCTACTCCACACTTGGAACCTTTGAAATCTATATGGTCCTCCTCCATAATGGGTTCATCAATCAAATCAGGCCCTTGAAATGAAAGAAAAAAATCTTCAATGATGCCTTCTTCATTGAGTGGCCTCAACTCTGATTCGATCTCTCCCAGCTGCTCCTCTTCAATGGGACTTGGAGCTGGTTGTTCTTCCTCTTCAACTTGGTTGTGCATCTTGGATCAGCTCAACATCCTCTTCAGACAAATTTCCATCATGGACACTGCATTCGGAGTAGCCAGACTGTTGATCTTCTTGTTCTTTTTTTCATTCCTTCTTTGCTACAAACTCAATCTCAGCCACCACTGGATCTTCAAATTTGACCTCCTCTATTGGCTTGACCATCAAGGGGATCTTTATAAACCCAAATTTGGTAGCCCAACTCTTTAGATTGTCTGTCATTTCTTCTTTGTTGGGCTCCCCTTCTTGCGTTTTCCTTGACTGGATTCTTGAGTCTCTTCCCAACATGGACTTGGGAAAGCAAGAGGAGTGATAGGTTGGGGTTCAACCAGCTTTGCAATTGTTTGTGGTGGGGAGGAAGGTGGAACTTCTTTTTTTTTAGAGGGGATGACTGTTTAGAAGGGAAAGGGGGAGAGGAACTGAAATGGGGTGGAAGACTAGGGAATGGAGAAATGGAATCAACACTTGGGGCAGCAACTGGGAAGCTTGGAAATTGGAGCTTGGGTTGAGATGGTGCTAGCTTGAGAAAGAGAAAAAGAAAATCTATGAGATGGTGGACTTACCCATTGACAAGGTTGTCTTGACTCCAACTCATAAGCCTCAATCTCCTCGGTCCATTGTGCAAGTTGGGGTAACATTTCAACCATGAAGTCTAGCTTCTCTTAAGGGTTGTAATGTCTTGGAAAAGGGCCTTCCCATGGATAAGGTGCCCTGCAACCAATCTTGAATGCCTTCATTTGTGCTATGCCCCTTGATTGAACCATGCCAGCCTCCATTTTTTGAATTTTCTCCAATAAACCAGCATTTTCCACATAATTTTCACCATTGTATGCGTCCCCTTTTTCTTGATAAGCTCCATGGCTAAACTGACTTTGACCCTGCTCATATGGGTAAGCATAATGGTCCTGGATCTGATTATAATGCTGATTTAGAGGAGTTTGGAAATGTGTTGGAGGTGGAATACATTGCTTGTAAGTGTGAGTTCCATGAAGGGAATGAAGTCATGATTACACAACTTCATGGAATGGGAGAAAATGAAAGAGATGGAAGAAGAAAATGGATGAAAATGAGTGGAAATGGATGGAAAAGGTCTGTAACTCAGAGAATGGGTTTTTGACCAAGATGGAGTCACCAGATGTGCTTGCATGTGCCTCAAAAGGCTGAATCCCACAAAGAACACATCAACTTGATGAAATAAAGTGAATACCTCTTGTCCCACTAGGCGTGCCAAAACTGTTAGTGCAAAATCACATCATTTGTTTTTGAATGGCCAAAGATGTGAAGTGGTTAAAATGGGGCATTCCAGTGTGATTGCAAAACATTGGATCATCTCTCAAGTTGTGGGAATTGAAACCTTGAGATGATCCTCCAGAGAAAGTTGGTTCTTATTCCTAAACTACCTGCCACGAGATACTCCAGATGCAAATCCGGTTCTAAACTATCCTAATCTAACCATTCCAAGGAACCAGAGAGAAAGAGAGGGTGAAAGAAAAGCCTACACTAAAGTGGCGATACACCAGAGAAGGAAAGGGGTGAGATGCTCTGTTGAGGGAGGATGAAACAAGGGAGAAAGGAAGATGGGAAGTTCAGACAGAAGTGACACAAACCTAGACCCTAATCCATGATCAAAACTCCATGAAACACAACACCTACACCTTAAAATGTGAAATACATGCACAGAAAATAGATTTGAAAGGGAGAGGCACAGGAGAGACAACAAAACAATGCAAAGGGTTGAAGAAACACCATGAAAACATGTTTTATTGCTCTATATGGGTGCACAGACCATTATGTTTCTTCTTAGAGGCAAAAAAATGCTTGCCAGGTGTAGGAGAAGGTTTTCAACTCAAAATGGAGTTAGGAAACAAATTTGACAGAGTTTCCCTTTGCCCAGAATAATCACCTCTTCTCAAATGAGAAGTGTTACAATATATAGAAAGAATAAGAGAGAGAAGAGGGAAAATTTGATTCCTGTTTCAACTACCACGGGATATGCATTGAATCCTACATTGAAGACTCAACCGCTATCAATCAATGCCCCTTCTCAAATCCACCCCAAATCTATCAATTCTGGATCCCTCTGTCTGTCCGGTGTTTTGAAGAAGAACGATAGATTGAATCGAATCAAATCTGGTAGTTGGAGAAATTGGGCTCTGTATTAATGGACTTGAAGATGTTTTCCCATTTTTCACCCACCAACACCTATAAAAATGATATTTTATGTTTCCAAGGCATAGAGGGTGTCGAGACATTTCCAAAAAACTCTTCTCCCACCCAAATCTGAGTTCTTAGTCAAAAGATATGGCCATTTGAATTTTTGGGTCGTGGGGCATGTAATATTTAAATGAGTCTGTCTGTACCAGGTCCACATGGAAGCTCTATGCTCATTTGAGATTTGAATCCTTCCTTCACTCTTGGAATAGCACCCATGTGACATGTGGCGGTGTCCATGCAGGTTTCCCTATTTCCTTTGTATTCTTCTCGAGTCTTTTCCATGGGTAGAGGCACTGTATCTAACCCAAGGACACATGGAGGCTTTGTGCATGTTTAGAAACTGCCCCAAACTTTACCTTTGGAGTAGTGCGGATACGAACACATGAGATACCTCCACGGGCCTTTGGAATTTTCAACGGTCACCCTCACCTTTTTCGGGCTCTGGGACACATGGCAAGGCATGACACTCGTTTGAGATTTTCTTTTTAGACTGCACCTTTGAAATGGCATCGTGTTGACACTTGGCACCCTCCGCTACTGGCATCCCTCTACTTTGACTATTCAAACCATGAATCTATCCCCCCTTTTTTTAAATCCTGGGACACATGCGGTCGAGCCCATGCTTGTTTGATTCTCTGTCTAGGGTCCCACTTTTGAATGTGCATTTTTTGGACACTTGGACCCTTTCACCTGCATTCATTACTTAGCTAGTTTTGGGCCCGATTCTCCTTTTGACCTTTGTTGACCATTGGCTACGTGGAGGGCTAGCGTAAGTTTGAGCCTCCACCTTGGGCTCCCATTTTGGAATTACGCTGAGCTGACACTTGGCACCTTCTCACCGAGTCGAAGACTTTTCAACGGTCGGTAAACTTTTTGGGGCTCTGGATGCATGGAAGCCTGGCACTTGTTTGGGCCTTACCCTTTGGTTTTAAATCTTTGGAGGTGTGCCATTTCGACACCGTGGAGCTTCCATTGGATCTCCTATACTTAGTTGATTTTGAAGGTCCTATCCTGAACTATTTTAGAAGCCCGAAGACTTTGAATCTTTTTTCGTTTCTTTTCCTTTGAGTCTCTGGCTCCTTTGACATTGCTTGACTCCTCCTTCCCAACCCTGCTATTCCATTTCCAAGCCTTCCTGTAATCTGTTTAATGGATTTAAGGCACGGATTTTCTTGACAGAGCCATTTTTGAATTTCTCCTTGCACGGGTTGTTTTGATCTTTTGTAGGCCCCACCACTTCCATTGTAGAGTCTCCCTGCAACCTATTTGTAGGATTCAAACATGATTTCTCTGGTTATTTCTGTGTGGGGTCTGTGGCTAATCCAATATTTTCCCTGAGGGGGAAAAATATGGATAATGCTTACTTCCCCTTCAAAAATGAAAGATAATTTTTAACTTCAAGTTTATAGTTTTCATTGTACTTGTAATGTAGCTATGAATAAAAAGTGTTAATTCATGGTTTGCAATAGGCTAGAAAGAGAGGTATCAACACTTAACAAGTTTTCAGATGATTTAGAATTAGTTATTAATTAAGTGAAAACACTTTAATGTGTGTAAGAAATCATTTCTGAATGTTTTACAAACATATCTAGTTTCAATACTTAATGGATTATTTTGACGCTATTAACATTCAATCTGTCCCAGGAGCTGAAAATAAGCTTGCCTGATAGACTTGCATTTGTTGGCCGCCAACTTTGATGTACCAGAACATATCGAAAACATCAAGGTATAGCCGTATATTAAATTAATTATCAGACCCTTCAATGCCTGACAATGGAGAGAATTAGCAGGTTTTCCAAAGATGATAAACAATATTTGGAGATTCTTGTAGCAAGAAGCTAAATTTTCTATAATAAATTAGGAAAAAACTGTACACCACTTCTATGTTGACCAAAGATGGTTCAGTTGAAGAAAGAAACAAATTTCCTCAAGGATTGGTCATTGCTAGAAGACATTTTTAGTTCTGAGTGATAAGTTAAGAAATGAGAAAGGAAAGATTTCAACTCACACAGATAACTATGAAGAAATCCTTATGGATGACGAAAAGAAACTACTTATTTGAAAAGTATGTTCTTCAGCTGAAAAACATAGTTATTTATCAAATTATGTAAAGAATTTAGAGATGTTTTTTCCTGGAAGTACCAATATCATAAGAGGGTTTGATTCAATTTTAGCTCAGCATACAATTGAGTTACAAATAAATTCAAATCCAGTTAGGGAGAAGAAAAGGCCTGTAAATCTGAAAACTGAGCCATTAATGAGAAAAGAGTTATCTAAGTTAATCGAAATTAGGTATTATTTTTCCAGTTAAACATTCAAGATGGGTAGCTAATCTTGATCCTATTCAGAAACAGGATGGATAAATTAGGTTATGTGTGGATTTCAGAGACTGTAGTCATTTTTTCACCCACCAAGGACAAGGGAACCTCATACACACTGGCCTATCACCCAGCGGGCACTGGGTGCTCACCCAAGGTGCGCAAAAGGCATATGAATCTCTCTTTTATGTGAGTTCAGTGGAAGGTATAATTCATGATCTTGACTTAGTGATTTAACATACATGAAACAATTATAGAGCTAAGAACGACATCTACACCCCTGCAGTCATAACAAAAGCAAAGTGCGCAATAAGATTAAATAGAACTAGGAAGTTGTAAATCCACAAATATACTCAACATTCAAGTGATGTTCATGATTATACAAGATCAAAAGCAAAGTAGAAACATATAGATAATACAGGAAGGAGATCTTAATATAAATACAGAGGTAACCTTATCATATTCATTCATATTCTTACTACTAAGCATCACAGAGAGGAAGACCATAGTTATACACCATATCTGGATCCATACATGTATGCTCACAAAATAAAATTTGCATTCCCCAATTCCCCATTACATCCTTCCTAGAATCATCTACCCATTCTATCCCATAGTTCTTGCAGTAATTCTGCAGAGCTCCACTACCTCACTTGTGTCTCTGTTCTTTGCGAAGGGCGTGTGTATAAATAGGCATCTGAGCTGCAAAAAACTCCTCTGTAACCTCAGATCTAGCCCCAAGTGTCAAGGTGTGGGTCACCTCAGGCGCATGCCTCTCCATGTCATGATTAGCTTTTTGGATCTTCCTATCGCAAGGTATATTCCTCCTAGGACACCCTATCGTCAAGATGGAACCTTATTCAAATGGAACACGTTCTTCATGTGTTCTGTCCAAAGGGTAGAAAATGGCTAAGTCCCAAATTCTACTTCATGGACACATTTCCTTGGTTCTCCAAGAACCATTTTTGAATTCTTCCTTGCATGCCTTTGCTTGTGTGCTTCCTCCAGCCGTGCACGCCTACGTTCCTTTAAGATTAGGAAGTTATATTAGGGTCCCAACATTACCCCACACTTCACTTGTTCTCCACCCTTAGGAACCTTTTCAAAGAATGCAGTACAAAAATGTAAGGCCTTGCCTTGGAAAGAATGGAGGGAAAGAATAAAGAATGGGGGAGATAAAGAATAGAGGGAAAATTTTCCTAAAGAATAAGGGGAAAATTTTGCCGCAAGTTGGCCTCCAGCATATTCCAAGTGCTGAGTTCATCCTATGCTTTAGTGTAGATGTCACCAACAAAGGTGCTCACCTTATCAAAGGTTAACCCTTCCCCTTTCATATTAAGGGTCTCCACCATAGTCTCCAGCTCCTTGGCATTTGATCCTCCAGTGCATACATCTTCCTTATAATGACCTTGTAGAGCTCTTTTAGCCGGGTTTTGATTGAGACTCACCGGTTCTCAATAGCTTTAAACTTCTTTTCCACTTTGGCTATGATCTTTTCTCACTCGGATCTATTGCCCTTATTTTTTTCCCTGAAGTCCTTCAGCTTGGCCTCGTCACTGGTAAGTAGCATGCTTGTCACTTTGTCTTGATCCATGCCATGGTCGTAGATTACCTCCGCAGTTTGTGCAACTATGCTTACGTTAGCGAGCACCTTGTTGTATTTAACCACGAGCATGACGACCTTCAAATTGTCCTCATTTTCCAAGCACACAGTTATCTCCTCTGTTGACTCCAAGGCCAAAGGCTACCTTTCCATGGTGAGGATCCAAATCAAGTCCTCTAGGGATTCCAGGAATGATCTATAATTTTGCGCTGGAGGTTTAAGGTCTAGGTGCTTCATGATAATAGCTTGGGAGATGAGCTCCACCTTCTTAGAAACTTTGTGTACCCTAGCCTTTTCCTCCTAAATCTCCCTTTGTAGTTGAGAGCTGATTAGTTTCTCAAGGCTGAGGTCCTTTATTAGCTTCACTACTTCTTCCTTCCTCTTCTCCAACAGGTCCTCCAAGAACTTTAACCCTGTCATTCCTACAAAAGAGCTTAGCCTCAATTTCCACAGAGACTTTGTTGAGAATGTTAGACACTTGCTCATCTGATAGCTGTTGCATGTTTATAATGTGGTTTTCCCCCTTTCCTTTGGATAGACGCTAATACCGTAATCCTTGGTTAACCTCAAACTTAGGCTCGTCGAGGATGGGAGTTGAATGCCCATGATAGCATCTTCCTTGTGCATGAGTACCCACCCTCAGGGTCAAAGGATTTGATGGTGGTGAGATCCTTGGTGGGCATGGTACTTTGGAAATGCATGCGCAACACTTTGTTGGGGTCATCAATGTATCCCATCATTGTTATTCCCCCTTCCATGCATTTACTTCTCGTGTGCATGCCCTTAGGAATAGTTACTAAAAGAGTTGGGCCTTTTGTGCTACCCACACTCTTCTCCCTCTGCTCTTCTTTGAATTCACTGAGTACAAGCTCCACACTGTGCTCTAGCTCCTCATTGAACCAAGGTATTAATTATTCTCTCCACCTCCCTTGTCACTTTCTCCATCCACCTTCTCCTGAGTGAGCTTGGGAATATCTGGCCCCTTAGTACTTGCCCCTTCACTCCTTTCTTCACTCTGCACAACTCCCTCCCTTTGGGCGCCATTCCTCCTTACAAAGATGAAAGCATTGGGCGCCCTTCCTCCTTACAAAGATGAAAGCATCATTTGAATCCTCTACTCTCCTCTATCCCTCTGATTCATGGACATAAATTGGCTCCTAATTCACCTCTAACTCTTCCCCTTCATCATCATCCTTTTCACCTATAAAGGAATTCAGGTCATCTATATCTTCAGACTCTTATTCCTCTGTCCCTTGTTCTTCTTCCTTTGTAGAAAACTCTGGAGTCGGGGATGTTGTCCTCTCTTCATCTGATGGTTCTTCAGGGGATGGTGGCTTTACAGGCTCTGGGGTCTTCTCCCTAACTACCATTCTCCTCTTCTTCTGGACGTAGGTACTCAACCCCATGGTATCTACATTCTACTTCTCCACCACCCTTTTGTCTTCCTCCTCTTCCCTCTCCTTGTGATTTGGCACTAGGCTTCTTTCTTCCCATAGGGTCATCTGGGATAGATATCTCATTCTCCACGTACACACCCTTTTAAAATTTTGGCCTTATGCACAGGTAGATCCTTGTGGCATTGCTCCCAGTAATAGGTAAGGTCAACAGCCTTACAATATGTACATCCTGTGAAATGTACCTTTCAATGTACATGCACGCTTCTCTGGGTAGACTAGATTCTTTCTCATTTCCTTGTGCTCTCTGTCAAGGGTGGACAACTCCAGGTTTAATTTCTTTGATTCCTTGTATCTGTTTACTCCCGCTTGGAAAAATTGGGTATTAAACGAGAATGGGAGTTTGCACCATGGACTCCAACTGTCATCCACCAAGATGAACCTACCAATGCAGAAGTGCTGGTAGACCGTGAACTCTGCTTCTCCTTTGATTACCATGGGGAGTTGTTCAGGGATCTACCATTAAGCCCCGAATGTGTTCCTAAGGTGCTTATACCATTTTTATAAGCGTGTACCTTGTGTACCCATGTCATTGATTCACATGTGTATATCTGAAATCTCTCCGTAGGTGAGGGATCTTTAGCAGGGTACTTCCACACGAACTTGTCGGATGCATCTGGCACCCTGATTTCTGAGAACACAATTGTCAACAAAATGTTCCCAAATAGGATTTTTCCTTCATTCTCCACACTGCTTATGATTTCATCTACTATGTACTGGGAGATGTTCCATACGGTGCCCTCCATACGACCTTCCTGCAGACATTCATCAAGGGGTTGCTCACCTGGGTCCACCTTTCTTGTCCATTCAACTTGGAGACAAGGTGCATGGCCATCTTCATCAACAGATCACTGATATCTGAGACGTTATAGTACCTTGATTCCTTCTTCAATTCTTGGGATGCTATGGTTTCCCTGATTACCTCCTTGTCTTGGAGGTCATTTATGAGCATGTCCCCTACACAGGTTAGGCCTGTGAAGTGTGAAATTAACTGGGGAGTTATGTGCATTTTATGCCCTGCAAAGTAGAATCAGTAGTCTTGTGTATGCGCATCATCAGCCATTGGTACAAGTGCTCAGGATTCTCCAAAATATGGCAACTTGTAAAGTTGGAGAAGCCCTGACCTTCTCCATTTTCACCTTGACCACGTCGTTGTAGATTAGTAACCCATCAAGTGTTTGTTTATTTATGGGGTGCACAAGCTCCAACACCATTTCCTTCATGTAATTATGCTTGACCAGTGATTATAGTTGATCATGGTCATCTGTCTTATGTGGGACTCCCACTCTTACCCTGGAAAAACCCCATCTGGGTATTACATCTCTAAATACCATTCTTCATTCGTATCCAAGGGTATTTCCTCTTGTTTCTTCTTCCCTTTTCCTTTACCCTTTCCCTTCTTGGATTGTTTTGTAGGTTTACCTAATGGTTTTGGCTGGTCATTATTGCACCTTTTTCTTTCATTCCAGGTTAACTTGTGAGTTTGTTTGAGAGTTTTCCTCGTTTGCCCCGTGCCCTAGAACATAAACCCTAATCTTTGATTTTCTTGACCTTCGATCACGATGCTCCTTCACAATGTTCCTCACACCCGTGAATCACTTCTACTCTAGTTTGTAGATCTAATGGACCGATTGGGCAATTAAGTCTTTGGGATTTTCCTTCACATGAGTCAGTTCTTGAAACCCTATCTCTTGAAAGAAAATCACTCTGCTTGTTTTCACAAAGTGAAATAATGAAATTCTCACTCTTGTATTTATAGTTTTTTCCACTTTTACGAATTTAAGGCTAGGATACCTACCACCATATGACCATGTTTAATGTGGCATTTCTAAACAAAAATTGACTTTATTACTTCTCCTTATGTGCCTAATCCTTGCGTGAAATTTTTTTCACTTGCACCCAATCCTTGCGCAAAACTACTTCCACCCGCACCCAATCCTTGCACGAAAAATTTTCTGACCTTCTAGTGCATGCAAAAAATCCATCTTGATAGAAGAATCTTACATGTGCACATGTTACCAGTGCCAAAGGCCCCTCTTCCATCCTCATGATTCTTTCTTTCACCTACCTCATGTTTTTGAGCTTTTTCTCCTTTGTACATGGATATCCAATGTAACCTTATCTTGCCACCTATCTGCCTTCTTTTCTCCTAATGCATATTTTTAACACCACCAATTCAAACAGTCTACCAACTCAATCCTCCTGGCAGAATAACTCCATGCCTATCCCTTTATCACCTCACCCCACACTAAATCAATGCGCAGTCCTCTGTGCATTCATAAGCTTAAAAAGTAATAAGGTTATTGGAACCCAAGGCGTAAAACAAAACAATCAACGTGAAAGGGAAAATACAAGAAGGGAAAAGCATAAAAGGAAATTATAAGCTAACTAGAAAAACTACCTTATTTACAAACACCAAGAATCATTATGTATAGTAGGGCTTCAGCCTACTCCCATTGAAGTGTCCAGGTAATTTTGTTCCATCCAGCATGCTTGTAACTGGCATGCACCCAAATCAAGGATGTATGGAATTACACAAGGACCCAACCAATGCACCTTCAACTTTCCAGGATGGCGTAGAAATTTTGAATCATTTAGTAATACCATCTGGCCAACCTTAAATTGTTTATTCTTAATATGGTAGTCATGCCATGCCTTTTGCTTTGCCTTCTCAGTTGTTTGGCTCCATTTTGCTAGTGAGTGCCTTTCATCCAACTTTATAAATTCATCTATTCTTTCTTCCAATGCTTGTCCCATCGTCCAACCCTCCTACACGTGCTATATGCAGAGATGGTAGCATGAATTCTACTAGTAAAATTGTTTCTGCACTAAACACTAGTTGAAATGGTGTGGCCTTGTTCAATATTTTATACGTTGTTCTGTATGCCTAAAGAACTACTGATACATTTTCATCCCAATCCTACCTACCCACATCACATATCTTAGTCAATGTGTGACTAAGGATTTTGTTAAATGCCTCTACAGTCCCATTTGGTCCTGAGGGTGATAAGGGGTAGTCTTATGATGGACTACCATGAATTCTACCAATAGAATCCTGACAGTTTCATTTAAGAAGTGAGTGCCCCTATCACTTGTTAAACCTAATGGGCACCCATACCTACTGATAATGTTTTCCCACAAAAATCTAGCAGCCATGGCTGTAGTACAATCCTTAGTGGGTGTGGCCTCTTCCCACCTTGTCAAATAATCAGTACAAGTAACAATATACCGCGAGTTAGTCCTTCACGTAGCTGGTGAGATTGGTCCAAAAAAATCTATTACCCATTTTTCAATAGGTTCTGCGGTGGTGATGGGGTGTAAGGGCATCTCATCCCTTCTCCCAGGTTTGCCAAGGCATTGGCAGTGGTCACAGGCCTTGCAAAACTCAATGCAATCCTAGTGAATTGTCTCCCACCATAGTCCGGCAACTAGGATCTTTTGCACGGTTGCATTCCCCGCATAGTGTCCTCCAGACAATCCCACCATGGGATTCTTCTATTATGGCCATGCGTTCATGTTCTAATACACACCGACGTAAAACCTCATTGCGGCCCATTTTATACAAATCCCTATTGATCAACATGAAGGGTGTGGCGCGTATGGCTAACTTTTCTTTCCAGTGCATTCATCCCTTTGGGTGCCACACCTTCCTTGAGAAAAACAAAAATTCCTTCTAACTCCAAGGGTGCACACCGTAACCTGAATAGTTGTGCGTCCAACATGGTTTCCTTGATACTTTGCGCATCCTCTTTTGAATCAATCGTTGATAAATGATCCATCCCACAATTGTTCTTTCTCAGTTTTACCACCACTTTGAATTCAAATTCCTGAAATAAAAGTACCCAGCGGTATATGCGCCCTTGCAACGGTTCTTTGTTTACTAGATACTTGAAGGCCATATGGTCAGTTTAGAATGTGAAGGGAGTCACTAGCAGATATTTTCTAAATTTGTGGAGCATGTGGATCATTGACAATGCCTCACGCTCGGTCATTGTATAATTCTGTTATGTTGGTGTCAACTTTCTAGTTGCAAAACACAAGGGATGATCAACAATCCCCTCTCCTAGTTGAGTAAGAACGGATCCCATTGTTGTACCAGAGGCATCCATGTGGACATGGAAAGGTTTATCCCAGGATGGGAATCATAGAATAGGTGTGGTGATAAGCCTTTCTTTTAGAGTGTCAAATGCCCTTTTCTGCGCCTCTCCCCACTGAAAGGAACTCTTATTGTCTAAGCAATATCTCCAAAGGCACGGCGATCTTAGCGTATCCCTTAATGAAATTTATTTAGTACCCAGTGTATCTAAAAAATCTGTGCATGATGCTTTGGCTGATGGGCTCCCCCAGTCCCACAATAACTGTAACTTTCGCAGGATCCACCAATAAGCCCTCTTTGTATATCATATGCCCCAACAACATTCCAAAAGGGGTTGTAAAAACACATTTCTTGATGTTGAGGGAGATCCTCAACTGCCGAAATATTTCAAATATCAACCTCAAGTTATCACAATGGTCCCTGACCAATCCATACAAGTCCAATCATCCAAATACACTGGAAGGAACTTGTGTATGAAGTCCTAAAATGCTTGTACCACTATGCATGAAAATACAGTGGGCGCATTCCTCAATCCAAAGGCCATGACCATGTATGTAAAGCTTCCCCATTCGGTGGTGAAAGTTGTCTTATCTTGGTCTTCATTGGTAATCCTTACTTGGTGATATCCCGAGAATTCATCTATAAAGGAATAGACCTCACGCCCAACAATTTCCTCCAAAATCTCTTAAGTGAAGGTGGTGGGAAAAGGATCTATGATACAAACAACATTCAATTCCTTGTAATCCACACATATCCTAATCCACCCATCCTTCTTTATGCTGATCACCATTAGACTTATCCATTCTAATTCCCCCACAGCCTCAATGATACCGGATGTTATCATTTTTTCTAGCTCTTCTTTAACCCTTACGCGTATGTTGGGATTCATCCTATAAGGCCTCTTCCTAACTAGGCGTGCACCATATTTCAAATTTATCCTCATTTCCCCCAATGAATGGTGGACACCTTTCAACTCATGGTATCCGCATGGGAATAAATCCTCAAATTCATGCAAGAGATCGATGATCTTTGATACTTCCTTGTCTGACCAGTAGTCCCCAATGATAGCTTCCTTGGGGTCCTTCTCTAAGCCAATGTTAACTTTCTTGGTTTTGAGTGGTTCATGATACGCGCGAGCACAGAAATTCACATTGTCAACTACTTTGCACGAATTCCAACCAAATGGTCAAAATTCAGGCTCTCCATATCCTCTCCATCAACAATGTATACCATCTTTCCTTTCTCCTTTTCAACACATGCGCACTCGAATTTTATGTCTTCTGGTTCCTCCTCTTTGAACCGCGCTTCCAAGCTAGGTCCACCAAGTAAGTTTACTAACCTATCTTCTACCATGGCGTAACCCCCCAGAGTGAGGTGTTTGATAGTCTGCAACACCTCATCAACCGGTTGCATGGTGCTTCGGTACTCAAATGTGTGAACCAAGTTAGCCGCCAATTCCTACCAATTTTTCATTTGGTGGTGAGTTTCAGAATGGATGTACCAAGCGCGCGCATGTAAGCTTGTAGTGTCGAATACAACTTGTGCATCCAAAGGGAGGGTGGTAATTCTTCTACATCTTCTCCCCAGACCCTCTCACATGCCTAGATGTGGGAAGAGGCAGGTCTATTGCCATTGTAATCCTTGATAGTGGTGGGTATGTTGTTCTTTAAGAATCAGACAGTGAGTGCAATTCTAACTTCACACCACTCCCAACAAGTTTTCACTATGTGCGGCCCACCACCTCACTATTGTGCTTATCAAAACATAACCTATCATACCTCTCCGCTCGTCCTCCCTCCAGTGAGCTTCCATTTCTCTTAAAAATACCTCAAGTTATGCATCCCCAGAATACTTGGTTATTGCCTTTCCTCCCAGGCACCGAACTGTACGTGCCATTGTTACCTTGGTCACCGATCCTTTCAGATGTCACCCAATCAATTCATAAGTCCCATGCACCCAATTATCACATGCTATACTGGTAGTATCACTGACAGATTGAGCATCATCAAACTGGATGACTCCTTCTATAGGGTGGATGGTCTCTGGATCTCTTATGGAGCGCACATATATTTTGTCCAGGACCTCCTCTCCAAGGGGTTCAATATAGGGTGTGGAATTTCCATCAGCAAGTGGTATAATCACCCTCTCTTCCTTATTTTCAAAGCTTATGTACCCCTTGTTAAACCAGAGATCTGCATTATTCTTATAGCACCACAGGCGCCCAAGTAAAGCTAGGAAATTATCTACCTCGGCAAGCACCAAGACTTCAAAATCCCCAGTGAACTTAGTCCCCTGAATGGTAATGGCCACATCCTTCAAGACACCTATGGGCATTGCCTTTGTCTTATTTGCCATATACAACACATTTGAAGATGGTTGTAATGCAGGTCTTCCCATTTGATGCCAGGGATCTAGAGTGAGAACATTAACCTCCACGCCTGTGTCAATGAGGATGTTGCTAAGCAAACCATCCATCCACTACTGCATTCAAGGTAATCTCTTTGTCATAATCAAGGTTGTGAGGTGGGAGGTTTGCATGCAGGATCTGCCTTTCATGTTCTTCCCCAATGTGTGGCACCTTTTCTCTCAACCATGCTCCTAGCAGGGGAATAATATTCTCCTACCTCAGCAGTTTACACACCTCCTTAACCTCATCCAAGTCATCCTTTGGTGCTTCTACTGGTCTTCTTTGCTCATCTTTTCTAGTTTTCTCTTTTAAGCATTGGATCTCCCCTTGTAAGCTTTGAATTATGTCCATGGTTTCCTGGTAGACTTCTTTCTAGTGAGCTGGATTTGGATACTTCCCATGTACTACTTCTTCCCTCAAAACTAGAGGTCTCTGCCTAGGCACTTCCCTTGTGCGCGTGGACTCCACCCTTGTTGTTACCATAACAGGCTCTAGTTCTGATTCACGTATTACTTGCGGGAGCCATTGCATGTCAGCCTTCTTAATACTCACCATGGCAGTGCCCTTATCCTTCCGGTACTGCTGACTCATATGTTCATATAACTCTAGGCACTCTTCGTACTTATGTTTTTTTCCACACCAGGAGCATTGTAGAAGATCTGGACATTCATGCTTATAATGGTCTGTGGCTCCATAATTAAAACATGTCCCACGTGGGAACTCACTTCTTCCCCCACGGTGGTTACCATGACCATGAAATCCTCCACGAAACCCTCTTCCATGCATGCACCTCCATCTCCACGCACTCTTCATACCCACAGTCATCTCCTTTGGAACTGCTGGCAATGCTAGTCTGACACACACCAAGATCAATTGCCTCATGAATCTGGTCAATCAATCTACAATCCTTGGTGTCATGTGTGGTTGAGGTACATATCTTGTAATAACAAGGACAAATTTTTGTAGATCATGTGCTGTAAAAGGGGGCACCTACTTGCATCATGGTCCCCGTGAGATATTTCACAATTTACCGTTATGGCACATACCACCTTCTGAGTACATATCCCACCATTATCCTTTGTGTGTTCCTTATACGTTATAATCTGTGCACCACATCCCACTGCGAATCTTTGGAACTATGTTGGCAGATAATTTCTCTAACTACTTGGCCATAGCAGCGATCTGAACCTCCAAAAATGGGCTAACACCAGTGTCAATACTACCAACTACCTCATCGTGCAAAGAAGCTTCCAATGCTTTGCGCGGGTTTGTGAATGTTTTATGAGACAAAGCCCTCCTAAAGGGTGTGATCAATCCTCCGAACAAACCACTGAGCATGTTGTGAAGGGTGGATATCATAAGATAATGTAGACAATAGAGTTTTGAAGCATGCATCATATTCCCCGCATGCTCTCTGCCATTCCTTGTTGGATCTCTTTGAGAGAGCTAATGTTCTTTTGTTCAAACTCAGGTATATGAAATTGTGAAATTCCACCAAGAATGCATTTATTAGCACAGTATAATCCACAACAGTCTGATGAGGGTCATACTTTCTATATCAACTATGTGCACGTCTTTACTAAAGTTGTCGCAAATTCACTGACCTTTCGATCATAGGTCGTGATCCGCTTTGCGTGCCATATCAGTTCACACTTATGCACATGCTCTGCGACATCTTCTATCCCATTGTAATTTAGTAAGTGTAGAGACATATCGAAAAAGACTTGAGGAGGTGGCTAAGGTCCTTGTCCTCTTGATCCAGTCCCTTGGTTTCCTTCAGTGTTTCCTCCTCCACCGGACCCACTAGATCTTGAGCCACTACCTCCATCCACATCCACCTCCAAAGCCTCCTGTGTTAGGTAAAGGACCCGTGTTTGTCGTGCCAAATGCTCCCGTCGTCCCACTGAATTGTGCGCTGATAGTTTGTGAACTAGTGCCACTCCTAGTCGTATTTCCTCGACCACTTCCTAACGTGCTCCCAAAACCAGCTGTATATGTGCCTTGTCCAAACATTCCACCAAATACTGGAATAGTGTGTGAATCCATAGAAGTCCCAAACAAGAAGTTGTATCTTCTGGATGTTGATCAGTTGCTTCCACTGATATTAAAAGGATCAAGTGTACTTTTTCTCTCATTAAAACAAACCAAATGCCAAGGTTTAGTTGTTAGGTGGGGTCAGATGTGTGCACCAATGAACTCTTCTTTCTCTATGTGATGGAATCTCATCACAATCTGCAAGGTTTTCTCTCCCACGTGCTTACTAATATGGGGTATCGCAGACTGTTCAGGTTCCACATCCTCTGCTTGAACCTCAACTCCTTTCCACCATGTATGGATCCATAACTCACTTATAATCCCACACTGTCTATCGATCTCCCTTTCACACGCTTTGTTATACTTGAGCCGTATCTCCTCCCTTTCCTTCTCAGTCGTTGTATCAGCCATCTTTCCTCAACCTGACTTCCTTGCCAAACACTCAGAGTGGTTTATCTAGCCTTAGGAAATGCCTCTTAACCCATTGTTACCATCAATATTTTTATTTCACATGAGGGATAACATGCAGAAATGATCCTCTGGGCTCCCACAAAAACTCAAACTCAGCAGCTTCTGGACATGAATATGTGGAAATGGCGTATTCCAAAATGTAGCTAGTTAATACTCCCTTCCACCAATGATCTACAACACGGGTCCAATGTTAGATCAACATCTTGCAAGTTCTTAAATGTTTCTTTGGTCCAAGGGTGTGACTTATAATACCACCCCGATCTAGATGTATAAGTCAAGAGCCATTCAAATAACTCTACTAGGAAACAACAGAAGAAGGTTTCATACAACTCATGATAAATATTGTCTTCCACCCATCTTCGCATGTGTCAAATCTAAGTCCAGTATTGAATCTTTGATTGAATTCCATCCTCCATGCTTTTAAACCAATCTTCGACACCTTCCACGGTTAAGCGCTTCGCCATCACTTCTCGCACAGATCATGATGTACGCCATGTTCCCCTACAACTTCGAAAAGGGGTCCCGGCAACAGAACCAATATGTAGTCATTTTTACACCCCCACCAAGGACAAGGGAACCTCATGCGCTGTTCCATCCTATCACCTAGTGGGTGCTAGGCACTCACCCGAGGCATGCGAGAAGGAGCCGAGTCTCTCTTTTATGTGAGTTTAGTGGAAGGCATACTTCATGATCTCTAACTTAGTGATTTAATAGACATGAAGAAGCTATAGAGCTCTGAGATGGCTTCTACACCCCTTCAGTCATAACAATAACAAATCATGCAACCAGAATTAATATAAATAGAAAGTTGTAGATCCACAAATAAGACTTAACATTCAAGTAAGGTTCATGATTATGCAAGGTCAAAAACATAGTGGAAACATGTATATAATACAAGGAGGAGATCTTAATATAAACATATTGGTAACCTTATCATATTCATTCATAGTACTATTCCAAAACATCACAGAGTGGCAGACCACAGTCATACACCATCTCCGGAGCTATACATGTATGCTCACAAAACAAATTTTTCATTCCCCATTTCCCCATTACATCCTTCCCTATAATCATCTACCTATTTTATTCCATATTTCTTGCAGTAATTTTTTAAAGCTTTGTTACCTCACTTGTGTCTCTATTCTTTTCCAAGGGCACTGCACATATAAATAGGTATTATGAGCTCTAACAAACTCCTTTGTAACCTCAAATCTGGCCCCAAGTGTCAAGGTGTGGGTCGCCCCTATGCGCATGCCTCTCCATTTCATGATTAGCTTTTTGGATCTTCCTATCGCAAGGTATATTCTTTCCAGGACACCCTATCACTAGGCTAGAAACCTTATCCAAAATAGAACATGTTCTTCATGTGTTCAGTCCAAAAGGCCGAAAATGGCTAAGTCTCAAATTGTTCTTCGTGTGCGTGCAGTCCTTGGTTATCTGAAGAACCCTTTTTGAATTTTTCCTTGTGTGCCTTCACTTGTGCACTTTCCCCAGCCTTGCGCGGCTACGTGCCTTTAATATTTGGTGGCTACATTAGGGTCCCAACAGAGACCTTAATAAAGCTTCATTAAAAGACCATTATCCTTTTCCAAATATGGATTAGATTTTGAGAACAATTTCTGGTTCAGACAGATAATCTCTTTTAGATGGCTACAATGGATACAATCAAATCCTAGTGCATGAGGAAGACAGATAAAAAGTAACCTTTACCACTAAATTGGACATTTATGCTTATAAAAGAATGACTTTCAGTCTTTCAAATGCTGGTGCAATGTTTCAACGTGTAATGGACATGTATTTTCATAGTTTATTAAATAAATGCATATTGGTTTACCTTGATGATGTCAACATTTTTTCAAAGAAGTCTGATGAACATATAATGCATTTAAGGTAGACTTTTCAGCTTTGCAGACAGTTTGGAATATGCTTGAATCCTAAAAAGTTCATTTTTCAGTACATCAAGGTAAATTGCTGGGTCATATGATCTCTAAATAATGTTTATCTATTGATCCTTTCAGAATCAAATCTATTTCATAGTTATCCTTACCTCATCTTAAAAAAGCACTGCAGATTTTCCTTGGAAAGATCAACTTTATTGAATATTTGTTCTAGGATTTGCAACACTTGTCAAGCCTTTAACAATTATGTTAAAAAAGGATAAAACTTTCTCTTGGACCAATGAAGGGAGAAAAGGATTCGAAGTAATTAAAACAACCGTTTCACAAGCTCCCACCCTTACAAATCCAAATTTTGATAAATATTTTACAATGTATGCACATGCAGGAGAAGAGACTATTTTAACTATTTTAACTATTTTAACTCAAATTAATGATGAAAACACTAAGCAACCAATTTATTTCTATAGAAAAAGTTTGCATGACTATGAGACAAGGTACACCTTTCTTGAAAAATAGGTACTTTCAGTAGTTAAAGGATTGAAATTTTTTAAGTACATGCTTTCCAATAACAATATACATGTTTTAGTTTCTCATCCAAGTGTAAAAGCATTCTTGTTGAACAAAGAGCTGAATGAGAAGAGTGTAGGATGGATTACAAAATTTATGGAATATGATGTTGATATCCATGTCATGAAAACAATTCGAGGAAAAAATTTGTGTGAGCATCTAATTACTGATATGTAAAAACAACAGGCTACAAAATTATAAGATCCAGAACAACGTGCTGAATTTACGTATCAGCAGTCAGATAACATGGTGCAACAAGAAAATCAGCAACTTGAGCTTATTCGAGAAGTTTAGGAGTCAAGATGGATGATTGATTTAGTTAGCTATCTACAACATGACACTTATCCGGAAGGTATGGAAAATAAAAAATGAAGGTATTTTAGGTTACAAGATGTACCGTATGTTTTCATTAATGGCGTGTTATTCAAAAGTGATATAAATGAAATCTTACTGCGATGTGTCGATTATAGGGTACTACACCGCCGAAACGATGTTACACATGCCCCAATGATGATATAGGTCTCCTTGCAAGGTGTTCAGAATCCAGAAAGGCTCGCCAAGTATACGCTTGTATCCCACATGCCCCGCTCAGCCTCTGCATTATTTGTTTTGCCCTTTACCCCCCTGTTTTCTTGCATTTTAGGCTTCAGTAACGAAACCACCACCCTGCACAGGGCAGCGGTTTTGTTCGCATTTTCCAGATTCTTCCGGCGATCACATCAAACGTAAATCTTGAGTTTTAAATGCTTTCTTCAACCACTTTGGCTTGCATTAATGTTTTTGGTTCCCTGGTAATAGTGTTTTTCCATTGTTTATAGTAAAAGAGTTCAAATGGGAGTTACCCTTTGGTAAATGCATTGGTTATAAATAGCCAACTTGTTTGCAAGAAAATGGCCCCTCATCTTCTCAATTCTCTTATTCAGTATTTCAATTTCCTGCTTAGAATTCTGCTAGCTTCATGTTTTGCATTATTTATTAGTTTTCCTTTGTTATTTAGAAGTTATTCAATCTTCTTGTTTCAGTCTTGTTCCATTACTGCTCCATACAATCATGTTAGCATAGAATATCTTCATTTCTAGACTAGAATCCATTAAATTTGTAGGTTTTTTTGTCACAAGGATAAATTCTAAAACTCTTGGTGCACTTGTGTTGTATTCCTGCAATAAATCCCGCTAGGAATTGCATAGTCAAGCTCTGTTCACTTGTGCTATCCCTCTCCTACTCGCATTGTATTAAGTCTATATCAAAAGTTGCCATTATTCGAATACCATCTTCTATTGATACTATCATATACACACTTTCTGGATTCACGAGGACACGAAGGAACGAGGAGATCACACTGAGGGGAATAAATCACACAGTTGGATTTACCACTGTTCTGTAAACATCAGATTTGAGCTATCAAAGTTCTAGTTACGACATATCAAATAGAGTAGTGAATTATTTTATTTCAATCGAAAGTTTGCTCTCAATATCACCAGGGAAGCTATGGGGATTGATAGTTTCTGATAAACTGTGATTCATTCCTCACTTCTGAGGTAGGATCGAGAGTCTTTTTAAATTCAAAATATATAGCTGCTTAGATACTTAGGATAAAATCACAACTTCATAGGCAAATAGCCATACCAAGATACTTTGTTTTTATTCTGTTACTATATTAGTTGTCCATTTTATAAATATACTAGAGTAGCTGCTCTTCAATTTCATTGAAATGCGTCATTGAAAATAAAAAAATAGAAGAATGCTTGCATAGTGTAAATACTTCTTTAGTAATCAGTTTATTAATTTTAGTTAAAAGTTGAATCATTTTGTATGACAGTCACAAGACCTAGAGATCCTAGAGAGTATATATTTGAACCCATAGTGCCTCAACCAAATCTACCCACGACATTAGCTGATATAGATCATGACCTTAGGATACAGGTCTTTCAAGCAACAACAAACTTACAAGCAATTAGTGAGCGACTAAGAGGATTAAACATCGAAGACGACAAAGCTTACACATTTTGGTCAAATCATCCTAACTATAGACTACCTTGATAAAATACCTAAATGACCGTACAAGGATTTGAAAGAGAACAAAAATTTGGTTGAGATCCTTTAGTTCCATAGCCTAATACATGAGACCTCCTCATTGACATAGATACTAGCTTACACATTCAAGTTTCCAGAACACTTGTTAGGTACTCTAAGAAAATTATACAACGTCTAGTTCTAAACATAGAGGCTGAAAAGGCATACGATTACTGGATAGTCAGGAGAAGGGATTGATTCTTCACATGACCATAATAGGTCCACAACAACCATGAACTCATGGTTATGATCCCCAAGTCCCATAACCCAACAGGCCTACAAATCAATTAAGTATTGACACCAACTTACGAACACTGGTATTTAGATCCTCACCACTCCCGCCAGATATTATAATACAGTTCTCCATTTTAAACATAGAAGTTAATCAATCTAATATTTTCTGGGCTAGACTAGAAAACCATCCATAGTTCACTACAAATCCACTAAATCACCCATCACCATTTTCATGACCTTGTTTGGAGATATATATGAAGCTCCCACATGTCACTTCCCACGTTTCCAACAACCAAGAAACAGGATCTCGGCAAAGCTCAACATTGATTGGAGCCTCCAAACAACCATTATATCTGAATGAACCATTACACTAATTCAGGTTAGGAGGGCCTTCTTTGCCTTAGATTTGCAGATTCCATTATTGCATATTGAGGATATAAGATTACCTAATTAGCTTGTCTGTATCCATTCATATTCAACATTCACCGGCTGTCTCAACATGACCTTGGGAGGTCAGGTACGAGGAAATGGTACTTGTAGATTCCCATGCTTCCATGTCACTTTTCCATCGTATAGTGAATCCTAAAATATTAGTTGGCAATTCACCGTACAAGCTTGTTTATGGAAAAGAGGAAAGAATGCCCATCTCAGTTGAGTTGCTTACACTAGATTTATTGCTTCAGATGGAATTACTTGAGAATGAACCATTGTAGGTTCATTATGTAGAGTTAATGGAGTTACAAGAGCTGAGAGATCATGCTCATCTGAACATGGAAAAGAATAAAAAATAGATAAAAAAATATTTTGATAAGAAAGACAAATTCAAAATCTTCAATGAAGGAGACATTGTGTTGAAATGGGATGCTGATTGTGCAAAGCCAAGAAAACACATAAATTTTGATACAATCTGGAGTGGTCCTTATATGTTTTTAGCTTGCAAAGAACACAATGCATTTCAACTTTTAAGGCTGAATGGAGAATAAATTCCCATTCCTGTGAATGGTATGTTTCTTAAACACTATTAATGAAAATCCTACAGTGCCTTTCTAGAGTAGGATTTCCCTTTCAATAAGTGCTTTATGCACATTGCAATATTTTTCCCTTTCAATAAGTGCATTCATGCACATGATCTAGTTTACAAGATCCTTTCCATATTTAAGTTTGTTTTAGAAAGGTTTGGACCTTTAGAAAGGAAAATTTTGGTTATATGCTTTAACTCCATGCCAAATGGAAAGAACAAGGCACTAGTCTACAAGCTAACATGTAGCTTTCCCCATAGGATCACCAAAAATGTTGACCATTTTGAAACTTGTGCAAAAATGGGCAACTCAAAACTTCGTTACCATGGATGACATTGGTGAAGTGAACCTAACTAGGGGAATACATTACAATATTATTATGTTTTCAGTTACAACAATTGATGATTGCACGTAATATGCAACTATGTGTGCTGCTACAAAATGTAACAAATCATATAGTCTGCAATTACATGTTTGTCTTCAGCAAGAAGAACACAAAATCCCCTAAGGATAGATGTATCAGCTTGATGAAGTCTTGAATTACAGAGTAGGTGAAATGTTATTGTTGAAACAACAGACACAATTGTAGATTACAGTAATTGGGAGTTTATTGTTAAAGTTGCATATATTTTAAATTTATTTCCTTCATGATTAAGTACATCTAATTATGTTATTGAGTTGTTTAGTTCATTATACAATCCATACATCAAAATGAAAATGTAGAAAGAAGTACACAACTCAATTGTAGAATCTAATGTTTTATTCATAAGGAATTACAATGTTTCCCACACAAGCCATGGGATGTAACTCAAAAGTAATTCATAACTATTGAAGTAGAAGGTACATGTGCATGAGAAGAAAAGGAGTATGAAAAACCAACCATTCCCTTTAGTTTATTTTGTCTCCATTACTCCACTTCAAGCACCAAATTTATTTCATCTTCATCCTTGTTATCCACATTGGCATTGTACATGAGAAATAGGAAAAATAAAGACTGTCAGTCACGAGCTCAAGGTTTTGATCCATATTCTTGTACCATCTAATTTCTTGCAAATGGATCTCCTGACATCAAGAAGTATGAGTTACATGCATAAGATACATCAGAGACAAATATGAAATTGACAAGAGCAGTATCCTACAACAACACATATGATTCCCAAAATCATTTCAAAAAAGAAAAAGAAAACAGGAAAACTATGGAAATAAGAGAGGCCAAAAACCTAAATGTTTCTAACTATTTCTTTAAGTGTGTAGTTATAGTTAGTAGATAAGAAATAATAAATATTTTATAAAAGAAATGGTTACTCTGTAGAAATTAAATACTTGTTGAAAGAATCTATATGATACAAATTTATGAGTTGTCCCAGAAAAAGGGGATCACCATAGTTACAACCATGCAATCAAAAGATATCAGAGTTGATCAAATTATAGTCAAGTGCAAAATATCCATCAAGTACTGATTGTAAGTTACAAGTCATAAAGATACAACTTGACTGATAAATCTAGGGATGAATTATCAAATAGGCATCAGTCAATCACTAATGGAGTTATTCTTCATATGAAATCTAGATAACTTTTCAAGAAATAAAAAGTCGAAACAGAGTATGTATTACAAGAGAAAATCACTTCAGATATTAGTTACAACAACGTTATCTATATTTTGAGTTTAAGAGATTATGAGCTACCATACACTAATGTGAAATTAGTTATGAAACAGAGAATGAAACTGTTAATCATTCTTTTACCAGTGCACATAAGGTGTGAGAGGAAATTTGTTCAAGTTAAAATCCATAAGTATCAAATATTATCATTCAAATTATCAATATAGATTGTACATTCTTTCCAAGAATATATTTCAGTTACTAAGGACAAGAATAATGATCAATTAATGGGGAATACCTAGCATGAAAATAATCCTTTCAAACAATTACAAATGCTTCAGATGAGGGTACAAGTTATAAATCATTTACATGTACATTTTGAAGTGACATTTCTAGAAATTCTTGTCAATCACAAATATCTAGCAAGTCAGGCACAGGAGAAGGAAAACCACCACTTGTTCATCTTATGGAGGTTCATCATAATAGATAAATTATACCTTAGCTAAGATCAAGAAAGTGTATACACCAAAACAATTGTTCTATAGGCATCACCAATAGAATCAATTTACAATAGTTTATTGATTTAATAAGTTCAAGAAAATTGATTCACTAGTAATTGATTAAGTATAATATTTGAAACAATTTGGTAATGGAGCTATAAAAGGGAGAAAGTGAAATAGTTTAGAGGAGAAAATATTTCCAAATGAATCTAATACTCATTTCTAAGAAGCAACCAATTCAGATATATGGAGGTTTATCAAGTAGAGCTCAAAATCCCAACTTACCATGCAAAGAGTTAAGCATATAAAGCTTCAAGACGTGATTTCAGTTAAGTTGATCTTGCAAATGCAACCATAGTTATAGAAATGAAAACCCAATTTGGGTATGAATGGTATATTAAGTAAATATCTTAAGAATATTTGAAGAGCCAAAGTATAACAATATAATGATAAGGATAGCTCAGAAAGCTTCATTAAACTTCAAGGGATTAAAAGAATAACACATTCTCAGAGAGTTTGCAACATCCGTATTAATTTCGCATCAAAATCTAGAATAGAGAAGGAAAGTGAGAACATCATATCAAGTTAAAGTTGCATCAGTCAATAGAAATTCCACTATGCAACTTCATCAACAAGTTATAATGATGCAAACCAAAACAAAAGAAGCAAGTCATTATCTCCCTTACATGTAATAGAAGAAGGTGAGAATGAATGCAAAGCAAATAAGACAATATAGGAGCCATATAGGCATAGACCCAGATTTTCAAGTACAACTCAAGAAAAATAAGTTAAAAGCCTTGGACCATCACAGTCTCAGTATATAAGAAAAGAAGGAACAAAATTTTTGGAGAGAAGGAAATATGCTCTTTTTCCAGTAAGCAAGAAATAAACACTTCGATATAAATGCTACAAAAATGGTGGATACGACAAATGAAACAAGAGTATTCACTGATGAAACAAAATGACAGTCCAGGTTTAGATCTAGTAATAAAGAATCGAATCATTTAATCTTTTCCTTGGTCTTAAACTCAAAACAGAGTTTTATGCAGGAAATCATAAATCAATAGTTGGAACAGATCTTGGTTCATGTAATATTGACGACTAAGAAAATATTGAGGTTCAGAGATAATCACACAAAATATAGAAACCCAATGAGAATCAAATCATGATGACCTTTCTCAGGCACAATGCAAGCAAATCCACAATCTATTACGGGCTGAAGATTTCAGAACAGTCAAAGAAAAATAGAGTGGCTACATTTGTGGTGGAATATCTGACACACATATATCTACAAATAAATGGAATCCTCAGGCTACAATAAAGCAAATAATTGAGCCCAGGCTAATGATAAATAATCATTCTAGAGAAGATCAATGGTCAATTAGAGAACCTAATGTAAGGTAAATCTAATGCTCACTGATATAATAAAGTAAATACAAGAAGATCTGAAGCAAGATAAAGCTGATTATAATGAAATTTCAAGCCATATGCAAAACTCAGCCATGGGCCAAACTTGATTTACTAACCCCAACATCGAAAGCTTGAACAAATTCAATTATCAATAAATAGAAGAAACAATGAAGAAACTCACCTAGAATAAGAAAAGGCAGTTTGAAACCATCAAAGATTTGAAGCATATAAGGGGATATGCCATCAGTCAATTACCCAGACCTATGAGCTAACAAGATTTTAAAGAAATATTACAAAAGCTTACAGAGGTTCATGAGCCATGGTTTTCACTTCCACGAAAGCTCCAAATGAACAACCTTCAAACTCGAGAAGAAATGAACCATAAAACCCCAGAATACACCAATACTAGTTTAAAAACCTTTTGCATAGAAGTATCAAAGCAAGGGAGATATCTGAAAACTACAGAAAGTGGTTTCACTCGAGCTCAAGACCTATAATAATAGCAGCCACCTCTATCAAAGAATGCTTTCGATCTCAATAAAAATGAAAATTTAGATATTTAGAGCCTATAAAATTGTTTTTGGAGAAGAAAAACGAGCTCTAGATCTGATAATAGTAGTGGCCTAAAGAAAATTTGCCAAGGCTTCACCCTCCAAAATGGGCATGCATATGAAGTGATCGATCTCAGTTACAAATAAAGTTTTCACCAACCAACTCACGGTAACCAAACTCAACCATGGTGAAGAGATCAATGGTTCATATCAATTAATACCAAGATCGATGATGGAGAGTTAACCCAAAATTCATCTACCCCACTACCAGATCCAGAGATATCAGGTGGAGATTATGATTATACAGGAAGATCAATGGTGTGACAGTCACGGACCATATTAATTGCAAAGGTTGAAACCTTAACCGAGGGTATAGAAGAATCAAGAACCAAGAATCAATCATAACAGATCAACTGTCCTCATCAAAAGGAGTTAATCCAACCGTAACCCTAATCTTAACCAAGGTTAGCGAGTTTCCACTAAAATCCATGGGGTAAATCATTTTCAAAGGGGGGCCAACCCCATGATTAATAAAATCATTAAATTTACATTTGATAATGGTTTGAACTATAATGTTTGAATGATTACATTTTTAAACCTTAGGATATGCCAAAAGGATCCCCGAAAACATGAGGTTTGCAATGATAAGAGAATGGGTCAGTTTAAACCATGTATGCAATAATTATTCAAAAGGAGACTGTGTAATATGCCATCAGCTATATAAAGAAGATCCCGAGAAGGATTATGCATGATGTGTTAGACAAAAATAATTCCAAGGTGTATACCATAATGAAAACCAATGATTTATATGCAAAGGTCCACATTTTCACCTTAAATTTTGCAAAAGTACCTTAATCGTGTCAAAAATATCATGCCAATAAGGGCGTGGAGTAATCTTATTTTTGCATAAAGGACAGTGGGGAAAATAGGGATCGAATAAATTTTGGTTGCAAAGAAGTATTTTACATGTCATTCTCTAGAAAACAACACATATGTCAACATCAGAACCATAGGTGGTCCCCATCAAGATGGATGCATGGGTGAATTATTTTGCTAAGTATTGCAAATTAAGGAGTCATTTTTGCTCACAGATAGAGAGATTTATTTTTGTATGTGCACCCAAGGGGCAGTATTAAAGTGCTAATTTTGTAATTGCAAGTGGATCAAATTTTAAGTGTCACATTAAGCACTAGAAGACAAAAGTTGCTTGGATTAGATAAAACTTACTCAAAAAGCAAGGGCTATTATTAGCCAAGTTATTTATCCAACTTGTTTAAATTAGAACTATCAACTGTAGTTTGACTGGGGTGTATTTTTGTAATCAAGGTTATTAATGCCTCATTGTACTAGCATGTTTATTTTATTTCCTTTATTTATTCATAAATAAAGGATAAAAAAGGATGCATGGGCGAGTAAAATTTTTATTCTATGTTTAGGATGGGTGGGATGAATAAAATTGCTATATATTGTGTGTAGTTGCAAGACATAATGAGGAATTTGTAGACATAGGAGTGCTGAAGCATATTTTGCTAGTTTTTTTCCTTTGAATGAGAATTGATTTCTTCCTTTCCAATTATTTACAGTGTTGTGTATACCTTATTATTTCTTGTGAATGTCAAATTCCCTAATTAATCATCTTACCTTGCTGTAAATTTAGTTATTTCTGCATAGTATTAGTGTGCATGTCATCTTAACAATATTATCGTGAATCATTTCCTCAATACATAAAGTGTTTTTCCTTAATATTCTGCTGAAAACTATTGGTTTGTGTATCCAGAATCCATTCTCAAATTATTTGTGCATGTGCTCAGTAAAATTAGTTTAGGATACATCAAGAAGGAACCAACCTTGATATTAGAGACTCACCTCAATAATAGGTATACCCACAGACCCGAGGTGTTTCCATTGTATCTATGAAAGATAGAGATCTAGAGAAATCTTAGAACCCATGTAGTCATCTCTCTATAGGGTGCACTTTCGAGAGCTAATAAGACCCAACTTTGAGATCTGGAGCCAATCCTAGAAGATCCAAGACCCACACAAATTTTTGTTCTATGTACAATTACCTTACATTTGTTACAAAATACATGAGAGTTTTTGTATTCTAAAACTTGATCTATAGATGCCTGAGAATAAATGAGATGAATGGAAGATGATAAGGACTTACTCGGGATCACATTAACACATAATTTGATAGCAACCATTCTCGACCAAACAAGAGTTGTGGGATCTATTGAAAGGTGTCATAGGGCCTTAGAAATCCCTAAAAAAAATTTTTTTTCCCAAGAACTCAAGAGCTAGAGGAGGGATTTTGACCCAAACAGGGTAAGCACTAATTTTAAAGTTTCCCAAAACTAAACCCGAGTGCCATCTTGAAAGATGTAACACATTTAAAAAAAAAAACTAGGGAAAACCATTAATGCCTCTAAGGAACTCTTCTTTAGATCTGAGTTGGAATAGGAAGGAACTACTAGAGATGGAAACCACCCCAGTACCCCCATCCGGTGTTCATTTTCTCTTTGTCTAGTCTCTGACATAGTTAATATTGGGCTTGATACCCGCAAAATGTTGTATAAGGGAAAATCCTTATTGCTCCTAGCCCTATTCACCAATGCTTCAAGAATAAGAAAATATGGCCCATTATTGTCCCAAACGGGATTCATCATATTAAGGGGGCTTCTAGAACACATCCTAGTATACTATCCGCCCATGAAGTCACATGTAGAGTCATGGAGGAGTCAAATCCTGCAACAACACTTTCCCACTCAGCATGTATTTAAATTTCTTTGTTTGGCTTACCATCCCCTATTCCTTTGTCGTCCATCGTTCTGGACCATAGTTCAAGAATTATGAAGTATTAGTGGAGAGTAAATACTACTTTTAAATTCCTTGGATTTATATGTTTCCACATTTTTGATGCACCCATAACATGGCACTTGTAATTTCATAATATTAAATAAATATAGTATGATGCATGAATATACCTTTTTGTAGAGCTTTAAATTTGTCATATGTTGATAAAATTTTAAGATACAATAATACATAAGAAATACATTTATTTGACAATATTTAAAGGTTTTCTTGAACACCATTTTTAGCATATGACACAATCATAATGTATCACAATATCCCATATCTATTTAAAAGAGTATTTCACTGAAAATTTCACAAATATTTCATGTGTTTTCATATAGTACAAAAATATAAAAAAATCCACATTTGATTATGATTTGATTGATATTTATATGATTTTATAAAGATTTATTTTGGTAGTGCAAGATGGAAGTATGTTGGAATAGGTAGTATAATTTTTCCTTATACATGACAATTGCATTTTTTATAATTAATGTCACCACAGGATCCATATCAAGAAACATATTTTTTGTATTTCACATAATCATTATAGCTATATTAAACTACCATTATGAGTTGATACACCAAAGTACAACACTTACAATATATGTCGATATTGCTTATTTTGAAAAAATAACCCTACAAAAATATAAATTGTATACTTAAATATCAAATACTACATGTTTTAATGTTTTAACAAATTTAAAGGACAAAAACATAAAAGTAGATATATTACAAGACATGAAGATGAGGTGAATATATAAAATTGAAGCAAAGCATCAAATGGTAAGGTGTTTCCTTTATCTTGTGGACCTTGTTTTATTTCTAGTTGTTATTTCATAATGTTGAGAAAGCCTTACATTACTACCATTTACAAACAATCTATCTTGGCAATACAAGACTTCACTATAACATTCTCCATCCATCTTACCAATACAAGAGTCTGCATGGTTTTGTAATAATAATAAAGGGTTATAGAGCAATACTTAAGTATGAAACATTTCTTTGATAAAAAATCCAAATCGATATTTTATCCAAAGTAAAATCCCACATAAATAAATTTGGAAAAAGAATAATAGGAAATGACACAGGAGAAAGAAAACATGAGGAAGTTGAGTCCTCACCCACAAATGTGAGACCAACCAATTCACAATAATTAGACATAACTAAATGCATTTCTGTACCCAACAATGTAAAATAAATTTATAACCTTATTTGTGACCAATGTCCATTACCAATAAATATTAAACAATAATAAAATATATGCAAGCAATAATATAAATAAGGATGAACATAGAATTTTTTTTTTCACATTTATCATCTCACAAAAACCATTACATATAGTAAATGTTTGATAAAATTGCTACAATGGAATACATATAAGTCAATCACGATATAATAATGCATTGTAATCACATACATGATGTTAGTATATGAGCTATGGTATATGGTCCATACACTGGAACTGATTGGAGTTACAACACAACTTGCTAATAATAGCAATGTAAGATTCTTATGAGAAGTTAAAGTAGCTCCATGTGTTTTTACATCTAGATGATAATATATAAAATAGTCCATCAAAATATAATCACAATCAGGTCACTTTGAAACCTAAAAATATTCTCCTCTATCACCAAAAATATTAATGTTTAGAAATTTATTTAATTCTATAATATTTTGAAATATTCTAAGTGGTTACATTTTTTTAGTGTTATCCAACTATTATGGTAAAATTTATACATCATTGAAAGGCAACATGGGGTAAAATTGATTCTAAATCTAATCACATTCAAACGTACCTATTCACATTAATAAACAAACCTGGTATAGGTGAATTAGGGTTTTGAGCTGTCTTCCTAAAGTGAGATAGATTTAAACTCCATTAAAACTCTTATCAGTGTTCATGGTACAAAATAAACCTCTGAAAAAGGTTTTTTCCATATATTTAGGAGATTTGATTTATGGGAAGCGTCTTCATAATTTCATCTTGCATGACCGATTTGTTGGGGTGTGGAAAAATCATTTCTAAGTAGAGAAGAAGAGAAATGAGCTGAATTTAATTAATTAGACCATTTGAAACACTTACAAGATCCTTTCCCAAGTAACAATGCAAAAACTAAAATAATATCAAAAAAAGATTGTAGGGTAAACTTAAGAAACATCAATGTGTTCAAATTAAACCAAAAAAAATAAAAAATTCACTCATCCACCACTTACCCTCATGATGGGACATGCAACATACTTATGGCTCATATTTCTCCTTGTTTTAGTGGTACAAATAGGGTAAATCCCATCTCCGCAAGGGCACTAGGGTAATGAGTGATCGTTCACTGTAATGATCCTACTAATTTTGTCATCATTTGAAGGAGATGAAAATTGTTGTTGGTATCCAAATTCTCCATGAGGGCTAGGGTTAGACAAATTGTTATAATTTTACTTTGTAAATTTTGTTTCCATGGCCATGTAACAAAATAAACAATATGGACATATCAGACATTACATTGTTGGAAAACAATCAATCTGATATGGGGAAACTTAGAAAATAAGAACCGAAATAACCAATAGATGAACAATTATTTACAAAAATATTGTAAAAAATGTGCAACAAATATATCATTTCATCCACATAAATCATCTTTCATGGGAAAAGTGTTCAAAAAAACATGAAAAACAATTACAATTTTATAAAAAAAACCAGATAGTACATGTAGTATTTATGGTCATGATTCTGCTAGCTATTTTAAGTGTGAATTATGCAGCATCCACTACCATAGGAGCACAATATTTCTAGGAAAATGACATCAAGAAGTGAAATTTTTTTCCTTTCTTTAGTGAAATTAATTATATAATCATGTGCCCAGTACCCTAATTGATGACATCTATAACATTCATTTATACTTCTTCATGAAGCCATTGTAGATACTAAAACAACAAGAGCTTAACAGTCTGGGGGTTAGAAGCACAAAATACGGTTCCTTCCGATTTTAACTCATACCCTCATAATCTTGAGCCCATTGACAAAAATAAGGTTATGCATTCCTACTAAATAATCCGCTTAAGCTCATCTTTAATTTTCCCTTAGATATTTGCAGATTCTCCCTCACTAAATGACAATATATGCAAAGGTGAATATAGCCCTGTAACATGCCAAACACACTAAGTAGGTGGACCATAGGAGGTTGTTGGTAGTAGAAGGATGCTACACTATAGCTGAGAGTAGGTTGGTAGCAGGGAAGAAGTTTAAAAACAAAAATCCATGGGCAGTTACTTGTATGAGACACGATGATTAAGCGTGACCGATTTCTTTTGCGTAAGATGCAATATTGGAGATGAAAAAGACCGAATAGAATAGAAACAATTTATATGAAAAAATGACTACGATAAATAATAATGGTTTACTCAATAATTTTAACGTAAGAAAGGAATATCAGCCAATAAACTACATAAATATATGTGAAAATAAAATATAAATGAAGAAATAATATTACAAATATTAAAAATAACATAATCAAACAAACACTAAATTTCATCCTAAAACTAACATGCATTATTTAATATTAATTAAAAAACTATATACCTAAGAATTAAATCATATAAATGTAATATTCTCTCAACCTTGCTACAATGATCTCATTCTCTCAACAACCATATATACGGAAAAATATAAACATCTCAATGTACTATCCACACACCATACTAGAGTAGTATCTACTAATAATTACGCCGAAAGGTGTTGCCCCTATGAGAAAAAGCCTCTGTGGTGATTTCGAGAGGAGTGGAAAACATGGACAAAAATTCAATGGGATCTATATTAGGCAACGAAGAACTGTAGTATAAGTGTAGCACCCACAATTTTCTATCCTCAAAACAAGAGAACTAATAAATTAAGAGACAAGTTTACGGTAGTATTTTTTTTTGTTTAAAAGTGTTAGCAAGGTTAGACATTATCATACTTAATAAATTTCTTGGTTAGAGTTTTCTACGCTAGCTTTTGAACAATATAATTAAATATTACAATATACTTCCTAAATTATATTTACATTTTAAAATATATACTAAGTCTCATTAGTTAAATTAGTTATCGAGTACCAAGGTTATATTATTTTCTAACTTAAAGGTTTAATTGATTTACCTAGCCACTAAGTGACCCCATTCACCCCATTACCCATGTTATTTCTTTTTAATTTAAAGGTTATATTCCCAAAAAATACCCTCCCAGTTAAGTGAGGTAGGGTTTAATTTGGGCCATAGGATTGAATCTATCCTAGCCCTTAGATTAATGTTGCCCTAAATTTCCTTATGGTTCTCTTTTAATTCCTATTTTCCTCAAACAACCTCATTTTTTCTTTTCTTATTTGTAGGTTTTGGAGAGGAGGAGGAGGAGGAAGAAGAGCCCTGAGCGTAAGGAGGAATAACCACGGAAAAATTTCTCTTGAAGTTAGATGAAATATTTTTCCATTGTAATGTTACCCATTTGCTAAATGTAGAGATACTTTGGATCTATTTTGTTATTTTGATAAAATCATCTCCTTGTTTTTGCATTCATCTATTAGGGAAACCCCATTTACTTTAAATCCAAGATTTTTACAAATTTGAGTGTTATAAAATAGATTGGAGGGCTTGGAATGTTAAATTTAGTTGATTCCTAGTTGCTGGAAGGTACCTAGTTACATTTTAAAGCTTAAATTTTACTTAATTAAACTTTAATTCTGGGCTGTTCACGGATAGAAATTTATTTTTCCTTCAAAAGTGAAGAAACCGATGCCCTACATAGGCCAACGGTCCTGTGACATCCTCCCTTCTTGGGGGGGGGGGGGGGTTCATCGACCGCCACTCTGAGCTGGGTGACAGTTCTGAAACCACCGCTTTACATAGGGCGGTGGTCCTATTTACCAAAAATAGAACCTTCAACCAAACATCATTTTCACAGATTTTCTTCTTGAGTTGATTTTTAATGAAGTATTAATTTTAATGAGGGTGTCATCTATTCATTTGTTGGTAAAGTGATAGTATATCTAGTTTCTTAGTTTCAAATACAAAACAATAACTCAAGTTCTATTCTTCCATTTTTGCAATAAAAGTAAAACTTGAGTATGACATTACTACGATTCATTCTATTTAATATATTTCATTTTTCCAACTAAAACAACAATAATTCAACACATTCCTTTTCAATACATCTTGGTTCTTTTTCCAAATATATATGTATATATATTGTAACTATGAATTCTTACAACTTTTAGGAGAGTTTCATTTCAAGACAAAATAAACAACTTTAGTTTTCCTTTCACTACAACATTATAATACAACTATGGAACTACCAATTTTCTAAATCATTCTTTTACAATGCAAGGCTTCAATTCCTTTTCTTTCACTAAGACTAATCCTTTCCAACAAGGTAAGCAACCAAGAGATCTTTCTACATTTACTAACTCATTTCAACTTGAAACAAATGAAATATTATCAACTTTCCTTCAAACATAAAATATTACAAACTTCCACTCAAAGTGGGACTAATAATGTGATCAATACAACATATGAGATTTCAACAAGGCCAAACACAAGTCTTCTTGCATGTCTTCTCCCAACTTGTAGCTTCAATCTTGAATTGTTCAATCTATTCAAAAGCTTAGAATCAAAATACAAAGGAAGGGGGAATAGGCAACACTCTCCACCCAACGTTTAATCCATTAAGAGGAGAAGCCATCCCCTTAATGGCCCCCAAGCCCCAACCAAGGAACAATGAGGGATCTTGAGCAACATTTGACAAATTTTTTAAAACAAGCATGGCTTCCACAAACAACATACATTTCAAACATTCAACACAACTAAAATGACATACTCAACAAATTTAATAACTTTCTCAATCAATACATAGGTTTGATATCAAACCAAATGGAGCAAGGAATATGGGTACCACCTCCTTTTGCCTCCCAAGTGAAGTAGGAGTTTCACCCTAAGCCTCCAAGTGCACAAAACAAACAACAAAATATCCTTATCTCTCCCCTTGCAAGTATGCAAAAATGACCATGATTTCCTTTTCACTCCCCATAGGTGAAACTCCCAATCACACTCCCTCCAAAATGCATTCCTCACAAAATCTTTTTTCCCTCCCCAATGGTCCTATAAATCCATCTCCCACACAACTTAAGGAATACTACCCAACGACACAAAAACACAATCACAACACTTATACAATATTTAACAAACACCATTTTTCACATTTACAAACATAATATAAGGAAATAACAAAGATGGAGATCCTATCTCTCCATCAAGCTTCCAAGAGTCTTCACTCCATATATTTTTTACACCTCCAAGCTAAGAAAATTCCAAAAGCAACTCCAAAAAGCTCCCAATTCCAAAAATGTAAAAGGAAGAAAATGAACAAGTAACCCCAATTCCATCAAATTCCCTCAATAAATAGAAATAGAATGTGAGGATGATGAGGTGGCTCCATGTAGGATGCCACTTCATCATTCCTCCATTCCCACACACAAGTCAAAACACCATGCCCAAGACAATAAATGAACATGTAAGACTATGACAACCCAAAAGACACTCAAACTTGCACACCATGCCTTCTAAGAACAAAATTAATTGTGGTAAGAAGGAAAGTGCAATTATATTCACCCTTTTACACTCCAAAAAGGATAAATAAGTCAAAAATTAACTTCCCAACCCATAGGTATGGTTTTTGGGTGAATTTAAGAGGTATTAGAGAAGCTTAGCTTGTCCCACAAGCCTTCAAAAAAACCTCTCAAGTCAAAATCCGAATTTTGAAGTTGGGGTAGAGTACATCACACACAAACCAACACAAATCCAACTTACATTCACAAGATATCAAGGACCATCTACCCTCTTAATTATCCAATTGTCATATCTTTATTTTAATTAACAAATTAAGTTGGATTAGCTAAATTAAGACATAATAATAATTGTTAATAAAGTGACAACAATTTCCAATAATTTAAATACATACAAAACAAATAAAGCACACACAAAATTAAAATAAAGGGAAAAAATTTCACCCCTTGGCCACACATGTGAGGTCACCCCCCATGGGAAACCTCCTAACTAGGCATGCAAAACACAACATGAACATTACACAAGTTGTCAAATTTTGGCCATGTTGCTCAACACCCTACATCCTTCTGTGGTTGGTCCCCTATCCCCTTTTGATGTATGTGATAAAATTTCATGTACAAACAAATAAAATACCTCTCTGGCCTTATGATTGTATTAATAACATCGAGACAAATATACATATAAAAATCAATACTCAACATCCTAAATTAAGTAATTCTATCATCTATCAACATATCAAATAATTTGATCCTAACATCCATGAGATTATAATTCTACTCAAAACATCCAAAGTATAACATGTCAGTATAAAATCCAAATAGTGCAAATCAACATATATCAAACTTTCTACCAATGTCATCTAGTGTAACATAATCAAAATTTGGATCACAACATGTCAATAGTCCAAATATCTGCATAGTCTATCATCTACCGATCAATGTATCATAATCAAAATTTCTAAGTATCAGTCCAAGAGTATTATCAACATAATGAAAATAGTGTCAAAGAGGAGTGGGCACTATAATTATCTACAGTTGAGTGATTGTGTTATTAAGTATACCCATAAGTCAATTTGATTGTTTGTATTCAATAAGGGTGTGAAGGATCCATATAAATCATGGAAAAAATTTAGTACTTAGCAATGAAAATAGATGATGTAAGTAAGACTATTATCCAGTCTGATCTCAAAGAAATTTGGGTGACTGTTAACAAGATGGGAAGGCACATTGTGGGACTACTTTATAGTGAGGGTTTGCTTACATCCCTACTGATATGGATGACAACCATAGCTGCCATGTAAGTATAGGATTTTCTTTTTTTAGTTGTCTTATGATAATGATTATATAGTATTTTCAGTGTAAAAGATAGGATTTGTGTACATGTTAGACACAATGCCAGATAATCCATTTTTATGTACCAAATAACACCAAACTTTTCTTATTTTTGTAGAAATGTGTTTTAGAATTTGTGCATAGATTTGAGTTATGTAAGTAGGAGGGATTGAAAGACCAGGGGTTTCATTTTGGTAGATTTAACCCTAATTTGAGTGGTTTTCGGGTACATTTTGGGTTGGTATATGTTAATAAATTTTCAATATGGATGTGGCTATTCAATTCCACAATGGGGTGAGGAAGAAAATCAATCGACGATCAAAAAAGAAACAAATAGAGATAAAAGTGTTAAGAGAAGATGAGAAACTAGAAGAAAAGGTATATTGAGCTATTCACAAATCAATTGCTAACAATATTTTAATCATCATAATGCTTAGAATCCTCCTCATGGGCCCTTATTAAAATTTGAGCATGCGACGTAAGCATAAAATGACATTAAAATCCAAGATACAAACAACCATCCTCTACCAAAACAACCAACTCCATGCAACATACACGAATGCAATGCAATACGAGAAATAAATCGAATCACTTGAGAGGGAAATAAGTACAATCACACACACTTAAACCAACAACATTCAAGATAGTTGCACAAATATTTTGTTATCGAGATGAAGTCCCAAATGTTTTGATAAATGACTAGGGTGAAGAACGATGCCCCAAGAAAGCTGTATTATGCAAGGGGGAAGATGGAGGACACTTCCTTCCTATGAAAAAGCAATGTGCATGACGAAATCAGTAACAGGAAATTGATAGTGCCCCAGAGCACAGACAAAGTAAGCAATATAGCTTGTTTAGGTGATTGAAGATTTTGGTGATATGTGAGTTATTGTTTCAAACAATGTTGAGAATGTCAGCAAGATTTGGGATGAGTTCCATGCAATAGACATAGATTTCAGCCGTAGATGATTGGTTTAATCAATTTTAAGCCATTTTTCTATTTTCCAATATTTTTGTGGTTTTTTTAAATATTTTTTGAATTTTTTAGGTTTTTTGATCGGTTAGAAGAATTTCAAAAGACCAAATATCTTCTAAAAATACGTACGTAGGCGGTAGTGGGAAGGCAGAGCTGTAAAAAAAGCTCAGAATATGTGCCCACAAGAAGAAAGATAGGTCGAGAATAATTTATTTAAAATAAATTAGAAAATAATTATCACAATAGGGGAAAATAGATGAAAAATAGAGGAAAAAGTAGGGAAAAGGCACCTGAAAGGTTCATAAATTATCTCAGCACGAAAAAGAAGGGAATGTTGGACAACATGAAGTGCCCTAGCATGTGAAAATTAGTAAAAATAATTATTTTAATACAAAAATAATTATCACAGCGGATAGAAGAAGGTTAGAATGATCACGGCAGAGAAAACATGCCCAAAGGCCATTGCGAGAGGTTAATATACTCACTCGGGGTCAGTAAAACAATCAAGACCAATTCATTTTGACCAGAGCCTCTTTAAATTTTTACCACAAGCAAAACGAGAGCCCTGGAGTGAGATGATGAGGATACCAAGGAGGACGAGGCACGTGGATTGCATCTGGGAGTACATGCGGGACCCGATGGATGGACCATTCGTGAGTGCACTAACCCCCATTAATTACACATTAATTACACTTTTTAGGGGTTTTTAGGGTAGGTGGGAGGAATTTTGACACATGCGCGTAGGCGTATGTGTCAGATTGATGGGTATGTGCACACACATGCATCAAAACTCACATGGACACACACGTGTATCCATTCACGGGAGACATGGATGCATACACATACTTGTTTGGAAAAAGTTGGTACGCGCACATGTATTTGTTGGGAAAGACAGGTGCGCACATACGTACCCATATAAAAGACAAAAGGGGGCACGCAAGCATTGGTTGGGGTTTAGACAGACATGTGGACACATGTGTGTCGAAATTGGTGCGTAGGTGTCATGGAGGGCGCATATGTGTCATGCATTGGCCTGCATCAAATAAGGAGGAGAAATTTATTACACGTATACATCCCCAGGGGCACGTACGTGTCGGTTAGGGCACGCAGGTGCCAAAGAAGGTGCGTATGCGCTAGAAGCATGTGAGAAAAAGACAACTGGCTTAGAAAATACCCAAGTTATAGAAGAAAAAGGTGAGATTACCTTAGAATAAAAGAATAGTTAGTACATTAGATGTGTTAAAAGCTTTATTTTTCCTTAGAAAAATATTATAGAAATGTTAGACGTCTAACACTTGCGTTGATTTTGTAGCATATGTTACCTATTCTTCAGCCTCACAAGCGCTATGGCCACTTGGCTGTGATAGAGGCACAGTTCGATGATGAGTATAGAGTGACCCTGGTGAGCCTTTTACACGTGACGGGACTATCTTATGTGGCCGAGATGCCCCAAATTACTTTAGATCACAACCTCTTGATAGCCATAGTAGAGCGGTGGCACATCGAGAGTTAGTGCTTTTGCCTCTCGACCGGGGAGATGACTGTTACATTAGAGGATGCATGGCGCATCATGCGGGTCCCAATCTAGGGACAACTTATCGAGATGACGAGTTGCTAGAGTGACATTCAGCGTCATATCACACATTTTTTTGGTGTTCCCACCATACCACGGTGTGGGATGTCTATCAGAATATCTTGATGCATAGATGATCCAGAGTTAGACCACGTAGTGGTCTACACAATGGATCTTGTCAGTGGATTTCTACTCCTTGATAAGACTGGTGCTTTATTTCCACTGGGACTCCTAGGAGTGATTCTGGGCTTGGTGGAGGCATAGACCTATTGTTGGGGTCAATGCATATTATCACATTTGTATTGGGATCTCCATCTAATCACCTACTACTGTCAGAAGATGGTAGGACCTGCTCGTTTATTATTGATTTGGGCATGGGACCACATTTCTATTGGTCGCCCCTAGGTGTGTTGAGAGGTTGGGCTCCCAACGAGCTTTTTACTATGGGTTGGGTTCCGACAGGGGACAATGTGTGACCCTTCATGGGGGTCACATACTATTGCAGGTGTGAGCTAGATGAGCTTCTCCAGGCTTCCATTGCTTGGAGGCCTTAAAGACATTTTCAGTGGCTAGAGGATGGTCTAGAGCTCAACACCACCATAGTTGAGCATTATATTTTGGGAAGCCACAACTATATGCAGGAGTTATACAGAGTGGATCAATGTTAGTGGCAGTTTAGCCTTACCCAGGATGTTCTTGGGCCAGATAGATGGTACGCTCGCAGAGGTAGAGAGCACTTTGATATGGGTCCATAGATTTCCCGCGATAGAGCACTAACTAGATTTCGACAGGTGGCACTTGCTATTTGGGTGCCGCTTAGGTAGATCAGAGATCCAGGTACTATGCTGGAGTATGGACCATGGTACCACAGTGTGCTCCCACACCGTTTGAGCATTCCTAGAGTGACATATGATGCTACCTTGAGGATTCCTCTAGTGGGGCCTCCTAGCAGTGGTCAGGGTAGAGATGACAATGATGATGATGATGATGAGGGTGGGCCCGCTACAACCCAGCATGTTAGAGATAGGGGATAGGGTCCCCTTCCACAATAGCCACAGGGATAGGGCCCCAGGCCTAAGCTGAGAAAGATATACAGGGCCGTGGACATAGAGTTACCCCCAGTGGGCATTCTAGTTAGGATTTATACCCCTCTTCAGCAGGTACTACCAGTACAAGGGCCACCTTTTGATACCCTAGAGAGTAACAACATGGGTGGGCATCAAGCTGCTCTTCAACAACAATTACAGGAAGCCATTGTTGTTTAGTTACAGGTGGCTGGCTAGAGAGATACAATGAGGACCCAAGTACAGGCCCTCACATTAGAGTGAGACCAAGCTCTGACACAGATACAAATTTTGACAGTAGAGAGAGATCAGGCCTAGGCACATGCCACTTAGGGAAATGATAGTGTTGCATGGCAGAGTCAGGTACGAGAGATGGCCGCACAAGGGGCTCAGATATTGAGCCTCCTACACCAGTCCTAGACTCAGGTACAGATGGTTGTGGCCTAGAGGGACCATGTATATAGATGGTCACATGGTCTCCTAGCATAGAGGGATGAGGCCCAAGCACAGGTGCAGACTGTTACTGTAGAGCAGGATTGAGAGGCTGCCTCTTCGAGACAGGCTGAGGTTGATTTAGGTAGAGTGATAAGGGAGTGAGATGTTTCCCTTCGGGTAACCCTCGCTTCAAGAGATGTTGACTTGATCCATGATGCCACGAGGCTCAGTGGTGAGGTGTTATTCTCAGGACTACCTACTTCAGGGTAGTTCCCCCAGAGCAGCGGGTGGTACTCCCTCGACAGTCAGGGATGAGCATGACAGGGTCTAGGTCACAGATATTAGGCCACTCATTGAGATTAGTTAGGCAGCCCATGCTAGAGCAACTAGCTGTACATGGACCATCTAGTCAGCTTGGTGGTCCATCTAGTATAGGTCCTCCTTAGCCACCATTGTTCCGTTGACCAGGTGACATATCTGGGAGGAGCCCCAGTGAGGGCGAGAGCTATGATTGACCTCCACTTTCTTCTTGTACAAATATTCTTTATACATGCCTATGATGAAGGCTGATTTTGCTATATAGCTTTGCATATTATTCATTTTGATGATGCCTCGTGATGAAGGCCCGATTCTTCTTGATGCATGCCCCTTTTTGATGGCATATTGTATCGATTATGTATTATTTTGATCACTGACTGGACAGTTATACATGTATATATGGACATTTTTGATGTATCATTTATATGATGGATTCATGATGTATGTTTGTTCTTTCTTTCATGTATGTGGCATATTTTAGATTCAAAAATGTGTATACTTCTTGCTTTCATATTTGATGATGTATTTGCAAATGGCACCACATGGTTTTAGATTCATGATTTAGTTATGATTTTTAATGCTAGCACTTGGGATGATACTAGATGATATTGATGTGGGGGGGATAGATTAGTCATTATGCGCAACCCCTCTTGCCCCCATTGATGATACAATATTTGATGATTAGCTTAGCATAAATGCATGATGTAATACTTAGCATTTTTGTATATATATGATGTAGTGAATGATGTTATAAATGTGATGAGATGATAGATGATAGATGTGATAAAAAATAATTGTGCAAGAACACACAAGAAAAAGTTAACAAAACTAAACAAATATACACATACTACTACTTAAACAAACACATGCACAAACCTCTAACAAGAGATAAAATGAGATCTGATCTAAGTAAGAAAAAATGAACCCTGAAAGGAAGCACACTAACAAACAAAGAAACCTACAACACCTATTTACAAGCATGATAACTTTCAAATGTATGTAATGTAATGCTCAATTTAAATCAAACAAGATTCAACTTTTGATCAACAAATGATCCATTTTAAAGAACTAACAATTAATGGACTAAGTACACCAAAACTATACAAACCAAAAACTAAAAGTAATTAAAGCACTACTTTGTTTTTACGGGACAACATTGACATATTTTCTAATGTTTTTGGGTTTATCTAAGGAGATAAGTTTTCACGGCTACATTTGTCACTATTTTGTCTAGATTTCCCAAAGATACCATTGTGAGATGAATGTAGCTTTATCCCTGGAAAGGGGATTTTTCCAAATGTTTAGATTTTTTGTGTATTGTTTTTCGAATGTTTTTGTATTTTCCAAGGTCATGTTTTGAAAGCAATGTACAAGAACAATGAAGTGTGGGTACCCCCAGCGTGATGTGGGAATATACAAAGGGTAGAATGCCATGCACGTATGTGTAGGGAGATGGCAATGGGATTTTCATGCTCAACGTTAGATAGGCATATACAAAGGTAATGTCCTTCATGTAGATATAAGAGAAAAAAAAACCAGATCATGACAAGGCAAAGGTGATCCTAGTAGGGTTCCTAGACCTAGCAGAGAAAGCTGTATCTAAAAAAGTGGTAACAATTACCCACCCTTCCGTAAGAGTAACTTGTGTCTGGCGAATAATCCTTGATCGCCAAAAAATGGTTTTCACTCAAAGACCTGCCCCCTGCACCACAATTGCTTGGTTTTCACATGAGGATGACCTGCTTTTTCTTTACTATTTTCTCATTTTTCCATTTTTTTGTTTGTTTTTTGTTTGTTTTCCAATATTTAGTTCTTATTTGATATTCCTGTCATGCCTAAGTGTAGAACCACTTTAAGTGCATGGAATTCATGGGTTCCGAAATCTCTTCACCATCTGAACATGTAAGTTTGTAGGCCCCTGATCCATATTTTGTAATTACGACATAAGGACCTAACCAGTTTAGCCTCGAACTTTCCTTTCTTTTCTCTATATTTAACAGTGTTCTTCTGATTTTCTTTGAGAACTATATCCCCTACATCAAATTCCCAATGAATGATGCATTTATTATATCCTCTGGACACTCTGTTCTGATAAAATTTTAGGTGATTGAATGATCTAATACGCCTTTCATCTAATAGCTCTAACTATGCTAGGCGAGCAACTCTGTAGTATTCATCTTTATCAAGATAGTCCCTGAGAGATATTATCAAGGAGGGAAGTTCCACTTCCAAAGGTATGATAGCTTCAGTGCCATAGACAAGTGAACAAGGGGTCGCACCAGTAGGAGTGCGGATGGAAGTACGATAGGCCTAGAGGGTGGGATGTATATGCAGATGCCAATTACGGCCAGTTTTACTGACCATTTTCTCCATAATCCACACAAGGGTTTTATTGGTGGTTTCCGCCTGTCCATTACCTTGAGGGTAATAAGGGGTAGACGACTTAAGTTAGATATGGAAGCATTGACACAATGTTTTAACCATTTTATTTTTGAAATATTTACCATTATCAGTGAAAATGGCTGAGGGGATCCTATAACGGCATATGAGATGGTTCATGATGAATTTTGAAATCTGTACACCAGTGACATAGGTAAGAGGGATCTCTACCCATTTGGTAAAGTATTCGGTGGCAGTGATTATATGAGTATGACCATCTAATGAAGAAGGATGGAGCTTCCCTATGAGATCCAGACCCCATTTAGAGAATTGCCAAGGTGTTGCAATAGGCTGTAAGGCTTGCACAAGTGCATGTATTAAATTCCCATACTTTTGGCATAGTTCACACTTCTTTACAAAGTTGTAACAATCAGATTCCATGGTAGGCCAATAATAGCCTACTCTTAATAGCTTCTTAGCTAAGACCATGCCACTAGTATGTGCTCCAAAAATACCACTATGTACTTCCTTAATTGCGTGGATAGAATCAACGACATCCAAATAGTGAAGCAGATTCTCGTCATCAGCCACGATGATAAAGGGTGCCTCCTAGGAGGGTATAATGGGCTATGTGGTGAATAAGGGATTTCTTTTCAGAATGGGTGATGTCAGGGGAAAGGTGCCATTTTGTAGGTATTGGAAGATAGGGTCGTACCAAGGGGATAAAGGACCAACAAATTCACATGACAAACATGACTCCGACATATCATATACAAGTACCTGTAGATGTTCCGCGAAGAAAGGCATCTTGCTTTCTTCAGGTGCTATGCGCAAGAGAGACCCAATAGTAGCCATAGCATCCACAGATCTATTATGTGACCTTGGTTTTTGTTCAAATATGACTTGTGTGAAATATTTCTTCAAAGTTTCAACCATTTTCTTATATGGAATAAGTTTCTCATCTTTAACCTTATACTCATCATTAACCTATTTTATGATAAGTTGAGAATCCCCAATGACTTGTAGTTGTCTAATATTCCATGTAATAGCTAGCTTAAGGCCGGTAATGAGTGATTCATACTCTGTAATGTTATTTGTACACAATAACCCCAACCGGAATGATCATGGTATGAGATCACCATTTGGAGTGATGAGGAACACTCCTGCTCCAGATCCATGGAAGGTAAAAGACCCATCAAAGTGAACCTGCCATTCTATGGACTCTTCAATATACATGATGGATGCATCTGGTAAATCTAAGCACAAAGGTTCCATTCCTAGGAGAGGAGCTTTTTCCAACTGATTGGCTAGTACCTGTCCTTTTAAAGACATCTGATTTACAAACTCAACGTCAAACTCACTCAAGAGAATTATCCAATTAGCCATTTTGGCCTGTGAGGGTGGGTTTGGATAAAAGGTATTCTAGAGGGTCAACTTTGGATATGAGCTTGGTCTTATTATTCAGGAGATAATGGTGAAGCTTTTGAAATGTGAATACAACTGCCAAGTAGGCCTATTCTATTTGGGGATAATTCAACTCGTATACGATCAAGGTGCAGCTAAGATAGTAAACTACTTTCTCTTTATGGGCTAAGTCATATTGGGCAAGTAATGCACCAATGGCAAACTGGGTAGCGGAAATGTATAAGAGGAGAGGTTCATCGGGGGTAGGTGGCATTAGTACAGTTGGGTTAGACAAGTACTATTTGAGTAACACAAAGTATTTTTGATAATCAGGTCCCCAATTGAATGTGACATCTTTCTTGAGAAAATGAGTAAAGGGGTGGCACTTATTTGCAAGTTGTGAGATAAAGCGACGAATTTCCTAAAATCTTTCATTGTAGAATCCTTAGATGCTTAAGAATGGTAGGTGGTGGAATTTGTGTGATAGCCATAACCTTTCCAGGATCCACTTCAATCCCTCTTTGTGAGACAATGAACCCTAGGAGTTTTCCTGATAAGACACCGAAGACACATTTCTTAGGGTTCATGCAAACCTTATAGTCTCTTAGATGCTGAAAGATACGCCTCAACACTTCAAGGTGTTCTTTTCTACTCTTATATTTTTCTAGGATATCATCAACATAATCCTCAATGATGTCACTTATCATATCATGAAAGATAACAATCATGGCCCGTTGATAAGTAGCCCCAACATTTTTAAGCCCGAAGGGCATGACTTTGTAGCAGAATGTTCCCCAAGGGGTGATGAATGCTATCTTATGCTGATCTTCCTCCACAATTCATATCTGGTTATAACCTAAAAAACCATCCATTAAGGCAAACATTTCATAGCCAACTGTTGAATCGATTATCATGTCGATGTTAGGTAAAGGAAAATCATCTTTTGGACATGCTTTGTTGATGTCACGGAAATCCATGCAGATCCTTATTCCAACAGGTTTTTTCTGTACTGGGACTATGTTAGAGATCCATTTTGAATAGTCAATAGGTTTTATGAAATCAACATCTAACAAATTTTCTAATTCTTCTTTGACCAAGAGCACCACTTTAGGATGCATCTTTCTTAACTTTTGTTTGATTGGTTTGGCCTCTGGGTGTACAATCAGGTTGTGCACAACTAGCTCAGGGTCTAAACCTGACATATCTACATATGTCCACATGAATATGTCCACGTATTCTTTTAAGAGTTCTGTAAAGGTCTTTTGTTCCTGAGCTGAGAGCAAAGCTCCCAACTTGACTATTCTAGGTTGCCCCTCTAAGCCAATGTTGATGCTGATTGTTTCCTTAATAAGAATTTTAGAAGCATCTTCCATCCATGTAGGATCAGGGGGAAGAGTAAGATCAACCTCCTGTGGTAGTTCATGATCATCTTTGAATGGATAAATCACTTCATCTTTAGACTCTTCATTTTGTTTGTCTATGAGCTCACCAAAGAGTTTGTCACTATGGGATTTCCGTTGAGCCTTCTTGCTCAATTTATCAGAGGTAGGTATACCTTTAGTTACAACCTTTTTATTCAACCATCCACACATCTCTGCTTCCTCCCCAAAATAGGCACAAGCATCTAGTTGAATCTTAAACCCTTTCTTGTGGTCTCCATCTAGAATAAAGTCCCTGAGTCCCATGAACTCTGCGAATGCCTCATCATTTTCAAAGAAATCCAATGGCACATGAAGTTGTTGATCCCAATCTATAAGATCTTGGTATATAAGGGCTATTGGATATTTATCTAGGGGGATGGATTTGGATAAGGTAAGGACTGAAAAATCTGGGAATAAGTTTGTGGAGGCAAGATCTTCGTAAAGGCTACATTGGGAATCTGCGTCACTATCAGAATGAGGTGAAACGTCCTCACTTTCAGAAGAAGTGGTGTTGTTATCAGAAGGTAGAGTGTCATGGGGCATTATTCCAAGTCCATGTTTATCAATTTTGAAACAAGGGATAGGGATAGGCTCCAACCGGCCTTGTGCATTAACGCCACATCCAAACCTGTCATAGCCCATGACCAACATCATGTGAGGACCCTTTAACATACTGAGGTGCTTGATTGCATGAATCCATGGTGCCTTCTGGTACTCTACTAGTAGGGTCTTTTAACATTTTCTCCTCAGAAAAGAGGCCACTATGGAAAAAATTCTCCAAAGGTTTAGGACATTGCTTTCGGGTGCTCTTGAACTGAAAGTAAGGCTTACCCCTTATCTTGGGGGATACTGATAGGTATGATATCAACAGAGCCTGCTCAAGAGTGAATGGCCTACTTGGGCCATATTTTGCTGATGTGGCCTCCCATGAAGCAAATGGATTGACAAGCGAGGGGAAATCTTGATTGAAAGGCGTGAGAGATTCTGAATCTACTCAATTCTTCATGGCTTCTATTTGTAAAGGGACAACAACATATGCAGAAGGACATTCATAAGCTGCACGAGAAAAACTATGCAAAGCCCTACAATGTGTGAAAGGTTCTGGGTCACCCAAAATAGTAACCACCTTCCCTTCATGATATAACTTGATGCACTGATGAAACGTTGATGGAATAGCTTGCATGGCATGGATCCATGGGCATCCTAAGAGCATGTTGTATGGAAGGTCCAAGTCAAGGACATGGAACATTGTGTCGTGACATGTTGGTCCTACCTCCATAGGGACCACTATAGTCCCTACTGACTCTCTTTCTTCATTGTCATATGTTGTGATTGTGATAGTTTTAGCACCCAACTCTATTTCTGACCGGCCCAAGCTACTTTACCAGCTTCAAGGTGTAAATATTCAGACCAGATCCCCCATCTACAAGTACTCTTTTGATCTTGCGATGGGTAACCACCACTTCAAGATATAATGGAAATTTATTCTCTGGGTTATTATGCAGGATTGTAGTATGATCAAAATTAATCTGATCATTGGTGTATAAGCATGCAATCATGGCTTGAAGGTTTGCGGGATCTATTTCTATGGAAACCCCTGAATTTTGTAAAGTTTTGAACAATATGTTTTTATGGGCATTGGAGATCTTTAGGAGATCAAGGATAGATATCTTAGCAATTTTTTTTTTCTAATTTCTCTATCAAGTTATACTGACTTTCCTCAGGGGTAGGTACAGGATTTGGTATGATTAAGTGGGCACGTCTTGTCCCGACTGCATAGTTCTTTTCTAAGATCTGAATGGTGTTAATATGTTCATTAGATGAGTTAATACATCTAATGAGGGAATCATAAGGACTATCATTTGTAGGTTACACATAGGCAACAATCCTATAGTCGTTATAAGTTTTCCCTTGATCTGTTTTCTTTTTCTTTTTATCTGCATGGTCAGGAAAAGGTTCCTTGTAAATACCCAGTTTTTCATTTGAACTTCTACCGGCCTCCGGGAGGGAGACTCTACAAAATCTTCCCTTCCTCTATGAGGTCTTGGATATAATGGCATAATCTCAAACATCTATCCGTCTTGTGTCCTTTGACATGGTGGAAGTCGTAATATTCATTGTCTTTGAACCAAACTAGTTTTGGAGCATCTTTTGGGTAGGGCATTGTTGCCGTTGGATATTCTACCATCTTTGCACCATCTAACTACTTTAGGATGGTAGATAAGGATTCTATCAAAGATGTGAACGTACGTTTTGTAGGTGCTTTGGGATGAGGCCCTTACGAAAGTTTCAAGAGTGGACCTGTCTATACGGCCTGGAATCTCTTGGAGTTTGTAATGCCATCACCAACAACATGTTTATTCTTATTGAAGAATTTAGGTTTTTCTGTGGATTTGGCTTCGTGTTTGTTTTTAATAACTGGTTTAAGCATGCCCTTGGCAATGAGTGCTTTCTCAATTTGACTACCTTTCTCTATGACTTCTTCAAAGTTTGAGCCACAATGCATTTGCAAGTGAAAGGCTATTTCTCGGTTCAAGTTAGGAATGAATATACTCACTAACTATTTTTTGGGTAAGGCACAAGGAAAGTGACTAGCTAACCCACACCATCGTTGTAAAAATCCTGTAAATGTCTCATTGGGTTTTTGTTTTGTGTTACATAGATCGTTCATCGTGATGTCACTCTCCATATTATAGGAGTAATGTCTTACAAATTTCTGTGATAGTGTGGGCCATGTTGTAATGGAGCCCTTAGGTATGCTATAAAACCATTCCAATCCCATGGATCCTAGGCTGCGAGGAAAAATTCTGTATCAAGAAATTATTCCTATACATGACCTCTTGGCAAGCCATGTAAAAGTATTTTATATGATCGCGAGGATCACTTTTGCACTTATACTTATCAAACTTGGGAACAGTGAAATGTTTTGGGAAAGGCTGTTGTAGCATGTCCTTATTGAAGGGGTAAGGACATAGTTCTTCATACGACTATTTTTTGTTTTGGCCTACATTTCCCTGTTGTAATGTTGTGAGTGTATCTTTCATAGATTTCAATTCATCCTGAATGAGTTGCTCCTTAGTAGGTGATATTGACCTTTGAGCCTGAGTTGATTTAAAGGTATAGTCTGTATGTGGATCAAATTGAAACTCGTTAAGTTTGTTTTTGTCTTTGTCTTTACCTATGTTTCTTTTTGAAGCACCTAGGTTTGTTAATTTCTGACTCAACTTCAAGATCTATTTTTGGAGGATCTCATCCTCAACCAGGGGATCCTCTTCTTCATCAAATTTCAGAGGAGGGGAGGCCTTCCGCTCAGTTTTCACTTTACGTGAAGCCTTAAAGTGAGGTTTACGTGATGTTTCACCTTTGACAAGCGGCCTTATGTTGCCCAAAAGTGGATGCATATCCCACATCGAAAGGATTATCTGTGTCTAAGATGAATCTTCACTCTCCTAAGTTAGGGTCAATGACCTTTGTTTCTTCTTCATGCTCGTGTGGAAGTTTAGCTCCTAACACCAAGACTCTTGCGAGTACTTGATCTTTTTTATAATATAAGAGCTCGTCAAATCTGTTTAGGTCTAACCTTTGTTGTTCTCCAAAAGAGTCTGACTCTTCTCCACTATGATCAATTAACGTCTCTGTATCTTTGACTTGAGAGAAGAGAGGTCCTAAATTATGACCACTGAATGGGAATGTGTCGAAAGGGTTTTCTCCCATGTGTTGCTCATTTGATTTGGCTGCCATTTTTATGATTTTAGGCATCACTAGTGGACGTCTTTATGTAGCTAGCGTAACCCATAAGTGTATGGTTTTCTACAATCCGTTTAAGGGGATGTTGGAATTATATCACAGTGTATCATAGATGTAATTTTATGCAATCATTTTTACCAAGAAACATTCATATGCACATCTTATGTTATGATTCACTCAATTTGTTATTACCAAGCCTATACCCTAAGATAGTGACAAAGATGTACCAATAAGTAAGCCGAGTTAGAACCCCAACAAGGTCTAAGCACTGATGTGATGCTGTCGTAGTCCCTTGACAAGGTATACTTAAAACTAGTTTGAATACCGATGAAAGCCAAACCTTCTGAAAAAATGGAAGTCACGAATAGATATAGTGTAATAACGTCACCGTGATACATTAATCATGAGCAAGCAAGGTGTTAGTACCATGGTAACTTTATTATGATATATGTAAGGCGTTATCAACACTCTTCAAGAAGACTAAGATGACGTCGAGAGTGAAACTAAGTAATAAGTATAACAAGGAGTTTTTAATCATGTGAGCAGTAACCATGCAATAAGGGGACTTATACCGTTTCCTCACAAAGAATGAGAATATGATGTAAGTACCGAGATTGTACGTCTAAGATGTGAACAAGACTATTAACTCAAGAAGAGACAAAAGATGAACAAAATACATAGCGGTGAAGATGATCTTGAAATCAAGATGAAAGGACTTTTATCAAAGATGCAAAAAGTGCACCTGCGCACTTTAGACGTTTAACAACCCAGCCGCAAACATGGATGGGCGTAAACAGAAAAAAAAAGTGACGAGCACTATCTCCAATAAAAACACTGCGATGTATGCACCTTTCTCACCCTGAATAATGTGCGAAGATGAGAATGCAAGGGTACTGATGAAAAGATGGACACAAGCTAAGCAACACTTAGGCAGAGCTTTGCCTTGTCCTAAGACAAGAACAAAACTAAGAAAAAGTGGGATGTAGCTTAGGTCCGTGATGAAAAGACACTCAGTTCAAACTCACAAGGGTTCTTTGCCTTGTTTCAACAAACAAGGTTTAGATTCCAGATGAGCCGTCACTTTGTGATGGCTTGACACAACAAGGACTAGTAAAGTGGGCTCCTTGACAAAATGGCTTCCCTAACAAGTTCTCTCAACTAGGTGTTACAATATTATCTAAGAGCGAGGCATGATTTACCCAAAAAGTTGCAATGACTAGTTTGGGAGTATCTCAACTTTATCCCCTTTCAAGTACAGTGGGCAATGAATGCATCCATTGTGTACTTCTACTAAGGTCGTGATACAGACAACTTGCAACTCTAACTCACAAGGCATACTAGTCAAGTGGGTAAGTGGAGTGCTTCCTATTTCATCCATGAGGTTACAAAATGGTGGACTACTTTAGGGTTCCTGGAACCACCCCCATTGTTGTAGCTTAAGGCATTATGCCAAAGGGGTTATGTTCCAGTTGAGTGGATAGGGACGTACCCTTTTCCGAAACTTGTAATACAATGTTTTGAATATGGTGTGTTTTTTTTATCTTGCTTAGCTTAATGTGGTTTTAAGTAGCACACCATTTGGAAACCTATAAAAACATGTGTATTAGAAGGTTTTGTGTTTCATCTTAGCTCCTCCTTTCTTTGACAATCGTTAGGTCCTATAGACAACAAGTTTCAGTAATTTTCCGATTCATAGGTTGATGTTTAAGAAAGAGAGTTTTTCACTTTTCTTTTGATTCCTAAGATCACCTAAAGGCGCGAAGGAAGAGCATACACAACGTGAAAAATTCCACTAAAATCACATGAAAGTTTTACTCCAACCTTTTATAAAACAAGTGTTTTTTGTACAATTTATATGAGTTTTGTATTGGTGTTTTTGATCTCCAAGATCATCTTGGAAGATGCGAGGAGAGAGCATACACACTTCTACAAAAACTACTTCTACGTCAAAAACAAAAAAAAAACACTTTTAATCTATGCAAACTGAAATGTTTAAGAAAGAACCCTATTTTTTCCAATTGTTAGTCCTAAAAACCTGTAGTGATGGATTATAATTTTATTTTTTGCAGACTGTAAATTTTTTTAGTTTTTAACACAGACACCTGTGCGCCTATACTGACACCAGCACTCCCCAACTGATGGATACTTGCCCTACCTGATGAGTACGCCTGCAGTCAAAAAATATTAATAAAACCCAATGATGTAAACACAGACGCTCACAATATGACAGAGATGCGCCTATATTGACATGGACACTCAGGTTATGACGTGTATGTGCCTAAGCCTAAATAGAGAACTGTAAAAGTTTTTACACAGTCAGATATTTTACACCTGTCATGGCCAGAGAGACAGGCTACACACCTCAGACGATGGAGACACGTGTGCATCCTTGTATGGGTTATTTCTAATTTTTTACTCAGTCAGGGCATTTACGCCTACGCGTCCAGAGAGATGTATACGCACCCTAGATGACAGAGACACGTGCGCATCTGTGTAAAGTTTTAGTTTGCAAATGATGGGGACCTTCTGATAGGTACATGCCTGATATGATGGGTACGTTTGGGTTCTGACGTGTACACGCCCCTTGTTGGACACCTACGGGAACCCTGTGAAAAACTACAAAAAACACGGATTTTCAAATTTTCAAGAGCAAACAGGTTAGTTGTTAGTCAAAGTGTCCTATTTCTAGATCAAACCCACAAAATGTATATAAATGATGGTCATTTATCTAGGTTTAGAAATAAAAATGAGGAAATAACAAGTGATTTGAGCAAAAAAATTGAAAATGAACTTTGAAAACCTAAAAGACCTCCATTAATGGAGGGTGGACATAAGTGTCCCACCGGGTGTGCCAAATGTGTTCAATGAAAAGTTGTAAAAGCCATGGATTTGGGGTAAGAATCTCTAAAGAAACCCCAAAGGCTTTTAACAATCTGATCAATGGACCATGTGATAAGAAATGAGCAAGGTTTCCTTCTTTGCATACATTAATTTGAAATAAACATGCAAATCTAAGCAAATGAAGTTAATCTCTATTCTTTGAAAGCTTGAAATAATGAACCTAAGAGGATCTAAGCATTCAATTTATGTGTTAAGAGAAAGAGGTCTCCCCATTAATGGCTTCAAGGCCAATGGATCTTCCCTTTTACTCTATGTTAATGCTATGAAATACAAGATTAAATGCTTTTAGCTCAAATGAAAGAAAATGAAATACAAACTAAAGCCTAACCAAATTGCTATAATTTGTGCTAGGAAGAAGAGAGAATTCTTAGGAAATGAGGGAGGGGGTATAGCCCTATTTATAGTTTTTGGTTTGGAAGAAAAGGGAGATTTGGGTACATGTGGGACAAAGGCTAAAGTCCAAAAAGAACTTTAGCAAGTCAAAGTGTGATTTGACTATGTTAGAGGGTAATTAACCTAGGTTAGACTAATTAATCTCTCTTAGAGAGTAATTAGGGTTCTGGAAGGGTTCTGAAGGGCTTACTCAATCCAATGAAGTGGATTGATCTTCCAGGGAGCTAATAGAAGTGAGCTAGAAGTGAATAAGAAGCTAATGTAGTTAGAACGAGGCTATAACTGCCTGTTTAAATGGTTTATAAGAGGAAAAATGACCAAAAGGGGTGTCGTAGGAAGGGAGTTAGATAGGCCTAACTGGCAGGTGTGTCATCAATTTGCAAAAGGAAGAAGTGTTAGTGCACTATTAGAAATAATAGTGTATTGATCAAACTACAGAATGTCTTACATTCATAAGGCGTGACAAAAATATTTTTTGTTTTTTTTCCTTTGCATATGATTTTTATGTTTATTATATTTATCTCTTGTTAGGCTCTGCATCCATGTACTTTGCTACAACAGGTTTATGGACCTATTTCAAACATGAAGGGGTGTTAGCATCTACCCCTTGCTCACATTCCACCTATTTCAAACATGAAGGATATTATTTTGAATTTCTCAAGTAGTTTTTTTCATTTTATTGTTCCTTGAATATTTCTCACTGGAAATGGAAATAGATCCTCCCTTCTTTTGAGCATATAAATTTTTTAAAAGCATGGTAATTTATTTTTATTCCAACACAATCATTTATTTTATCTTTGATGTATAAACAAGCATCACTATCCTTGTATTTGTCATTTTTTCAAAATGTAAGAAAAATGGTAAATTCATGAAAAATGATCAACAAAATCTTCCAGTGTACTCTTGGAAGTGCACTTTTTATAACTATATAGTTTTACTAAACATGGTTTACAATCCCTTAACTTTCCACACCTGATATGGTCTTCAATTTACTAATACATATATTTTCTGTGGATATTTTTTTTGTAGCTGAATCTTGATAGTTACGGCCATGCAATTTTGTGTTATTCATGCATTATAGTAGCTATGATAAAATTCCCTACTCTTCATCTACCTCAGCTGCCTATTGAATTCCCAAATGGTGTTACAAAATGACATATTCACCACAAAAATTTAATATTTATCTAGCTTTTGGGAAGTACAACTCTGAATATACTTGGAATCAAAATATCGTTGTAATTGGTAACAACCAATTAGTCTCCATAATAATATTGTAAGTTAAATTTCTATAAACATAGAGCTTGAATTCATAGCAAATCCACAAGAATGAGGATTTTTTTTGGAAAAATCTATGATAAAATATTATGCTTATATATATGGTTTTCTAGTTTGAGGAAAATCATTTTTCTTTTCTCAAATATTAATTTAAAAACATAAGACTATCATTTCCATACCTCCACCTCCATACAACCATTAACCAAACTTTCAATTTTCTCCCACAAAAAACACAATTTTTTTTTCTACCTACGTGTTCCTAGAATTTTTTTTATCTTCATATGATACCATGAGATTTCTCAAAGAATTTTTCAATTTAGTATATAATTTAAGCATAGAATGCATTAAATTAATGGTAAACTATTTGTTTAAACATTTAACTTCACCACTCACTTCGAATGCATGTTAATTTCCTTAAACAAGAACATCTATGAAGATAACATAACCTCCTTGCTCTCATCATGCCATTTAAAATTCTGCTCGATAGGATTGGTGGCTACCTCAACTTCATTGACCTAGCTACCGATAAAAGATCCTCCAACAAAATCATGGGAAGAGTGTTCGACACATTTTAAGTGAGTGGTAAAACACATCAGACCATGTTTTCAATCCTCCATCAACCCCTTCTTCATCATCCCTTATCCTCTCTCATATTTTCGCTTCCTTGTGTTTTAATAATTCCATCGCTCTCCTTAGGCATTTCCATCGTACATTTCAAGAACAATTGATAATATTTAATTAAATAAAGAATGATAATATAATCCCTATGTATAAAGTGTGATATCTTCTTGTGCCACAATTTAATATGGTGCACACGAGATATTACAATCATATTTTATTAACAATGTAACAATCTGTATTAAACTCACAATTAAAATCATACAAAGTGTTTAATCTATTAAAATAAAGGATAATTTTTGTAATGGAAGTGTTTATGTCTCATGTGAATTGTCCATTTTTATTCCAAGATTAAAATCTCATCATAACTTTGAATCAATCTTACACAGAAGATAGTAGGCCCATTTTATTATCAATCACGGTAGGTTATTTATGACCTTCATAGGCTTGTAGTAAAACTAAGGCTTAAGCCTCATTGATTTCAACCCCACCAATGTGCTAATTTATGTTTCTTGTATGGATCAATTTAAGACCCAAGTGGTTCCCTTTAGTGACCCTCATCAGCACCATATGACATAAGGTGATATACTTTACTAAACCCACCCATTGTAGAGATCCACCTCATGAAAAGGCTTTTATGGATTTTTTGTGTAAATCTATTGCTTTATAAAAAAGGGCTATGGTTTAATGTTTTTCTTGTTTGAGTGGTCCTTGTCTTGAGAATTATTTCATGTTCATGCATTTGTATAGAATAAGGTGTAGGATGAGCTGGAGGAAGGTGGAATAGGGAATAAAAATGAAGGATTCATACATCTTCAAGATTTTATATCAATAAATAGTTGTGAATGAGTTGTAAATGCATCAAGCTCATCCTCTACTATCATGGGCCTATCTCATACCAGTATGGTTAATGGAATTTAATGGTCTCTGCCTCTCAATTGTTAACCTTTAGGTGCTATGTAATTTCTAGTGACTTCCACATCAACAAAATTTGACGAATATTTCTACAACCCTCTAGTTGTTTTGTAAGATGAAATATTTTCTTCATTTTATTCCATTGTTATCATGTTTGTCTTATTCATGGACACAAAATATGAACTTTGAAGGGCTTTCTTTTAGATGTCGAACTTGTTTTGTCCTTGGTCACCTTTCTTCGGATTGTCTAACCGTTAAGAAACCAAATAAGGGGCAGGTCTCTTGGTGGAAGGATTTTAATCCATATAACTTGGTAGTAGAAGATCCAGAGGGAAATAATGGTATTGATAATGATGATAGTATTTTAGGTTTCTAGGTAGAGGAGAAGGAAGAGAAAATGGATGAGTTGAAGGATGAGGTGGGGGGAGGGGTTTCCCTCTCTCATTCTATTTCAGACACATCAGATCTTGTTGTAGGAAAGTGGGGGGGGGGGGGGGGGAGCGTGGGGCTTCTAAATCCCAGGCTTCTTTGCAAACTGAAAGTTTGCAATCCATGGAGTCCCTTGAAATTTTTTTGGCTGTCCGCTCAGATGAGAATGTAAATGCTAATGGGGGGGAAAGTTAGAAGGTTGTGAGTAACAAGAAGAAAGGTAAATTTGGAAATTCTCCTCTCAAGATGAGCGTCTAGTCTCACAAAGGGAAAGAACTTGGAAGGTAGGACTTCTTGGGTAAAGTGTCAAGTTGCTTTGATGGTTTTTACTTTGAGGGGTCCTCTCTCCTTTCTGGTCCTTTCCTTGTTCTCGATGTTTCTTATTTGGTTATTTCTCGTTAGGCCCCATGGGTATTATTCCTTGTTGTTTAATATTTGTTCCTAAATTATTTATCTCTCTTTTGTATAGGGTTCTTGATCCCTTCAAAATATGCTTTTTACCTAATCTAATAAAAAAATCATGTTTGTCTTATTTTAAAAATAGAATATACAAAATATCCCTTTAATACAAATTTAAAATAAATTTTGTGTAAGTTAGTAGGGTAGTGAGAATGTTTACTCATCCTTTGTCTGTTGAATATATAAATAATGTTGAAGATTCATTTTTTAAAATATTTTTATGGATTATTCGTTAGGTCAAATATTGACTTGAAACCTACCCCCATTTGCATGGGTCCTCAAGTTTACCTAGAATGAGAAACATAATAAAATTGTATGTAGCTAACTTTCTATATTTTATCTTTAAATTCAAATATTCTTTATGTGTATGTGGTCTATATGGAGTCAAATATTTCTTCTAAAAAACAAGTATCCTACTAGATAGAAGGATTATGAGTGTCTTCCCCATAGGTTTTAGCATCTCAAGAATATTTTTAATGATATTATTATAGATTTTTGTTGATTAGAAGTGTTTTCTTAGCTTCATTACTTTTTTGGAAGTTGATATTAGGAATTTATAATGATAAGGATGTTCCTTGGAAAGAGAAAATGACATTTTCCTTATTTTGTAAAGATGTTGGCATGATTTCATAGTGCATCTACATGTAAATTTATTTCCATCTAGTATAATTTGATTAATTTTTTGTTATATAGTATAGTGTGATTTGACCATGTGCTTCAGAGTTCACTTTCTTCTGTGAATATGTATTATTGTGAAGATTTTGATGTGAAACTTGCTTCCTTTCAGGACTGTTTGAAATTTGTGCATGATTTTATGGAGATGGTTAAGTTTTGTTATTTCAAGCTCTCTACATCATTTGATTTCGAGCTGAAGTTGAATCTAGGGAATTTGTTTGAAGCTCACTGTGGTTTTTTTTGTTATTATGAAGCCTCTGATGGGTTGCTGTAACTTAGAGCACATGCAATTCTTTTATTTTGCCCCTTAGTGATACTTTCGAGCTCTATTTTATTTCTTCAAAATCTTGTTGTATTCACCACCATTGATCTTTATTTTGAGCTCAAGTTGGGTCTAGGCATTCCTTTGAAGCTCACTATGTAAGTTTTGTGCTACATTTTATACTGAAAGTGGTTCTCTATGAACTCATGAGACTCTGTATCTGGGATTACTTGCACGTTCTATCATTTTTTCTCTTTGTTCGAGCTCTACAAGAGGGATACCACCATTTTTACAAGATGTTGAGCTAGATTCTGGTCAAGATTCATGGCTGTAATCACACTGTGGGGGTGAGTTCTTCATTTTGTAGTTGTAACCTTGATGATTTCTTCAACTCCTCCATTTCTATTAGGAAACATCTAAAAATAGTTTGAAATATTGGGTTTTACTGTTCACTGATACTTGTATTTTCTAGTTTCTTTGTATTCTCGTTCTTTTTCAACTGATAAAATGAGCTCAAAGAGCTTCTGTGGTCATCATGGTCACTCTGCATTATACTCACATCTGAGGAATTTGACAAATGTCATTCTTAATTTTGTGAGTTTATTTATCCATCCTTTATCGTGTTCTGTAGCTTGTACTATGCTTAAAATGAAGGTTTTGGGATAAATATGAACACCATTTTTAGAAGAAGAAACATTTGTAATTTGATACCCCTAGCCAGTCTATGTTGATTTTAACACTCCCCTGTGTAAATTTATTCACTGTTGAAGGCATAGAGAAAAAGTTTTTCATTTTTCTTGACTTGGCCTCGATACTTCCATTATCTTATTTCATTGTATTTGACATGCAACTCAAAGTTTCTCCATGTTGACCTGAAGGTGAGTATCTCCATTTACATTTTTATAATCAACCAAGGGTTGGTGCCTTATGTTTTGACCTAGTTATTCACCACTGGATTTTTCAATATTTTCTGTGGTTTAGGCATTTATCTTCACTAGCCAGAAAGAAGAAATAACCATGTCCATAGGTTCCTGGGAGAGTTGTATCTTATTGTTTTACTACTCTTTTAAACTCGAACCTGGCCATTTTATTTGCATTTTTCCATAAATAAATTCTATCTTGTTATTCCTCTGGTTCTTTTGACTATTATGGGTTGAATGATGTGTTCTTTCATTGATTGCCATTATTTGTAATTAGGATCCATGTGTTGAGTTGAGTACTGATGGCATGAATTGGGGTTGTATCTGACTTAAAGAGTTCAAGTCTTGAGTTTTTGTGCAGAAATCACTTGGAAAAAGAGCATCGATCGCTTTGAAAAAGAGAATATTTCTTTCTTTCTGAAAAAAGTAATTCCTTCTTTTCTTGTATACTGAAACCGTGATGGTCCAAAGATTTCTTTTTCTTTTTCTTGAAATCTTCTTATGAGGGTTTCTCATGGATCTTTCTTGTTGCAACAAGTTTTCTATGACTCTTCTTGTAACTCTATACTATGACATCTGTCATTTCTCTATGCATTATTTACTATATATTGATTTAGCTTCTGCAGTTTGTATTTACTTGTTATTTGAACTTTGATATTTAGTAACCAATGCTTTCATCATAAATGTACTTTGTGCTAAAGAATTGTAAATATGACTATGTAATCCATGGACTATGTAAAACATAAGCTGTCATTTGAAACTTGAAATCTCTGAGAATTATCATTGTTGTAGAGAAAATGTTATTGTAATATTCCATTTTCATATGTTGTACCTTCGTAACTTGACATTTGATAGACTTGTATTGATCATCTCATATCTTTTCTTTAAATTAATTCTAATATACTTTCAGACAGTCTGTTGTTTGTAACTTTATGATATTATTTTCTAAAAAGATGAACACCCTGCAGAGATTTTGTTCTTCAAAAATTTGTATTTTAAAAACTTTTCACTTACTCAGGATGCAATTATGTCTTTAATTTGGATGAATGATACTTATAATCAGAACCAAGTTTCCCTTTTGTTTCAAGCTTTCTAGCTTGTATTTTAATAATCAACTTGCTGGAAGTAAAACTTACTTTGAAAGATATTGTACATGTCAGTATGTCATCTATTGTTATATTTGATGGTGGTAGTCTTGATGAAAACTATAGTATTCAGATGTAAATGGTAGAGGATGATCGATACTTGAATTTTTAATATGTCTCTCTATTTTGATTTATTGATATCATAACCTGGATGTGCTTATGAATTACTTAAAGTGATCATGCATCAATATTCGTACTCATTCATTCAATGGAATGTGATCACTGTAGTTTGAAAAAATTATGGTTCTTTCCATCTTTGCCTTGAATAATAACTTCCTGATCACTTTTATTGGTTATGATGACTTTGATATTTTCATTATCTTAATTTCTAGAAGATATGAATCTAATTCCTGTTGCAAACTAGTATATGAAGTGATTTTTTCTTGTACTTCATACTTTTCTTCAACTTGTTATTTCTTGAAAATTTATCTACATCTCATTATAATCAAAACTCCATTAATTATTGATTGATTCTTATTGCATAATTCATTTCGAGATTTATCAATCAGACAATATCTTTATCATTTGTAACTTGCAAACTATACTTTGATAGATACTTTGCACATGAATGTAATTTGATCAAACTTTGATATTTTTTTCCTTCTATATCTTGACCAATATGACATAATTGTAGTTAATCAACACATGATGTATTCTTTTATGTTTTAACTATCTGGAAATTATTGGCTTCTTCTTCTGTTATCAGCTGAACTCACCCCTTATGCATTGTTTTAGTACATTCTCATTACTATGTCCTTAACGATACGATCCTTCTGTGTAAATCATTTAGCTGTGATGATGATATTCTCTTGTAAATATTAGACTCTAGGGATATTATGAGACTGCAATCTTATTTTTCACACTGTACATAAGTGTACTTCATCTCATCTAAAAATTGTACTTGATGGTCTTGTTCAAAATAAAGTTCCCTTTTGGAATTTTTACTTTGATCCTTGTGATGGATCTGAATGAATTATTTTACCTATGGAAGCATTCTAACCACTGAAATTGAGCAACTGTACATTGGTTTCTGTATCATACTTTTGATAATTTCTTGAATTTTTGTCGTTGACTTATGCGATGTACAATCTTTCTTTCCTCAAAACTATCTTTAAATTATGATTCGATTTGGTATTCCACTAAATCTCTAAAGCTGGATCAACATCATTATATGTACTTATGCATGCATTCCATTTGTCAGAATCTGCAGTACTAAACTTGTATTTATTTTATGGATTAGTTTAGCTATATCTTTATATATTCATCCTTCAGTCTAAACATGAAATAAATGCACTTTTCAGGTTCAACTTGCAGAATGTAATATTTTCATATGAAAACACAACAGTTAATGTTTATTTCCTTCTTACTTACATATACCTGCACATTTAAATAAACTAGTTAGAAAACATTAGGATTTTTGGCCTCTCTCCTGTTCTATAGTTTTATTTTTTTATCCTTTGTTTTTTAAAATGATTTCTGAGGAATCATATGAGCTGATGTAGAATACTAATTTTGTCAATTTTGTATCTATATCTAATGTATCTTATCCCTATAACTCATACCTCTTGATGTCAGGAGATCTATCTACACACAATTGGATAGTATAGGAATATGGATCAAAACCTTAAGCTCATGACTGACAGTAATTCTTCTTCTGTTTCCTCAGTGTACAATGCCAATGTGGGTAGTGAGGGTGAAGACAAAGTAAAGCTAGAGCTGGAATTGGAAGCAACAGAGAATAGAAATGAGAGGAATCCAAGGCAGATGATGGGTTTTTTCATACTCATTTACTTTTCTTTTCATGCACATGTGACCTTCTACATCAGTATTTATGAATTGCTTTTGAGTTACATCCCACAGACTTGTGTGGGAAACATTAAAATACTTTATGAATAAAATATAAAATTATGGAACTGATTTGTGTACTTCTTTCTGCATTTTAGTTTTATTTATGGATTGTATAACGAACTAAACAACTCAATAACATAATTGGATGTATTTAATCATGAATGAAAAAACCTTTAAAATACTTGCAAATTTAGTAATTAAATTTGAACTTACATGTAATTTGTAACTCTATTTGTTACATTCAAAAAATTAACATTCAACTTACTCTGTAATTCTTGCCTTCATCACAGTTGATACATCTATCCTTAGGGGATTTTGTGTTCTCTTGATGAATATAAACATGGAATTGTGGACTATGTGATTTGTTACATTTTGTAACAGCACACATACCTGTAAATGACATGTAATCATTAATTTAATGCAACGAAAAAAGATATTAAATTGAATGAAACTCCCATAGCTTAAGTCCATTCCAGAAATGACATCCATCGTAACAAAGTTTCAAGTTGCCCATTTTTGCACAAGTGCAAAAATTGTCAACAACAACCATGCAACAACCTCACAAGTGACCATGTGTGTAAATGTGGTTTTGTCCCTATAATTATTTATAGTAGTGGATGTTGTGATTTTATTAAATTCTAATGTCCTTTTATGTTCTTATGTTTATTAATGTGCCATAATTAATTAATTAATTTTTGTTGGTTTATGTTAATTTGATGATGTGGCAAATGGGGGGAAATGCTTATGTGGGATATACCTTATTTCTTTTTTACCTTTAATTGAATTTTATTTTAGCATTCATTTGTGTGCCCATCCCCATCCCCCAAACTCGGAATTGGGCTTTAAGCCCATTTTTGGAGACTTGTGGGACAATTGTTACTTGTCCCACACTCCTTAAACTCTCCCTCTAACCTAGCCTATGACATGAGCAGTCAAATTTAACCCTAATTATGAGATTTTGAAGGAAAAGAGGCAATTATTTCCATCCCTTTCTTGATTCCATAAATTGTAATTTTGAAATGGGGAAAGAGGGGTTGTGTGTGAGATTGGAAGTGTCATACCCTTATCTTTCTCATTTATAAAACCTTGGTATGTGTGTTGGGTTGTGATGTGGATTGAAAGGAAAGGAGGTGGCATCCTGCATGGAGCCACATAACCATCCCTCCACCAAATTCTATTTATGGGAGTCTTTTTTGTTATTTTAGGGTTACATGTTTTGGGGATTTTTGGAGAGCTTGCATTGGAGGAATGAAGTTGGAGCTTTGTTTTCTTGAAGTTTGAAGGATCCATCAATGGTAAGGAAGGATTTAAACTTGATATTTTGTTTCTTGGTTGTGCATGAAATTGTAAATTGTGTAAATGCATGTGATGTTTGTATGGGTTGGGTAAAATTGGCCATAGGTAAGGTGTGGAGAGAGGGAAATTGAGCCATTGTGGAGGTAAAAGGGAGTGTGCGAGGTTTCGTTGAGGGAGTGTGGGAAGGGTAATCCACCTATGTGAAAATAAAATGAAAATTATGCTATTTCTTTGTGTATCTTACAATTTTGAGAGATACAGGGCTTTGTTTATGTGTGTGAATAGTGCACTTGGAGGCCTTGGGTGGATTCCTACCCCACTTGGGAGGTATAAGAATATGGTCACCATGTTTTACCTTTTCCTTTGGCTCCTTTTTTGAGCTTATGTGTTTGTGGATGTTGAAATTTTTTCTATTGCTTGCTCCTATATGTGTTGCAAATTTATTGTGTATGTGTGGGTTGTATTGTTGAAGCCATTTTGTGAGGGATTCCATGGTTGTGAATACTCCTCATTCCTTCTTGGTTGGGGCTCGGGGGCCAATGATAAGGTTTACTTCACTTATCATTGGATTAAGGTTGGGAGGTGAGTGTTTCCTAGTTCCATACCCTTGTTGTTGTGTGGAAATGGATGAAATATGGATTGAAAACTTATCTTGGTGTTTGAAGTTGTAGGAGGGATTGTTGATTTGAAAGAAAAGATAAGAAAATTTAGAATTTTGGAATGTTGTCTCCACCTTTTTGGTGTAGGGCTTGTCCTCTTGTATTTTACTGTTCAATCTACCTTGTAAAGGGATTTAAACAAGTCTGTATGTATTATGATTTATGAAGTATAGATGGTTGGAAGGAAATTGTAAGGATGCATTTTATCTCACTATAAAATCTACTTCATCATGTAAATTTTTAAATTATTTACAAATTTTTAATTTAAAAGGAATGATAACTAGATTGTACCAAAGCCAAGAACTCAGATGCTAATAAAACACCACAATCAATAAGATGAAAGCAATTCACCAGAATAAATTTACATAAAAAATTTGCAAATAAATGAGCAACAATATCATATATTATTATGGAACTCAAATGAAATACAATGAGAATGAGCCTTGCTTATATAGGCAAGGAATAACAATTGAAGAACCAGTCAATGTAGTAGATCAAGCCATAAATCAAGGAAAGAACTAGTCATCAAAGAACTAGTCAAGACCATAGATTTAGGAAAGAACTAGACATCAAGGATCTAGTCAATACCATACATCAAGTAAAGAACTAATCAATACCATATATCAAGGACAGAACTATACCTAACAACTAGATAATAGCCCCCTAATATCTAAATAAAATAAAATAAATATCCACAGACATAAGTGGGCGATGATAACTACAATAAAGGTAAATAAAGTACCTAGGTGAACATGAGCTAAGGTAAATACCTACTCTAACATAATTGATTTTATGTCTGCCTCATCTTTTAAACTAAAATTTGGAATTGTTTTCTTGAAGTGTGTTGAAGCTTATATTTTATTTCGCATTCAAATTATTGTTTAAATGAAATGGAAGTATGTTTGGGTTGAAAATTTTCTTAAATTAATATGTAAAATTTGAATTTAGTTTATTATTATGAATAGGGATATTATTGTGTTTGTGATATGGATCTGCCTTTTGATTTTTATAACATTCTTGAGAATTAATTGTCATTTTATGTTGTATAATATGGTAAAATTTAGGATCAAGAATCATTTTTGTATTTGTACAATGTGCAATATCACCGATATTTCATTAAATATCTCCTCCTTCAGATTAAATGAAATATAATTCTATTAATGAATCATCATGTGATAATATGAACTAACAAGCTCATATATATATATATATATATATATATTCATATATACTCATATATTTAATTAAAAGAAGCTATTTTTTTCTTTTCCTTTTATATGTGTAACTTTTTTTGAAAAATTGACCAGTAAGCACGTATATTTATATATAAATATATTATACAATATATATTTATACATACAAACTATCATATCTGTAAAATATTTTATAAAAACCAAACTAGAATACACACACACACACACACACACACACACACACACACACACACACACACATATAGAAATAATCATTTATATGATCAAAAAGTATATATATTTTTTAAAGTAATGGAAACATGTTTACAATGTTAAACAAATATTAATAAATATTTAAAAAAAATTATGTTGAGGTGGGGGGGGGGGGGGGTTGCATGGCCCTCCTTACCCCCTTGACTGTAATATTAATAAGGGGTGGGCGGCCATGGCTGACCTACCCCACTCTAGCAAATAGGGGGTGGGTCGGAAATGGCCGCCCATCCCCATGTCCTTAAACAAAGGGGAGGGGGCGAACAGGGCCAACCAACTCCCCATATACACTTCTCCACACTACGATTAAGTCGCTATCTTCACCATGTGCATATATTATTTGTTACGCCCACAAATTTCATCACGTTACCCCACACCAAACCACAACACTAACTATAAAATTGATGACTATTTTTTTGATTAATTAAAAACACATTAGACCAATCTTAAATACATTAATTATGAATAATAAAATGTTTACTCCTTTATCTAATATATCTCCTTCTCAATTAATTTCATTTATTTAATCTGGCATTACTATTTTATTGCCTGAAGCATTTCAGAAAAATTACTTCCCTACTTTAATTTAATTTAGTATAATTAATTAAGTAATTCCTAAATAAACTCCATTTAATTTTCCCTTCTTAGGTTATTAATAATTTAATCCAATTATTGAGTAAAATATTACCTAACTCCACTAGTTAATTGCACACACTAAGATTTATTTCAATTAATTACGACATCTCCTAAGTTAACTTTAATTAATTTCCTAGCATAACATTAATCCCATGCCACCCACCTTTATCTAATTACCCACACACATTTACCCTTTAATTCATTAATTTCCCATTTAGTAAAATTGTTCGCATACTTGTGCACCGCTTTTAAAGATTTAACATTAATTAATTCATTCCATATCACCTAAATTTCTCCATTCCCTTGAATTACTTACTAGGGCTCTATTATCATATTTTACCCATACTTAATAAAATTTAATCACCCATCACTTAAAGGGATGAGGATTAAATCAGAGCTATAGGATTGATTTAATCCTCACCCTTGATTTTTAGGTTTCCCTTTTGTGCCCTAATTTTCCTTATGATCTCTTTTATTCCCAATTTAACCCTAATGTGCCTCCATTTGCACAGGTAGAGTTACAGGGAAGGCAAGAATGGAGGAAAGAGAGATTGGGAAGAAAATATGGAAGATATGGTAGCTTTGGGGCTGCAATGGGAGAATTTTCTCTCCATATCTCATGTTCATTTTAAAAAAATAAAAAAATCCCATAGTTTTAATGGTCAGTATTTTATGTTCCTGGGTATTTGCATCTACCCTGATGATATGTATATGTATATTTATTTTATTAGATCAAGAAATAGACATATATGTATATATCTACATAGATGTGTGTATATATACACATTTATATACCTATTAATTTATCTATATACTTTTGTGTATTTAATAGTGTATTTACGCCCAATTTAGGGTTGGGCGTGGGCAATCATGGCGGCTTGACTGCAGTATTTGAGAGGGTTATGGGGTGGGCAACATGGCCGATCCACCCCCCTTTTGTAAGAGTAGGGTGGGTCGGCCATGCCGCCCACCCCTATTGCAGACTTTGAGGTGGGAAACATGGCCGACCCACCCCCTTTTTACAAAAATTTTTGGGGTGGGTCGGCCATGCTGCCCACCACTCAATTTTTTTTATTAAAAAATTTCTCAATGAAACATAAGTCGATTTCACATTTCAATAATATATTTTTTTAATAATATAAATTCTCTCTCTCTCTCTTTCTCTATCTATATATATATAATCATAATATATACCTATGTACAAGTTAATATTTTTCTATAATTCTTTCCATTTGATAAAAAGACGGTTATATCAGCCTACAGACACACACACCCACATATATACACACACACATACACACACACATACAACATACATACATACATACATACAATACATACATACATACATACATACATACATACATACATACATACATACATACATACATTACATACATACATACATACATACATACATACATACATACATACATACATACACATATATATATATATTATATATATATATATATATATATATATATATATATATATATATATATATATATATATATATATATATATAAAGTCTAATTTCCATAACCAAATTTGTAGGTAAATCATATTTTACTATGAAGGGAAATTAACATCTTCTAGTTTATATTTTGCACAATATCCTATAGGTGTAATAGATTCAAAATCTATATTATATCTTCCTATAAGTTGGATAACTTCAAAAATAGATTAGAGGAATAAAAAGGCATTTTCTTTGAATCTTAACAAGAATATAAAATGGAAAACCATGAGATAATAATTCTTACAATATTCCCAATTATACAACACAAAACTATATTTCAGATTTGAGCTAATTGAATGATACAAATTTCATTTCAGATATAAATTTTCATTTAAAAATACAAAACTAAAATAGTGCAAACTTACATTATTTTACCAACTTTCAACAAATTCAAATCTGCACTAAAAGCAGAATGCTACAACAAAATACAAAGCATTCCTTTCAATATTTACAACTTTGGATGCATGTAGACTTATTGCATCCCTATTATAATGCAAAGTTAAGGATTTATAATGATTCTAATAAATTAAAGACTTGCTTTTACAAGAATACTTTACAATGACATAGAATTCAGCAACTACCATAGTCATGAATTCAAAATAAAAACATATATTTACCATCTTTACCACACATGTTTATAAAATATTAAAATGCAAGTAGTACAAGCCATCCACCCAAAATGGTGGAGACAACATGCCCATTTTTTCTTAAAAATACAATTCCTGCAACTTGAATTCTTTATTTAAACTTGCAAATCCTTCCCCTCCCTTCTGCAATACACAATTACCATCTTTACCACACAAGTTTATAAACAATTAAAATGCAAGTAGTACAAGCCATCCACCCAAAAAGGTGGAGACAACATGCCCATTTTTTTCGTAAAAATACAATTCCAGGAGCTCTAATTCTTTATTTAAACTTGTAAATCCTTCCCCTCCCTTCTGCAATACACAAATAAGGGCACGGAGCTAGGAACCACTCTCCTTCCAGACTAATTCCAATGAAGGGGTGAAACCAACCCCTTGATTGGCCCTTGAGCTCCAATCAAGCAACAATGTAGGGAGTTCAAAACCAAGGAATCATACATAATGGATTTTATATACAAAACATACAATCAAGACTGCAACACATGGCCAACAAAACAAAAGAAATATACAACTTACAATTAATCACATAGGCTCAAACTAGAGCCAAAGGATAAGGAAAAATGGTGGCCACTTCCTTATACCTCCCAAGTGGGATAAACGGTTTACCCAAAAACCTCCAAGGTGCACATTACAAACACTCTCATGATATTCATATCTCTCCACAATTCAAATACACAAAATGTAGTAAGATTAACCTTTTATCTCCCCATAGGTGGAGCACCCTACCCACACTCCCTCCAAAAAACCTCACAAACTCCATTTTATCTCCCCAATGGACCCATATTCCCTTCTCCCCACACCTTTCTTAAGGAAAAAACTACCCAAAACCCAAAAAAACACACATACAGACATTCAAATTGAAATAACATGCACAACAAGAACAAGGAAGAAAACAAATTAAGATCCTATCTTTCCATTGATGGAACCTTATTCTTTGTAGAAATTCCACTTCAACTCCTCTCTACAAAGCAAGCACACAAAAACAAGCTCTTCTAAATCCAAAAGCCAAATGATCAAGCAAGTAACCCCAAAATCATCAAAGGAATGCACATAAATAGACTTGGTGGAGGAAGAGGTGATGTGGCTGCATATAGGATGCCACCTCATCCCTTTCAAATCCACCTCACATGCTCCCCACACAAACCAAAGTCTTATAAAGAGGTAGGTGAGGATATGACACTATTGATAGTACACACAATCTCCCTTTTGCACAATTCAAAATTGAGTTGAGAGGATCAAGAAAATGAGGGAAATAATTACCTCTTTTCCATCAAATTTTAATAATTAGAGGCTAGATATGACCCCTTAAGTCATATGTTAGGTTGGTGAGGGAAGTTTTAAGAGTGTGGGACAAGTAAAAATTGTCCCACAAGCCTTCAAAAATTGGGCTCAAATCCCAAATCCGAGATTTGAGGTAAGGGGAGGGCACATAAACCAATGCCACCTAAAAATTTAATCAACTAGAGTAAAAGAATAAAGTATAACCACATAAACATTTACCCTCATTCATAACATTAGTATAATAACTCATACTAACAAATTACATAGTTAATTAGGGACACATTGATAACATAGGAACATAAGGGTATAAGGGTACATTAGAAATTTAAATTAAATAAAAAACATCCATAAAATAAATAATTAACACAACCAAAATTACACCCCAAGTCACATTATGAGGTGATCCCCCATGGAAACCTCCTAACAGACAATACACAACATGATGGTACACACATACATACACAGTTGCCAAGGTTACCATGTTGTGAACACATGACATTCCTTCATGGTTGGCCTTCTTGGTCCCTCCTCGTTTTGTGTGATTTCATTTCCTGCAACCATAAAATAAACTCATGAAGTCTCAGTATCTCATCCAAATAAACTCTCACCACTGCACTAACTGTATAGGTGGTCTTCACCGGAGAAAAAATAGCCACTTTCATCAATCTATCCATCATGACCATGATCGTGTTGTGGTGGTATCTCAACATAGAAAGCCCCACTATGAAATCCATGGAAATGATGTTCCATTTTTCAACTCCAGTATAACATGAGGATAAATAAGGATAGTTGGATACTGATGCTCGACCTTCACCTATTGAAACTCTAAACACCGAGACATAAACTAGGCTATATCCCTCTGAAGACCACTCCAATAGAATAACTTCCTCAGTGTGGCATGCATATTCTTCACCCATGGGTGGGATGAATAAGGTGTATGATGAGCCTCTACTAATATATCCTGTCACAATCCTTTGTATCTAAGAACATAAATCTGACCCCTATGTAGAAGAATCCCATCTGAATCCAAGGATATCCCCTCAAAATTCTCCCTAAGGGGTCTGTGTGACTCAATCTCTACTTTGGATGAAATATAGAACCTGTCCTAAGGAAGCTGCTGCAAAATCCTGGTCCTCAAATATGTACCCACTACTGTATCCATGACAAGGTGTCTCCATCAACTCAAGGTGCCTGCTACCACATTCTCCTTCCCCTTCACATGATCAATATCCATATCATACTTGTATAAAATCTCCATCCAACACCATTGACAGGTGTTGAGATTAGGTTGTGTGAAGAGGTTCTGTAGGCTTAAATGATCTATCCTGTGTGTGAACCTCCTACCCAACAAAAAATGTAACCATCAAACCAAATCATGAACCACTATTGCAAGCTCAAGGTTAAGAGTTGGGTAATTGAGCTCATAGTCCTTGAGTTTGTGAGATTCAAAGGCTACAACTCGACCATCCTGCATCAATACTATTGCTATCCCTTCCAATGAAGCATCTATATAAAAAGAAGTCCCTCTGTAGATCTGGAAATGCTAGGATAGGTGATGTAGTAAGGCATTCCTTGAGAGTTCTAAAGGCCTGCTCACATCTATCTGACTAAAAATAATTCTTCCCTTTCCGATGCATGGAAGTGATGGGATGAGAAATACATGAAAAATATTTCATAAACCTCATGTAATATCCTACTAATCCCATGAAGCTTCGTACCTTGGTCACATTGGATGGTGCTGGCCAATCAATGATAGATCTAATCTTGGAAGGATAAACTATGATACCTTCCCTAGAAATGATGTGACCTAGATGATGAACCTTTGAATGAAATAATGCACACTTCTCTGGGTTCCCATAAAGTTGCTACTCTCAAAGACACTGTAGAAATCGTCAAAGTTACTCCTCGTGCTCCTCATGCATGCGTGAGCAAATTAATATGTCATCTAGGAACATGAGCACAAAACGGTATAGAAATTTCTTGAATACCCCATTTATCAAACTCATGAACATTGCGGGGGTATTCGTCAGACCGAATGGAACAACTTTGAATTCATAGTGGCCATACCTTGTGCAGAAGGATGTCTTATGAATATCCACCTCCGTAATACTCAGATGATGATAACTTGACTTAAGATATATCTTGGAAAACACAGTAGCCCTCTTCATTGATAAAAAAAATCATCAATGTGTGGAAGGGGGTAACGATTATTGATCATTACTTTGTTCAGCTATCTGTAATTAATACACAATCACAGGGATCCTTCCTTATTCTTCACAAAAATCACCAGTAGAACCCAAGGAGACACACTAGGATAGATTAGGCCCTTCTTAAGAAGGCCCTCCACTTGAATCTTGAGATCAAAAAGCTCAGGGGTACTCATCCTATACAATGCATGTGAGATAGGCTATGCTCTTGGAACAATATATATATGAAAATCTATCTCACGTGGGGGAGGTAGGCTAGGTAACTTGCCAGGATATACATTTGAAAAATCTCTCAAAATGTGATGATCATCAAGTGAAGGCCCACTAATCTCATCCTCTGACCTGTCACTGACTGTAATAGCATACAATTGACACCCCCGATGTGCACATGGCTTAAGCTGTATAACAGATATAGTGCCAATGGAGATGTAAAATGGGAAACTCAAAACTTTGTTTTCAATGGAAGACATTGATGAAATGGACCTAACTAAGAGGAATTCATACAATTTTCATTTTGTTTTTCAGTTGCAGTAATTGATTAAAAAAATGCAGTCTGTAGCTATGTGTGTTGTTACTGAATGTAACACCTCACATATGTTGTCATTCCATGTTCACCTTCAGCAAGGATACACAAAAATCCACGAAGGACCAATACATTGCCTTGATGAAGGTGAGAATCACAGGATAATTGGGATGTTAAACTACATAGAAGCAAATAGATTTGCTGATTTTAGGTTACAAATGTTCATTATTAAGTTAGTGGTATTTTAAATTTGATCATTTCCTATGATTAAGCTTTAGTAAGTATGTTATTGAGTTGTTTAATTCATTGTACAATAATTACATATCATAAGAGCTTAAAGTAAAAGGAAGTACACAACTCAATTACAGAAAAAAAATCATTTATTTCACGAGGAAATTCCATGTTTCCCACACAAGCCATGGGATGTAACTTAAGATTATTGAAATAAAAGATGCATGTACATGAAACTAAAAGTAAAAGAGGATAGAAGAAACCCATAATTGCCTTGGGTTTTCTCCTGGTCTTCATTTCTTTAGTTTCAGCTCCATCTTCATCTTCTACATATTCTAGTCCATGAATGTACCTGAAAAGAGAGAAGATTAAAGGACATCAGTTACTGAGCTCAGGGTTTGATACGTACTCCTATGCTATCGAGTTTCAGGAAAATGGATCATTTGAAGACAACAAACATAAGGTACATCAAAGTAGTAGATTCAAAATTGAGAAAATTAGTATCTTGCAGAAGCTCATGGAATTCACAGTAATCATGACAGACAGAAAGAAGAGAAACAAAATTACTATGGAATATAAGATAGGCTAAGGCCTATTGTTTCTAACTATTTTGTTTAAGTGTGCAGGTACAAGTTGCAACAAAAGATAACAAAATTCATGATTTAAATTTTGTACTAACATGTATAAATTGCTTTTAGTACATAAAAAATATTCAAGGCTACAATAGAATAAATCATTCATGTCTTTCATAATTATCAAGATAAAAGAGTACAAGTATTCAGAGCTTTATCATTCAATTAAGATATATTTAGTTGCATAACTTGGGAAAAAAATCATCAAGTATAGTTTTCAAGTACAAAAAGGTACAAAAATGATCCAAATGCCATAACTTATCAAAGAAAAATGGATTACATTGAAAAGAGTATAGAAAGGAATGCAGGATATCATTTTTAGAGAAAAATTTCAAGTAGATATGTCAACTTTCAGCTCAGCTTAAAGATCACCGTCCTCAACAACAAATGCAATGTTGAATAAATACTTTAAATATCATCAAAGAAAAGATGTGCATGAATCAAAGACTTTCAGTTTACCACAAGTACAAAATCTTCACTATTATAGTCAATACAAAGCATCAACTATTTCAAATGACAAGATCTTTTAAGAAGTATAGCAATTTTCAAGCTTTAAAACAATTTATAATAGAACATTGAAGACTACAAGGACAACCCATTACAGTGCTCAAGAAGCTATCATTTGAAAATAAAATGAGCAGTTTACAAGAGTGATCATTAAAAAAGGAATACATGAATCAACCAACTATACAAGTAATTACTTCCATTTCCGAAGGTTTCTTTTCTACAAGTAAATAAGTTCAAATCCATAAAAAATTAAGATATAGGTCAAATTTGCACTTTGGAAGTGTGTTTGATTTAGATTCAAAAGGAAATAAATCAATCTAATGCATCAAGGCTACTTCCAGAAACACAATGGTTGAGCACATTTATTCAGAGTAATGAATCCTCAAAGAAACAACAAGTTGCAACTTTAAAGACAATTTGTATAAAAAAGGTACATAATTGATTGAAGAGTGGTTATGTAGATTTGGTAAACACTTCAAAAGAAATAACTCATTGGAGTTACAGAAATACAACTTTAAGTACAATTCTCATTTAGGATGCTAGATGCACATTGTCGAATCACATCAAGGATAGGTGCCCAAGCATCAAGATCAAAATGAATTTTTCAAGTAAGACATATTTCTTTAATAAACTAATAAGTATAAGGTATTGTTGCTATGAAGAATTAGGAATTCATTTTAGACTCAAGGAAATTTATCTTTCTCAGCAAACTAATCTCATGATTCTGTGTTATGATCCTCATCTGCAGATTTCACTAACACCTCAAGGTTTTGGTGTAATGGTTCATTACATTTGGTATCAGAGTGCCCACCCAAGTTTGAGTCCTAGCACGGATAGCTATGCCGACATTGCTGTGTTCACCCGGTGCTTGTATAGGGTAGGGCGGGGTCCCGCTATACGGGTGCAAATCTATCCTGGGGTCTGGGTTGCATAAGCATGGTGGGGATGTTATGATCCTCATCTATGGATTTCACTAATGCCATGAGGTTTTGGTGTAATGGTTCATTACATTTGGTATCAGAGCGACCACCCAGGTTCGAGTCCTAGCACGGGTAGCTACGCCGACATTTTTGTGTTCGCTTAGGGATCGTATAGGTCAGGGCAGGGTCCCAGCTATACGGGTGCAAATCTAGTCTGGGTTTCAAGTTGCAAAAGCATGGTGGGATGTTATGATCCTCATTTTTGGATTTCACTAACGCCTCGAGGTTTTGGTGTAATGGTTCATTACATTCCGCTTGACCATATTCAGTAATGGATTGAAGAGATTACAACAAATTATAAAACCGAGAATACATGTTATAGAAGTACTTCTATGCAAGGATAATCTATATTAAAAATAACTGAAGATCTAAATTGGAGTTTTAAACTACAACCAGAAATAATTTTTAAATTTCAATTGCAAGATACATAAACAAATAAACTGGAATAAATTATTTTAGATCATCATAAGAGTCAAGATGAATTTTACAATATTTTTCTCAACTGTTAAGACATCTCAGAAATTTCCTTCAGCTCCTAATTATCATTTTCAAAGGCAATAAGATCCAGAAAATCCAAATTACCATTTATAGATTTTGAAGGTTATGATTCGAAGAGAAAGAAGTATACATGTCACAACCCAGTGTAATGGATCTAATCCAAATGGATACAAATTTAGATATCTCATAGCTTCAAAATTAAAATAATTAAGTGCAAATTTACCATTTCCAAAGAATGTAAATAGTTTCGAGCAAGTTTTCAGAGGAGTGCTAACTATGTTCATAAAAAAATGTAGATATAAAGTGAAAACTGACTATTACCAGTATCATGCTATAAATTTTTCTAATGGATAATTTAAATAAAAGGAACGAAACAAGATCAAGTAAATCAGAGTCCAAGGAAGCGGCTATAGTCCTCAACATCAATACATAGGAAAGATAATGAACCAGAGCTAAGAGATTTAATAATGGTGACCTTCGAATAATAAAAAGAAAAAACTCATAAAAGAGATGTAAATTTCCTTCAGGAGTGGAAAAAAATAGAGTTAGAGAAGAAAAAATTCATTATTAAGATCCCTTTTCAAAGTCTCAAATGGTGGCGAAGGGTTTGTAAAGAATATTCAAGGAAGGAAAATAATGACTCTTAGATCTATGGTGGCTACAATAGTTGAAACCCAAACGTGGGTATTGGTAGAAATCAAAACCCAACAAACACCGACTCATGAGCTCCAACAGATATTCCACAGTGTCAAAAATTGAGAGATAAATAAAGGGGAAACCATAAATAGATGCTATATTAATACGTGTTTGTTTTGAGAAAATTTCCATTACTGGGTATCAATGAATTTGGAGTAAAATCAATTTACTATCATTTTGAAACATGATCATAATACAATGTAAAGAATACGACAACACATAGTTCACATAGTGAAAGCAAAGCAAAGGAATGGAATACCCAGGATGGAAAAAAATACAGCCTGAGAGTTCATATAGAATCATAGGTTGGAAATCTGGAATGCTTAAAATGACATACACTCAGAAGGAATAAGCTCGAAAATCTTGATCTAATGAACTCAAAACATATCTATAACTCAATAAAGTCAAATAAAAGCAAGCCAGAAGAAAGTAACAGGATGTCACAATATGAAACATTATTTTATGTTTTCATTAAGAATTACGAGTATAATTTTTTAATGGTTTTGCAAAGATTAGTGTTCAAAACTGAATAACTCACCAGTTTGAACCAATTGTAGAAACCCTTGAATGCTGGAATAATAGAGAAAAGTATGACAAAACCCAGAACCAATTCGAGCTTGGAATATACAAAAAAAAATGTAGAAGCTAAAGGTTTTCGAAATATCAGTGACGAAAAAGTTAAGAGCAACTTTGAAACAAGTTACAAGGTTCAAATAACTAAAAAATCTTACCTTTAATGATAATGGCTGAGTTTAAAGACAAGTTTTTGCATAGAATATTTCACAAAAAATCTCGAGAATGTCTGAGGAATGACGAAGATCTGGAGGGAATCTGTGAGCACCAAAAATTTTGCACTCAACCGCAAAATGATGTAGCTTCAAGATCAAAGCAAGAAATCATTCATGGAAGCAATGTGCATGCATTGAGGGGAAAAAAGCTGAAAAAGCCAAACTCTATTCCATTCCCCATATGTTGCTCAAAATGAAAGGGTGTACAAATAGTAGTGGGGTGTGTAACTCCCCCACAAATGTAGCTGTCGAGAAGTGGGAGTTACATTCCCAGAATATCCGGTCAAATGTAACTCCAATGACGCTCTATGACATGTGTAAGAGCCATAATGACACCCTAGGACACCTAAGCATGGTGAATCACCTATGTGGAGGTATTCCATGTATTTAAAATAAATACATGGAAAATAACCTACACCAACACCCCCCTGAAGCATAGCTTAGGTGGAGACATAGATGAAAACAAGGAGAAGTGGGTCCTAACAAGAAGCCTAATGAGGTACCCACATACAAGAAGCTATCGAAAAGTGGAGTAAAAGGAGAAAACCCAGTGGGAAAAAACTCCCCCCCAAAAGAGAGATAAGTCCACTCTCTAATCTAAGAAAGATGCCAAGGATGGGTCCTGGCCATAGACGAGCCTGAAAGGTACCCATGTACAAAGAGGTAATCTCTCAAAAGAAGAAGAAGAGAGAAGAAGAGGGAGACAAGAGGAATGCAGAAGATGCCATGGATGGATTTGAACTCTGCAGCTCTAGGAGGTCTCCCAGAAGAATGTTGATCACGAGATCCTCTGCCTCTGGAATGAAGAAGATCCACCCACACCAAATTGTGTGCCTACCCTTAGGAAGGACAAAAATGATGTGTTGGAAGTCCACCCACTCCATAAAGGAAACTGAAGGTAGCAACATGAAGAACTCTGAGTCTGGTGCACTGAAGTGTGACATAGGTCTAGCGAGTGAGTGCCAAGGAACCAAAGGTAATGCCACGTGTGTAGAACTGTTAGAATGAAAAATAGGAACACCCGCAAAAAGGATGTCCAAGTGATTTGAAGGGAACAAAACATCCTCCACAATAGAAAAGGGATCCACAAGCAAGGGTGGATCAATGAAGGTCTCCAGAAAATTGGAAGTGGTAAAAGTCCAAGAAGGGGCACTCCCAACAATAGAGATGATGAAGTCCTCTGAAACACTTGTAGATGGATGAGGAACCTATAGTGCATCACAAGTAGACTCTGCAAAAAGATGATTAAGGTAAGGCAGATACTCATCCCAATGAGGGGGCTCAACAAACAGAAGAGCGAGGTATGATAGGTATGAGTCATCCAATGAAGGTAGAGGAGTGAAAAGGGCCTTGCACACTGGAAGTGGAAAGAAGGTGGGTGTGATGACTGTATGAGATTAAGAAGGGGACTGCTTAATATCTGATGAGATGTGGGAAGTGTCAACACTCTCTGGAATAGTGAGAGAAAGAGGATAAGAGTCCTTTGTAGTACTCTCGACATCAAAAATGGATGCACAATCCTCGTCATCAAAAGTAGAACCAAGCGAGCCTGTGTTAGTGAAAATGTCATCACACGAAGAAATGGAGGAGACAACTAAATCAACAACAGCAACAATGGCGGTAGTATGTGAAGGGTCTCCATATAAGGAATGAAGAATGCTTCAGACAAGGTGAGGTGGATCTGAGTCTGCCACATAAAAATAGAGAGAACGAGAGCAATGCATCATCATGTGACCAAAGACATGGTCACAAGTGTTGAGGAAGTCCTCTAGATGACGATGATCAGTGGGTGCAGGAATTGGCCCAAGCAAGAAGGGTAAAAGACCCTCGTGGGTGAAGTAATGCTTCCATGGAAGCACGCCAGGCTGAATAGTTCCCTCTCCCGGTGAGAAGTGGCGGATGATGTAAGGTGATCCTATGAAACTCAAGTCTGGAAAGAGCACTCTCCATGATGAAAAAATGAAAGATGCAAAAAAGCAAGATGTCAGACTCGACCGATAATGTGTCTGCGTGCAAAAGCCCAGGAGTACAAGCAACCCCCCCAAAAATGCGGCACTTTATAAAAGTAGTGCATTTACAAAAATAATAATGCCATCATGTAATGTGTAAAAAATCATGCAACTTTGACCAAGGAAGCACTCAGAAACGAGTAGCGAGTCAAAAGTTATTGCATTAAAACGATTCTCGCAACTGATGGAAAAATACACTGGATGCTACAAATGCATTAAAAAAGTTCCCTAAACGCATGTGAAGGGTATCGTGTGTATGCTCGTTGGAAATGGTATCAAATTTTAGCAGGGATTTGTTTTGACTGCGAGGGGGGATAAGCCTCCTGCCACCCCCGGACCTCGCCCTCCATCTTCGACGCTTGTAGGAGGGTATTAAATACAAGCAAAAACAACAGTCTAAAACTTATTACATGCCATGAATGTTTTTTTTATGATCTTAAAACATTAAAAAATGATAATGGGGCCCATGTTGGAGGAGTTGTTCGAATGCCAAGTTGGAGGGTCCACGTGCTGGGCTGTTTGGAGGGAAAACCACCAAAAATAGTTGTACAAGCTGCTGAGGGTGCTGCAAACACGTGGGAGGCTTGCTGGAGGTGCTGGGGAGTAGGTCTGCACAAGCAGGAGGATCCGTTTGCAAAGACCCAAAATGCCCAAAAAATGCCAAAAAATGCCAAAAAAGCTCAAAAAATGTTTCAAGCAAAGACTGAGTCGTTGAATATGATGTTGCATGTTGCAGGTTGCTGGAGATGTGTAAACCGGTTGCTAGAGGTGCTGGGAGCAGGTGTTGTAGGTATGCACAAGCTGGAGGAGCCGTTTGAAGACCTAAAATGCCAAAAAACACCCAAAAATGACTGAGAAAAGTCAAAAAACATTTTTCCAATGGAAGAGGACACAAATACCTGGAAGCACCATGCCCAACATGCAAAGTACCACACCCAGTACGTAAAACAGGAGCCTAGATGCACAACCAAAACAACCACGAGCTCACAGGTGAAAAAAAAAGTAGATGTTGAGAACTTGGTGCGCAGGTAATCGTCGATGAGGGTAGTGTTGACCGAGATGCTGGGTGTATGGAGCCAAGTTGCAGGTGGGATTCAACGCCAGGAAAATGCAAAAACGATCTCATGCAGCAGACGGTGAATAGGCAACTGTACAACAAAAAAGGCCTCTGAGTGAAATATGGATGAGCCGTGTTGTTCTGCAGGGTTGCCGAGCTAGCTCCAAGTGTTGCTAAGTACTCAAATACTCAAATAGTATATAAATCTAAACCTGAACACAACCATAACCAGCAAGTAATACACAAACAACCCACAAAAAATGCCACTAGAATCTCGAAAATATGCCAGAAACTCAAACAACAGCCCTTGAAAAATTCAAGTAGAGCTCATGCAAATGATAGCTTGCACAAAAAACTACGAGACAGAGAGTAGTAAGCAACTATTGCGAGCAACACAATTCCGATCCTCGAGCTCTGATACCATGTCGGAGGAATGACAAAGATCTGGAGGGAATCTATGAGCACCAAAAACATTGCACTCAATCGCAAAATGATGTAGCTTCAAGATCAAAGCAAGAAATCTTTCATGGAAGCAATGTGCATGCATTGAGGGGCAAAAAGCTGAAAATTCCAAACTCTATTCCATTCCCCATATGTTGCTCAAGATGAAAGGGTGTACAAATAGTAGTGGGGTGTGTAAGTCCCCCACAAATGTAGCCATCGAGAAGTGGGAGTTACATTCCCAGAATAGCCGGTCAAATTTAACTCCAATGACGCTCTATGACATGTGTAAGAGCCATAATGACACCCTAGGAAACCTAAGCATGGTGAATCACCTATGTGGAGGTATTCCATGTATTTAAAATAAATACATGGAAAATAACCTACACTAATAGAGAAGACTGTAAATGGCAGCATAAAAATGATAGAGAGCTCAAAAAGCAAAGAAATCATAAAAACTTTAAACAAAACCTTCATGATGGTAAAAATGTAGAACTTTCATGCTTAGAAGACCGATTTGCAGAGATAAATGAGCACAAAGATTGAATTAATGGTGGTCTGGAGAAAAAATATCAAGGGCTTCGTCTCTTAGGAGAGTGAACGAAATGAAAAAGTGATAAGTTCGATGAGTTTTTATGAAACCTAACTCCTTCAGAGTTAAATATGAGTTAACAACCGATGGATCCAGATCAATAGTCAAGATCAAACGGTGTGCATCACAAACCAAAGACCAATGACCCGACTTAACATTGACGGATGATATTATCAAAGTACTAAGATAGAAAAACATGATCAATTTATTAAATTCAATGGAATCAAGTTCACCATGGTGCATGATCAACGGATGAGACCTCAAAGTACATAAATCAAATGGTCCACTTTAAAAATGCCACTCAACAACCTTATCAGTAGGTCAGAATCATCAATGGTGGAGATCAAATAAGGACTCCATTCAATGGCTCAAGATCAAATCACCCATTCTCAATGCAAACCTAGTGGCTACAAAACTCAATCATGGTTTACAAAAAATGCACGTGGCAAGCTACTAGAAAAACCCTAATTCACCTAGGTTGATTCAATCACCGACATAGCTAAGGGTGTAGTAATCATTAGAAAGGGGACCGACCCTATTTTATTTAAAATTATTACAGCGACCATATCTAAGGTAAAAAAATATCATGATGTCACAAGATTTTCAAAAGCCATGACAACATTATAATATATTCCACCAATGTATAATGATTGATCAAAGACCCTAGAAGTATAAAGTTTCAAACTTTTACATTATTCATGCTCATGAAAAATCAAATGGAGGGTGCCAAATCATATTATTATCCATGATCAGATCAGAAGGCCGAAGGAATTTCAAAACCATAGTCCATGCCCACGATTATTCAAAGGTGCTCAAGTGTTATGCCAAGTCAAAGGAGGAATCAATATTACCTTAAACATAAAAGAAATATACCTTAAAATTTCTAAAGAAACCTTATACAAAGGAAAGGAGTATCATTTTTGCATGTGAACAAGTGGCCCCAAAAAATGAAAGAAGATAAAGTTTGAGCATGTGCACATGGACAAGTGGTCCCCACAATGGGGAGAATAATTTTTGCTAAGTGTTGGAGATCATAGGTATTATTTTTCTTGCACAGAAGTATTATTTTGCATGCCATCACAAGAAACAAAATAGTGAAAAAGACAAATTTACCATTGTAAGTGGATAAATATGCAAGTGTCACATCATGAGATTAAATACATTATTTAATCATGCAGCTATAAGAAAAATATGCATTACATTGGAAGAAGACTTGCAAGCAAGAAAGAGCTATTATTAGCTAAAGTATTCACCCAGATTATTTATTGTATTAAAAATAGAGAAGTCAACTACACTTTGACTAAGTGTATTTTTGGAACTAAGGCTATTATTGCCTCATTGTAAAAGCATGGTTATTTTTATTCCTTTATTTATTCATGATAAAGGCTAAAATTAACATGCATGGGTGAGTACAGACTACATGTATCTATTTTTAGGAGGGGTTGGGTGAAGTATTTTTTCTATATATTGTGTGCATTAGCAAGGCACAAGGAGGACTTTTTGGATGTAGGAGTGCTGAAGAAAATTTTTTCTAGTTTTTCCCTTGAATGAGAACCAGTTATTGCCTTTATAATTATTTGCAGTGGTGTGTATACATTTTTATTAGCTCTTGTGAATGTTAATTCCTTGATTTAATTATCTTACCTTGCTACAAATTTGGTGTTTTCTATACATTCTTAGTGTGCATGTTAGTTGTTGTGTTGTTGTGATTTATTACCTCAACACACAAGTGTTTTCCTTAGGATCAAACTGAAAACCCATTGGTTCATGCTTCTGCAATTTTTCTCAATTTTATTGTGCATGTACTTAGTCAAATCCCTTAATCAATTTGGTGTATCACCCCATTTCAATTTCAGTTACAACAATATTTTTACCCTTAAAACCCCAAAAACCCCCAAAAAATAGTTTAGGATACATCAATAAGGAACCAGCCTTGATACCAGAGACTCACCTCAACAATAGGTATACCCACAGACTTGAGGTGTTTCCATTGTATCTACGAAGTGAGAGATAAAAAAAGCTTAGAACCCATGTTTTCATCTCTCAACCAGGGTGCACTTATGAGAGATAATAATTTTTGGCACGCCTTTAGTGGGACATGGATCAGATCTACAACAGATTACAACAATTTACAGTAGATTTATAGTGAAAGAACATCACTTTTGGAAGAACAAAGCTGCAGAAATCCATTGAAAATCAAAAGAAATTATTTGGCGAAACTCCATAAGGCTGATTTCAGACCATTTTTGTAGCATGTTCCATGCCTAAAGTGACTACAAGATCATCGGTAAGAGGACTTCCTGCTGATTTTATTTCTTTACCTTTAAATTTTACAAGAAGAAGAAGAGTTGGCAATACCTTACCTTATAACAGGCCTAGTTTTGGCAACCCTCCTCCCCTTCCTTCACCACATGTTAATCTTGTTGTTCAAATCCCTTTTATTCCAATGGCTCAACAACCAACCACCACCACGTAGAAATTTTGTTACCTTTACTAATGACAACCTTTATTAATTCAAGTCTATCATGACATACCTATTGTTACCTTGAAAGGTTTACCTTCATTTAGTAGTGAAAATTATATTACCCCTACTGAGCATATTAAAGACATTGCAACCCTTTGTGCAGTCCATAACATAACTCATGAAGATGTAGCTTTGAGACTCTTAGCTGCATCATTTAAAGGACAAGCTTTGCAATGGTACATAACTTTACTGATAGGGAGTATAACAACTTGGGATGAATTAGGAGATCAACTACTTAAGCAATTTCAAGACAATTTTGATCATTTATCTCTCATAGAACAATTGTCTACAATCAAGAGAGATCCTCATGAATTTATGGCTAGTTTTAATATCAGATTTGCTAGAACTTGGGAAAGAATTCCAGCCAGTGTTAAGCCTCAAGTTGATCATGCATTTTTATACTATCTTAGAGCTTTAAATAGTGACATTTCAGCCATGATACAGTCTATGGGAGGAACTACACTCCCAACAGCTTATGATATCACTATTAGGGACTGAAAACAACCTTATTCAAGCTGGAAAATTATCCCTAAGGCCTTCTATTCCTCTTATGGAATATTTGGCACCTATTCCACAACCTATTACCATAATAGAACCTATTGTTACAACACCATCAGAAGAAGTACTTAAGGCTTTGCAGACACATACAAATTAAATAACAACATTAAAGAGACAATTGGCTCAGCCTAATAGGCCTTATCAAGCACTTATCAACAAAATAGGTAGCCATACCAGGATCAAAATTATAGGAAACCTTATCAGCCAAAGAAATTTGATCCTAAAGCTTCCTAGTTCATCTAGTGCCCTTGTTCTAGTCAATATGGCTTCATAAAGAGTGGTGTTTACCTTGCAATCAACCTCATTCAACTTCTAATTTCCCAAATGCATTCTTGAATATAAGCCTTGTTGCACAACCTCAATCTGAAGCATTATTCATGCCTCAAATGGAGGGTGGGAAGTAAGATGCTCAGAGTCAAAAATCACTTGAACAGAACTTAGTTAGTTTTGGAGAAGAATATTTTATTGCAGTTACAACTAGGTCTCAAAAAAGGCTCAAGATAAAGAAAAACAACAAAAAGGACCTATTTTACCTATAGTTACTGATAAATCAACAAATGCAGGTCCTAAAAAATAAAACATTCATGATTTTCCTTCAAAAATCAACAAGCATTTCAGCTCCTAAAGAGCAGAAAAAATAGTTACAACCTGATCCTAGAAGATTATTCATACCTCAAATTTCAAAAGTTGCTGAAGCAAAGTCATTTTTTGCTAAATCTTATGCTAAAACTATAGAATATTTTTTATAAAATTATTGCTTCTTTTAATATTATTGAGGTAATGAAAAATCATAATATCATTATTTCATTATGGGATGCTTTGAGTATTCCAGGACAGTCAAGAGCTACTTGCTCATGAGCTTGCTAAGTTACAGATTTCTTCAAAACTAGCAGAAAAGGAAGCTTAGAAAGCTGATATGGTCCTTAGTACAATCAAACAAGATCATCATGAAAGAGGTTAAGTGGATGGTACAAAAAGTTCTAAATGCTCATGATATTAAAATCCACCACCCTTTTATCTTATCTTTGATTATTGGAGATCATCTAGTTCATAACTACATGGTTGATAGTGGTGCAAGCAACATAATAATGCCTAAAGCAATTGCAGAAAAGTTAGGCCTGCAGTATGAACCTACAGAAAAGAGTGTATTGTAGCTAGATGGGAAAAAACCAACATATTTGGTGTCATTAAAAATTTGGAGGTAACATTACATGTTTGTCCAAATGTGTTCTATTCTTCAAGATGTAACTGTTGTAGATCTACCTCCCTATTTTTCTTTATGTTTATCAAGATATTTTACAACAAATATAGGAGGTTACCTTTCTTCGGATTGGTCATTTTTTTCTTCACTACAAGGTATGGAACTAAAGTTACAGTTAATTCAGAGCCTTTGGCTTAGATTTCATATTGAACCTCATGCTTCAAATGTTGTAGCAAATTATGTAGCCATAGATCAGACTGATTTTGATGTCACAACACATGTTTCTGCATTAGATGGTGTTTATAACTTGTTTATGGATGAAAAAACTCAAGAAGAACATGCTTATGATCCTTTAAGGAAGTAGAAGAAGGTTTATTTGGTGTTTATTATTTTCATGAAGAAAATGCACCTATCCCTTTGCTGTCCAAAATAGAAAATACAACAGAAGGCTTATGGAAGCTTCATTTCAATGGAGTAAAGAACAAAAAGGACAAGGTGCAGGTTTGATGCTTACTTCTCCTTCAAATGAAAGGTATTTTTCAGCTCTAAGTCTACAATTTTCATGTACTTGTAATGTAGCTGAATATGAAGCATTAATTCATGGCCTACAATGGGCCAGAAAAAGAGGTATCAACATGTTACAAGTGTTTGGTGATTTTGAATTAGTGATTAATCAAGTAAAAAACTTTAATGTTTGTAAGAATTCATTGCTTGAAATCTTACAAGCATAGAGTTTCAGACTTAATGGATGATTTTGAGGCTATTAACATTCAATCTATTCCAAGAGCTGAAAAAAACATACAGACATATTTGTAGTAGTTGGTGCTAGCTTTGAAGTGCTAGAACACATTGAAAACAAAAAATTACAGCCACATATAAAGTTGATTATCAAACCTTCAGTTCCTGATAATGAAGAAAACTGGCAAGTTTTTGAAGATGATGAACAAATATGCAGATTTCTACAGCAAGAAGCTGAATTTTCTACAGTTAATCAAGAAAAATTGCAACACTTATATGGTGATCAGATTGTACAGCTAAAGACAAAAAAATTGCCTCAAGGACTTGTCACTTTAGAGGATATTTTCAGTTCAGATGATCAACTCAAAAAAGACAAAGGAAAGATCTCAACTCATGCCAGATAATTATGAAGAGATCTTAGTTGATGATGAAAATAAATTATTCATTGGAAAGGTATGTTCCTTATCTGAAAAATAATCTTTTATCAATTTATGCAAAGAATTCAAAGATGTTTTTACTTGGAAATACCAAGATTTGAGAGGATTTGATCCTATTTTATCTCAGCATACCATATAATTTTAGCCAAATTCAAAACCAGTTAGGCCAGAAACAAAGGCATGTTAATCCCAAGATTGAGCCATTAATGAGAAAAGAGTTATCTAAGTTAATTGAATCAAGCATTATCTTTCTAGTTAAGCATTCAAGTTGGGTAGCTAATCTTGTGCCTGTTCAGAAAAAAGAATGGTGAAATTTGGTGTGTGTGGATTTTAGAGATCTTAACAAAGCTTCATTAAAAGATCATTATCCACTGCCCAATATGGATCATATTTTAAGAATAGTTTCAGGTTCAGACAGGTTGTCCTTGTTAGATGGTTATAGTGGATATAATCAAATTCTTGTGCGTGAAGAAGATAGATACAAAACAACCTTCACCACAAAGTGGGGGACTTATGCTTATAAAAGAATTCCTTTTGGACTTTCTAATGCTGGTGCAACATTTCAACATGCAATGGATATGGATTTTCATAGCCTTCTAAATAAATGCATCTTTGTTTATTTAGATGATGTTACTATATTTTCAAAGAATTTTATGATGATCATCTTATGCATCTAAGGAAAAATTTTCATCTTTGCAGGTAGTTTGGAATATCATTGAATCCCAAAAAGTCCATTTTTTCAGTGCACAAAGGTAAACTACTTGGACATATTGTTTCTAGGAAGGGCTTAGCTATTGATCCTTTCAGAATTGAAGCAATTTCACAGTTTCCTTACCTCATCATAAGAAGGCATTACAAATTTTTCTTGGAAAAATCAACTTTGTTAGAAGATTTGTTCCATATTTTGCAGCATTAGTCAAGCCATTAACAACTATGTTAAAGAAAGATAAAAATTTCTCTTGGACCAGTGAAGGAAGAAAAGGATTTGAGGCTATCAAATCAGCTATTTCACAAGCTCCTACTTTGGAAAATCCTAATTTTGATAAATATTTCACTATGTATGCACTTGCAGGAGCTGAAACCATTTCAACCATATTAACTCAGGTTAATGATGAAAATATAGAGCAACCCATTGCTTTCTTTGGGAAGATTTTACATGACTATGAGACAAGGTAAAATTTTCTTGAAAAACAAGTACTTGTTGTAGTTAGAGGACTAAAGAATTTCAAGTACATGCTTTCCAATAATAAGATTCATGTTTTAGTCTCTCATCCAAGTGTTAAAGCATTCTTGTTGAAAAAGAACTTGAATGAGAAGAGAGCAGGTTGGATTACAAAGGTTATGGAATATGATGTTGACATCCATGTTGCAAAAATAGTCTGAGGAAAAGGATTATGTGAACATATTATTGCTGATATGGAAAAATAACAAGCTTCAGACTCATTACAACCATCAAAACATGTTGTAGTTTCGTATCAACAACCTGAAATTTTATTACAGCCTGAAAATCAAGCAACCAGAACTCAATCCAGAGGTTCCAGGATCAAGTTGGATGTCAGATTTGATCAATTACTTACAACATGGTACTTATCTAGAAGGTATGGACAAGAACAAATGAAGGTATTTCAGATTACAAGCCATACCTTATGTTTTTATTGATGGTGTGCTGTTTAAAAAGGATATCAATGGATTTTTGCTGCATTGTATTGATTATGATAGAGTGTAGTAATTATTATCTGAGTTTCATGAAGGACCTGCAGGAGGTCACTTCTCAGCATGTACTACAACTCTTAAGATCATGAAAGTTGGTTATTATTGGCCTAACATATTCAAGGACTGTTTTTGAATGGATTAAAAAATGTAAGAAGTGTGCATTCTTTGTTGGAAAAGAACAGATTAGCTTTGTTACCCTGCAACCTATTTCAGTGGATCAACCATTCATGTAGTGGGGTCTTGACTTCATTGGCATGATAAATCCACCTTCATCACAAGGAAACAAGTGGATCTTGACTGCCACAGATTATTTCACACATTGGACTGAAGCAGTAGCTTTGAAAGAAGCTAATGAGACTTCAATCTTATCATTTTATGAAGGTATAGTTTGAAGATTTGGTGTTCCAGCAACTATCATTTTAGATAATTCCTTATCATTTTCTTGGTGCAAAGGTAACAGATTGGGATTGTCAAGCATGGTATTTATCTGAGTACTTCATCTAATTATTACCCACAAGGTAATGGATTAGCTGAAAGTACTAATAAAAATATTTTGAAGATCATCATAAGAACACTCAGGGACAACCAAAGAGCTTGGTATCTAATGTTGAATTCAACACTTTGGGATGATAGAGTGACTCCTAAAAGATCAGTTGGCAATTCACCGTACAAGATTATTTATGGACGTGAGGTAAGAATGCCTATTTCAGTTGAGCTGCCCACATTGGATTTACTACATCAAATGGAATTACTTGAGAATGAACCAATGTAAGTTCATTATGTAGAATTAATGGAGCTACAAGAGCTAAGAGATCAAGATCATCTGAACATGGAAAAGAATCAGAAACAGATCAAGAGAACATTTGATAAAAAGGCTAAGTTCAGAGAGTCTTTAATGAAGGAGACATTGTGCTGAAATGGGATGTTGATCGTGCAAAGCCAGGAAACCACATGAAGTTTGATACAATCTGGAGTGGTCCTTACATGATTTCATCTTGCAAAGAGCACAATGCATTTCAGATTTCAAGGCTGAATGGAGAGGAACTTCCCATTCCTGTGAATGGTATGTTTCTTAAACACTTGTTATTGAAAATCCTACAGTGTCTGGTTAGAGTAGGATTTCCCTTTCAATAAGTGCAGTTCATGCACATTGCAATGTTTTTTCAATTCAATAAGTGCATTCATGCACATGATCTAGTTCACCAGATCCTTTCCCAGCTTTAGTTTTTTTTTCAGAAGGGTCATTTTTTTTTAGAAAAGGAAGATTTTGGTTATATGCTTTGACTCCATGCCCAATGGACTAGAGCAAGGCACTGGTCTTATAAGCTAGTAGGCAAAATTTCCCCACAGGATCACCATAAATGTTGACAATTTTTACACTTGTGAAAAAATGGGCAACTCAAAACTTTGTTTTCGATGGAAGGAATTGATGAGATGAACCTAACTAGGGGGAAGTTATATAGTTTTCATTGTGTTTTCAGTTGTAGTAATTGATTAACAACATGCAATTTTTAGTTATGTGTGTTATTACAGAATGTAACACCTCACATATGTTGCCATTCCATGTTCACCTTCAGCAAGGAAAGATACACAAAATCCCTCCAAGGACTAATGCATTTCCTTGATGAAGGCGGGAATAGATAGTACATGTGGGATGTTAAACTCCATTGCAGAAAATAGAGTTATTGTTTGCAGGTTATAGATGTTTATTATTAAGTTACATGTATTTTCAATTTGACCATTTCCTATGATTAAGTGTTATTAAGTATGTTATTGAGTTGTTTAATTCATTGTACAATCATTACATATCATAAGAGTTGAAAGTAAAAGGAAGTACACAACTCAATTACAAAAATAATATCATTTATTCATTAGGAAATTCAATGTTTCCCACACAAGTCGTGGGATGTAACTTATGATTATCAAAATAAATGATACATGTACATGAAACTAAAAGAAAAAGAGTATAGAAGAAACCCATCATTGCCTTGGGTTTTCTCTCATCTTCATTGCTTTCAGTTCTAGCTCCATCTTCATCTTCTGCATCATCCAGTCAGACATCAATGTACCTGAAAAGAAAAGATAAAAGGATATCAGTTTTTGAGCTCAAGGTTTAATCTGTACTCATGTGCTATCTAGTTTCAGGAAAATGGATCATTTGAAGACAACAAGCATAAGGTACATCAAAGTAACAGATGCATTAAATTGAGAAAGTAATATCTTGCAGAAGCACATGTGATTCTCATAATCATGACAGAACAGAAAAGAGAAAGAAAGAAAATTACTATGGAATACAAGAGAGGCCAAAAATCCTATTATTTTTCTAACTAGTTTGTATTTAAATGTGTAGGTATAGGTTACAACAAAAGAAAAAAAAAATCATGATTCATTTAAATTTTGTACTAACAGGATACATAAAGGAAATTCATTACATGAACAATAAGGAAATTAAGTACAAGATGAGGAATTATTTCATGATTTCATAATGTATTAAGATACAATAGTACAAGGTAATCAAGTGAGCTTTATCATACTTAAAACACAGCTCATGTTCATCAACATTGAGTGAAACTCAAAAGTTTACATTAACATCTAAGTTACAAAAGGATAGAAATCCATGATCTTCATGAATGCCATTTATAAATTGAAAGAAATAAAATACTATTTATGTATTCATGCATTGTAAAATACAATATACAAAGGAATGTACAGGATATCATTTTAAGAGAAAAATTTCAAGTACAATGCATGTCAACATTCAGATCAGTATTATTTATATTCACAATCCTCAACAGTAAAAGCAAAGTTGAATAAATACTTCAAATGATCAACAATATGAAATCCAAGGAATTCCAAAGACTTTCAGTTTACTATGGGTCAAAGTATTCACTATTACAGTCAATACAAAGCATGAAATATTTCAAATGAAAACATCTAGTTTAAGAGTTTATTTTCAAAGTGCAAGCTTTAAGCAAATTTATAAGAAAACATTGAAGCAAGGAAATAGTATAGTCCACATTATTGAAGAGTGCCTGAAGAAGCTATCATTATGAAACCAGAAAAGTAATGATGAAATATCAAAAGTGATCATTAAGTCCTGATCAAGTTTCAAATACTATCAGCTCAGGCAAAAAATTTTATCTTCTAAAAGGAAATACAGGTATCCACAAGCAAAAACTTGCTTAGATCAAATGAATTTAAGATACAATGCAAATCTTTGGAAGAAATGTTTGATTTCCTAGTCTCAAACTAGGAAATCAAATCAGTTTAATGAATCAAGAATACTTCTAGAAATGGAATGGTTGAGCATACATTTCTTTAGAGTAATGAATCTTGAAAGAAACAAATATTTCAAACTTTAAAGACTCTTTGTATTGAAAAGCTATTACAAACTCGAAAGAGTGAATAGGTCATAACAGAATGATTTTAAAACACATTCATTTGAGACTTATATGACTAATACATGAAGGACAGTCCAACATATAGCACGATGCTAATGCATTCATATGTCAAATATACTATTAAAGGTTGAAGCAATCAAATGGAGAATGAATTATTCAATTAAACATCTTTGAGTCAATCTTAACTAATAACATACAAGGTACTATGGCTTGACAAATTCAAAACTCCATTTAAGTTATGGCAAATTATCAAAAGAATATAGTACAAAAGAGCCTGAAATGTAATGGTGAAAGTCATTCATTTGAACTCGAATCACATTAAAGGAAGAGGAGTATCAACGAGTAAAAAGATATATGTTATCTTAAAATCAAGCTCCCAAGTAGAAACAAATTAAGTTCAAATCTTCAAATAACGACTATCAAAATTCAAATCTCGAGATAATATACTTGTCAACATTGAAGAATTACGTTCAGAAATCAACCATTCAAGAGGCTCCCCAGAGAGTTTCAGAAGCTTATACCATTGATATATAAATGCATTAAATTTACAAGAGATACAACAATATTAAGTTACAATTCTGCAAATCCATCTTCTGATCAAGTTATGAGTCATGGAAGAACAAAATTAATTACAAACTCCTAGATATGAGAATAGATCTATCATGTACTATTAAGCGAAATCCATTTATAGATTTGGCAAGTCTTCAATACTCAAGAGTATTAAGAGCTATGCCTTGCAACAATGTTATAAGATCCATCGTAAAGACATGGAGAGGAATGGAAATATAATGCAGGCTGAAGATACAGTGATGCTCTAAGTCCTTCACCACTATCAGCAATATGGCAAAGTTGAACAAACATTATCACTAAAAGGTACCAACTTGTGGATAATAGCAGAACACAAATCAAGGTTGAAGCTCTGAATGATCCATGTACATCAATCATTCAAGTTGAATGCAGCTTCGCATTCTAGAATACCAGTCACGATTTCTTTAGATAAAATATTGCAGCATTTTTACAATGACAGACAATACAACGAATCAAGTTAACATCTTCAATAGCCCGAGGAAGAACTATTTTGAGTATGGAATATATATTCACAGTTAAGAGAACTCGAGATCTTCTACAAGTTTTAGGTCCATAATAGACATTTTTAGATGAAGCATCATTACAATCCAAATGAATCAGAAATTCTTCTCAATGAAAAACATCAACAATGTAGATTCGGAAATAGCTTAAAGAAGTCTCCATTTATAATTTCACAATTTTTTTTTATATTCACAAACCAGAAAGCCACATTCATTTGATGCATGAGCCATGAGGAACTTTCCAGAGTGACATTTCCGGCCTATAAGAATATTAAAGTGACACATATCTCAGATTAAGAAGCCAGAGTATTCGTTTCTTTCCAGAACTCGGCAGTAATCCTACATTTGACACCCAGCACTAAGTACCAGAGCTCTCGAAGTTTCCAGAGAAAGCATCATGACCCATAAACATAGGAGTCAACTCATATAAATGATGGAGCATACAAATATCTTTTCGAGAATTTAAATATCAAATAGGACTCAGAAAACCCAAGTTCACAAATGCTTTGAGCTCAGACATTAAAAAGTTACCTTATTCATCAAACGGTGTCACAAGTACGCACGAGTCACATCTTGTAATAAAAAATAGTTTCAAAAGTTCAAGAATAATCACAGAGACCATTTGAGTTTGATATCCATTTCTCTTCCATGACCTTAGTAATGGTGGCTCACAATGATTTTAGAGAGAGGATGTAAACGATGATATCATATTTTTGACCATTTTGAGGTTATGTTTTCAAGACAACGTCAAAGGGTCAAAGTGAAAGACTCAAAATCATACAGGACCCTTCAACGAGCTCCAGGCTCAAAGTTTCCAGAGTACACAGAAAGCACAAAATATTTCAAGTCGACAGTAGCTTACAAAGATGTAGAACTTTTGTGCTCAAGAATGACTGAAGTTACAGTACTCAAGAAATAGACTAACAACCATCTCTCAAAACGAACAAAAATGGTGGCCTGATAAAGATATTGACATGTATTTGCTGCTCAAAACTCTTTCATGGCAGCCAAGGGATCACAGACAAGAGACTCATAGATCTAGATGATAGTTTTAAATAGTCCCTAACTCATACTACAAGTTAGCATTTCATACTCGAAATGCACTCACATATTTCACATGTAGAAGATCTAATGACAAAGATGCATTTCAGAGCTTCAAAGAATAGAAAAGTGGCGGTTGCTGACAAATTTTCCAGGGCATTCACCCTCCTAAACTGACATTGCAAGTGAAATGAAAGATTATGGCTTTCTAGTAGGTTCTCAGGTACCCAAATCAGATCAAACTTGCATAGAAACCTAACTGTGGAGTTAATAGATAAATTGCACCACAGATCAATTAACGACAAAGATTCAATTATCATCATGCAAACTCCAGGCTTAATCACAGGTTTGCAAGAACTTGCCACAATCATCAGGTACAGGATCATTGATCCATATTTGCAAGTGCCAGGATCAACCCTATCTCGAATGGGTCATCAAAATCAATGCAATCCTAGTACAGATGAGTTAGAAATGACATTCATAGATTAATGATTGAGGATAAAAAATAACACCAATTTTTATGGCCTAGTTTCAATCACTGAATTCCATGAAAACCCCCAACATCATGACCGTAGTTGGATGCCTGCCACCGACAATTGATTGAGTAGGGGACAAAGAGTCATCATGAGGAGAGGGACCATATCCCATAATTAAAGCAGGTCACAATAATCATTGATCTTAGATTAAGGTTAGATGAATTTACATAACCATAATCCAATGCCACCTACAATCCAAAGGTCAAGGATTGAGTCAAATGATTAAGATAAGGATAGATTATGCCCAAAAGATAAAAATCAAAATGATTGCTTTGACCTTATTTTGGTCTGTTTTATATATATGCATGGAATTAGATGAAAAGGGATTAGAAATCATTTCCAAATGATGGCCTTGATTAATTTAGAGGGACCCAGTAATCATTTGTCTGGTCATGATCAATTCAAAAGGTATTGTGCCTAGTCAACAATATATTGCCGAATTATGTGATTATTACATGTCATGTTTTCAAGGGTCAAAGTGACTATGAGTCAAAAACAACAATGATATATGCAAAAGGATAAGGTCAAAGTTGGTCTTTACCTTAATAACATGAAATTATATGCCAAGTCTAGAGACCACATCATTATCTATAAGGAGTACCCTCCAGAAAAGGTGAATTATCACCTTATTCCTTGCAAAAATGCATTTTTCCAAGCATGTTCATTCCATATGGTTAGAAAATACAAACAAGGATAATACACACAGAGATGTAAACATCAAAGGCCATCACATGGATCATAATGGAGTGACAGAATTGAACTTTTTTCATTTACCTTATTTTTTACAAAAGAAGGATATTATTTTCTGAGCACATGCCTATAGGTGGTGCCCACACATGGATGAAATATTTTCTAAGTATGAGAGACCCAAAAGAAATATTGTTTTTGCTTGCACAGGAGTAAAATTTTGCATGTGATAATTATAGATGAAAAAACTAATGGAGAAGATGAAAATTTACCCTTTCAAGTGGGTGAATATTACAAGTGTCACATCAGAGATTAAGTATGATTATTTAATCAACAATAAGATTATGACCATGTTGCAATGCATATTGGATGAGATTTGAACAACAAGCACAAGAGCTAAAATTAGCAAATTTTATTCACCTAGATTTATTTAGTGTATTAGAAATATAGTGGTCAACTACATTTCTGACTAAGTATATTTTTTGTAACTAAGGCTATTAATGCTTCATTATATAAACTAGCATGGTTATTTTTATTCCTTTATTTATTCATGATAAAGTGCTAAAATTAACATGCATGGGCGGGTACAGATTTACATTCTATTTTTAGGGGGGGTTGGGATGAATTATTTTGCTATATATTGTGTGTACTGGCAAAGCACAAAGGAGGAAATTTTGGACATAGGAGTGTTTAAGCAATAGTTTTTTCTATTTTTTCCCTTGAATGAGAGCCATTTATTTCCTTTCCAATTATTTCCAGTGATGTGTATCTCTTATTAACTCTTGTGAATGTTATTTTGCTGAATTAATTATCTTACCTTGCTGAAAATTTTGTGCTTTCTATACAGTCTTAGTGTGCATGTTAGTTGATGTGTTGTTTTGATTTATCCCTCAATACACAAGTGTTTACCTTAGGATAAAATTGAAAGCCATTGGTACATGTCTCTTTAACTTGTTCTCAATTTATTGTGCATGTAACAGTCAAAGCCATCATCAATTTGGTGAATCACCCCATTGAAATTTTAGTTACAACAATCCTTCTTACCCTTAAAACTAAAAAACATCCAAAAGAATAGTTTAGGATACATTAATAAGGAACTGACCTTGATACCAAATACTCACCTCAACAATAGGTATACACACAGACTTGAGGTGTTTCCATTGTATCTAGGGAAGTGAGAGATAAATAAATCTTAGAACACCTACTATCATCTCTCAAAAAGGGTGTACTTCTGAGAGATAACATGCCTCCTAACCCCAACTATCACTGACTCTATCCCCAAATCATCTACACAATAAATCAACATGCTATAACAATCCATTGTAGCCATATGTGCTGAAAGCCAGTCAATACCCAAAATGACTCCATAAGAACCCAATGGGAGGATACGAATATCCAAGGTTATGGTGAAGGGTCCTAGGTCTACTACACACTCCTTGACCAAGGATTCCAATGTGAGCTTGGCTCCAGAAGCCATCTCAATGTGCCAACTATGACCTTTCCTAACTTCCACGAGCCTGCATTTCTCTACTAAAGATGAAGTTATAAAAGAAAAAGAAGAGCTCGAATCAAATAAGATAGATGTAGGAATACCACCAATGTTACCTTAAGTCTTGATACTCTGCTTAGTGGTTCTCGACTGCTACATAAATCCAGTGGTTTCGTGTCAAATCACCATCTATTGGCTCTAAAATGTGGACCTTACCCTTGTTACCAGGGTTCTATGGATAATCTCTCTAGTGATGTCCCTATGCACCACATAATAAAATTTTTTGGTCCCCTCTAATGTGAAGAAACCCCTCCTAGTTCCCTAATAGTATGTTATGTAGAACCTAATGATCCCTCAATAGACTGCTACTACTGTGGCAAACAAGCCCTAGATGGCTAGGCTCTGGGTGGATCTGGTGTCCTGATGGGTCCCCTAGCTAGAGGCCCCATACTATTCCCTCTTTATGTATCATGTATATATGGAGGTATGAATGGTGGGTGGGTCTATTGCTGCTATGGATATGAGGATATGAAATAGGACTGTGTGGATCCATGCCCCACGAGGGGGGGGGGGGGGGTCACCCCCTTTACTCAACTATCTTTCATCTACTGTATGTGACTCCTCACCCTATCCCTAGCCTGTTTGTTCTTCCCCCTATTATCCTCTATAATATAGGCCTTCTCAATGGCCTCAACTAAAGTCTATGGAAAATTCATGCACACTGACCCTCTAAGATCTATGTTCATGTCTCTGATGAACATGTGCACCCTAACCTTCTCATCCTACATGTAGTCCAGGCACTGAAGTAGGTCCAAGAATCTTCTCTTAAACTCTACCACTATCATGCTCACCTATCGCAGATCATGGAACTCATCAATCCACTGTTGAGTGAACCTCCTAAAACTGCACCTTCTCAGGAATCGATCCTCAAAGAACTACCATACCATAAACCCTGAATCTAGGTGGAGCTTTTGCTCCTCTATCCTCCACCCAACTCTTGCTCCGTCCCTTAGTAGATGGATAACAACACCAGCCTTCATGTTGCTAGTGCACAGACATAGCTTGAAGGATCCACTCAAGATAACTAGCCATGCCTAGGCCTAGAATCCTCCTATATATTTGGAAAATTGAGGTAGGTGAAGCTTCATGATCTCTCGAATTTGATCAACCGCTGATGACTATCCGCCCCTAGATCTCTCCTCACAACTATCTCTCTACTTAGGGATCCTAAATATATCCCTCTATCTCACGACCCTATCTCTTGGTGATGAGTCCTGTCTATCCAACTCCACATGAGAATTATCTACCCTATGCTCCTCACTATGTCATGGAGCATCTTGAGCCTCATGTGAAGGCTCTCCCTCATTTTTACTAGGTCATCCCCCAAAAAAACCTCCGTATATAACAACATTGACCTCATGTAAGTTCTATAGAATCTGCGACAATATGACAACAACTGTCTGATTTGGGGATTTGCCCTCTTACTCAATGTGTAAGAACTCCTCATCTAGCTTAAGCCTCCTACACAAACCAAGATGGAATTGAGTCCATTATTCTAGGTGTGTTTCAGTTTACTAAGTTTTCTATGTTTTAAATTTTTCAACAATTTCAAGTCTTCTAGGTTTAGGTTGAACTAGGTTTTCAGTTATGTTCCCATGTTTTCCCAGGATTGAAGTGTTGAAGCCACTGATCTGATACCAAAGTGTGACACCCAAAAGTTTTTCCACATTATCCCACACCAAACCACAATAATAACTTTAAAATTTATGACTATTTTTTTAATTAATTAAAAACACAATAGACCAATCTTAAATACGTTAATTATGATTAATAATTTTTTTTACTCATTTATCAAATACATCTCCTTCTGAATTGATTTCATTTATTTAATCTAGAATTACTATTTTACCACCCAAATCATTTTAGAATAATTAATTCCCTAATTTAATTTAATTTAGTTTAATGAATTAATTAATCCCTAAATAAATTCCATTTAATTTTCCCTTCTTAGGTTATTAATAATTTAATCCAATTTTTAATTAAAATATTTCCGTACTTCACTAGTTAATTTCACCCACTAAGATTTATTTAAATTAATAACAATATCTCCTAAGTTAACTTTAATTAATTTCCCAACATAACATTAATCCCATGTTACCCCCCTTTATCTAATTACCCATACACATTTACCCTTTAATCTATTAATTTCCCATTTAGTACAATTATTCACATATCCGTGCACCACTTTTAAATATGTAACGTTAATTAATTCATTCCATATAACCTAAATTTCTCCATTCCCATGAATTAATTATTTGGGTTCTATTAGTATATTTTACCCATACTTAATAAAATTTATTCACCCATCACTTAAAGGTATGAGGATTAAATCAAAGTTGTAGGATTGATTTAATCCTCATCCTTGATTTTTCGGTTTCCCTTTTGTGCCTATTTTCCCTCATGATCTCTTTTATTCCCACTCTAACCCTAATGTGCCTCCATTTGCACAGGTAGAGTTGCAGGGAAGGAAAGAATGGAGGCAAGAGAGTTTGGGAAAAAACTATGTTGGATATGGTAGTTCAGGGGCTGTAATGGGAGGATTTTCTCTCCACATCTCATGTTCATTCTTTTTTAAAAAAATCCCATAGATTTAATGGTCTGTGTTTTAATTTCTTGGGTATTTTCATCTACCCTGATGATATGTATATTTATTTTATCAGATTAAGACACACACACACACACACACACACACACACACACACACACACACACACACACACACATAGTGTATTTAGCAGTGTATTTGGGCCCGATTTAGGGCTGGGAAAGGACAATCATGGCACCCTGGCTGCAATATTTGAGAGGGTTATGGGGTGGGCAACATGGATGACCCATCCCCCCTTTTGTAAGAGTGGGATAGGTTGTCCATGCCACCCACCCCTATTTGTAGAATTTGGGGTGGGCGACAAGGCTGACCCACCCACTGTTTACAATACGATGGGGTGGGTTGGCCATGCCGCCCACCCCTCAATTTTGTTTTATTAAAAATTTTCTCAATGAAACAAAAGTTAATTTCCCATTTCAATAATATATAGCTCTATGTACATGATAATATTTTTCTTTAATACTTTCCATTTGATCAAAAATATGGTTATATCATCTTGTAAACATATTTATAAATATATGTATACAAATATGTTTTAAGTATATGTATATATATAAATTATATACTTGTATATAAATTTAAGTCTAATTTCCATAACCAAATTTCCAGGGAAATCATATTTTACTTTGAAGGGACATTAACATCTTTTGGTTTATATTTTGCACAATATCCTATAGGTGTAACAGATTTAAAATCTATATTATATCTTTCTACAAGATGGATAACTTCATAAATAGATTATAGGAAGAAAATGGTAGTTTCTTTGAATCTTAACAAGAATATAAAATGGAAAACCATTATATACTACTTCTTAAAATATGCCCAAGTAAACAACATAAAAATATATTTCAGATTTGAGCTAATTGAATGATACAAATTTCATTTTAGATATACAATTTCACTTAAAAATATAGATGATAAAATAGTGCAAACTTACAATATTTTACCAACTTTCAACAAATTCAGATATGCATTAAAAGTAGAATGCTACACTAAAATACAAATCACTCCTTTCAATATTTACAAACCGGATCCATGAAGACTTATTACAGCCCTATTATATTGTAAAGTCAAGTATTTACAATGCTCATAATGAATTACAAACTCTCTTTTAGAAGCAGACTTTGCAATGACATAAAATTCAGTTCTTTCCATAGTCATGAATTCATAGAATTAAATTGCAAGTATTACAATCCATCCACCAAAAATGGTGGAGACAACATGCCCATTTTTTCTTAAGAACATAATTCCAGTAGCTCCAATTCTTTATTTAAACCTGCAATTCCTTCTCCTCCCTTCTGCAACATAAAAACAAGGGCAGGGAGCTAAGCAACGATCTCCTCCCAACCTAATTCAAATGAAGGGGTGAACCCAACCCCCTCATTGGCCCCTGAGATCAAACCAAGTAGTAATGTAGGGAGTTAAAAACCAAGGTAGTATACATAATGGCTTCCACATACAAAACATACAATCAAGACTGCAACACATGGCCAACAAAATAAAAGAAATATACAACTTACAATCAATCACATAGGCTCAAACTAGAGCTAGAGGACAAGGAACAATGATGGCCACCTCATTATACCTCCCAAATGGGTTAGGGGTCCACCCAAAACACTCCAAGGTGCACATTACAAACACACTCATGATATCCTTCTCTCCATAATTCAAATACAAAAAAATGTACTAAGATTAACCTTTTATCTCCCCATAGGTAGAGTACCCTCCCCAAACTCCCTCCTCAAAACCTCACAAACTCCCTTTTATCTCCCCAATGGCCCCATATTCCCTTCTCCCCACACCTTTCTTAAGGGAAAAACTACCCAAACCTAACAAACACACATACATACATTCAAATTGAAATAACATATACAACAAGAACAAGGAAGAAAATAAGTTAAGATCCTACCTTGCCATTGATGACACCATCTTATTTCAAGAAATTCCAATTCAAATCCTCTGCATAAATAAATCACGCCAAAACAAGCTCTTCCCAATCCAAAAGCCAAGTGATCAAGAAAGTAACCCCAAAATCATCAAACAAATGTACATTAAAAGACTTGGTCGAGGAAGAGGTGATGTGGGTCTATGTAGGATGCCACCTCATCCCCTTCAAATCAACCTCACATACTCCCCATGAAAATTAAATTCTCATATAGAGGTAGGTGAGGATATGACACTACTAATCTTGCACACAATCTCCGTTTTGCACAATTCAAAATTGAATTTAGAGGATCAAGAATATGAGGGCAATAATTGCCTCTTTTCCATCAATTTTTCATAATGAGAGGATAGATATGACCCCTTAACTCATAGGTTAGGTTGGGAGGGAATTTTAAAGAGTGTGGAACAATTAAAACTTTTCCCACAAGCCTTCAAAACTGGGCTGAAAGCCTAAATACGAGATTTGAGGTAAGGGGATGTCACACAAACCAATGCCACCTAAAATTCGACTAACCAAAGTAAAAGACTAAGGTATAACCACATACACATCACAACACATTCACCACATTAGTAAAATAACTCATATTAACAAATTACATAGTTAATTAGGGGCAAATCAACAACATAGGAACATAGGTACATTAGAAATTTAACTAAAATCACATCCACAAAATAAATAAAGAACACAACCACAATTTCACCCATGGTCACATTGTGAGGTGCTCCCCCATGGAGGCCTCCTAACAGACGATATGCAACTTGACAATACACACATACATACATGCAACTGCCAAGGTGACCATGTTGTGAATGCGTGAAATTCCTTCATGGTTGGCCTTCCTAGTCCATCCTCATTTTGTGTGATTCCATTTCCTCCAACCAAAAAATAATACCACCTTTGGCCTCAAGGCCACATCAATACGTTAAGGAAATCAAAACACATATAAATCATCCACATATAATCTTCATCATATATCATAGTTATATCATTGTCAAGGTTATGCAATTCTAACTTAAATCAATCATTTACAATTACCAATAATATCAATTCTTATTTTACGACAACCATGAAATTCATATAATTGTTGATCCCCAAAATTAATAAACCATAATATTAGTGTACACATGGTTAGAAGATGCATATAAACATAGTCGCAACTGGTAAGAATCCAAGATGTCAATATATAAGTAAAGCAACACTAAATCAACATGTGTTGCAATATCTAATAGTGTCAACTAGGCATCCATACAATTCATGATAAGGGTTAAATGACAATAATCAGATCAAATGTACATATAGTCTATCAACATGCTAATGAGAAATACTATATCAATATCCATGTCTCTAAACAACTAGTAAACATGATCATAACAGAAATAAGTGTCTAAGAGGAGTGTGCACTCCATTATTTCAGTCACCTAGTATGTTTTAAAATGAACACAGACACACAGACACACACACACACACGCATACACACGCATACACACACACATACACATGTATGTATATATTTACATAGATGTATAAATACATATTCATATAACCCAAAATTTGGATCTATTATTGGAATATTAAAAAAAGGGAGAAAACCAGGGTAAATGCAATGCAATACCCATAGATCCTGGTAGATGAACCTGAGACAAATTTGTAGATTATTAAACCCTAAGAGAGATTATAAAAACAAATATAGTAAAACATGGAAGATATTTCCCCCCTCTTTGTAAAATCAGGATCTAAAATGGAGCATAGCTCTCCACATCTTCCATGGTCTCTATCTTCTTCCTCCCTGATAGCCATATTGTGCAAATGGAGGCACATTAGGGCAAGCAAATGATTAAAAGGAAAACATAAGGAAATTTAGGGATTTTTGGGGAAACCTAGGAGCTAGGGTGAGGATTAAACCAATCCAATGGCCCATATTTTATCCTCACCTTTGTAAGTGATTTGATATAATATTTGTTTGATAAAGTATGGGTGAATTTAAATAAAGGGAACCCTAGGGAATTCCATTCATGATTAGTGGTGGTTTAGGTCATTTTAGGATATTTTATTTATGGGTAAATAAATAAAGGGATTAAAATGATTAAAGGTTAAATGTGTAGTTAATTAATTAAATGGGTGGCATGGGGATTATTAGCTTAGGTAAATAAATTAAGTCTAACTTAGAAATTAATTTTAGTAAATTATTATGAACTTAAGTGGGAGAAAATTAGTGAATTTAATTTAGGAAATGTTTTAAATAAAAATTGATTACATTTAATATAGATGATTAAATTTAATATAGAATTAATGGGAAGAAAATAAATAAAATTAATTTAGGGATTAATTAACTAAATAAATATGATTAATAAAATAATAATTATGGATAATAAAATAATATTAATTAAGGAAGGGATGTATTAAATAAATGAACTAGTGCTTAATGAACGCAACCCATATAGGTTGTAATTAAAAATAATAATTCTCGTAATTTTCTAAGTATTATGATATAGTTTTGGTGAGGGTTGACGTGGCAAAATGCGGGCATCACATAATAAATTTCAAATATTGTATCAATTTTTTCGTGTATGATTTCAGGTCCCAAATTTGAATGAAAATTCATATCTCCAATATCAATAACAATACTGAATTCATTTTTTATTTTTATACAATATTGACAATATAATAGATATGGACCATTGATCTCTATGTCTGCATTTTTTTCCAAATTTCATCCAATCTAGATGTTGTCCTTACATCTACTATTGTTATAACATTTTGATAAATTCTATACAAAATTTAGGATAATATCCATACACTTAGTCATCTCACATCTTCTTCAACAACTCCCTCATATTATAGAGTCACACAACATTCATACAGTTAGTCCTCCTGCAATGTTTTAGGTTCACTAGGGCATCAAATCTATGCTCTTCTATACCTCTCTTTTGATGTCAAAATTTCATTTCTCGTGCGATTGTTAGTAAAGTAGTAATGCTATAGAATAAATCCATCTAAAAAAGTATTTTGTCTAATTTTCCAACTAGAAATGGAATATCAAATTGTTTGTACGCGTTAAAATAAAATTTGTTGATGGCTTAGTTCATTTAAGTAACTTTAAATTCTATATATATATATATGTTTATAATTTCTCCCAATATATATGAATAAAAAATTTATGTTTAAAATTTACATATATATTAATAAAGGACTATTTAATTTTTTTTATAATTTCTAATTTTCACCTTGAATTCATGTACGATGACCTAAGTTTTTGTTTTTTTATAGTCATATGGTTAAAATAATAAAAAATAGCCTACATAATCAATACCATCAGTTTCCAAACCTGGTTCCAATATATTTCTAAGGGAGAAAACAAAGATTAGAAAATTAATGAAAGAAGTCCAATATATTTGTCCATTGTGGGATGATTTTATCCATGAGAGCTAGAGGTGTATGGTAGTTGAAAGAAGTGTAGGATTTTGACGTTCAAGGTTACATGTCACAAAAAAGGTGATGGTCGAAAAAAATATGTGAATGTTATTTGACATTCAAAATTTCATATGCATGTCAAAAATATATATAGATTATCGATAAATATATAAATTAAATTAAATTATATATATGGGAGATTGAAGATAAATAAATATTTAATCAATTCTTGACCTCCTATTGATGATCCATAGGTCCACAGAGATCAATCCTTACACCTTCATAAACAAAAATTACCCATCTCATTGTTAACCCAATAAATGTCTATTTTATCATTTTTATTGTATTCTCCTTGTAGAGAGAACACCATGGACAAAAAATATAGGTAGCTAATTGATAATTAAAGTTATAAGTTCCAACCAATGTTGGTATTTATTAAAAAAAACTTTTACATAAATTTTTATGGTGGTTTTTTTTCTATTGCACATTTTATCTTTTATATTTTCTAAATTGCATTATAATTATAAATCTATGTGGGTCTCTCTAAATGATTGAATCTAAATGATTTTATCAAACTTAATCTTTATAAGTATTCGGGCCTTTGTTGTACAATTAAAATGGTACAAAAACAATGATACATTAATCGATTTCATAATTTATCAGAGATACAATCAGTATTCAATAATCAAATAAAAGATTTAGAAATACCATTAATGTTTGTGAGAGCATTAAAATACTATTTTAAATTATAACTATATTTTTTTTTTTTTGAAATAAATGACTCACAAGTGTGATCTTGAAATAAGTTATGACTTCCAACTTTAAGACCTCCAAGTTCAACATTGAAGTTTCACCCTGCCTACAAAATCCCAAATGAAATGTTTGTAGTTTATTATATATTTGTAAGAAATCAAACAATGAAAAATCAAAGAAAAGAAAAGAAATTTAAACTAATTAAAAATCAAAACTAATAGATGTTTCTATTTTATCAATGAGATATTAAGATGTTTATATTTTGTTAATAATATATTAAATTTTTTTTTATTATTTTAATTCCAAAGTTTCCATTTTTGTTGATATAAATTCATAATATGTAGCGCAAAATTTAATTTGAATGTATTTTGACATCTAAAATGACTAAAATATTCTTTATCATTGAAATTCCCATTGTTTTATTCTGCCATTATTTCTATCAACTTTACACATGTTTAGCTATGAAGCCATTAAAATATAGGAGAGAGCTACCCTCCTCACAAAATGCACCACATACATAAAAAAAACCCATAAAAATATACCATGCACCACATAACATGACCATAAAAAGTAATGACATGGCAGGGAGAGGAAGTGCTGGAGAGAGTATTTTAAGCACTGACATATGTGAGGAGTTATAAATCTTCACCAAATCCGCCATATCTGACTCAGTTTTCTGCCAAAGAAAAGGTCAAAGTGCCGCATTTAATGTGTTTTTTGGAGGCAAGTTTTTCCGCCTAGGCAAGCCCGAACCGGTTCATTAAGGAATTTATGCTTTTTCCCCTTATACATCCAAACAGTCTGTGAACACATTTTTTAGGTAAACCTACAGTTTAGCAGTGTTGACGAATAATGTTATCGGTCCAAAGTACTCCTTTTGCATGACAATCTAACTTCTAACTTTGGCCAGTAAAATGGGATTCCCTCTAATTTGTGGGAATCTTGGAAGGAGGGAAACCTCCAAAAGGGATCACTCCCTTTGATAAATCACTAAAAATATGTATTTGACTGAGTTAAGGGTTAGAATGAATGTAAAAATGAAAACATGTAAAGGTGATGCACCAAAATTATGTGGACTTGATCTTGTAGAAACACACTTATTAACAGATAAAAGACTATAATTCACTTCAATGATTTCTTGATAACTCTGCATTCACAAAAGGTGTTTGACACACTTAAGGGAACTGCAAAACTGATAAAATTGCTTAAAAAAAGGTGCTGGAAAAGCATGAGCATTGAAGGAAAAGGAAATTTCATGTTAACACGCTACACAATGTCTGTAACACACTTGTAAAAAGATTCAAATATGAAGGAATAACTAGTATTTTATTTCCTTGGACAGAACTGATTAAGACCAAATATCTTTCAAATCAAAGCAAGATTTCCTTCATTCATGATCAGTCCCTTTCGAATGGTTCTATTTTCTGGAACAACCTTCTTCACAGCAGGCACATTCTTTCTCAGGGGTGCAGCTGGAAGCTTGGAGATGGGCAAAACATAAACTTTTGGACTGATAAGTGGACGGATTCTAACTGGATTTCTGATTATGATCATATTAAAGACAACTTAATTGCAAAGTATGGACACAAAATCTAGGGATACATTGAGAGGAATGGAAACAAAAGAAAATGGAAGCAGCTAAAAGTGGAGAATATTAATATTCAGGCTGATATTACATCTCTTCAGAATCAACTTTCCCTAATCCATATAAGTAATCAAAATCTTAAAGATGAGCTCATCTGGAAAGATTCTTTTGATGGGGAATACACTGTTAAAGCAGGTTATAATTCTTTCTTTACATCCATGGCAAGCGAAATTAAGTGGCAAAAATTGTGGATGCTAGAGCTAACTCCTAGAGTGAACTTCTTTTGGTGGCTAATTATTAATGGCAAGATCCTAACTAATGACAACCTCATCAAGAAGGGATTCATCATGCCGAATAGATGTTGCATGTGTCAGCATGAGGTTAAAGATATAAAGCATTTATTCCTCCATTGTGTGATTGCTTCCAAAATTTGGCAATTTTTTATTGCTAAATTCAATCTGAGATGGATCTTCCCCCTTACCTGTCGTCAGGCTTGGGAGCAATGGAACTCTCCGTTCAAACATTGCATGGTAAAAAGGATATGGTAACTTGTTTTTCCCCACACTTTGTGGAGAATCTGGAAGTCTTGTAATGATAATATTTTCAGAAACAATAGATAGGCTTGCAATAAAATTTATAAGGAAATTATCATTGCTGTGCAAGATAATATTGCTAGATTTGAACCCCCTAAAAATAGACTCTACCCGGAGAGTGAAGAATGCATTTTGACTGTATGGAATATTTCCACTGTCAATAGAAATAACAATGGTACTGACAGGAACACAGTCCGATGGATTAAACCCCCCACTGATTGGCACAAGTTAAATTTTGATGGGGCCTCTAAGGGCAATCCGGGTGACTCTGGAGGAGGGGGAATCATCAAGGATCAAAGAGGCTGTTATGTTGCTGATTTTTCTGGGAGAATGGGCAGACAGACTAATCATTATTCTGAAGCCATGGTGGCTCTTTGGGGCATTAGACTTGTAAGAGATTGTAACATTCCAAATATCATAATTGAAGGTGATTCTCTTAACATTATCAATCTTCTGAATAAAAAACAACACCCCAGCTGGTCTCTTAGGGATTTTATAGAAGAAGCTATTGATATTTGTAATAGCTTTGTAAATGTCCAAATCACGCACACCTACCGGGAAGGAAATAGGGTCGCTGACAGTTTGGCTAACTTCGGTGTTAATAATCCCTTTCAAACTTGGATTAGCGGGGACGTTTTGCCCGCTCATGTCAATAAAGCAATAATCATTGATCTTCATGGCAGAGAAAATCATATCTAACAGCTATTTTTCTGATGCTAATGTGCAGATCCCCAAGTACATGTGGATGACATCACAAAAGATTTGGATGATTGTTGTGATCTGTGTGGGTGGAGCTGTCATCATTCCTTGGTATAGGAGGAAAGCCGAGGCACGGGGTAATAATAACAAGTGTAACATAATAATTAAATCAACTTTCACGGGAAGGAATGATTTAAACTCCAAGTTCAAAGCTCGGCCTATTCCGCACATTGATAGCTACTTTACCGTTGAGAACAGGAAAAGGTGCAGAGGAAACATGGGGGGGCCACCATGCAAAACCGAACCGACCCACAACCCTGAGTGGAAAGAGAACACGGAGATGTGGGAATACCTACAAATCGGGGGCCTGTCTAATTTCATCGAAAGGATCCAAGGCTTCGACCAGGACATCTCTATCAAGTTCACCTGGGGTTGGAAGAACAGAACAGTCAAGTATAACAACATGAAAATGGAAATCATAGAAGAGCTCATAGCTCAGATCACGGGCCTCAGCCTGGAAGGCACAAAATTCTTCAATAAGAAGGTAGACAGGGAGGTTGAAACCAAGAAATTTCTAGAAGAGGGAGAGAATCTTGAGTTCGTGACTGCTGGCCTCAAGGTGGAGTCGATCCCTGAACCGTTGCTGAACTAGCCAAAATGGTGGTAAGGTATGTTACCCTTGAAGGAAGATATGTGACTATACCTCAAAAACATCTGATTTTTCTGAATCATTTTCGTAGAAATAACATTATCAGATTTCCTCATTATCTGATTAACTCCTTGGAGAAATCCATAAGGGAAGTTCAAAGCCACTCTAGGGCTGTCCCTTTACACCAAGGCCTTATCCTTTTGATTCACCGCCATTTTTCCAACTGCCCTCCTGTGAATCCTATCCCACCTCCCTCCTCCATACCTACACCTGCCCACACTGCTCCCACTACCCCCTGCTAAAAAGAAAGAATGAAGAGGCGACCTCTAGCAAGAAAAGCAAGAGCCTCAAAGCCAAAATACCTACTTCCTAATGTGTCCTGAGGAGCCATAAGGATTTAGAGCTAGCTGAAAGCCTTCTGTACAGCAGCAGGCCGATGGAGGAGCCCAAAGAGGAGCTTTTGCTGGATAGGGTGGACAAGTTAGAAAAGGAGCTTCAAGAGCTCAAAGGAGCTATAAAAAACATGGAAAGAGCTAAGGGTAAAAGGATTCTTCAAAGTGAGGAGGATGAGGGGGTAATTGGTGAAATTTTCAAGAAACTACAGTCCCTGGATGGTAGATTGGGGAATGCTAAAAGCCAAAATGACTGCATATTGTCTACCCTCAAAAGCATCTACAACTTCATTGAGCAGCATGTCCACAGTGTTTGCAGTTTAAGTGGGATCAATGAGGATATATGGGGCCCTAAAGAGAAAAGGGACATTGCAATCACCCAAGTTGATCTACAAGACCCCTCTCAGGCAACTGCCATTGCCTTCTTCATGTCACTGCAGGCTATCAAAACTAAAATTGACAGAGCCATCAAGTAAAGGGCTGTAATGTTGCTATTTTTTGGCTGCGATGTGGCTATCATTGGGCGGTTCTGGAGCTATTTTGTGTTGAGGCTCCTTATGTTGTTTCTCTTTTGGTTCCTTTTTGTTCTTGCCTTCTTTTCTCTGGATCATTATAAGTTTAGATCCTTTTTTCTCCTATATTGTAATATTTGGCTGTTGAGCCTTCCTTGGTTGTCTATTCTGCCCTTCTCTGGGCTACTTCTTTTATCTTTTCTATCTGGCTTTTGAGCCCTTTTGTATTTAGGGTATAGTCCCTTCAAAACTATTTGCCCTTAATAAAAAAAACTAGTATTTTATTTCAAAAAGGTGAAAAAAGTACAATAAATTTTGCAGCATAAATGTGCAAAATAATCAGCCCCACTTATGATTTCTAGAGAACACAATATATATAAATGAATATTCACCCCCTCTCCAAAAATAGACTCAACTAGTGCTTGGTCAATCTCTAGTTTACCACTCTAATTCATCTTTGCATGAGTTACACAGTTCTATTTGCATATTTTAAGGCTAATAGGAACTTTACTTATCACAAAAGACAAAGGTTATATTTAAGATAAATAAAAAATAGAAAATGATCAAATAACTTTTTGATTGCATGATGACTAAGATAAGGCTACATGATTAATATTTTGTAAATAATGATAAAGCATATTATACCTTAGCTCACGTAGGCTTGGAAAAGGGGTTTCATAGTGTCTAAGGTTTTGACCTTAATGATTAAATAATTTCAAAAATCCATATGGGAATATGGAAATTATTTCATTCTTATCTAGATTACCTAACCCCTAACTTAGGTTGAGTTAGGGTTAGGTAACTAACTGACACTTGTACACCCTCAACTCAATGTGAGTTAGGGTTGAGAAAAAATTGGGCAATTTAGTCATTTCAGTCATTCTTCATCGAGATCTCTTCGAGCTAGGGGAAAATATGCCAAATGTTTTAGCCGCCATTATTGATGCTTCAAAGCTCCAGCCTTCTGGGTCTCTGTATTGCCAAGGTTCTTGTGTCTCCATTATTGAGTTTTCTAAAGCTATGCACATAGCCTTCTCTCAGTTGGATTTCGTTGGAAGGTTTTTGGGTACCATGTTAAAGATTTTAAGATATTTCTTTCCTTGGAGGCTCGATGTTTGTCTGGTTCTTTCTATGAATGGCCGCCATTGTTGAGAAATTTGAGCTATTTCATCTAATCTTGTTGTGCATTCTCAACTCCTGTGATGTTGATTCATAGCCATTTTTAAGGTTCCCAACTCCACGCTATGATTCTTGACCCTAGCCATTATTTCGAAGGTAAGCATTATTTCGTCGAATAGTTTGCATAAAACAGATAAGGTAAGAGGTTAGGAGGAATACCTATAAAATATAAGGTCAATGGTACAATGCACGTGTTGTGAATTTTGACCTGAGATGATCATGGAGAGCTTCTCTTTAGCTAGGAGGAATGACTTGTAAGAAACACAACAAGACCAAAAAATAACATTAATAATATAGGTTAGTGGACCGCTTAGTGAGTGCTATATTCTAGAAGCTAGGTGCTTCCTAGAAGGATGTTAATCCACTTTCAAATACAATTTAATGCAACAAAAACCATGAAATAAGGAAATCCTATTGTAGTTGAATGATTTAGGTATCTCGTGCTGATAAATAAGTGAATCTAATATAATAGGAAAGGTTATGATTAGATTTGAAGGTTTCGGTAGGTTGTTCTGGGTTTTACAGGTCTGACAGAGGGTCTAAGATTGATAAGGTAAGGTCTTTGTTGGTTTTGGGTGAGTGGGAAGATTGATGCTTTGAGAATATAAAATTAAAGAGATACTGGTATCGGTTGGGTGACCGATGCCGTTATGGGGATGAAACTGACGATGGTCAGGGAAACCAACGTTAGTAGGGGCAATAGGTTGTACACTATTAAAAATAAGTTTTTAGGCTCTCTATGATTGCATAGAGGTTTGGGTCGTAATATGGCTGAGAAGACCCAGGAATGATAAGAAGGATGTTTAGAAGGGTTAAAAGGCTTGGGGGTGATTGAATAGTGGGTTGGTGCGAAGAAGGTGATGTATGGGTAATAGAAGAAATAAAATACTGAAAGCAGCAAGGGATCTACAATGGGATAAACACAAATGATTAAAGTCACATTACTTACTTGGTATTTTGAAGATCCTGTGACTTGAGATGGTTGATGGTTAATCAGAGAAGAGGTTATTGAGTCTAATTCCAGGTAGTACAACCTGTGTAATCTTGTGAGTATTCCAACTCTCTAAAAGGAGAATTGACTACTTGTCTTGCACTATGGTCATGTGTGTTCATCGTATGGATGCAGGATGGCTTGAAGATTTGAGATTGAATTCAATAAGGCTCCAATCAATGAATTACTAACTCATGTAAAGAGTTTATAAAATTGTATATAAAGGAATCGATGGTAGTTTAGGTGAATGACATTGACCGAGGAAAAACTGATGTTAGTTAGGGGTGAATTAGTAAAAGTTACCAAAAATAGCCTAATATTTACTAGTTTAGCATGATTTTGATTGCTAATATAGGTCTCAAGTAAGGATTGATGCTTAAATAAGTGGGAGCATTGTTGTGATGAAACAATAGGACTTAATATTAGGGTTTGAAAAGAGTCCCAATTGTTTAAGATAAGTAGAGACTCAATATAGTTAATTAATAGGCTAGGAATAGGTCCATGGTGAGGTGTCTAGGTGAGGTATAAATAAAATTATAAAAACTAATTAAGTTAATTAATAATGTGAGGATGAAAATTAATTCAATCTATAAGTAATTAAATTAATATGAATGTGGGGTAAGGGGTCATGGTTAGGTGAATATGTTATGTTAATTAATTAAAGGGGACTAAGGAGATTGTGACCCGAATTTGGTTGTCTACATTTTCCCTTTTATCACATATCTATATTGATAAGCAATTCTAACAAAAACATGAAGTCAGTGCCCTAGGTGTGAGTAAAGGTTATGTTGCCCCCAAATATGGGTGGAGGTGATCTCCCTCAACCAGGAAACTAATGAGGTGCTCAACAGAGTCGGTGAGTGGTTTGATAAATAGGTAAGTGATGAAAACAAGGTTATGTGAGTTTTAGGTAAGGGTCATTATGGTTCGCGTATATAATGTGATAAGGTACCAGGTTGAAGACTTGCAACTCTACTTCGTCAAAGGTCCATAGGTTTATCCAAACAAGGTTGAAGTGGTTCAGGTATCCAAGGTATAGGATATGGTCTTGAATCACAACTAAGAAAGGTGTAGGAATGAGAAATAGGTTTGTTCCAAGGCACCAAAGGTGAGGTTGGGATAAACAACACAACATTAGACAAGGTAGGTCATTAGGTTGAAACAACATGAGTAACGTCATCACAAGGTATAGTGAGTGGGAAAATTCGAGTGTCAACAATGGTTGAGGTTGGGTTAGGTAAGTTTATGCGTGGCGTAGGTAAGGCCATGTTAGGGGTAAAATATGCCCCAATGGATGGTGAGGTTGGGTTGTAGGTAATAAGGTAATAAGTTAGGTGATAGGTAATCAGGTAGTAGGTTGAGGTAGGCATGGTTTGAGTCATGGTATCTATGATGTGGTTGTACATATTTTGGTCGATTTTTTATTATTGAATATGAAAGTGAAATGATGTTAAGGTAAAATGGCTTTAATTCCAACTTACTGATAATATGGAAAGTAAATGATGAGGGTGTATATAATGTATGATTTGATTGAAAGTTAACTTCAAAATTATTGTTGTTATAGAATCAACTAAGTGTTAATGTGATGTGGGAAAATGATGATGGTGAAATATTGGTCAAGCTAACCTTAAAGGGCCCCATGTCCTAAAAGTGCTTCCTACGTAACGATTACAAAAAGGTGCCTCAAGTTAATGTAGTTTCTCCCATAATATAGGGAAGAATAGGATAGGTTAGGTAAGGTTTTGGTTTAGGTATGCTAAATTGAGTAAAATAGGGTGCATAAGGTAGATTAGGGTTAGGTAAGGTATATAAGCATGAGGTAGATGAAGGAATAATTAGTAGTGGGTTTTATGAGGTGGTGAAAGGCAAGTGGTTATGTTTAGGTAAGGCTAGAAGTGAGTTAGGTGGGTTAAAGTAGATGATGGTAAGGTAGGTTAGGTAAGGTGGGGTTAGATCGTGGTAGTATAGGTGATGACAAGTGGGGTTAGGTATGAGTTTATTTGTAGGTGTAATTAATAGGTGGGATAAGGTGAAGGAAGTCAAATGCACAAATGTGCTATGAAGGAAACAATGCACAAGGTTGAATAGAAAGGCATAAAAACCCTAAACTTGTCAAAGGTCAAAGGTTTATCTAAACTAGGGTGATTTCACCTAGGTATCCAAGGTATTGTAAGTTCTCTTAGAAACACAACAAGGCTAGGGTGTACAAATTGTTATAGTCATGTTCCAAATACTGAGAGGTTTGGTTGATCTAGATAAATGTCACAAAATGAGACAAGGTAAGGTCAATAGGATAAACAACACATGTAACATTATCACATGGTACAATGAGTAATCAAATTTTATTGTCATATAGGTGAAGGTGGGTTGGAAAAAATATATTTAGGTGAGGTAAACGTACCCCTAAGGATCTTTAGGTAGTTGGTGAGGTGGTTTGGCTTAGGTAGGATAAGTTGGGTAAGGTTTGAAGGGTTAGGTAGAATGTGGAGATAAATGGTGGCTTTGGTAAATTTAGTAAGGTAGGTTCGGTAAGGTAGATGTTGAATTAGGTAAATAAAGAAAAAGCATTATTTGCTTGTGTAAAAGTGTTATTTTGCATGTCATTCCACTGGAAGACAGAATAATAAAGAAGATAAAGGTTGAGCATGTGTAGAATGTCAACATCAGAAGCAAGGGGATATTATTTCAACACATAGAGAAATGGTCCCCACAGAAAGAATTTGAGTGATTTTGCCAAGTTTTGAGATTAAAGGGCATTATTTTTACACAGAAAGCATTATAATGCATGTGAAGTGCACCTTGTGGTCAACATCAAGGAAGATGATTATTTTAATCATTCATTACAAGACATAATAGGTTGCATGCACATTGGAGGAGATTTACACAACAAGCAAGTGGTTAATTTTAGTAAAATTATTCACCCAAGTCTTATTTAAAAATATATTAGTCAACTACACTTTGACTTGAGCTTATTTGTAACTAAGGCTATTAATGCCTCATTGTATTCAGCATGTCTATTTTTCCCTTTTTTTTTACCTTATTTTATTCTAGATGGAGCACGGGAGTAAAAGTTAGCATGATGGGTTGGTATAACTTGTATCCATTTTAGGATGGGTTAGATGAATAATTTTACTATAATTGTGGCATTGGCCAAAAGCACAAAAGAAGGAATTTTAGGACATAGGATTGGTGAAGCAATTTTTGCCAGTTTTTCCTTAAATGAGAACTAATTTTTTCCTTCCAATTATTTACAGTGGTATGTATCACTTTATTAATTCTTGTGAATGAAAATTCCCTAATTAATCATCTTACCTTGTTGCAAATCTAGTATTTTCTACATAATATTAGTGTGCATGTTTATCTTTCTATTTTTTGTGATTTGTCCCTCAATACATAAGTGTTTTTCCTTAATATTCAGCTAAAAACAATTGGTTTGTGCATCCAAAAATTCATTCTCAATTTTATTGTGCATATACTCAGTCAAATCCCTCAATAATTTTGGTGTATCACCCATTTCAATTTCAGTTAAAGTCATCTTTTTACCCTCAAAACCCTAAAAAATTAGTTTAGGATACACCAATAAGGAACCAACCTTGATACCAAAGACTCACCTCAATAATAGGTATACCCATAGACCTGAGGTTTTTCTATTGTATCTATGAAAGTGAGAGATCAAAGCAATCTTAGAACCCTTGCTATCAACTCTTTAAATAGGGTGCACTTTCGAGAGATAACACAAAACTCATCTGAATTTGTATTTACATTTTCATTAGTTTAGATAGGGATCACAACTTCAATGTTGTCCATAGAACTAAGGGATCTATATAAGTGATCCACACCATTCTTACATACTTGATGAACTTCAATCTCTACTAGATCAACTTAGTCCTCAGGAACCATTTCAGAATCACACTCCAAAGGATCATTTAGAACCAGGAGATTAGAATTGGAGTTCTTCCACTAAGAGATTTTACCTTTAGCATGTTTACGAACCAAGTGGCAATTTGTTGCTAAATGACGAAGAGAAAAACATGTTCTGCATCTAAAGGGAAACCCTTTGTAATCCAAGTTTTGAATCAAAGTTTTATCTTCAAATTTAAGTTCAACAGTGGCATGGAAGTCCATAGAAGTATCCATACAAACCAAGATTATAACATAGGTTGTGTGCTCAAAATATTCAGTTTTAGGATCAATAGATAAACATTAACATACATAAATTACAATAATACACCATGAATTACAACCATGTTGTTTCACCATATTACTTACATCTTGCAAATCCATGTGAGCATGAAATCAACAATAAATTGTTGGCATGACATCCACCTAAATCTAGCATAATTAATATTTTTTTCCATTTACATAATAATAATAATTTGCACTCAAAAAGAGAGGGTTAGAGACATATTCATTTCATTTCATAACTAAGGGAGGAGAGAGAAAGAGATAGGGGAGAGAGAGAAACACTATTTTCCCATAAGTTAAATTTCACACAACAAGCCACAAGATAGAGTTTCAAATATTTATTTACAAGTGTCAATAAGTTTCCATGGTGGTTTGGTAACTTGACAGAGCTCCTACAAATTCCTTTTTACATTTTCCTGCTAGTTGCAAAAATTCTCAATTTAGGATCGATGGCTAAGAAACCATGTTCAAAATATTCCTTTTATTGAGTGATGAACAACATGTATTTTTCTATATGTACTCCTATATACCAGGGATTCATAGTGTTGGTCGTCAGATAGGACTTTACGAAGAGCAACAGTCAGGGGACAAGAAGTCCCTCCTCTTTAATGGGAGAGGTTCCCTTATTCAGAAACGAACTTATTTACAAATGTACAAGACATGATTTGTTGGTTAAACTTGGATATCACGAAAGTGTTTTCTATGAAGATCATCAATTACAAAAGGACTGAGGAAATGAGAGTATGGGAAAGAGCAGAAAGGCAACATGCAGAATTATAGATATCAGAGTAATTCTTTATGTATGCGAAAGTCACAGTGAATTGATACAAGATAATTTGTATTGAATAAATAAGATGGAATTTAAAGACACAAAGTTTTGTAAATAACATCTGCTTAGAACACAAAGTTTCTTTACATAACACAGATTCATTAATCAAGGACACAAAGTTCCTTCTTGGTTATACAAGATCACCGAGCTTGCAAAGTTGAAGAGTATGCAATCGGTAAGACTAACGAACTTGAGACAAATGATCTTCACAAAGAAAATAAACGAAAGCTTAGGAATAACAGAGATCAGATAGACAAAGAATGGAAAAGTACTTCTGTATTGATTTCTTTGTAATCTATTTACACTTTCAGAAAATATGCCAAGTTCATCCTTTCTTTCAAAATGGCGTGGAAAGGCCATTATATAGCTTACAAGTCAGTTACTTTTTGTAAATACTTCTTTTAACTAAAGATTAGTTAAGGATTGCCAATTGCAATACCTCAACTTATTACAATGAATCCGAGAAAAAGAAATAGAAAAGAAGAGAAGAATAAGGAGAAGAAGACAGGTGGTTGGTCACTGAGAGGGACCCACTGACTTCAGAATTCGCTGCCTGAATCTCTTCAATGACTCGGCTATATCTCTGCCACGAGGGACTGACGTGTTAGTCGTAGACTGAGTCCAAAAATCCCAGACACTTCTCCATCTCTTTATCAAACTCGACATGAGTATGATAATCTTTGTTTGCTTCTTCAATGGCAGATTGAAGAGAGCAAATCTCCTTCATTTTCTCCTTGGAGATGGAACTTTCCTTGAATAAGTTATCTTTGACAAAAGCTCTGAATTGAGATTTGATTTCTTGCAAGGAAAGGGAAGTACCAGAAGTCTCATCCTGAAGATGACAGTGTATGTCTTTGAAAGCAGAGATAACCAGTGTCTTGAAAGCTTCACCCTTCTGCCAACTGTTCTTCAGTTCTCCCAAAGCCTCCTTCAGGACTCTAATCTTCCACTCCACGCTGTAGACCCAGGAATTTGATAGATTATCCTTTGCATCATCAAAGACTTTACTCGCCAACAAAACATTCTCATCTGCCTGTCCCATGAGTCAGAGGTCTACTATGCAACTGCTCCAGAATTTGAGCTCTTTATCAATGATTCCAATAGTAGAGGAGAGCTTCAGTTGCACATTGCTCACCTTTTCGTGGAGTTTGAAAGCTTCATCGATGAAGTTTAATCCAGCAACAAGCATGTCATCCACCAGGGCTTCAATAGCTCTGCCATAGATAGAATACTTGTGCATATCTTTGATACTCTGCACTTCATCTTGGATTAGAATTACAGGAGGTGGGAGAGTAGTCAATGGGGTAGGGTCCAAAACTTTGTCCTTAGACAAAAGAGACTTGATGAAACCTGTGAGAACTTGGGCCTGTTCTTCCAACTGTTCAATAGTTTGTTGCCCTTTCTCTACCCTCCCAATGACTCTTGTGACTGTTTCCTGGAGGTTGTGAATTTCACCTTCAGGGGTAAACTCTCCCATCAGGATTCTCGAGAGCTCCAAGTCAGATGCCAGCAAGTCTTGCTCTGATTTGTCCACTGTAGGCTTAGCAATCTCCAAGAACTGCTGACCTTGAGCATCAGACACTATTCTGGAAGTAGCTCTGGCTTTCTTGGCACGAGAAGGAGTGGTGCCTAACAAGGCTGCGACAACATCAAAATTTGACCCTGAAATCCGAGAGGAAAATTTCCTCTTCCTTTTGTCAACCAAAGGTTGCACCCACGCAAAAGAGGAAGAGGAATCAGCAGGAGGAGCAAGGGGACCAAGAGATAGAGAGCTCATGATGCTCAAGGTCTGTGCAGCTATTGACTCGAGTTGAGAGGTGAGTGGGGCACTTGGGGAAATTGCGGCAGAAGAGTCAACATCACCTGAAAGCTCAATGCTCTGGATTTCTTTATGTTTATCAGCTGGATCTTCAGGAGCACTTGCAAGAGTTGGAACTTCGTTTTCTTCACTTTCACTGAGAACAATGATGTTCTCTGGTCCCATAGGCAACTCTGCCTACTTTCTTTGAGGGTCACTTTCCACATGCTCCTTCTTAACCTCCTTGAGCTTCTTCTGGTACACTTGAGTGGATGAAGAAGGAGTAGAAGCTGCAGGTCCTTGTATTGATAAGGCAGGAGGGGTCTTCACTGGTGTTTCTGACCTTGGAATAGATGCTTCTCTTCTTAGTGTTGAAGCATCCTTAGAAGAGGATTCTCTTGAATGCCTCCTGAATTCTCGAACCATCCTGTCAAACCAGACCTTAGTCCTGACTAAGACTGGAACAAGGATCTCAGCCAGATCATCCCTCTCTTTCCTGTTTCAATCCAGGTCCTCCAAAGGAGTGTGCTTAACCACATTTTCATACTCATACTAGTATAGATCAGAGTTGTCATCCTGGAGACCTTCAGGAACTTGGTACAGACCGAGTTCTTGGATCAATTGCAGGGAGAACCTGCCACAATGCCTTCTCCTAGCTTCAAAATCATCTGCACAGTTAGCCCAGTAGTCTTTTGTATCTGCCCTATGATGGTAGATTATCTTGATGTTCTGTTCAATAAACTTCTTCAAGTCAAAGCAGGTTCTTGGCTTGAAGAAATGAACGGTGATAGGTACCAGGGCTCTCTCTATGTTCTGTGCGTCCAGAGCTGTTTTGCAAGTGTAGTTTCCCAGAGAGATGGGAAAGTGCAAGCCAGAAATCTTCTTATCTCTGTAAGTTCTGTGAAACTTGTCTAGTTGCCTGCATATTTCTATCAAGGCCATTTTATCATTGCAGAACATGGGAAGCCGTCTCAGAGGGGTGCGCCCTCATAGCCAGCGAAGCCTGATATAAGAGAAATTTCCTGAATTGGATGAATTAAGCACCATATTGCGATATCAGAGTTCATAGGCTTCATCTGAAAATCTTCGTAGCAGTATCACCTTCGAGCAGTCTGACCACGTACATGGTGAAAGCATCATTGACCCTTCTGAAATTATGATTGCTGGTCTCCAGGGTGAACTGCGGACAGTAAGCATATACTGGATCATCTTTGTGAGCGTCGATGTAAGAAAAGCCAAACCATTTCCGCGACGCTGCCAGGGTATACATCATGTATGAAGTCATATAGAACTTCTTCGTTTGCTGCACATTGGACAGCTTCTCCGACAAATTCATGCTTATGATTTTCGCCCAATTGATATTTTGCATTCCTTTGCACACCATGCTGATGAGCGGGCACATCTAGAAGTGAAATTTGTTGGTAGAGGGCAAACCCATAACCCGAGCCAGCAAGATTATGAAGTCTGACAATTCTTCATTGAAATCTGCTCGGAAGAGGGTTTTGGTCAAATGAGAAGCTCCCTTCCTAGGGTTTTTAAGCCAGGACTTCGCCACTCGTGCCTTATATTTGTCACTGTCTTGGTCGAACAGGGCCTGTGCTTGATCACGGGAAACGACTATGGCATTATCCATCTCTGGAATCCTCAGAACTGTGTTAATGGTGGCAGCATCTAATTTGGCGATGAGTTCCCCATGTATATTAGTCAATTCACTCGAAAGCGGGGTCGAAGTGAGCTCCGCATGAAAGCACAGGTATCAGCACACTGTATTAAGATTGGGAAACCTCTAGTAAAAGCCAAACCACTATCGTGAATCATCTGCGCCATTGGTGTAGGGTTTGCGTCTGCCATTCTTGCCCAAAAATCACTGAAATCAAGATGATGAGCTTCGCTATCCCCAATATTGCGAACGGCAAACTCAAGTGGAGAAATTTGTTCCTGTCCCTGAAATTTGATCTTCATATTGATAGTCTCAGAGATGCAACCTAAACTCAGAAAGGAATTATAGAGGGAGGGGATACACGCGTAGGTTTTCAAATTGCAAGGGTTCGAGAAAAAGATAGCATGGAAGTAGTGCGAAAAATGCAAAGGGGAAATGCTTGTTATATAGCCGTTTAGGAGAGAGAAAGGTCATAAATGCGCATTTAATACATACCCACCAATTTGAATAAGCATGATATTCGGGTAGAGCGGGACAAATAAGCACGAATGACACTTGGCACACTTGGGACATGTGAGACGTGAATGCGCGAAACACGCGGCTCGGACGATTCGGGTAAAGCAGGGAGAAGATGCACATATGCATTTTGGGACATTTGGGATGAAAACGTGCGAAGTACGCGATTCGGGTGTTTCGGCCGAAATTGGAACAAAAGGCCCGTTTGAACTTGGGACATTTGAGACAAAAAGTTCCGGAGTACGCGACTCGGCCGGTTCGGGCGAAAATGGAACAACTTGCACTTTTTTTGGGACAAAAAGCTCTAAAGTACGCGACTCGGGCGAATCGGTCGAAAATGTTACAATAGGTCCGGAGAAGTTTGGGACATTTGGGATGAAAACGTGCGAAGTACGCAGTTCGGGTGTTTCGGCCGAAATTGGAACAACTTGCACAATTTAGTTTTGGGACACTTGGGACGAAAAGTTCCGACGGGCCCAAAAATGGAACAACTTCGGGGATTTCGGCCGATCTGGGAACAGAACGCACTTTTAAAATTGGGACACGTTGGGACAAAAATGTTCCGACAGGCCCGAAAATACATACAAAATGACCCAAAAAACACAGATTTTCTCAATTTCACGACTTAGGCACTTCAGAGAAAAACACTTCAACTCAAAATTTTGAAAATGACTTCTTAAGAATGGGGAAATTTTGAGTGGACAACAGCTGGCTCCTTCTGGGGATGACTTGGCATAAATTCAAGGGATGAGACAAGGCAAGAACTTAGACAAACTTAGGAGAAGTAGACCAGTACCTTATCCATTGGGCAACAGGAGTCAAAAACAGACCAATACAGAGGACAACACACCAAAACAGAAAAGGAAAGAAAAACAAAAACACTGTACAGAATATACAAGGGACTCCCTAATCACCTAGGACTTGAACAACTTGAGATACTACCCACTATAAGGAAGTGGGAGAGAAGAACCATCCATGTAATCAAGATAAAAGGAATTCTCACCAGCAAAGTGTCTGATCTTGAAAGGTCCGAGCCACAGGGAATCAAACTTTCCATGGCTGCCACGAGGTTCATGTCTTTTGTCCCATAACAGCACGGTGTCTCCAACTTGGAAATCTCTGAACCTAGCTTTCTTGTCAAACAGGACCTTTACCTTCTGCTGGTGAACAGATATCCTATCAGCAACCATCAATCTGTCCTCATTCAGTTTGTGCAGGTACATAATTCTCTTGTCCAAAGCATCTCTGAAACTAGTATCTTCAATGGCCTTCATTAGGTGCAAGGCTGGCAGTTCCACTGTCACTGGAAATTGAGCTTCTACTCCATATACCACTTGAAAAGGAGACATTCCAATAGCTCTCTTTGGTGTAATCCTGTCTGCCCAAAGAGCATCATAGAGCTTCTTGTGCCAGTTTCGTTGAGACTCATTGACCAACTTCCTTATGATAGTCACCAGATTTTTGTTAGTGGATTCTGCTTGCCCATTTCCCTGGGGGTAGTAATCTGAAGAGTGAGCCAAAGAAATGCCATACCCGTAGCAGAAGTCCATTATCTCAGCAAAAGAGAAATTCGAGGCATTATCTGTTACAATCTTGTTAGGTACACCATACCTTACCAAGATGTTCTCTTTGATGAAGCTGCACACCACTTCAGAAGTAGTACTCTTGACTGGAATAGCTTCCACCCATTTGGTGAAATAGTCAGTGGCAGTTAGTACATGAGTGTGACCAGCACTAGAAGCAGGATTAAGTGTACCAATGAAGTCCAAACCCCACTGTTGAAATGGTTCCTCAATCACAACTGGCTTGAGAGGCAAAGAAGCCAATTTAGGTCTTCCCACAAAAGTCTGACAAGCCTCACATTTATCCACCCACTTGGATGCATCTCTGAACAAGGAAGGCCAGTAGTATCCTCCACGGAGTATCTTATGAGCTGTAACCGTTGATGAATAGTGCCCTCCACATGCCTGATCGTGAAAAGCTGAGAGCAACTTTCTCTGCTGTTCCTTGTCCACACACTTCAAAAATCTCCCATCTAAGCCACGCTTGAACAAAGCATTTTCCCATAATACATATTGTACTGACCTCAATTTAACAGTCCTCTTTTCTTTGGCAGTTAAATGAGAGGGGCATTCCCCATAGGTGAGAAAATGGGTGATGTCAGCATACCATTCGTCAACTGAACTAAGGAACAGAACAGTAGGAAGGTCAACTTTCTCCTCCAGCAACTCATGTTTGGCTCCTTCAGCAATGAGCTCACAAAGACCTTTTCCACGAACCAGCTTGGTCGGCTTGATGTCAATGTCATACTCTTGGACCTTAGCAACCCAGTTCCCTCTCTTAGATCCAAATTCTTGTTGTGTGAGGATTGACTTAACAGTTGTATCCGGGACCAATACCATGGAATGAGAGTTGAGGATGTAAAAGCGAAACTGCTTGACAGCTTTAACCACTGCAAAAGCATGTTTCTCCATCATGGTGTATTTCAACTCGTGATCTTTCAGAATATAGCTCATGAACGCGATTGGTAGCTCATGCTCATTAGAGTCTTCTTGAGTTAACACAGCAGCCAAGGTATTATCTATAGCATAGCAATAGATGATGAAATCTTTGCTGAAATCAGGACAGGCTAAAACAGGAGTTTTAGCGATAGCTCTCTTGATACCTTCAAAGGATTCCTTTCCTTCAGAAGACCAACCAAATGTTTTCTTCCCTTTCATCATCTGAGAAATATTCAAAGTTAACTCTGTAAAATCAGGGATGAATCTTCTCAAAAAATTGATCTTACCGAAGAAGGAGTGCACGCCCTTTTTACTGGTTGGGAGAGGAATTTGCTGGATGGCTTGAACTCATTCAGGATCAATCTTAATACCATCCTTGGAAATGATGTGCCCTAATAACTTTCCCTCAGTGACACAAAAGACAGATTTTTTAGGGTTCAGAGAGATCCCATGCTCTCTGCATCTCAGCAGAACTGTCTCTAGGTGATCAAAATGATCCGCTCTTGTCTTGGAAAACACTGTCAGGTCATCAAGGTATATGACAATACACTTCCCTTTTAAGCTTCCAAAATCCAGATCCATAGCCCTCTGGAAAGTGGCACCAGCATTAATAAGCCCAAAAGGCATTCTCTTGTAGGCAAAGGTACCCCAAGGAGTAGTGAAAGCTGTTTTATGTTGATCTACAGTATCAACCTCTACCTGATTATATCCAGAAAATCCATCAAGCATAGATAACATTTCAGATCCTGTTACTGCTTGCAATACTTGATCCATCATGGGCAAAGGATAATTATCTTTCAGAGAAGCCTGATTCAGGTTCCTGAAATCAACACAGATGCGGATCTCACCATTTTTCTTCCTAACAGGCACAATATTTGCAATCCATGTTGAATGGTGAATGGGAAAAATAATTTTAGCCTTCAACAACTTCTGTATCTCCTGAAAGATGGTGTCAGCTATTTTGGGGTTGTATTGCCTCTGTTTCTGCTTGAAAGGCTTAATTCCAGGCTTAAGAGGAATAGAGTGCTGCATATCTTTTGGTTTGAAAGCTTTCAAATCTTCATAAGAGTAAGCGAGAACATCCTTATACCTTCTTAGAAGATCAATTGCTTTTCTCCTCTCATCTGCTGTGCAACATTTTCCAATATTTACTAGCTTGGGGTCAGTAGAACTCCCAATATCAATCTTATCATACTCAGTTGATTGCTGAGGTCCAGTAGAAGCTTTAGATTTCACATACCTGTCATGTTTATCAAATAATTCCTCCAAACTCACCAAACCTTTAGGAATCTTGTTTCCTTTGAGATTGATGCATCCATCTTGATCTGTTTCTTCCCCTTGGGCGACTGCTTGGTCAAAGGGCACATTCTCACGAGGTAGGTTGTCACTTCCCTCAAAATACAGTTGTTCGAAATTACCCTTGAGTTCCAGGAAGGAAAGCAAATGTTGATCATCATTGAAGACTTGCCAGTTATTGGCATTATCAGGTACACTAGGCCGATGGACCATCTCAATGGTGAACTTATCCTGAGAGAAATCAGGATGAGGAATCAGTAGCGACCCTGAGACTGCTAGTGAATCAGCCCTGCTGTTCTTCTCCCTAGGTATTGCCTCAATGGAGAAAGCATCAAGGAATTCAATGGAATCCCAAACCTGATTCCGGTAATGTTTCAGCCTCCCATTTTTCACTTGGAAAAGGCTTCTCACTTGCTTTACAATCAGTTCTGCATCACCACGTGCCAGAAGGTTCTTCACACCTTGTTCTTTGGCCACTTATAGTCCAAGAATGAGAGCCTCATACTCTGCTGTATTATTAGTATTTTCAAACTGCAACTTAAATGAAAAAGGATGTAGGCATCCTTCAGGTGACACTAGCAGGACACCAGCTCCAGAACCAGCTGAGGAACAACTTCCATCAAACTCTAAAATCCAAATACCATTAGGATCTTTAGGTGACATTCTGGGAAGTTGGATTTCATCAGGGGACATAATCATGTAATTACCATGACCCATATCCTCATAGAGTATTTGTGCTTTAGGATCATCCGTTTTTTGCACAATATACTCAGATTGCTTCTCAGGCATCAACTTCTTCATTTGTCCATTAACAGGTATGAGTGCATGCGACCAGTCCATTTGGATTTCCCCACCCACATCTTTGCAGAAGTTCCTACTTAGCAACATCCCGTATGAAGGAGGGATATCTGCTACTAAGATGGTAGCCAACACTTTCTTTTCAGGCAAGGCAGCAAAAGCCACTTGTGCATCTTTAATTCTCCCGACCAGGGGCACTTCTTTACTCTCCATGGAGTAACAAGATCCATAAGTGCGTGTGAGGGTCAGGCCTAAAGCATGAGCTACTTTAGCAGGCATCACGTTATCTGAGGCTCCTGAGTCAATGACACAATTACTGAGCCTATGACCAGCTATAAGAAGTGTTACATAAAATGGTTTAATTTTGTCACCAGGCGAGGTGACAGCAGCTACCAGACTAGGCTGTGGTGCAGAAGGAGGAGTGGGCAAAAGGCCTTTAGAAGTGGTTTTGGAGTGGGAATTAACAAATTGAATCATTTTGGCAAAAGCTTTGGGATGAGTTTGATAATACTCAGCCTCTGAAATTTGAACCTTAGTCTTTTTTAGATGATCGATTATATCAAAAGACCCAGAAGTAGACGGACCATCATCATTTGAAATTCTAGGCTTATCAACTTTAGGAGAAAAAGAAGGAACTTTTCTAGTAGGATTAACAGGACTCACCTTTGGTGTAGATGAAGTAGGGATAGGAGATCCTCTTTTTGCAATTACAGGAATAGTTGCCGACTGCTCCTTAGATTTCTTCATAGGCTGTGTCACCTTCTCCCTCTGATGTGTCTGTTCTCGAGTCATGACAGCAAATGATTCACTATTCATGTCTGCTACCACTTCATCATAATCATCTCCATCATCAATGCCCTCAGTGGTGAAGAAATTAACCCGAGATCCCTCAAGTTCCTCTGCTTCATCATCAAATTCCTCCACATACTCCTCGCAAGCTTCATTATCCTCATCATCATCTGGCTCTTCAACCTCACAGGTTGCATTCACAGGAACTTTAACAGGAGGTCCTTCAAGTGCTAGTCTTGTTTGAGAAGGAGGTAAATGATTTCTGGGCTGAAAATTCCTCCTTGGAACATCTGCATAAGGGGCATGCTGAGCCAATTGTTTCTTTATAGCAATAAGATCATTCGCAAGCTTCTGAACTAATGGATTAGTATTAGGTCCAGGAGTGGAGGAGGAGGAAGCAACAGACTTAGATTTGGAAGGGTCTCTCCTCAACTTGCCTGACATGATCAGATCATCCTCGACACTAACAGCAAGAGTTTGATCCTCCACCAATGTTGCGAGATTAGCCCTTCTTAGCGCATAACTAACTTCAGACGATTGAGCATTTAAGAAGAAACATTTTCAGATTTGATCAACAGGTCGAGTATTTACAGGAATTTTGTTGATCAGTCTATTGAATCGGGCCACAAATTCTCTCATGGGTTCTGATGAATCTTTCTTTATCTGAGAAATTTGGGCAAGCAAGGCATGCACATCTTCTGCTGGCTTGAAATGGTTTTCGAACTGATTTCTCATTGTGTCCCAGTCGATAATAGCGCCAGCTGGAAGGTGGTAGAACCAATCAGCAGCATTATCTTGTAACGTCTCAACGAACAGTCTCACGGAGACGTCTTCATGCTCAACTCCCAGGACTCCACATGCAACAATGAAGGCCGCGATGTGTTCATCCGGATGCACTTTTCCATCGCCTTTGAACTTAGGAAAGTTCTTCCGGTTACCTCTGGGTAACTCATGCAAAGGCTAAGGAAGAGCAAGGGGCCCGACACGATGACCCCATGGTAATGGTGCCGCCATTCTTGGAAAAACGGCTTGGAGAGGAACTGCAACACCAGTAAGAATCAAAGCTCAAAGATTAGGGCTAGCTGGCTCTGAAGGAATACCACCCGTAGGAATTCTATCTTGAATATGTGGAGTGCTTGTTGAACGAGTTCTTCTATTTCTTGTTGAAGGAAAAGGAAAACCCTGCTGCTCCAAAATCTGGAACTGAGAATCTTCAATACCAAGGGTCCTTCTCCCTTGAGTAAAACGCAGAGTCGCCAGATCAAAAGATGATCGAAAAATAATAGAACTGGAATATGATTTTCCCCAGCGGAGTCGCCAAAAACTTGTTGGTCATCAGATAGGACTTTACGAAGAGCAACAGTCAGGGGACAAGAAGTCCCTCCTCTTTAATGGGAGAGGTTCCCTTATTCAGAAACGAACTTATTTACAAATGTACAAAACATGATTTGTTGGTTAAACTTGGATATCACGAAAGTGTTTTCTATGAAGATCATCAATTACAAAAGGACTGAGGAAATGAGAGTACGGGAAAGAGCAGAAAGGCAACATGCAGAATTATAGATATCAGAGTAATTCTTTATGTATGCGAAAGTCACAGTGAATTGAAACAAGATCATTTGTATTGAATAAATAAGATGGAATTTAAAGACACAAAGTTCTGTAAATAACATCTGCTTAGAACACAAAGTTTCTTAACATAACACAGATTCATTAATCAAGGACACAAAGTTCCTTCTTGGTTATACAAGATCACCGAGCTTGCAAAGTTGAAGAGTATGCAATCGGTAAGACTAACGAACTTGAGACAAATGATCTTCACAAAGAAAATAAACGAAAACTTAGGAATAACAGAGATCAGATAGACAAAGAATGGAAAAGTCCTTCTGTATTGATTTCTTTGTAATCTATTTACACTTTCAGAAAATATGCCAAGTTCTTCCTTTCTTTCAAAATGGCGTGGAAAGGCCATTATATAGCTTACAAGTCAGTTACTCTTTGTAACTACTTCTTTTAACTAAAGATTAGTTAAGGATTGCCAATCGCAATACCTCAACCTATTACAATGAATCCGAGAAAAAGAAATAGAAAAGAAGAGAAGAATAAGGAGAAGAAGACAGGTGGTCGGTCACTGAGAGGGACCCACTGACTTCAGAATTCGCTGCCTGAATCTCTTCAATGACCTCAGCTATATCTCTGCCACGAGGGACTGACGTGTTAGTCGTAGACTGAGTCCAAAATCCCAGACACTTCTCCATCTCTTTATCAAACTTGACATGAGTATGATAATCTTTGTTTGCTTCTTCAATGGCAGATTGAAGAGAGCAAATCTCCTTCATTTTCTCCTTGGAGATGGAACTTTCCTTGAATAAGTTATCTTTGACAAAAGCTCTGAATTGAGCTTTGATTTCTTGCAAGGAAAGGGAAGTACCAGAAGTCTCATCCTGAAGATGACAGTGTATGTCTTTGAAAGCAGAGATAACCAGTGTCTTGAAAGCTTCACCCTTCTGCCAACTGTTCTTCAGTTCTCCCAAAGCCTCCTCCAGGACTCTGATCTTCCACTCCACGCTTTAGACCCAGGACTTCGACAGATTATCCTTTGCATCATCAAAGACTTTACTCGCCAAAAAAATGTTCTCATCTGCCTGTCCCATGAGTCGAGAGGTCTACTATGCAACTGCTCCAGAGTTTGAGCTCTTTATCAATGATTCCAATAGTAGAGGAGAGCTTCAGTTGCACATTGCTCACCTTTTCGTGGAGTTTGAAAGCTTCATCGATGAAGTTTAATCCAGCAACAAGCATGTCATCCACCAGGGCTTCAATAGCTCTGCCATAGATAGAATACTTGTGCATATCTTTGATACTCTGCACTTCATCTTGGCTTAGAATTACAGGAGGTGGGAGAGTAGTCAATGGGGTAGGGTCCAAAACTTTGTCCTTAGACAAAAGAGACTTGATGAAACCTGTGAGAACTTGGGCCTGTTCTTCCAACTGTTCAATAGTTTGTTGCCCTTTCTCTACCCTCCCAATGACTCTTGTGACTGTTTCCTGGAGGTTGTGAATTTCACCTTCAGGGGTAGACTCTCCCATCGGGATTCTCGAGAGCTCTAAGTCAGATACCTGCAAGTCCTGCTCTGATTTATCCATTGAAGGCTTGGCAATCTCCAAGAATTGCTGACCTTGAGCATCAGACACTATTCTGGAGGTAGCTCTGGCTTTCTTGGCACGAGAAGGAGTGGTGCCCAACAAGGCTGCGACAGCATCAAAATTTGACCCTGAACTCCGAGAGGAAAATTTCCTCTTCCTTTTGTCAACCAAAGGTTGCACCCACGCAAAAGAGGAAGAGGAATCAGCAGGAGGAGCAAGGGGACCAAGAGACAGAGAGCTCATGACGCTCAAGGTCTGCGCAGCTGTTGACTCAAGTTGAGAGGTGAGTGGGGCACTTGGGGCAATTGCGGCAGAAGAGTCAACATCACCTGAAAGCTCAGTGCTCTGGATTTCTTTATCTTTATCAGCTGGATCTTCAGGAGCACTTGCAAGAGTTGGTACTTCGCTTTCTTCACTTTCACTGAGAACAATGATGTTCTCTGGTCCCATAGGCAACTCTGCCTGCTTTCTTTGAGGGTCACTTTCCACAGGCTCCTTCTTAACCTCCTTGAGCTTCTTCTGGTACACTTGAGTGGATGAAGGAGTAGAAGCTGCAGGTCCTTGTATTGATGAGGCAGGAGGGGTCTTCACTGGTGTTTCTGACCTTGGAATAGATGCTTCTCTTCTTGGTGTTGAAGCATCCTTAGAAGAGGATTCTCCTGAATGCCTCCTGAATTCTCGAACCATCCTGTCAAACCAGACCTTAGTCCTGACTAAGACTGGAGCAAGGATCTCAGCCAGATCATCTCTCTCTTTCCTGTTCCAATCCAGGTCCTCCAAAGGAGTGTGCTTAACCACATTTTCATACTCATACGAGTATAGATCAGAGTTGTCATCCTGGAGACCTTCAGGAACTTGGTACAGACCGAGTTCTTGGATCAATTGCAGGGAGAACCTGCCACAATGCCTTCTCCTGGCCTCAAAATCATCTGCACAGTCAGCCCAGTAGTCTTCTGTATCTGCCCTATGATGGTAGATTATCTTGATGTTCTGTTCAATGAACTTCTTCAAGTCAAAGCAGGTTCTTGGCTTGAAGAAATGAACGGTGATAGGTACCAGGGCTCTCTCTATGTTCTGTGCGTCCAGGGCTGTTTTGCAAGTGTAGTTTCCCAGAGAGATGGGAAAGTGCAAGCCAGAAATCTTCTTATCTCTGCAAGTTTTGTGCAGTTTGTCTAACTGCCTGCATACTTCAATCAAAGCCATCTTATCATTGCAGAACATGGGAAGCCGCAAAGGGGTGCTCTCATAGCCAGCAAGCCTGATATAAGAAAATTTCCTGAATTGGATGAAATAAGCACCATATTGCGATATCAGGTTCATGGCTTCATCTGAAAACCTTCTAGCAGTATCACCTTCGAGCAGTCTGACCACGTACATGGTGAAAGCATCATTGACCCTTCTGAAATTACGATTGCTGGTCTCCAGGGTGAACTGCGGACAGTAAGCATATACTGGATCATCTTTGTGAGCGTCGATGTAAGAAAAGCCAAACCATTGCCGTGACGCTGCCAGGGTATACATCAGGTACGAAGTCATATAGAACTTCTTCGTTTGCTGCACATTGGACAGCTGCTCCGTCAAATTCATGCTTATGATTTCTGCCCAATTGATATTTTGTGTTCCTTCGCACACCATGCTGATGAGCGGGCACATCCAGAAGTGAAATTCGTTGGTAGAGGGCAAACCCATAACCCGAGCCAGCAAGATTATGAAGTCTGACAATTCTTCATTGAAATCTTCTTGGAAGAGGGTTTTGGTCAGACGAGAAGCTCCCTTCCTAGGGTTTTTAAGCCAGGACTTCGCCACTCGTGCCTTATATTTGTCACTGTCTTGGTCCGAACAGGGCCTGTGCTTGATCCTGGGAAACGACTATGGCATTATCCATCTCTGGAATCCTCAGAGCAGTGCTAATGGTGGCAGCATCCAATTTGGTGATGAGTTCCCCATGTATATTGGTCAATTCGCTCGAAGCGGGGTCGAAGTGAGCTCCGCATGAAAGCACGGTATCAGCACACTGTACTGAGATTGGGAAACCTCCAGCAAAATCCAAACCACTATCGTGAATCATCTGCGCCATTGGTGTAGGGTTTGCGTCCGCCATTCTTGCCCAAAAATCACTGAAATCAAGATGACGAGCTTCGCTGTCCCCAATATTGCGAACGGCAGACTCAAGTGGAGAAATTTGTTCCTGTCCCTGAAATTTGATCTTCATATTGATAGTCTCAGAGCCGCAACCTAAACTCGGAAAGGAATTACAGAGGGAGGGGATACACGCGCAGGTTTTCAAATTGCAAGGGTTCGAGCAAAAGATAGCATGGAAGTAGTGTGAAAAATGCAAAGGGGAAATGCTCGTTATATAGCCGTTTAGGAGAGAGAAAGGTCATAAATGCGCATTTAATACATACCCACCAATTTGAATAAGCATGATATTCGGGTAGAGCGGGAAAAATAAGCACGAATGACACTTGGTACGCTTGGGACATGTGAGACGTGAATGCGCGAAACACGCGGCTCGGCCGATTCAGGTGAAGCAGGGAGAAGACGCACAAATGCATTTTGGGACATTTGGGACGAAAACGTGCGAAGTACGCGATTCGGGTGTTTCGGCCGAAATTGGAACAAAAGGCTCGTTTGAACTTGGGACATTTGAGACAAAAAGTTCCGGAGTACGCGACTCGGCCAGTTCAGGTGAAAATGGAACAACTTGCACTTTTTTTGATTTGGGACATTTGGAACATGGAAAAACGTGCGAAGTACGCGGTTCGGGTGTTTCGGCCGAAATTGGAACAACTCGTACAATAAGTTTTGGGACACTTGGGACGAAAAGTTCCGACGGGCCCGAAAATGGAACAACTTCGGGGATTTCGGCCGATCGGGGAACAGAACGCACTTTAGGAACTTGGGACACGCGGGACAAAAATGTCCGACAGGCCCGAAAATACATACAAAATGACCCAAAACACAGATTTTATCAATTTCACGACTTAGGTACTTCAGAGAAAAACACTTCAACTCAATTTTTTTTGAAAATGACTTCTTAAGAACGGGGAAATTTTTAGTGGACAACACACAGGAACTAACAGAATTTTAAAACTAGCGAATGGTTTCAATTGACGGATAGATTTCCAGAGTGACCGGTCGTAATCGGTCACATTTGACTTAGTCAAAAATGACCAAAGGCATAAATAACCCCATATGAATGCATGTTTTCCAAAATAAAAGGTTCTAAGCAATTGTATAGTAAAAATAATAGAGTTTTGTGAAGGCAGTTAAGCATTTTGTTGTTCATGCTTCAAATGTTGAGTCGAAACGAAAATAGACTTTTCAATTTTAGCAACTTCCTAAAAGTGAAAATGAGGTAACCAAGCTCCTAGAAGGGTGACGAAGATAGAACCAAAAGTCGATTGGGGTCTATATAAGGTTTTATATGACTCCCCATATGTTGTCGTGTAAATGTGCAACAGGGAAATTGGAAGTTTCTAAGTACGTCAACTATACCCTTGTGCCAAATTTTTCATGTTTTATCATTCCTAGGCACCTCAGGTCAAGTCCGTCAATTTGGTCACCCCTTATTTAATGTCAAATTGGTCCCCTATGTGATTTAGGAAAGTCTATTCATTCCCCCTAGGTGATTTTAGGGAGTTTTGAAAAAGATGCTATCTTTTGGCAGTATTGGAAAGGGCTATCACCGACCTTCCCAGGATTGGATCAAACCCCCTGGAGTGGAATGAAATGGAAAAATTCAACATGAAGGTGAATATAATACCTTATAACATCATGGAAATAATTTTGGAAGCCTTGGGGTAGTTCTAAAAAATTTGGAGTAGTTTGAGTAAAAAATAGGGTTCACAAGCCTAGGCAATTCATAGGCCTAAAACAACTGCTGGGCTTCAAAAGAAGATTTTGGGAGCTCCGGATGGAGTTAGAAGTAAAAAGAAAACATCTATGGAAACATAATTCCAATCCCTATGTGATGGTGAAATAAAATTTTTCACAAAACCTTGGCGCATAGGATTGGAAGGCAGTTTTTCTCAGGCATAGATAGAGTCTCAAATCACAAAACTGACTTTTTATGGATCTGATGGATGAATAAAGACATTATAACTAAACCATTGGATCCAAAATTCCATTTCCAGTAAATATCATATTAAATTTTACCAATAAATTCCACCGGGAGCTCAAGTTATCATCGTTCCAAGTTACCCTCTCAAAGACAGTTCAGGACTTAGTAAATTTCTGGGAGGACAGGTGTTAGCAACCAGGAGCTTGGCCGGATTTCATGTCCCCTACATCCCCAAGGTTATGTAAACCAACCATTGAAAAATTCTCCCTACCCCCATGCAATATCTTGGACCCTCATGTGACCTCCAGACTTGACAGTTCAGCTCCTGGGTGTATTTTTGGAGCATCCATTCCTTGCCGTCGGATCAAGCGCCACGTGTCATCTCCAAAACCACCATGGAAACTGATGTCAGTTATGTCCCTAAGGTGAGGGAAATAAGACATGGAAAAATTTTCCCAGCCCCCTATGGGGAGCCATTTGGACATCCATGTGACCTCCAGACTTGACAGTTCAGCCTCGAGGTGCATATTTGGAGCATTCATTCCCTACCATCGGATCAAGCACCATGTGTCAGCTCCAAGACCATTGTAGAAACTGATGTACCTTATTTACCTAAGGTGAGGTACATCAGACATAGAAAAATGTGCCCAACCCCCTATGGGGAGCCTTTTGGACATCCATGTGACTTACTTTCAACTCCCAGTGCTTTAAAGCAACTTTTCTCAACTTCATTCCTTGCCATCAGATCGTCGCCATGTGTCGTCCTCTTGACCACCATGGAATTTGATGTCCCTCATGTCCCTGAGGTTAGGGACATCAAGCATGGAAAAATGCACCCAAGCTTTCCCTCTCATAATTTCAAAAATTCAAAAAATCTAACTACCGCTAAGTGCTTCCAGCTGCTTCCACTCCTGTGCATAGGAAAACTTCATCCTTCCTTTACAACTTGCTTTGAGTTCATATTTTGAGTTCTTTGCAAAACTTGAAGGATATTTTATGGCCGTTAAAAATGGATATTTTTCTTTCTTTGAATCTATAATCTTGTAAAGTTTTCAAATGAATCTTTGAAACTTATAGAATAATGGATGTCATCATTTCATTCTTTTCTTTACTTGTTCCACTGAAACTTTGTATTTATCACTATATAATATCTTCTAGCTCTATTTGACCTAGTTATTTGCATCCTTGACATTGTTTTTTGGCCTTTCCTCTGTGGCTTCTATTTTCTACCTCGTAGCTTCAGATCTGAGCATTTTTTTTATCATGGGTATTAATTATTATCTGTATAGATACACCCATAACTAAATTCATGAACTCGAACTTTTTCTATAACCTCTAGATGAGTAAGTTTATTTGAGCTTTGTGATCTATCAGGGTTTGTGATAGCCAACTCAAATGAGTCTACATTTTTTTCATAGCCATTTATGTATTTCTATTCCCTGACACCATTGGGGTTTTTCATTTAAAGCTTTTTGGTTGAGTGAGTTGAGTTGTGTGTCTGATGTCTTGGCAGTAAATTTACTTGAACTGGGTATTCTCCATATGTATTTTCTTTGTAAATTTGTGCAATATAACTTGCTGTTATAAATGATTGGTTTTGTTTCATAACAATGATACTTCTGAAATCTGTAATTTTATGGTTGATTACTTTGTTGAAGCTGCGACTATTGTATATTTGGCAGTATAGCCTGGTTCTTGAATGTTCTTGAACTTTTCATGTCTTCCTTGCTTTGTAATTTTTCATTGTTCCCCGTCATTCATTTTCCAACAAACTGATAGATATGATTTATTGCTAATTTGTGACTCTCTTTGTTGAGATTTTATCCAAGCATCTTGATTTAGTTGTGTAATATGTATGTTTCTTTGCCATTTTTACTTTGTAATTTCACATATTCTCTATGGTCACCATTGTTAATCTATTTAATTTTGTGCTCCTTATGAACTCACTATTTTAAAGCTCCGTTCACCTGGTGGGTGTCTATTATTTTGTTTTGTGGTTGGATCCTAGTAAATGAGTCCTCATGTAATGGCTCACCATTTAATTTTAGTTTATAGATTTGAAATTTTTTATTTATTTGGCTCAAGATCTTTTTTGTTAACTATAAATTTTCTATTGTTAACACCTTTGAGATCTATTATTTCATTTGAGCCTGTATCTTCTTGTTGCTGGTTCGTGAAAGATAATGCACTTTTTTGAAGAATTTACTTTTATTTGGAGCCTGAAAGTAATATATATTCTGTGCATTCAAATGAGTCTTCCTTTTCATTACGAGCTCCTTATACCTTTGATTTAATTTGTATGATTGAAAATGGAAACTAAATGCTTCAAAAGGGGAAGACAATTGATTCTTGTAACTCTGTTTAAGCATTTTGAGCTCTGCTTTATTTTTTTTTAGCATATTTTACTCCTGGACATGTTGTGCCAGGTTTAACTATTTCAAAGTATGGCAAAAATGTACCTTAGAATGCACTATATTACATGATATTTCATGACTATTTGGAGTTAGTTGACTTGATTCTTGTAAGTTGTTCTACTTGATTGAAATTGAAACTAAGATTTAATGATAATTTCTAAAATTGTAACATGTTTTTACTGAGGCAAAGTACTTCCTTTCCTATCTCGATTTATATATGGATAGCAAATGTATCTGATGTAGCTATTCTTCTCAAACTGCCTGATTTCATGAACCACTGCTTCTCATTTTCCATATGTTAGGTCAACTATTTCATTTTCAAAAGTTTTCTCTAAAGTAGAAACTGTCTACTACTTAAAATTGCCACCATGAGACAAGAATACTATGATTTCTATAAATGATATTCTCCTTGCTTGCTTTCAATCAGCTTCACATAAAAATGATGTGGCATTAGTACTTGTTCCTTCAACTTGAATATATTTGTATTAACATAGACTCTAGGAAATTGTATTCAATAGAGCCTTTGAAGCTCATTATGGATGCCACTGACATGTACATTCATATTGAAGCTATCAATGAGACCTCAATAGTTACTTTGATCTCACCATTGGTTACTTCCATTTGAATGAACTCTTGAATTTGTAACTCTTGTAAGTATGTACTTTGGTGATGATTGAAAAAGTTCATTGTCCTTCTGTAGTTGTATCTTTTGATAACTTGATCCTATTGTAGCTTGAGGCACTCCATTGAGCTTGCTGTAAATCTATGTAGCTTTGATCATGACTAGTCGATGCCTATATTCCTAAAGTTGACTATTGGAATAAACTTGTCTATAGACTACAATAGCTTTGTAAAATCTTACCTCATTTTTGCACCTATTGAATTTGTATCTGATAGAAATCTGTACCTATTTATACAGTAGTACTATTGTGAGAATATATGGTTTACTCTTTAAATCTAAAGTTAATAACATTATTTCCTGTACTTAATTTCGAAAACAACATTATGAGATGTTCTTTCTTATTCTGTTTTAGCCTTTTGATGTATGTTATCTCTTCTTAGTTACATTGTCTATATGATTTGAGTCCCCCCATCAAAGTACATATGCAAATTCTGTACTTAATTAATGATTTCAACTTGATAAAATTCATGGATTCTCTATTGGATTATGTAAGACAGAAGAAAACTGTGAATGGCAGAAAAGGATCAATAATTATAATTTTACACCCATTTGTTTTTGTACTTAAAGTGATCATATGCCAATGTTGGTACTCATCATTTCAATGGAATGTGATCACTGCAATTGAAAATATGATGGTTATTTCCTATCTCCTGCCTTGAATAACTACTTCTTGATCACTTTTATTGGCTATGATGACTTTGATCTTTTCATTATTTTACTTTCTAGAACTATGAAGTAATGCCTATTAGCAAACTGGTACCTGAAAGTGAATTGTTCTTGTACTTCATAATCTTGCTTCAACTTTGTTATTTCTTGAATTTTTTTCCAAATCTTATTATGAAGCATAAATCCATTAATGATTGGATTGATGCTTATTGGATAATTCATTTCTGAGCTTCTATCAATCAAACTATACTCTCTATCATTTGTAACTTGTAAACTGTACTTTGATAAATACTTTGTACTTGACTGTAATTTGATCAAACTCTGATATCATTTATCATTCTGTAACTTGATTGATATGGACATAATTTTGGTTTATTAGCACAGGGTGTTTTCTTTGATGTTTTTAACTATCTAGAAATTCTTGAACTTCTTCTTCCTGCTATCAACTAAAATTGAGCAACTATACTTTTTTTTTTCTGTAACAGAATTTTTAATGATATATTGGAACTATATCTTTGACTTATGCAATGAACAAACTTCCTTTTATCAAAATTATTCTAAAGTATGATTCATTTTGTTATTGCTTTGAGAATATTCTGCAAGTTAAATTAACATCATTGCATCTGCACTTTCTTTGGACTATTCAAAAACTATATCAGTTAATGTTTATTCATCTTTCTTACTTACCTGTACCTTGCACATTTAGATAAACTAGGTAGAAAACATTAGGATTTTTTGGCCTCTCTTATGTTCCATAGTTTTTCTTCTTTCATCTCTCTTCTCTATGAAACAATTCTGAGGATTCATATATTGCTGATGTAGAATACTGCTCTTGTTAGTTTTGTATTTGTCTATGATGTATTTTATGCCTATAACTCATACCTCCTAATGTTAGGAGATCCATTTACACACGAAATTAGATAGTAAAGGAACATGGATTAACCTTGAGCTCATGACTGAATAGTCTTTCCCTTTTTCTATTTCTCAGGTACAATTCTACTATGTGGATAGCAAGGATGAAGATTAACTAAAGTTGGAGCTGGAAATGGAGCAACGAAGATGAGAAGAAACTTTGAGGCAATGACGGGTTTATTCATATTCCTTTACTTTTCTTTTCATCCACATGTACCTTCTAGTTCTAGTATTTATGAATTTCTTTCGAGTTACATCCCACGGTTTGTGTGGGAAACATTTAAATTCCTTATGAATAAAACATTAAAATTCTAGAATTGAGTTGTGTACTTGTTTCTGCATTTGAGTTTCATGTATGGATTTTATAACGAACTAAACAACTCAATAACATAATTAGATGTATTTAATCATGAAGTAATGCAATTTAAAATACCCACAACTTTAATAATGAACTCCCAATTACTGTAATCTGGAACTCTATTCTGTTTTTCCAAAAAGTTAACACTCCACCTATTTTTTAATTCCAGTATTCATGAGGTTAAATACATCTATCCTTAGGGATTTTGGGTTCTCTTGTTGAATATTAACATGGAATTGTAGAATATGTGGTTTGTTACATTTTGTAACAACACATATAGCTGCAAATTACATGTAAACCATCAATTGGTGTAACTGAAAAATGTATTCCCCCAGTTAGGTTCACTTCACCAATGTCATCCATCATAACGAAGTTTTGAGTTGGCCATTTTTGCACAAGTGTAAAAAATTTCAACATTTCTGGAGATCCTGCGGAGAAAGATGCCTGCTAGCTTGTAGACCAGTGCCTTTCTCTTGTCCATTGGGCACAAAGTTAAAGCATATAACCAAAAATACCTTCCTGAAGGTCCAATCCTTCTAAAACAAACTTAAACTGGGAAAGGATATGGTAAACTAGATCACATGCATAGATGCACTTATTGAATTGAAAAACATTGTAATTTGCATGAAGCACTTATTGAAATGGAAATCCTGCTCTAAATAGAAACTGTAGGATTTTCAATAAAAATGTTCAAGAAACATACCATTCACAGGAATGGGAAGTTCTTCTCCAGTCAGCCTTGAAAGCTGAAATGCATTGTGTTCTTTGCAAGATGAAATCATATAACAACCACTCCAGATTGTGTTAAAATTTTTGTGGTTTCCTACATTTACATGATCAACATCCCATTTTAACACAATGTATCCTTCATTGAAGATTATGAACTTGGCTTTCCTATCAAAAATTTTCTTCATTTGTTTTTGATTCTTTTCCATGTTCAGATGAGCTTGATCTCTCAGCTCCTGTAACTCGATTAACTTTGCATAACAAACCTGCAATGGTTGATTTTCAAGTAATTCCATCTGATGTAGTAAATCTAATGCAGGAAACTCAACTGATATGGGAATTCTTTCCTCTCTTCCATAAACAAGCTTGTATAGTGAATTGCCAACTGATCTTTTAGGAGTCACTATATCAGCCCAAAGTGTTGAATTCAACATTAGATGCCAAGCTCTTTGGTTATCATTGAGTGTTCTTCTGAGGATCCTTAAAAATATTCTTATTAGTACTTTCAACTAACCCATTAGCTTGGGGGTAATAATTAGATGAAATACTTAGATAAATTACGTGCTTAATAGCCCAATCTGTTACCTTTGCACCAAGAAATGCTAAGGCATTATCTGAAATGATAGTTACTAGAACACCAAATATGTAAACTATCATTTTAGCTTGCAAAGAACACAATGTATTTTAGCTTTCAAGGCTAACTGGATAAGAACTTACCATTCCTATGAATGGTATATTTCTTAAACACTATTATTGAAAATCCTACAGTGTCTATTTAGAGTAGGATTCCCTTTCAATAAGTGCTTCATGCACATTGTAATGTTTTTGAATTCAATAAGTGCATTCGTGCACATGATCTGGTTTACTAGATCTTTTCCCAGTTTTAGTTTGTTTTGGAAGGGTTGTACCTTCAAGAAGGAAGTTTTGGCTATATGCTTTAACTCCTTCCCAATGGAAAAGAGCAAGTCACTAGTATACAAACTAGCATGCATCTTTCCCCATAGGATCGGTAGAAATGTTGACAATTTTTGCACTTGTGTAAAAATGGGCAACTTGAAACTTCGCTACGATGGATGACATTGGTGAAGGGAACCTAACTAGGGGAATATATTTTTCAGTTACAACAATTGATGGTTACATGTAATTTGCAGCTATGTGTGCTGTTGCAAAATGTAATAAACCAAAGTCTACAATTCCATGTTGATCTTCAGTAAAAGAATACAAAATACCTAAGGAAAAATGTTTTAGTTTGATGAAAACCAGAAATATAGAATAGGTGGAGTGTTAACTTTTGGAAAAGTAGACAGAGTTGCAGATTATAGTAATTAGGAGTTCATAATTAAAGTTATATATATTTTAAAGTTCTTTCCTTCATGATTAAATACATCCAATTATGTTATTGAGTTGTTTATTTTGTTATACAATCCATACATGAAACTGAAATGCAAAAAGAAGTACAAAAATTAGTTCCAGGATTTAATGTTTTATTCATAAGTAATTTAAGTGTTTCCCACACAAGCCGTGGGATGTACCTCAAAATAAATTCATAGATACTGAAGTAGAAGGTACATATGCATGAAAAGAAAATTAAAAGAGTATGAAAAACCCATCATTGTCTTGAGTTTCTTTCATCTCCATTTCTCCACTTCCAGCTCTAGATTTACTTCATCTTCATCCTCACTATCCACATTGGCATTGTACATAAGAAATAGAAAATGGAAATACTTTCAGTCATGAGCTCAAGGTTAATCCATATTCCTATAATATCTAATTTCATGCAAATGGATCTCTTGACATCAGAAGGTATGAGTTACATGCATAAGATACATTAGAGACAGATACAATGTTGATAAGAGCAGTATTCTACATCAGTACATATGATTCTCACAATAATTTCAGAGAAGAAAGATGAAAGAAGAAAAACTATGGAACATGAGAGAGGCCAAAAAGCCTAATGTTTTCTAACTAGTTTATCTAAATGTGCAAGTACAGGTAAGAATAAATATGAATACAAAAAGATATAGTTGTATTAATCCATAAAAGAATGCAAGTTTAGTGTTGCAGTTCTCTAAACAAATGGAATGCATATACAAAGTGTAGAGTCAAGGATACAAATCCAAGATATCATTAAAAGTATGTTATAGAAAAAAAGTACACTTGTTTAATTTTAGTTGATAGCAAAAGAAGAAGCCAAGAATTTCTAGATAATTAAAAAAATCAAGGAATACATCCTTTGCTGATAAACTATAGTTATGTCATATTGATCAAGATACAAAAGGAAAAATATATCAGAGCTTGATCAAATTACATTCAAGTACAAAGTATCTATCAAAGTACAATTTGCAAGTTACAAATGATAAAAGTATAGTCTGATCGATAAAGCTTAAAATGAACTATGCAATAAGCATCAATCCGACATTAATGGAGTTGTGATTATAATGAGATGTGGATAACTTTTCAAAAAATAACAAGTTGAAGAAAAGTATGAAGTACAAGAACAAATCACTTCAAATAATAGTTTACAACATGCATTACTTCATAGTTCCAGAAAGTAAAATAATGAAAAGATAAAAGTCATCACAACCAATAAAAGTGACCAGGAGGTTGTTATTCAATGCAGAGAAGGAAATAACCATCATTTTTTTAATTGCAGTGATCACATTCCATTGAAATAATGAGTACCATCATTGGCACATGATCACTTTAAGTACAAAAATAAATGGATGTAAAATCTAAATATTGATCATTGTTTACCATTCATATTTTTGTTATGTCTTACATATTCCAAGAAAATCCATGAATTTTATTCAGTTGTAATCATTAATTGAGTACAAAATTGCATATGTACATTATGGAGGAACTCAAAACATATAGACAATGCAACTAAGAAGAGATAATGTACATCAAAAGATGAAGTAGAATTATAAAGAATATCTCATAATCTTGTCTTCAGAAATAAGTACAAGAAATTATGTTATTTTCTTTGGATTGAAAGAGTAAAGCAGATATTCTCATAGTAGTACCAATGAAATTTCAAGACAAAATGAGGTATGATTCTCATTTGATTTTAAATATTCCAATAGCCATTTATGAATATTTCCATCTACTATCAAGATCAAAGCTACAAGCTCCCCATTCTGGAGTGCATTATTAGAATAAGAAGAAGTTATGCAAACCCATTTAAAAGGACAATTAACTTTTGCAATCATCACCAAAGTATATACTTCCAGGAGTAGAATCTCAAGAGTTCTTTCAAATGGTAGAAAATTAATTATACAAATAACTACTGATCACATTGATCCTAAATATGAAGTACAACAGTGGTAGTTATAAGAGCTTTAGAGGCCAAAGACAATTTACGAAGCTTGTTTACAATCACCAAGTAGAGAAATGAAATGCCACATCGACATATTCAATCAAATGATGTTCAATAGAGTATCATTTATAGAAAAGGTATTCTTGTTTCATGTAATTATATTTAACAGAGAGTTTCCAGTATAACAAGACTAGAAAATGAAACAGAGAATAACAGATTCTATAATGCATGTTTTGAAAAGGATGCTAAAAAATAATAACTACAACAGATACATTTTTTTACATACATAAATTAAGATAGGAAAGGAATTAATTTTCCTTAGTAAGTGCATGTTGTAGTTTCAAAAAGCATCGTTAAATTTTAGTTTCAATTTCAATCAATTAGAACAACTTGCAAGAATCATGTCAACTAACCCCAAATAGTAGTGAAAGATCATGGATTACAATGCATTCTAAGGTACATTTATGAATACTTTGAAATAGTTAAAATGGCACAACATGTCCAGGAGTAAAATATGATAAAAAAATAGTGAAGCAGAGCTCAAAATGCTCAAACAGAGTTACAAATCTTATAGTTACAAGAATCAATTTTCTTCCCCTTTTGAAGCATTTAGTTTCCATTTTTAGTCTAACAAATAGATTCAAAGGTATAAGGAGCTTGTAGTGAAAATGAAGAGTCATTTGAATGCACATAAGATCTATTAATTTCAGGCTCCAAATAAAAGTAAAGTCTTCAAAAAAGAGAATTACCTTTCATGAACCAACAACAAGAAGATATAGGCTCAAATGAAATAATAGAGCTCAAAGGTGTTAGCAATATAAAAGTTACAGTTAACAGAAAAGAGCTCAAGCCAGATAAATACAAATTTTCAAATCTATAAACTAAAATGAAATGGCGAGCCATTACATGAGGTCTCGTTTATGAGTATCAAACCAAAAAACAAAACAATAGACATCCACCAGGTGAACGAAGCTCAAAAAATAACGAGTTCAAAAGGAGCACAGAGTTTAATAGAGTAATAATGGCAACCATAGAGAATATGTGAAATCACAAAGTAAAAATGTCAAAGAAAGATACATATTACACAACTAAATCAATATGCATGGATACAATCTCAACAAACAGAGTCAAGAATTAGCAATAAGGAAGATCTTTCAACTTGTTGGAAAATGAATGATGGGGAACAATACAAAATTACAAAGAAAGGAAGCCATAAAAATTTAAAGAACATTCAAGAACCATGCTATACTGACAAATATACAATAGTCACAGCTTCAAAAAAGTAATCAACCATAAAATTATAGATTTCAGAAGCATCATTGTTATGAAACACAAACAATCATTTATAACAAAAAGTTATATTGCAAAAATTTACAAAGAAAATACATATGGAGAAGACCCAGTTTGAGTAAAGTTACAGCCAAGCCATCAGACACACAACTCAACTCACTCAATCAGAAAGCTCTAAATGAAAAACCCCCAATGGTGTCAGGGGATAAAAATACAAAAAATGGCTACAAAACAAATGTAGACCCATTTCAGTTGGCTATCACAAACCTTGAAAGATCACAAAGCTTGGATATACTTACTCATTTAGAGGTTATAGAAAAATTTAGAGTTCAGGAATTCAGTTATGGGTGGTATCTATTATAGATAATAATGAATACCCATAATACAAAACACTTAGATATGAAGCAACAAGGTAGAAAATAGAAGCCACGTAGGAAAGGCCAAAAAATAGTGTCAAGGATGCAAATAACCATATCAAATAGAGCCAGAAGATATTATAGAGTGGTAAATATAAAGTTTCAGTGGAACAAGTAAAGCAAAGAATGAAATGACGACATCTATTATACTATAAGTTTCAGAGATTCATTTGAAAACTTTACAAGATTATAGATTCAAAGAAAGAAAAATATCTATTTTTCACGACCATAAAATATACTTCAAGTTTTGCAAAGAACTCAAAATATGAACTCAAACTTACCAGTTTTCAGTTGAGATTTCAAAATGCTTGAAATATTACCAAATGTAGAGAAAGTTGAAGTCTCAAAATGAGTTTGAACTCAACATTTCCATAGGCCACAAAATTGCAAATTGTAGGCAGGTTTTAGTATCAGATTGAGGGAAGAAAAAAAAAAGGAGCATTAGAGTTGAAGATAGAAGTAAATTTTACCAAATAATGATTGCCAAAACTCACCTCATAAAATATTCATGCACAGAACCTCCCATAAGTCATTTGAAAAAGTTTTGAGATGGAAAAAACTCAATAAATGGTAGTCAAGATGGAACTCAGAGCCCACAAAATTCATGTAAGGCCTTTGAAAAATGACAAAAAAACCAAAGCTTCATCACAAAAAGTTGTTTTTGTAGAGAAAAGAGCTCGATAATGCTCCAAACTGATGACTAAAAGACCTCACTGAGAGTTCAATAGAATCAAATACTGATAGAGTAGTCAGAGCAAGAGGATAAAAACACTTTCAGTAGTCCCATTAATGGTAGCACAAAGGCTCAATAGTAAGCATGGAATGAAAGACTAATGACGACACAAAAAAATTTCTAGGGCTCCGCCTAGAGAGCAAGAACAAAATGAAAATATTGGTTAGGGTTTGAGTTATCTTACTCACCCAAACTCAACCAACTTTCCACCTAACCCAATCAGGGTTAAAGATCAATGTTACAAATGAAAAACAGTAAAAGAGTCAACTTTCAAAGAATAGTCATCAAGATAAATGCAAACCCATAGAGATTGATGATGGATATGGAGTCATGCAACATAACAAATGATTATAATCAAATGCCAAATTAATGTAACCCCATATACCTTGTCTTATAGGTTCTAAGCATCAACAGTCAGGATCAAATCAGTACAAATATTGATGATGGAGATGAAGCTGTAGGATCAATACAACCTAATGAGCTTCCAGACTCAACCATAGAGTTACCAAACTCAACAGTAGTTTATGAGAGTACCTAAGTGGCAGGTTCCAAGAAAACCCTAACTTTACTGGAGTTAAGTATAATCACCAAAAATCAAAGTGATGGGTTGAGTCACCATGGGGAGGGGGGGAACCCATATTATTTAAAAGAATCATTGCATTGACCTTGGTTAAAGGTCTAAATCATGTGCCAAGAATAATCAAATACCGATAATAATACCATGATTACTAAAAAGGAGTATATTATATGTGAACAAGAAATATACCATCAGAAGAGTCCCGTGACCTTGCAAAAGGTGAAATGATTATTCAAATCCTGAAAGCCTTATCATATGATATGATTAATCAAAAATCTGATGACTATACTTTTGACCTTAAATACTTGCCATGATTAAATCAAAGTATGCCATGATGCGAAGGGGTCAAAAATTCAAAGGAGACTTATTATTGATCACATATGTGCATGTTTAAAATCAAAAGGTGACCATGCTATTATGAGACCATATTCAGCATGTGCCCAAGAAGGTAATATTGCAAGAGATCCCTAAGAGAAAAAATTATGCATGTCACATCAGTGGATGACACAACAAGTGGTTATAGGAAAAAAGTGTTTGCATGAAAATTAGAAGAGACTTTCAAATCAAGGAAAAATCTAATATTAGTAGTTATATTCACCAAAATTTATTTATTGCATCAAAAATAAAATAGTCAACTGCAGTTTGACTGAGATGTACTTTTGTACCAAGGCTATTAATGCCTCATTGTATTAGTATGTTATTTTTATTCCTTTATTTATTCTTGATAAAAGATAAAAATAGGATGCATTGGTGAGTAAAAATTTTATTCTACTTTTAAGATGGGTAGGGTGAATATTTTTTTGCTATATATTGTGTACAATTGCAAAGCACAAGGAGGAATTTTTAGACACAGGAGTGCTGAAGCAGTTTTTGCCAGTTTTTCCCTCTGAATGAGAATTGATTTCTTCCTTTCCAATTATTTTTTAGTTTTGTGTATACTTTATTATTTCTTGTGAATGTCAAATTCCCTGATTAATCATCTTACCTTGCTAAAAATTTAGTAATTGCTGCATAATATTAGTGTGCATGTTTATCTTCACAGTATTGTTGTGAATCATTCCCTCAATACATCAAGTATTTTTCCTTAATATTTTTGCTGGAAACTATTGGTTTGTGCATCCAGAATCTATTCTCAAATTATTTTTGCATGTACTCAGTCAAAGCCCTGAACAATTTTGGTGTATCACCCCAAATTTTTAATTCATTTACAGTCATCTTTTTACCCTCAAAACCCCTAAAAATTAGTTTAGGATACATCAAAAAGGAACCATCCTTGATACTGGAGACTCACCTCCATAATAGGTATACCCACAGACCTAAGGTGTTTCCATTGTATCTATGAAAGAGAGAGATCTAGAGCAGCTTAGAACCCCTACAATCATCTCTCTACAAGGTGAACTTTCGAGAGATAATAGCTTCTACACTACGTTTAAAGTTGGATTCCCATGGATTACTACCATATGAGAACACATTCTCCTTACTACACACATGATTACCAATCCCAAGAGGAAAAAATTTCTTTCTTATTTGTAAATTATTTTTCTTTTTATGAATGAATTAAATGGTCTTCCTAGAATCTTAGGTTTGTCTTTTATAAACGATTTAAGGCATAAAATAACCTATACTTAGAATATTTTCTAATTATTTCATACGATTAAAGATGGTTTGATTCCATCTTAACATTTACGATAGGTAAAAGAGTTGATGTAGTTGTCGTTCAATTTTCCATCAACAACACCTTCTACCAAATTCCCTTGCTCTATGACCAAATTCATTACAAGTATAATAATAATCATTGAAATATTTATCATACGTCATTTCATTAGGCTGTATAATAGGTTTAGATCTCTTGTTATCCATGCTAGCATCCTCCTTTCTTTGAACAACATCTTCTTGTCTTGTGTCATCATCCTTCATGTTCTTCTGAGCAACATTTACATTTCCATTTCTCTTTTTTATGTCTTCAATGAAATTAAGATCTAACTTACCATCAGGAGACTTCTCATTATCCAAGAGACCATATTGATCCTAGGATAACTTCTCAAACTTGTGAAATAATATTACCTTGCTAGTTGCTTTAGTCACTTATACACTCTTCCTCCTTAGATTTTAGGCTTGTAGTTATAGTCTCCATTTGAGTTAATAACTATTTGAAGGTATAATCATACTCATGGATGTCAATCCTATGTCTATCTTTAAGAAAATGAATCTCATACTCATATTCATTAACCTATACCTTTAGTTTATTGTTCTTCTTCTTTTCATAATTCAAATCTTATAGGACACACATCATCTCAGTTGCAAGGTCAGATTCAACCTCTTCTTCATATAAATCCACACATGACCCTCCATATATGGAATATTAATTTTAGATACCCCAAATCCTTTGTCCATGAGTAGGGTTTCATTTCCAACAACATCATTATCAGAATAATAATTACTAGTTTAACTACTTACCTCATATGAGTTGTAATCCTCCTTGGAATATAGGATTGTCTTGGATTTCTTTCCCTCAAACATTTTTATTTTCTTCTTTCTCTTATTAGACCTTTGGGACATCTTATCATCATCATGATCTTCATCATATTCACTGTTATGCTTGTGATGACTTTGTTTACAAAATGTCCAATCTCACCATAGTTAACGAAATTCAAGGGAAACTTAGCCTTATATTTTCTTTAACTTGTCTTAAAATTCCTAGAAAAAATAGCTGTCAATTCATCATCTATAGATATTAAAAATCATCATTCAATATCTTATTACCTTTTGAATTCCTTTCATCTTTGAAGGTTAATTCCTTCTTGGGAGGTTTTTTATCAAATGTCCTCATCTCAAAGGCTGTCAAAATACCATGTAATTCATCCATCTGCAGTGTACTTAAATCAATGGATTAATTTATAGATGATAGTTTAAGATCAAATTTAGGAGTGAGAGATATAAACACTTTCATTATGACTAATTCTTCTTTCATTTATTATTTTAATCCTCTGATAGTATAGACTACTTCATCTACTCTAAGAAGATATGTAGTATTGGTTTCTTTTTCCTTCATATTTATACTTTCAAATAGACTCCTATAGGTGTGAAGCTTTTCCAACTTCATCTTAGTGTCATCTTCATAAATTACTTATAGCTTATCCCATATAGCCTTATTTGTTACACAATTTGTACCTTGACAAATTCTAAATTTGTCAATCCACACAAAATAGCATTCATTACTTTAGATTTATCATTACTTGCCATCTTTCGTGCTTCATTTATTGGAGGAGTTTTATGAATAGTATATCCATCTACAAATTATTTCAGAATATCACATCCCAAAGACATTATATGAGTCTTCATCTTGATGTTGAAAAAAGCATATTTTGTTCTACGAAACAGGGGAGCTTTGCCAGCTAAGGTACCACTTTTCTGACTTAACATATTTGTGCTTCAAAAGATCACCTCAAGTTTGTTAGGATTACTTCAAAGGCCATGTTATGATAAAAATTATTGGAATCATAATAACTAAGAGAGAGGGGTATGATTTAGTTTGTATTAAAAATTTCATTCAATTACACTTTAACATTAATAAATCATTCATTAATAGATAAATTAAACAATGATTAACCAAACAAAAGAACAACAGATTTAAGTGGGAAAGCCTTATAGGGAAGAAAAAAACTGAAACAAATCTTTATTATAGTAGTGAATCAAAATTATTTGAGCATCAACCCAACAAGAAGCACCAACCCTTATGTTTAGTGAGGCACCATCCCCACAAGGAGCACTAACCCCTAGATTTACTAGAGCACCAACTATGGATGAACTAACCCCCTAGATGAATCAACATCAACTCACCCACCTAATTTTTTTTAACCTATGAAATGTTGTAAAAAAATTGATTATGACACTTATTTAGCTTTCCTTTCTTCAATATTCCTCAAAACTATCTTCTAGGCTTCTTTAGGGAAGAATTTCTTGATCAAATTGAATAGGTCATATGGCATTAAACACCATATGATCACCAAATATTATCCATTCATTAAATATTATTTGTCCACTTGTTGTCCTCTCAAAATTTCCCCTCTTTTGAAATTCAAAAAATTGAAAATTTTGAATTGACACCCTTTAGTGATGTTCTAGTGAAGTTAAAAGTTGAGGAGATAGTAAAAATTCACATTTTTTGGAGTTATTTTGGTGATTTGCGAGTCTTTCGGACATTTTTTTCCCTCATGTCCCAAGTTCCTTCGGGCTTCTGTTCCCCGATTGGCTGCATTCCCTGAAATTCTTTAACTTTCAGTTATGTCATAAATTTTTGTCCCATTTGTGCCAAGTTATCCCAGGCCTTCTGTTCTTCGATAGCCCGCATCGACCACATCGTCTGAATCACGTATTCATGTCCCTCACATCCCTCATGTTTCCAAGTTTCTGGACTACCTGTGTTCATTTGGCCTGCATTACTCGTGTGCATCGTCTGAATGGAATTTTCGCGTCCTAAATGTCCCAAATGTACCAAAGACCATCTGGGAAAGTTTTTTCCACTCTTCTTCATTCTTATATTTTTAAGTTAGTGCAATATGAATTTAATGTGATTTTAATGACCTTATCTCTCCTAAATGGCTATTTAATGTGACTATTCTCTATGCATTTGACACATTGCTCACCCATCATCATTTTCTCGTGCTCTTGCTCCCTTTGCATTTTTCATTGCTAATTTGATCTTGGAAGGTTTTTTTTCCCTCTGTATATTGCAAACATGAAGATTAAATTCCAAGGCCAAGAACATGTATCACCCCTTGAGACCTTTGTTCTCAATATCAGGGATAGTGAAGTTCGACACTTGGATTTTTGGGATTTTTGGAACAAATTGACTAACCCTAATTGTTCCCCCATGGCAAAAATGATCAATGACAGTGGTCTTGCTTATGCAAGGGGTTTCCCTATCTCTGTACAATGTGTCGACAACGTGCTCTCATGTGGAGATCATTTTAACTTAGACACCAAATAATTGACTAATGTGTATGGGGAGCTAATTGTCAAACCAGATGCTAATGCTATTACTATAGCCCTACGTATTCTAGAGATTAAAGACTCCATCATTCTCACTCAAGCTCAATATTATACCCTATTCGAGTAGGACAGTGAAAAGTATAAGACAAGAATAGCAAAATCATGGTTGAAGAACCCTAAGAATGGAGTGTCCCGACTTTCTAAAGCGTTATTTAGGGCTGACTTTAATGAAGAGATATCCGATTTCATCATTTTACTAGCTCGTGTCATGGGATTGCCCTCTACCAATGAATTTCACTTTTGTATGTGCCCTCTCATCAAAATCATTTGCGAAGGTAGTCAGAACATTAATTGGGCAGAAATCATTTGCATGAATTTGATCGAGAAATTGTCTAATGTACAATAGACTAAGAAGTTCTATATGAATTCTTATCTCATGTATTCCCTAGCAGCATCCCGACAGTGGTTTGGATTCACATACATGGAGGGCCAGAAGGATGAGCCCATTTATGCATATTGCCCTCAATTCACCCTTGAAACTTGCAACCACAAATTTAGGAGGCTTAATGATGCCTTTACCATGTATATTGTGAGGCTCTTAGAAGGTGATACTGCCAGGATATTTTCTGATGAAGCCATGAACCTGATAGCTAAGTATGGAGATTTCTTCATTTAGTTTAGGAGGTTTTCATATATCAGGTTGGCTGGTTATGAAAACACACCTCTCAAGCTACCCATGTTTTGTAATAAAAAAATGGCTCTAATTGAAGTGTGCAGGCAATTGGATAAATTGCATAGAACCTGTAAGGATAGGAAAATCTCTTGTCTACACTTCCATATTTCTTTGGGAAACTATGCCTGTAAAACAACCTTGGATGCCCAAAATATAGAAAGGGCCCTTGTTCCCATCATTGTCCACTTTTTTAGGCCTAGTACTTGTTTTGATTTGAAGAAGTTCATTGAGCAGAACCTCAGAATAAATTATCATCACAGGCCAGATACCGAGGATTATTGGGCTAATTGTGTAAATGATTTTGAAGCAAGGAAGAGGCACTATGGTAGACTCTCTCTGCAACTGATTAAATAACTCAATCTTTATCAAATTCCTGAAGGGTTCCAGGATGATGATGCATACTTGCTGTTCTTTGAATATGAGACATTAATCAAACATAATCCTTTGGAAGATCTGGATTGGTACAAGAAGGAGAAGGATGACATGGTTGAGATTTTGACACCTGTCCTTGTAAGAACCAAAGTTTTGTTTGATAGGAAGGTTCAAGAGCTTAAGAAGAATCAAAGTGAGTCTTTTTCTAGAGATACTTCAACACCTAGGAAGGAAACACATACACTGAGAATAGAAGTACCTGTACAAACCCCTGCTTCTTCCTCAACTAAATAACCTGAATCATCTACTCCCTCTTCTTTTACTCAAGTGTACCAAAAATAAGATAAAAGAGGTTAAACAAAATCCAATTGAGAAATAAACCCTTATAGAGCCTTCATGATTTCCTTCAAGGCCAGAGAACATTATTTTTCTCAGTGAAAATGATGATGGTGAAGTAAAAAAATCTTACAGGAACTTCAGAAGTTATAGTAGAAGATGAGAAGGAGGTGCCTAGCATTTAACCTCCTAGTACCACAGATTTCTCTACACAAGAAGCTCCAGATGCCTCACTCACCTCTTTATTGGAGGAAAAAATGGTGAATACTTTAAGTTCCATGGTTTCACTTGCTCTTGGACATCTTATCCCTTCTTCTTCTTCTTACACTTTTGCATGGGTGCAACCCTTGGTTGATAGCAGGAAGAGAAAACTTTCTTCCCATTTGGCAGGGCCCAATTTTGATGCTATGGAAACTTTGTTAGAAACTACTCCTCCTCCTCCAGCAAAGAGAGATAAAAAAACTTCAAGGATAGTGACAGATGCTCAAGGGAAACAATTTCTAGAGGTTGCAAAACCTAAGGTGGATAAGGTAGAGAAAGATCTATCGGCCTCTGACCTGGAACTTTCTAGAATTCCCATGGGAGAATCTACTCTTTAGAGTGGGGTACATAACCTACAAGAAACAGTTACCAAGGTTATTGAGAGAGTGGAAAAGGGTAAACAAACTATATAACAATTGGAAGAACAAAATCAAGTTCTTTCCAGCTTCATCAATTCATTATTGGCTAAGGATAAGGTTTTGGATCCTGATCCACTGGCTGCCCTCCCACCTCCTATGATTCTCAGTCAGGATGAGGTTCAGAGTATCAAGGATATACATAGATATTCCACTTATGGAAGGGCTATGGAGGCCAAGGTTGATGACATGACCATTGTATGATTGAATTTCATTGAAGAGGCTTTCAAAGCCAATGAGAAGGTGGTCAACCTACAACACAAACTCTCCTCGTCTATTAAAACTATGGACAAAGAACTTAAAATTTGGAGTAGTTTCATGATAGATCTTCACCTGATGGGATAGGATGATGAAAAAATATTGTTGTCCAACAGAGTTTTTGATGATGCCAAGGAAAACTTGTCAGGGTCATGGGTGTTCAGTGTTGAATGGAAAATAAAAGTTCTGGAAGAAGCTTTGGAAGAATTGAGAAATAGTTGGTAGAAAGGGAGAATATTTTAAGACTTGTGTGGCATCTGCCTTTAAGGACATTTATTGTCATCTTCATGATGAAACTTCAGGTGTTCCTTTATCTCTTTAAGAGATTAAAACTCAATTCAAGACATTTGTGAAGAAGAGGCATGGATCACCATGGGAGTTCGAATTCAAGTTGAAAATGCATGAGCTCGTAATCAAGCTAGGAGTGATATAATTGAAGGCTCATTCGTGAGTTGATTCGTCTAAACACCTAAGTGAAGAAGGAGCACATCTCATGAATTTCTCATTCCACTCATCATTCATCTTTGCATGATTGCCCTAATTCTTCAGGCCTAATCAACAACACAACACTATAATTCAAAGCATTGGTTCATGCGCAAGCACTTGTAATCTATATCACACAATTTCTAGAGGTGCAACTCGTCGATGAAGTACCTCAAAATATACCAGCCCAACTTGTGGAAGTAGTCACAACTTCTCAACCAAAAGTTGATGATATGGTTCTTTCACTTCCTGCATTTGAAGAATCATCACAAATGGAGAAAATGACAACAACATCTTTCTCACAACAAGAAGATCCAATTTCAGCAACACCCGAAGGTGATCCCCTTCAGCGTGATGAAGATCAATTCCCAACGAACACGAGAAGCATGTACAATGAGGTACTTAGAGAGGTTCCCACCTGGCTACATGATACCCTGAAGAATTGAAAGAGGGTCATCAAGCCAATAGTGATAAACTTGGAAGCGATTGCGTAAATGTTAGAATCCATCACTCCAAAAAAGACCAAATACTACGCTAAGGTGTGTGTCAACGAATTCATAAATCACTTCGATGATTTTTCAACACCACTTGTTTACAATGGGGCAAAGGAGATGGATTTCCAAGACTCTGAAGTCTCATGAATTCTGCTCAGGGAGATCAACACTTTGGGATGGTGATAAAGACAAAGGACATAACTCCAGGCAATGAATTGCGAATTTGGCTCCTAGAAGATCTTCCCAATGGCGAAAGACCAGAAGCTGGATTATGATAAACCAAGGTGCCGTAACGACTACGGTCTCGTGACAAATGAATAATTCACCATGGAAAGGTACTCTGAGAATGTGGAGAATTGTGAATATGAATACGAATGAAGACAAATCTTCTCACACCAGGATATTGCTCAGATAGAGGGGTGGATGAATTGCTCAAGTTTCAAACTCAGCACTCTTGTCATTTGGAGGATTGCAGAGCATAGTCAATGAGTTCATTCCCGTACGATCGGGATAGGTGGACTCTTGGCCCAATGGATAAGGCACTGATCTTAGGTGTCTTGATCTAGGTGGCACATTGCTGACTAAGATGTCTACGTGTGCATACAAGTCATTTAAGTGGGGTCCATATGTACCCATTTTTTTTATGACCCTTTAACTTAAGTGGTTTCTATTTTTAGTCACTTTTTAAAGGTTGGTTGAAAAAAGTCAAAGTCACTTAAGTGCCCTATTTAATGTGCTTTTAAAATCCTAACTACTTTGTAACCAACTTTTGGGTTATAAAAGGAAGTGAAGGGCTCATTTGTAAAGGGTGACTTTGAGAGAGGAGAAGAAGATACTTTTGTGCAAGCTTTGTTTCCAGAAGAAACTTTGTGTTCTTTGAGAAAAACATTTTGGAGTTAATAGAATAAGAACTTTGTGTCTCATTCATTGTCTCTTGTAGCATTTGGTGTTCTTATGTTCATTAGATGTTAGGTGTTTGAATCTTGCATGCGAATATTATCTTTGATCTTATTGTCAACATTAGTAATCAGTTGTTCTAGTTCACAGTGATCAAGCTCTGATTATCTACTTGCTCATGTGTGTTCCCTTTTGCATGTTCTTGTTTGGCTAACTCAAACTCCATTTTATTTGTGTTGGTTATTCATATTTTCTCTTCATGCAATATTAGGCTCTATTTTTACCTAACTCTTGCATGTTCTTTCAGTCCATTCCATTCCACTCCTTTCTTTCATTTCATACCATTTCCTTCATTCACTTTTCTTCCATTGATGTTCCAAAACACCCCCCACATACAATTTTGAATGTACAGATGTAAATACAGTTTTGGTTTTCAATAAAGGTAGCCTCACCTTCATTGAGGAGGGACTTCGTTCCCACACTGTTGCATGTCATTTGCATGCGTGCAAATCCATATGCTAACAGTTTTTGGCGACTAAACCGCTGGGGATTCAGAAATCGTTAACCAGTGCTTGGTTAAATCTTTATGACTATCCCCTCTGCACAAGCTCCAGTTCTTTAACCGACCCTTGTGCCCGACAAAGATTTCCAAGGAGACATTGCTGCCAACCTTCGGATAGTAGCTTGGGAAAACCGTGTAAGCTTGCAGCAATTTGTGGCTGTTGATAGAGCCATTGACAAAGAAATCTACATTGAAGACCTTAGAAGAAGAGCACCCACACTCATGGCCAGAAGACCTCTTGGGCACGTGTTGATAGTTGTTCACCAACGCGGTCCTCTTCCACCCAGGTCATAAGTTGTATGACTATTACAGGTAACCCACCTATCTTGCAACCAAATCTTGTTTTTGCAGATACTCAAGAAGACATATCATCAGATTTGAGGCAAGCTATTTGGGAAAAGTGCACAAGTAACCATCATTTTCATCTCGCCACATCAGTACTAGATAACGAAGAAGAGAAAGCTGTGAGAGTTGTTAGAGTTATTCAAGCGCAAATAGCTCAAGAAAGAGAGCAAAGAGAAAAGGCTAGAGCTGGTTGGAACACCCCAGTGATCTCTTCACCATAAATATTCCAAACTGGAAGGAAAGAGGTTTACGCGAGGAGAAAAAGCTAAAGGTAGATCTGACCCTACTTTTGACTTTCAAGGAAAATTTGGTTTCAAGTTATCTCCTCCCAAGAAGAACACACCTCGTAGATCTGCGAGCCTTGCATCAAGTCCTGAAAGAGCAAGCAAGGAAGGAATCACTACCAGTCAAGCACTTGTCCTTGCTCACATTGTTTTACCTACGCATACCACCTTTCCTCCAATGGCAGCCAATGTACCATGGGGAAATGCCATAGGCCCATTAGCCTTACCTGCTCGACATGAACTCCCACGAGGATCAAGAAAGATTCTTCCCAAGTTCGAAAGAGATGGGAAGACGTCACCAGAGGATCATATTTCTACCTTCTTCGTTGCATGTGTTATTTTTTCAGTAGAATACGAAGATGTTGCTATTCGTCTCTTCATCGAGACATTGCATGATATTGCTGCGGATTGGTTTCATCATCTACCCAATGGATGTATTACAAGTTGGGATGATATGAAAACCAAGTTTGAAAATCAATTCAAAACAGCGGAAGATGAACATGCTCTTCTTGCCCAACTATCTCCGGCAGAGAAAGAGCCTACATAACCCATGAGGAATTTCATGGCCAAATTCAACAAGATGGTAAACAAAGTTCCCACCGGGATTCTTCCCAACCTTGATGGACAAAAATGTTTCTTTATTAATGCACAACAACCAGAAGTGTGCTATCAGCTAAGAAGGGCCAGGGTGGCTACTTTGGAACTTGCTCAATCTTTGGCCATAGAAATCGAAGATGGCTTAATCATGGCAGGAAAATTCAAGAAAAATTCCCTCAAAGGAAAGAGTCAAGAAACTCCCAACGTTTCATAAACTATACTCACTAAGTTGGCTAATGATATGCTAGCTTTGAAGAAGCAAGTTGCTCAAAGTAGTAAACCTGATCCTTACAAAGATATCCCGCGAAAAGGATACGTTCCCAACAAAGCTAGGATTGCAGGTGCTCCAACGAGGCTTGCTATTGAAGTAGCGCCCGCAACTAATTCCAAATGTGATGTCATTGAAGAAAGCGATGATGAGATTGAGGTTGTCAAGGTTGATGAGGAAGAGCCTGATTCTGAGACATTTGAACCTACAGTTGAAGATCCTGAGGAAGAAAGCAATAATCATTTCTTTGAGTACCGTTCTGATGAAGAAGATGAATATGAAGAAATTATAGAAGATATGAATAGTCAATCCTTCACTGTCTTCACACGCTCTCAGAAAAAGGACCAAGATACCACCAAGGCGGGAGATAGAGAGGTGTCCAAGGAAACTCTCAAAGGATCCAAGATAAAGGAGGCTCCTAAAGAGTCCAGAGATATTAAGGTTTCAAAGGTCAAGACAATCTTAAAGAAAGGAGAGCCTTTGTTAGATCAATCAGTTAGTAAACCAATTACGAAGAAAACTCCTTCTTCCACATCCGTATCAACCAAGCCTGAGACCAAGGTCCAAAGTGTGCCATCATCAAGTTTGAAAGAACCCATATCTGAGACTTCAAGTGCAATTACTTTGCCTAAATTTGATATCATCGATCATATCAATAAAACAAAAATTTCCATGTCACAGGTAGAGTACTTGAAGTCCAACAAGGATCAGCTCGAGAAGTTGGTCTAGTTTATCAAAGGAGACTCTACTTTTCATTCCTCTAAAGGAATTCTAAAAACTCCCAAAGATGGGAAAACTCAAAATATTGTGGTGGCCACTACACCTTCAAATGAAAAGATCGAACCTTTCTTTGTGTCTTTTCTTATCAACGGATGCAAGTTAAGTAATTGCATTATAGACTCTGGAGCCTCGGATAATGTGATGTCGGAAAAAGTAGCACATGCTCTTGGTTTGACTTGTACGAGAACATTCGGATCATGTTACTCTATGGAAACCAAGCAAGTTCCTCTGATTGGGCAGATTAAGGACGCCCAAATGGTTTTAGCCCAATTCCCTCAAAAGTGAGTTAAGGTAACTATTTTAGTTGCTGATATCCCCACCTCGTATGGAATGTTGTTGAGTAGGAAATTTTGTAGGGATTTGGGTGGTGAGATTCAAATGGACTGGTCTCATGCCATGATTCCTGTCTGAATCTACATAACCACATAAAGTGGTGTGTCTGATCCAGCTATAGCACAAAACTTTTCTCATGGTCCCTCTCAAATACTGAAGGATCCACTTTACTACAGCCAATACTCTTTACCAAGGATCTACTCATGGGTAATATACTCAGAGCAGCCACTACATGGGCAAGTATCGTAGGCCTGAGATGCATTCACCAAAGTTCCAATGACATCAAGACTGCTTGACCGTTCGTATGAGTAAGTTGTACCTTAGACGGGATCTAGTTTCAGGAGTTGTCCTCACTATGTCCAAATGGGACACTGCTTCCTTTAATAACTATAAAATGGCCTTTTCAAAGGAGTCCCAACCGGTTTACCATCTGTAGCATGTTACAAGGCATTAGTCCTTGTACCCTTCTTGCATGTACTTGTTTGGCTGAGACTCAAAGTCAGCTTCCATTCCTGTTGGTTATCCCGATCTTATCTCTTCATACCAAGGATTTGGCTCTGTTTTTACCAAACTCCTTGCATATTCTTTCAGTCCATTCCACTTCCAGCTCCTTTCTTTCAGTACTTTCCATTTTCTGCATGTCACTTTTAGCTGCAACCATTGATGTTCATCAACATACAAACACCAGGATACAATATTGAACTGTCCAGATCCTAAAAAAAATTTTGGTATACACGTAATGGTCAGAATAACATTCTAATGAGGAGGGACCTCGTTCTCCATTACTGAAGCTATGCAAACTGTCATATACCATTGACGTGGAAATCCATATGTTAACAAAGCCCATACAAGCTCTTCTTTAGTTTGCACACCATCTCCTCTTTACCTTTAGACTTCATATCCTTTTGGTTGCTATGCATATATAGCTTCTTCCTCCAAATTACCATGGAGAAATTCAATCTTTACATCTAAGCTGTTCTAAGTGCAAGTCTTCTGCTACCACTATTCCAAGAATAGTTCTGATAGAAGTCATTCTTTATTACAGGAGAAAAAATCTCTTCAAAATCTATACCTTGTTTCTTTGCAAACCCTTTGACCACCAACCGGGGCCTTATGTCTTTTCTTTCCTTCTTCTTCGTCTTTGAACTCTGTACACCCACTTGTTCTGCAATACTCTTTTGCCTTCCGGTAGCTTCACCGAATCCCAAGTCTAGTTTTCCATGAGAGACTTATGTTCCTCATCCATGGCTCGCTCCCACTTCTTACTGTCATCTACCTACATTGCTTCATCAAAGCTCTTTGGCTCTTCACTATCAGTGAGTAAATAAATAATAAAGAGAAAGAGAAAAACATGTTCAGGTTCTTTTCTTACCCTAGAAGACCTCCTCACTATAGGAGTTTTGGGTTCTTGTTGAGTAGGTTCCTGAACTGATTCATGGGTCACTTTCCCATCCAGAAGATCCTCTACCACTACATATTCTTTTTTGGATTCTTCCCTATTTTCCTGCCGCTGTTTCTTATACATGAATTTCTCATTAAAGACCACACCCCTAGACCGAATGATTTTCTTGTCCTTAACACTCTAACATTTAAATCGAAAATCATAACCACTATAACCAATAAAAGATGTATTTTTCTGAATTAGCCTCTAGCTTGGTCCTATCATCCTTGTCAATATGAACAAACACCTCACATCTAAAAGACTCTAAGAAATGAAGTAATCAAATTTCTTACCATACTAAGCCTCCTCAGGTATGCCTCCATCCAAGGCACTTGAGGGTCCTCTGTTTATCAAGTACATAGCTGTGCTCACCGCTTCTACCCAAAAATAAAGAGGCAGTCCTACATGTATCGTTATACTCCTAGCACGTTCCATTATTGTTCTATTCATCCTTTTTGGCACCCCCATTCTGTTGCAGGGTTTCCTGGAACTCATCCTTTTACCTGTGAGATTCCAGTCTTAGAATAATAATCATCAAATTCATTACTGCATTACTCCCCTCCATTATCTGACCTGAGACATTTTAACTTAAGGCCTAGTTTCATTCTCTACCAAAGCTTTCTATTTAACAAAAGTATCAAATACATCAGATTTGTTTCTAATAAAATAAAATCAAACTTTCCTTGTTGCATCATCAATAAAAGTAACATAATAACTTGAACTCCCAAGAGATGATACCTGAGCTGGCCCCCACACATTAGAATGCACCAGCTCTATCTTACTCTATTTCTTTGTAGTTCTAACCTTGAGAAACATTACTCACTTCTGTTTCCCATATATGTAGTCCTCACAGAACTCCAAACCTATTTCTGTATATCGAGGAAATCCGTATTTATGATCTCCATGCCCTTATGGCTCATATGACTGAGCCTATAGTGCCATAATGTTGTATCTACTTATGAAGCCAAAAGATTACAAACAGTAGTGCTATAAGTGGTTAAATACAAGGTTCTAACCTTCTTACCTCTTGCCACCACAAGAGCACCCTTGGTAACCTTCCAAGAGTCTTATGTAAATATCACAGTACAACCATCACTTCCTAGCTACCTTATCGATATCAAATTTCATCTTAATGTACACACATGTTTGACATCATTCAATAGCCAAGTATTCACATTCTGCATCTTAACCTAAACAAAACCATTTCCAACTATGCTGCAAGGCTCATCATCACCAAGAAAAACATGCCCAAAATCTCCTTGAACATAATCAACAAAATAATGCCTATGAGGAGTACCATGGAAAGAAGCCCCTGAATCTAAACCCCAATATTTAGTAATATTGTGCAAAGAAAGAATCAAAGCATCCTGACATACATTACCCATTTCCACATTTTCCTATTTGTTTTATTCCTATTGTTTCTTCTTGTCCCAAAGTTCCCAACAGTCCTTCTTTGCATGCCCAGACTTTCCACAGTGCTAGCATAGTATCTTGCTTTTAGATTTTGACCTTGCTCAATCCTTTGATTTTCCACAGCTTCCTCTATTCTTTTGTCTTCCTTTATTTTCCACTATCAAAGCATTCCTTGAAGTATAAGATTCCCCAGAACTTTTTCTTCACATTTCCTCACTTAGAATCACCCCTACAACATCCTCAAACTTCAACTTTGAATTAGTTAAAATCGAGTTGTTTACCACCATTACCAGGCTATTCCAACTCTCAGGTAAAGAGCATAGAACTAATAAATCCCTAACTTCTTCATCAAATTCTATTGTAACTGAATCAAGCATATTTACAACCATATTAAAATCATTTAAATGATCTGCTACTGAACCATTCTCAGACATCTTCATATTAAACAAATTTTTCATTAAAAAATATTATTAGAGGCTGAGGGTTTTTCATACAGCTTCCCTAATGCATCCATTAGTTCTTTTGTAGTATTTTCCTTTGAAACATTAATTAATACCGAAGATGCAAGACACAACCAGATTGTTCGAAGTGCCTTCCTATCCAACAAATCCCATTCTACATCAGTCATGCTCAAGGGGTTGTTCACCTTCTCAGACATTGGAATATAAATATCCTTCTAATAAAGGTAATCTTCCATTTGCATCTTCCAAATATTGAAAATTTTCCCGTTGAATTTATCAACCTTTGATCTTCCATCATCTGCCATAGCTCCCACTCAAAATAAAAATTTTCCTATGATTTAACACTTTAGCAAACCAAACCAAGCTTTGATACCAATTGTTAGGAAATGAGGGATAAAATATGTGGAATAATCCCTCACAGAATCACAACAATAGAAACTAATATGCAGAAAATATTACAGATCTCAAAATAAAAGTGCAGAATAAAATAACACAACACAAAGAGACAATATTTAACATGTTTCACTCAATTTTGGCTACGTCCATCAAGAATCACTTGATCATATTTTATTACAAGCCACCACTCTCTGCAATACAATACTCATATCTGTTTGGAGCTATGCTCAACAAACTCTACAAAATTCACACCTGAATTCAAAACACATATGCAATGTTACATTATACCTACCATATGCATAAAACCATATAAGAAGACAACTGCTTAAGTAGTTTTACAAAACCATGGGTATCAAAACCATGGGAAAAAACCATCCCATTAACCTATGGGTCAAAATCCCTCCCATATGAGAAAAGCACATTTCTTGGTATATTGGGAACGTTTTAAGGCAAAAAAATAAAATTCTTGGGGGCTTCCGCCCCCCGGACCCCCAGTCGGGGCTCGGCCCGGTTCTGAACCCCAATGAGACAACTGTGGAAAGTGTGTAATACTCTTAGTGTACATTATTCAACACTTTCTCAAATGAAAAAAAGGATCCACAACCCAACACTAAGCACTAATAATCCAGCTAAGGTTGCATCCATCAAAGAGATTCATTAGCATTCATCTAGAATTATGACAAGGGACAAGGCTGGTTCATCTACATCACACTTCAGAGGAGGGGATTTTATTCTATTCTATCCACCATCTATTTACATTTTATATATCTATCTATTTGTCACTACCTCACAAAGTGCAACTAGCACAAGAGCACCAAGGGAACCATTTTCACACAAACACACACACACACACACACACACACACACACACACACACACACACACACACACACACACACACACACACACACACACACACACACACAAAGAGAGAGAGAACTACATTAGAGTCTTAAATGTAGTGCAATGCTAAGTTAATAAGTCCACCATTGTGGTTGCTAAGGTCAGTTTGACCCCTTCATATGATTTTTTTTAGGGTTTTGATGCTTGGATTGGGGTCTTACATGTATTTTCTTTATATTTGGTTTGTAGTGACATTCAACAAAGGTCCAACGACATACATGTGACAAAAATTGAAGGATTCACAACACTTAGCGACCCTACAAATTTTTTTAGACCTCCTGCACATACCAGAGCACCAAGATCTCATATTAGGGCACCGAAATCTAGCTATACGACTCGAATCTATGTTTTTTAGAGCTTCTGTGTAGTCGTTGTTGCATTCTGTTTATCTAGTCTCCATTGCAACATAGTCCCGAAAAACCTATAAATCAACAAAGATATTTCTAACCCTCTTTATAAATTAGAGTTTCACATTTATATTTACTTAGTTTCTTTTTTCATTTACTACATATATTTATATGTTATTTACTATTGTGCATAACATTAGATTAAACAAAATCATAACCCCGTAATTTCCATTTTAGTTTTAATCACCTCATACCTACATTATGATACACTTGTGAATGTTTCTACACCTCATCCTCATGTTCTCCATTCTATAACAATGATTAACTATATTCTACATACCTAATATCCTAATAATTCTTCTTGATCATGCATACACTTTCCATGTTGACCATCTCATGAATTTTCCACTCTTTCCCACTTATAAGAGCCTTCAAAAATCTTCATGAAATCACTACAAAATCCATATATCATTTTAATACTTCTACATCAATCCTAGAAGCCATCACACTTACTCAAGACACCTCATCAATAAAAACAAGACCAAGTAACTCAGCTTGACATCAAGCACAACACATGACATCAATGATTGACATTACCAATCAACCTTCAAGTTCCTTGCTCTTTTTGACATCAATGTCACCTATTAACATCAATGAAAACACTAATTACTAACAATATAGTCTCATTTAGCGACTTGGATCAAAATTGATGAGTAGTTGAAGATTGTACGTTGATCCACATAGGTGACTATGAAACTACCCAAAAAACTATGAAACTGTGAACTATAAAACTCTGAGGTAGATCTGAAATCCTAAAATATGTAAAATAAGCAAATTTGGAAGGTTTTTGTGGTTTTATGGGAAAAATATGATCTATTTGATCAATAAAATATGTCTTTGGAGGAAAATTGAGCCAGAGCTAATAAAAAATAAGTGATATTGATGAATTTGAAGATTTCAAGGTGCTTAAAAATTTTGAAAAATCAAAATGTGAAACATTCAAGTGGAAATCGGCACTAGTTTCTAAAAATGGAGTGTGAACTCATTTTGGTCAACATGAGCCAATATCAGAGTGCAATTTTTTTTTACCAAAACTTGATAATGAAGGCTCCATTTTTCTTGAATCAGAAGCAATCCTAGAAAGTCACAACCACCAAATTCACTCCCGCTCAATCACAAAATTCAAAATCCGATGACACGACATGCAACTAGAATATGCAATATGGGAACCACTTTTCCATGTCCAACAAAAATTCCTACATATGAATATTTGAGAACAAATTTTCTTCTAACATGGAGGAGATTTTAGGAACATGTGTCCTACCCTTCTCCTTACATTATTGATGTATTAGTTTTTATGGATGCATATGCTTTGTAAGTCATCCCTTGAGCATATTTGAATTATCTCACATGTATGGAAAGTAGTAGTTGTTAGAATTGACTTAGTATATAAGTGAGTGTTGAGGAAAAATGAAGGAATCCATGAATATTATTATATTGAGCTTTCTTAAAGGAGGTTTCAGCCATAAAAATGGTCTAGAATATAAAGATTATTTGATTTATTTCCCAAAGTTATTTTCATTGTTCATTTAATTTCTATAATTCAAAAATTAATGTAGAAGGATCCTCACATCCCTCCAACCATCATCTCCTCTAAACCTCCCTCCTCACCCCTCCTCCAATTCAACATCTCTTCCTGTTCCCTCCTTTCTCCTTCCTCCACTCCTCTCCTCTCCATCCAATGCTCATATTTCGTCACTTCAACAAAATTCCTTGTCTTCACTCCAACCATATTCTTCTCTAAACCTCCCTCCTCTCTCCTTCCGTCCAACACTCATTTCCCATCTATGTAACCCATCCCCTCCCCTCCCCTCCCTCTAATTCAACCTCTCTTCCTCTTCCCTTCTTTCTCCTTCATACAACACTCCTTTCCTCTTTGTCGAACCCTCATCTTTGCTAAATTCAACCACATTCCTCCTCTTTCCTCTAACACTCATTTCCTCGTTGTCTTACCATCCTATATCCAACCACTCTTCATCTTCCCTTATTTATTCTTTATACAACACTCATTTCCCCTCTGTCTAACCTGAAAATTTCCTCAATTAAACTAAATTCCTCCTCTAAACCTCCCTCACCATCCCTCCCTCGAACACCTATTTCCCCTTTTTCAAAATTTCCTCCTCCCCTCCTCCATTCCTCATCTTCCCTCTTATTCCCTCCTTCAAACCTTCCTCCCCCCCCCCATGTCAAAACCTTTCTCTTCCTCTCCCCTATAACCATAATCTTCACTCTCTCCAACATGACTACATGCCTCTCCCCTCCCTCTAACCTTCCTCATATTTCTTACACCCTCTTCACTCACTCCAACATTTCTCCTCCTTCATTTAACCTCTCTTACTATAAAATTATTTATCCTTCCTCCATTCCTCATCTTCCCTCCCTTATCTTCCTTTCTTCAAACATACCTCCTCTTTCCTAACTCAAAAACTCATCTTTCCTCCCTAATATTCCCTCCCCCCAATATTTATTTCCCCCCTCTCTTTAACTCTCTTCTTCCTCCCTCCTTTCTCCCCTTGCTCCATCGTTCCTCATTTTTATCCCCTTCCTTCTCCCTTTCAAACCTAACTCCTATTTCATCACTCCAAAATTCCTCTCCCCTCTGTAAAAAGTTTCACTTCTTCTTCACTCTCTCTAACAAGACTACATTTCTTTCCCCTCCATCCACCCTTCCTCCTCTTACCTATAACCCTCTTCTACTCTCCACCCAACTATCCACTCTCCTCGAACCTTACTCTTCCCTCCCTCCAAAACTCCTCTCCCCTCCATCTAACCATCATCTTTCCTTCGTCCAAACCTCTTCTCCTCAAACACTCCTCTACACTCTATCTAACCATCCTCATCCATCCTCAAAAAATCCTCTCACCTATTTCTAACTCCCCTCATGCCTTATTTCTCCCTACTGCACCATTCCTTATATTTCTCTCCCACCTTTCCTCCTTCAAAATTACATCCTATTTCCTCATTCCAACACTCCTCTTTCCTCTGTCAAACATTTTCCTTTGTCTTAACTCTCTTTAAATTGACTACACTCCTCTCCTCTCCCTCCAACCTTTTCCCTCTTACTTCTAACCCTCTTCTACACTCCATACAACTTTCATCTCTCCTCTAACCTTCCTCTCCCTTCCCTCGAAAACTCTTCTCCCCTCCATCCAACCCTCTTCTTTCCTCCTTCCAACCCTCTTCTCCTAAACAAATCCTCACCCCTATATTCAACCCTCCTCATCCCCCCCTCCAAGAATACTCTCCACTCTATCTAACCCTCCCTTATCTCCCTCATGCCTTTCTCTTTTTCTCTCCAACCCTCTTGTCCCATCCCTCTCACCATTCCTCCTTTTATCTTCAACCCTTTCCTCCCTTCCCTCCACCATTACTCCTATTATCTCCCATAATTTCTCCTTTTCTCTCCCTCCAACACTTATTTCCCTTCATCTTGCATATAACCCTTATGTTTCATTCATCCAAAAATCCTCTCTCTTACATCCAATTGTCCTCTTCCCTCCCTCAAATATTCTCCTCCATCCTCTCTCCTCACCCATCCCTAAAAAAAATTCCTATTTCCTCAAATATAACCTTCCTCGTATTCCCTCAAACCCTCCTTTTCCCCCACTCTAACACTCTTCTCCACTTTTTTCAACCTTTTTCTTCTTTCCTCTAAACCTTGTTTACCCTTCCCCCACTATTCCTCCTCTCACCTCCCTCCTCCATACAACACTCCTCTCCCTCCTTCCTACACTAATATTTTTACCTCCCACCAACCCTCTTATACCCTCCCTTTAACATTTTAATTCTTCAACTCCACCTCTTTCCTCTAACCCTCCTTTACCCTTCCTTCCACCATTCCTCCTCCTACCTCCACCATTCATCATCTTCCCTCCTCCTTCTTCCCTCATCTAAACCTTCCTCCTTTTCCATCACTCTAACAGTCATCCCCCCTCTATCATTTTTTTCCTTCCTTTTCTCTCTAGAATTTCTCTCCCCTCCTCTTCCCAAAAATAACTTTAGTGGTGAATATTTGTAATATGGAAAAAATTTCATTTTAGGAAAATATGAAAAGATGAATTTTTTGGAGTAGGTTAGTATCCTGTTTGCCTAAAATTTACAGTATATTTTTTTAGGGGTCGAATTCACTTACATTTGAAAACATCTCCTCTAAAAACCTAGGTGATTCGTTAGGTACTATACTACTAAATAACTACTAGTTGAGGTATTGACATATGAAGTACTGTGAATTTGCATACTCTAAGCACCAGTGCACAGTGCAGATCTATTTTGAATTTTGCAATTGGGTGAAAAGTAGTATTTATTGATGCGCGACAAGGAGATTTCACTGACGTGCGACAAGGAGATTTCACTGACGTGCGACAAGGAGATTTCATTGACATGTGACAAGGAGATTTAAATGACACATGTCAAGAAGAATTCACTGACGCATGACAAGGATATTTCACTGACGTGCAATAAGGAGATATCAGTGACACACGACAAGGACATTTTATTGATGCGTGATAAGGATATTTCACTAGCGTGTGATAAGGATATTTCACTGATGCATGAAAGAAGATTTCACTGACGCGTGACAAGGAGATTTCACTGACACATAATAAGGATATTTTACTGACATACAAAAAGGGTTTCGTAGTTGATGCACGAAACTGATACTAGTGACACACAATAGTACTCTTGTTAACAAATGACACAATATTTATCTGACCTGTGACAAGGATACTCTATTGATGGGAGATTTAAATTTTTCATTCATGCAAAAATATGTTTGCTATCACGTGACAGCAAGGTTGTTGTTGTATGACAATGAAGTTGTTTTCAAATGTCTTGAAAATGAAAGATTCTTTCGGGTGAAAATGTTGCACGCAAACCCCAGAAAATTCACCTGTTTCACAAAAGTTGTTATGCGCATATTCGTCGGGGATTTTCCACCTTTAATTTCCCATAGGTATCTTAAAATGAACCCTGCCTCTTCCATCCAACCATCATTTTTGTCCATCTAACACTCCTCTCCCATTTGTTCCACCTTTCTCTTCCTCTTCTCTCTAACTTCTTTTTCCTTCCCTCATCTTCCCTCTAACCCTCCTTTTTCCTTCCTCTAGCATTCCTCCTCTTCCCTTCTTTATCCTTATTATACCATTCATCATATTCCCTCATTGAAACCTTTGTCCTTTTCCCTCACTTGAACACTCCTCTCCCATTTGTCAAATATTTTTCTTCTATTTCCCTCTGACATTCCTCTCTCCTCCTCTTCCCTCTAACCCTCATTCCCCTTTTTCAAATTTGAGCTGAGTGCAGGAAAGTAACTCGCTTAACGAGTTGAACAAAAGAATGGAGGCCCAAGCCCAAATTTTGTAGAATTTGGGCATTCGGCATTTCAGAGACAAGGCACGGGTAAAAATTAAAAAGCAAGAGAAAAGTCCTGAAAAACCCAAAAACCCAAAGTCTAAAAGGTTTCAGGGGTTTCCAGGGTCAAATCCCCTTTTGGGGTAAACGATGAGATGGATCACAGATTTCAGAGTCTGAACTTTGAAGTCTAAATTTTGGACTTTGGAGGTTCAGAGGTTCAAGGGTCTTTGCCAAAAAAATGCAAAAAACATCTTCAATGCCCGAAAGCCTGAAAATATGAAGTCTAAAAGGCTCGGTATTTCTTTTGGGGTCAAACTTGAATTCGGGGTCAACATGGCATGCATTTCAAAATTTTAGAGATTTGAGTTTTGGACGTTTCTTTCGGGCTTGAGAAAATGAGAAGCCTGAAAGGAGAAAGGTCTAAAACCCGAAGTCCAAATTTCATACTTCATAGTTTCAGAGGTTTCAAACTCCCAACTAAATGAACAGTAACATCAACCTTCGAAGTCAAAATGCTTGAAATTCTAAAAGTTTTGATTTCAGAGGTTGCGATGCACTTTAGATTCTAAAAAGAGAAGATCAACCACTCGTATTTAATGCAGTATGACACCCAAATCTTTAAATATCCATAACTTTTGACAAGGACCTCAGATTTGCACAAGAAAGGACTTTATGGAAAGCTCTCAGTGTCCTCTACACAACTAAGTTCTTCAAAATGGAGAAATACACTCCTCCATTTTAGAGGGTGTTTCCAAATTTCTCACCTACCTAAATGATGAGGTATGGGCTCCCTTTCTTTTCCAATAAGGAAAAATACACAAAGGCATGGGTTTTCTAGTGGCACCCATCATTGTTGCAAGATAGTTTAATGTATTTTTGGGTGTTTGAAGAAATATTTTGAGTTTCTTCTGTCTCTCCCTTCTCTCATTCTTCCTTTATATTGTAAGGAGGGGAATTGTTCTAATGTTGGATAATTTTACTTTACACCCTCCCTTCTTCTCTTATTTGTAAGTGAATTTATGGATTTCAAACCTCCCATTCTAGATATAATGTAAGTTTGCGCCTCTTGCTCATTATAATGCATTGTAACAAATCTTTGGAGCAGTAATATGAGTTTGTGGATGAATTTCAACCCTCTCTTATGTTCATTGTTTTCTTTTGATCTCTCATTGCAATCTTGGTTATCTTTGTATGGTTATTGTATGACATGTTTAATGGTTTGTGTTTAATGGTTAGTAGATTCTAATCAGTGGATTGATATGTGGTGTGTTTTCATCCTCCTTAATCTAATTTTGGTTTCCATCTCCATGCAAAGTAGGTGTTCAACATTCCTTTTGGTGCATCACCTCTGTTATTTTAGGTTTAATTTCTTGTAATCTTATTAACCATGTCTCATTGGCATGTTAGAGTATATTTTAGAGTAGATACTCTACAGTTTGAATGTATAAATTAGAATAGAGGAATAGGAACCGACCTTCATTTGGAGGGTTATCCCAATTGCAAAGTCCCACACTTTGGGATAACTCCATGTTTGAAAAATCACACTGACTGCCTCAACCATCCACTTGTAAGCAATCAAGGGTGATGTGATTTTTCTATAACACTTACCTCCTTCAAACATTCCTTCTTTTCCCTCACTCCAAAACTCTTCTCCCCCCATCAAATATTTCGCCGCGGCGCCAACCCGGGCGACACGCACAGCACAAGCGCCGCGGTGTCGCCAACCGCGCGGGCGAGTGTCGGCGAGCCGGAGGAGCTTCTGAGACTTCCGCTGCCTGTCGCCAAAGCTGCCGGCCCGGGGGGGGGGCTGACAGGGCGCGGCCACAGCCCGCGAAGGCCGACGGAGCCGCGAAGGCAGCAGGCGGCCTGCCAGGAAAACGATCAGACCCGCGGGGAACCGGGTCGTTGTGTGTCATTGTAGCCTCGGCCCTGTAACTACGCATGGGGGGCCGGCTGCTGCCATCAGTGCGCCGCTCACCCCAAGGCGGCGCCAGCCAACACGCCTGCTCCCGCCGGCAAGGTGGGCGGCGGCCGCCAGCAGGCCCGCAGGTGTTATAGCCAAACACGCCTCCATGGGTGTCAAAAACGTAGCGCTGGCAAGATAACCCTCCTTATCCGTAGGAGAACCACTAGGTTCTACCCGAGGGGGGACCACGCCACCACCAGGCCGGTGGCGGAGGACTCGGCCCGCTAACAGGGCGGCCGGTATCTCTCTTTTCTATCCTTAGCATTCGGAGCCTCCACATTCATCATCTACCATAACCTCAACACTCATATCCATTGCCATCCATAAAAAAATCCTCTTCCCATTTGAACGGTAGTCCCTCCAGCATCCGTCATTTTCCTCTAACCTCATTTATCCTTCGCGACAATCTTGTCCGGTGTGGCCAGGCGGAACCAGTCGGCCGGCCATACACGTGCGCTGCAGGGGGGCGCAAAAAGGGATCGGCGCGCGGCCAGCGGAGCAGACCTCTATGGGGCCTCAAAAACCAGTCCTCCGCTCCCTCTGTTCCAGCCAGTGCTCCGGCCGATCATAAACCCGAGTTGACTCTCTCTAACTCTGCATCCTCATGCCCCTATAGAATTTCTTCTATATTCCTAAATCTTACTAAAATTCTCCTTCCTCCATATATTCCTCCCCATCCCCTCCCTACTGAACCAACCGTTCCCTCTTGTCTCCCTCCAACACTACACTACTATATTTTCAACCACTATACCATTCCTCCTCTCGATCTTCTTCCCTCCTACACTCCTCTCCCTAATTCCATCTAATTTCCTTCCCCTATCATTAGTTCTCTTACCTTACTCCAACACTCATATATCCCACCTCCATATAACCTTCCTACTCTTCCATTCCACCCCCTCTTCCCTTCAACCTTCTTCCTCTTCACTCTAACCTTCCTTTATCATTCCTCAACCAATCTTCTTCCTCATTCCATTCTTCCCCCTCTTCTCTCCAACACTCATCTCCTTTTTTATCAACCTCTCTCTTCCTCTTCCCTCTAATCCCCATTTTCCTTCCCTCACTATTCCTCCTCTCCCTCCTTCCATCCATTCTCATTCCTCCATGAATCCTCTTCCTTCATTCCAAAACTCCTATCCCCCCTCTCACATTCTTATTCTTCTTTAGTTCATCCTCTTCTCTAATTTCTCCTTCCTCCATCATTCATCCCCTCCCATCCCTCTAACCCTACCCTCTCCTCTATTCCCACCCTTTCCTCCCTCCAACATTATTCTCCCTCTTCCCTCTAACCCTACTTTATCCTTCCTCCACTATTCATATTTGTGATTGACTAAAATTTAACTAATCTGTAGTATGTGGGGATAGTTAGTCTAAGAGATGAAAATCAGTAAATAAAGTAAATAAATATATAATTGACCAAGAACCTATGCAAACATAAATGTTAACCCTAATATGCAATAGAGAAGAGGAAAGAACTCAGATGAATAGAATATGATCGTGTGACTATGTCATAGAGCTAATTGGAGAATCTAGAAGTAGTAAATACCTTGCAGAAGCTCTGAAAAAGATGGATCTGGAGTATATAGTAGGATCGGAGCACCTGGAGAGTGACTGGGGCACCTATGTGTGCTATGGTCTATAAAATGGGAACCCTGGTTTGTGTAAAAGCCCTGAAACTGATCTTCACATAGTAAATGGTCTGAAACCCTCACTATCCATCACATTAACTTCACTACACTGCTCCATATGTCACTAAAATTTAAAGATGTTGAAAATACCTACAAAAGACCAAGGAGTATCAAAACCTTAAAAAATGAAGAATGCAAATGAATGGGTTAGAATGACCTCAGCTTCCACAAAATTTGGCTTACTAACTGAGTGGTACACTAAATTTTGGACCCAAATGTAGTTCTAGTGAGTGTTTGCATAATGTACGCTAGGTTCTCTTGTGTCAGTCACACTTTATGAAGTAACTAGAAATAACTATGTGTAGAAAATGTAATAGCATGTGTTCATGGAATAAAACATAATCCCTCCCTCTATGAAGTGTGATGCATATGTCCTAGCCTTGTGCCTTGTGATGGAGATATGTAGATACAAGTGATATCCAATGTAATAAATGGATGGAACTCTATATGAATGATAGTAGAGAATGATGTTGGGTCCCCCATTATGGTCTCATAACTTTATATTTATAGGGTTCTTTTGATCTAATTTCATAATTAAGCCCGAAATGGCCAACCACCAAATATATAAAGATCTAAACCGGATAGAAAGATCCCAAAAAGCGGTGGGAAAGTGCAAAAGGGACCGAGATGCCCCTAGTGAGACTAGAGCACCCATGGGTTCCCCAATCGAGGATAAATTAATGGGATATGATAGAAGATGAATCGGCATGTGGATGTAAAAGGTTGGTAATGAAGAAATAAAATAAAATAAAAATAAAATAACCAAAAAATGAGGGTTAATTAATACTTTCTTCACTCAAGAAACCTCTAAATAGTAGTATGAAACTGAGATAAATAATGTATGAGGTGCATGATTTTGTTACTACATTTTCCCCCACTTTATGTTAGTGAGCAGAAAGCTCGGTAATATAAATTAGATAGAGATGCATGTCTGATTCCAATATAGAGTGATGTAGATAACGTGTCGAAGGACTAGAAAAAGTGTGGGATGAAAAAAAGATGGTATAGTTTGGAAACATAAAGATGAAAATGTGCAAGAAAAAGTGATGGTAGTGGACCTAGGGTGGAAATGTGTGTGAAGCTATTGATGTATGTTATGTACCTACATGGTTAGTAATGCATGTGTTTTCATGAAGTATTGTTGTTGTTTCCACCATTTGACCACTTATTTCTCATTTGGACAGACCTGTAAGGAGAACACAATCAAGTAGTCAAATATGTATGTATGTATGTGTAAAAACGCAATGTAAAAGACACATGTAAAATTATGTAAGTGTAAAATATGCAAATGAAAAAGTGTAAATGGAACATGTGCACTTGATCCATATTGAGGAAAAGAGTGTAGAAGGATATCCTGTACTGCCAAGTTTTTTTGGGTGATCCGATGTCGTAGGTCAAATAAGTGTAGGGAGGAAATTCTCCGTGTCATCCAACTTTTAACTTCTTCCCTGAACTGTGTGTGAAGATATCTTTGTACTATCCTATTTTTTGGGTGATCCGATGCCACTAGATGAATTAGTGTAGGGAGGAACACCCACTGTAACCTCCAAAGAATGCTAAGGACACCATGTCCTATAAAATCCATCATGTATGGAGTTTATAGACTAGTTTGAACTCACTTGTTGTATGTAAACCCAAAATGCTAAGGAACGAAATTACACTGAACTAAATTGGTGTAAACGCATTGTCTAGAGTGTAAAACCCCAAATTATGCCCCCCCTCTTCGGGGTGCATAGGACATCACTAATAGGAGAATGCAGATGCAAAAGAGGACCAACATCATGTTCTTTGAAACTCTACCCTACAGGGGGAGGAGAATGCGCTTGGTAGAAACCAAGGCGTGTAAAAACAAGGATGGCTAACGAAAAAAAAATGTTAGTATGAAAAATCATGCATGTAGAAAATAAGTGTAAAGTATGCAAACAGTGTGTAAGCTACACAAAAAGTGTAAAAACTACCAAGAAAAGTATTTATTGGAGCTAAAACTTGCACCCATCTCTGATCAGGTTGAACTGAGGCATTACAAAAACATTGTGAATATCTCTAAGTTATGGGACCTTGTTCACACTCTTCTTTTACTTTCAGGGTGTCAGTTATTATCAAATAACTTCACTAATTTTACAGGATTCTGGAAAAAGTTCAAAAAGGCTTCAAAGTGAATTAAAGGGTGATTCTTCAAAGTGGTAGATTATAAATTCACGTCTCTAACCAGACTCCATGCCCAATTGATGCTTCTAAGACTACTGATCTCACTCTCCAACTTATTTTAACAACTTACATCCAAATTCTGGCTTTAAAGTTCACCATTACAGGTTGTGTGCTCTTTGGTTTCTCACTTAACACAATTTCTTTGAATACATTTTCTTACATGCCTTCCTATGCTATTCTCATGCTTTGCACATTCTACCTTCTTCCCCTTCCTCTATCTTCTTCCAATCCTGATGCGCACACTTCTTGTGAATTTTTCTTTCTCCCAGTAGTTTATGTACCCTGTGTACACCTTATACTTTCTTCCCAAATAAGCTAAGTCTCTGGTAAACTTGTGCGATTCTTTCCTCACTTTCATGCACCACCTTTTAGATGTTTGCACCATATATAAATTATTATCTCCTATAAGTATGTTCCCATTTCTACTGCATGCATCACTCTTGCACACCTTCTCTTTACTTTCATCTTTCACACTTCTTTCCTCCACACACACTTCCGTGCCTTCTTCTGTGCTAGTATCTATTCCACATAGCACCCTGTTAAAATGAGTGTATCACATGCAACCTACAAAAGTGTGCCAACATGGTGCTGAATCCTTACAGCCAACTAAAGTGCGATACATGGCAGAAAATGAAAATATAGCTGATGACATGGTCTACACTCTAGATCACTCAAGTTTAAATATTGGCGGGCGTAGGTAGGTGAGAAGCTGGAAAATGTACGTCACAACATTAATGTAGGATCTGATTGCTCTAACCACAAAATTTGATTAAGATCTCATCTCCTTCCTTCTCCTACATGCCAAATAGAATTGGGGAAGTGCATTTGATAGATTTGCAGGTGGATTTGTAGGTAGTCATTTTTGGTTGTTGGTGGTTGAAGATTCAAATAAGATTTTCCCTCCTTCCCTTCTTCTTCTTTCATTGACTCATTTATAAATGTAAGAGCATTGCTCCTTATAAAGAGTTGGATATTTTCAGTTTGTATAGGAAATTCCTTGCATTTTTTATTTGTGGACCTTTACATCTGGTCTTTACATGTAGATATCGGCCTCATACACCATTATAATAGACTGTGTATTCTTGGAAGTAATAGAAGGATTGTTTTGTGACTATTTTTTGCATTAACTTGTTTTTATTGTTCTTTCTTGTCTCTCCATTACATTGTGTGCTTGTTGTGCTATCTCACATCCCTTACATATCCTTTTCTAATTGTGTATCATGAAAATGGTTATTTAGCTATGTTCTTGTCCATGACACGTGTTTCTAGCCTTCCTCTATGCATTTTCCCTCATTTTCATTCAAATATGATCGTGTTCATCCACCTTATTTTGTGTGATCTCTCCTTCTTTGGTTTAGTTTTTCCTTTCTGTGTATCCTTCTATCCCTGGTCCCTTGGCATGTTTAGCTTAGGATTTCCATTTCAGTAGTAGGAACATCAGCAGTAGTAGAAATAGGTAGAGAAACTGGCCTTCTCTAGAGGTATGTCTCAAGCGCACAAGGTCCCAAAACATGGAGACAATCCCATTGTTTCTTCAATGAATCAGTTCAACCTGATCTAAGATGGGTGCAAGTTTAAGATCCAATAGTTTCTAGAACACTCAGTGAGATAAACATTGAAATATTAAATTTCATTATTACTAAGTTTTTGTGTGTGGCTTAGCAATTTCCAACCTTTGGGGGCTTGTTTCAACACATCAAGGGACTCCCAACACTTAGATCTAATATTTCAAGTGGTCCATGTGCCTTTCAAGAGAAGAGTGCATACAAGAGAAATAACAACACCTGAAGTGAACTTTGAGTACATCCAACTATCACCAAGAAGAAGAGTCTGTAGAACTCCAACGTGTAAATTTCCATCTCCAGCATGCCACGCACATTCCACTCCTCAAAGAAGACTTATAAGTCTTATCATGGAACTAAAACCACCTCTTCCTCCACCAAGTAACTTCACAAACTTCACTGGAGGAATTCCTTTTCTTCTTAACACACAACATGATATTCCAATAGCCACGTTCAAGAGTATCCCATAATTCACTGGTGAGAATCAATTCACCCTTGTTAAGAACATCCAGGATGTAGTCAATGTGTGATCCATCTATTTGATCACACATGATGATGTAGCACTAAGGATCCTTGTGGTTTTTTGCAAGGGAAAATCTATTTAGTGGTACAAAATTCTGAGACATGCATCTATTTCTATTTGGGATGAGCTTGGAACAACTCTTTGCAACTATTTTGAAGATAAGTCAAATCACCTGTCTTTGGTGGAGCAAATGATGAAAACTAAAAGATCACCCAATGAGTAGATGCCTAATTTTAATATACGATTCGAGAAGACTTTGGAAAAAACACCTAAAGTGGTAAGGCCTACAGCCCAGTATTCCTTCTTGTATTATCTTAGGGCTTTAAATAGTGATATCTCGGTCATGATTTGGTCCATGGGAGGTAGAACCTTACTTACTACTTATAATATTACAATAAGGGAATAAAATAGTCTCATTCAGGTAAGAAAGTTAGCTCTCAGGTTGCCTGTGCCCTTTTTTGTAGAAATGCCTCATGTACCCCAACCATCTATTGCCCCTCTTCCTGAGTAGAGTGCTCAACCTACTACATCTACATCTTATTCTCTTGTGCAACAAAATGAGGATGAATAAATGAAATCCTTGAGTAGAAAATTTTCTAATAAAGTTATATATTTAGAAACATAGCAGGTGCAAACCTTAAGAAAACATTCTAATAAATGGTACAACTAGAGCCATCAACCCTTTAGAAATCAATATAAAAATAAAAGATATCAGTAGAACCAACAAAATGATATAGGCATGTCAATGCGCACCTTCCTTTACAAGTGATTCCTCCTGCACAGCCTCTTCTAACACCCAGGGCAAGCCAAGGGATTGTCCAAGTACATTACGATATGGAAAAAGAGTCAAAATGATGCTTCCCTTATAATATGCCTCATAGTCAGAATCATTGCGGTAATGTTGTGTGCACACAGGCTTACATGATTTATGTTTCTTCCAAATGTGAACCTTCCACAAATGTAAATGATTATGAGAATCAAGAAAAGCCAGAAGTTCCTTTTGAGGATAACCTTATTTTATTTGATGCCAAAATTTTTTTTGTAATTAATCAAGATGCAGATGGCATAAATAAACCACACACCCAATTTGCTGATAGCACAAGATACAAGAAATGATTACTTGAGTTTGGCACACAACCTTTAATTCGTGCAACACATGTTGATCCTCAAAAGAAAAGAGATGTATCTATAGAACCCAACAATAACGGCATGAAAATTCCTATGTATGAGGTTCAACATAAAGCCCAAAACAAGCAGTGTGTGCCCCTCCTTGGGTATGTCAAACCTTTATGCCAGATAAGACCCCTGCCATTACACCTGAACAATCAAGTAAATATGTTTTTGTGCTCAGAATGCACAAGTCAATGGGCCTTTCATTCAGTATTATGGACCAGATGAAGAATAAAAATGTAAATGTCACAATGTAGGACACCCTTTCCATTCAATCTTAGCATGACCTATTGCATGAAGCCCTGGCGCAACTCCCGCGAGCTGATCCAGTTGTCTAAAAACCACGCACTGCTGTCAATATCTATCAAGAAGAGGGGAAACAAGGAATTAAGTTTGTCAAAACCCCACTCTTTTATATGTATTTGATCATAGGTAAACACCTTATGCACAATTTTATGATTGACTTAGGCACTAGTACTTCTATCATGCCTAAGAAAATTGCTGATGTGCTAGGTTTTAAGTACAACCCTTTATCCAAAGGAGTCCTGTAACTTGATGGATCAACTATTATCACTTTAAGAGTCATCAATAATCTTGAGTTAACCCTCCATACATGTCCAATACTCATAATAACTCAAGATGTGTCAATCATTGACCTACCCCCTTTTTTTGCCTCATGTCTATCAAGAGATTTTATTACTAAAGTGAGTGGTTACTTGTCTTTTGATTTATCCCATATGTCACTCAAAACAAGGTATGGTACTAGGTTTACCATACAAGCTAAGCCAATATTTTCCTATCATGTTGAGTCATATGACCCATCCCCTCTCCAAGATAATTTCCTAATCGAAGAAGGCCAAGAACAAGTTTAATAAGATCATCCTATTTCTCCTCCTTTACCTATTTTGCACCAAATGAGTGGGAAGAAAGGCACCAAAATTTGATCCATATGTTGAAGAGCTTGAAGCTTTTTAAACTAAGCTTAGAACATTTTTCATCCTTGAAGAAGAATTTGTGCTACTGCGGTGCTCAAGAAAAATGTAGAAAATTATGGTTTGCGGAAGTTGTAGTTTGATGGTTCCAGAAGAAGGAATGGCACATGCGGAGGTTTTGTTGTCATTTCTTCCAAGGATGAGAAATTATTCTTTATGCACAGGTTGTAGTTTGTATGCTCCATCAATGTGGAAGAGTATGAAGCGTTGGTGCATGGTCTTCTCATTGTTAAAAAGAGACATATTAAGGCATTATAGATCTTCAGGGACACATAATTGGTCATCCACCAAGTCAAAAATAAGTGCACTACAAAGAACAAGCTCCTCAAAACTTATAAACATAGAATTTGGGACCTCCTTGAGAGATTTGATGCTCTAAACAAGTGATACCAAGGAAGATGAACAAAGAAGTTGGTCTGATGACAACAATTGGCTCACAGTTTTCTCATGTTGAGGATTTTGTCAAGGGGAACATACAACACATAAAAATTATGATCATACCATCTATTCCAAATAACAACATCAGCTGGAAATTTTTTGATAGTGATGCATAAATCATCAATTCCATCCAGAATGAAGCTGAGTTATCCTCAAGCATGCAAGCCGACTTACATGACAACTATGGTGAATAATTTGTTCAACTTAAGAAAAATAAGTTTCCTAAAGGTTTGGTCACCTTATAAAAATTGTTTATCCCTGATGACGAGTTTAAGAGTGAGGAAAACTATATGTGTGTAGTGTAAGAAGACTGCTCCCTAGTCATTATTACACATGACAAGGAGTTGTTGCTGAGTAAATCATACGCACATGATGAAAAGTAGGCCTTCATTTCTCTATGTCATAAATACAATGATATATTCTCTTGGGAATACAAAGACCTTAAATAATTTGTTCTGGAAGTGTTACTCAACACTCCATTGACCTTGATCAACAAATCAAGCCCATAAAAAAAATTAGAGGTTGGTCAAAATTTCAACATGTCATGGATATTGCCTTCAAATGTTATATTAATGAGTTCATCCTAGTCTATTTAGATGACTTAAATGTCTTCTCAAAATAGAGTGCGGATCACATGGCACACATGGAGAAAGAATTTGAGAGATGCAGAAAATTTGGGGTGTCTCTTAACCCCAAAAAGTTCAACTTTGTTATGGTGCAGGGAAAGATTTTAGGCCATGTGGTCTCAAAAGATGGTATTTCCATTGATCTTGAGTGCGTTTCAACCATCCTCTCTCTCTCCTTGCTGATGCACAAGAAGGCCTTGTAGTCATTCTTAGGAAATTGTTTTTTGTCAAGTGCTTCATTCCTAACTTTGTATAACTTGTTAGGCCCATTAACCTCATTCTCAATAAAGACATAGCCTTCAAGTGGAAAAGAGAAGGAAAAGAGAGCTTCAACAAGATCAAGAAAGATATTACTTGTGTACCAACACTCATCAATCAAGATTAATCAAAGGATTTTATCCTTTATGATTATGGAGTTGATGTCAGTGCTGGTACTGTCTTGAAACATGAAAATGAACAAAAATTAAATCAATTAGTGGCTTTCTTTTCCATCATGGACATGCTTAAGAATTTTAAAATCATCCTCTCTAAAAACCATATCAAGATGTTAGTCTCCCACTCAGGTGTGAGAGACTTCATTATGGGAGAAAAAATCAATGAAAAGAGAGCAAGGTGGGTGACCAAAATTATATAGTATGATGTGACTATCAAAGCCAAAAAGTTGGTTAGAGGCAGCACGCTCTGCAAGCATCTTACTAAGGATGCGCAGAATGAACCTGAGACTTCATTTTTTTTGGATGAAGATCTCTTGCATGCAAAACCTGGGAAGAATGAAAACCCTGGCACACACAGTTTGATGAAGGACATGATTTCATTCCTTTCCAAGGGTGCATACCCTCTGGGTCTGAAAAAAGCAAAGGAGTGACATCTGAGGTTGTAGTTTATTCCATATGCATTGATTGATGATGTCCTATTCAAAATAAATATTGATGGCATGCTACTAAGGTGTATTGATAATGCACAAATTGATAAAGTGTTATCATAATTTCACAATGGAATCTCTGGTGGAAACTTCTTTTCCAAGGTGACAATGATGAAGATCGTCAAGGTAAGATACTTTTGGCCTATCTTGTTCATAGATGCAAACAAGTGGGTAATGAAATGAAAATAATGCACTTTTTTTGAAGGAAAGAAGAAACTGAAAATTCTTCCCCTCTAACCAATCCAAGAATATCAGCCTTTTACGCAATGGGGTCTTTAATTCATAGGCATGATCAATCCTCCTTCAAGTGCTAGGAAGAAATGGGTGATGATAGTTATGGATTAATTCACCAGATAGACAGATATTGTCGAGCTCAAGGAATCAATTGATTCCATAAGAATTTACTTTCTCGAGGGAATTGTAACAATGTTTGGCATTACTCAAACCATTATCTCTGATAATAAAAAATATTTCCTTGATACCAAAATTTCAGATTGGGCACTAAGCCTAGGAATATACTTAAAGACCTCTTCCAACTACTACCCTCAGGGAAATTGCTTGACATAGTTAACAAACAAGAACATGATCAAAATCATGAAGTGGAAAATGAATATCAACCAGAGATAGTGGCACACTAAGGTCTCACATACACTCTGGCCAGACAGAATCATGATGAAGAAGGAAATAGGCACTTTACCTTACAAAGTTGTTTATGGAAAGGAAGTCAGACATCTTTCATCTCTTGATTTGCCTTCATTAGAGCTTGCCCAATAGCTAGATCTTGAGAGTGTGGACTAGAGAGAAATCTGAATGGTAGAGCTAGCTAAAATTGAAGAAACAAGGAACTCTACCATAATCAAAATACAATAACATCAATAATAAAAAAAATAAGTGGTTTGACATAAAGGCTAGTCCTCAAGCTTTCAAATTTGGTGACAGATCCAAACTAGGGTGTCATTCAAATTTTGATGCACTTCAAAGTGGCCCATATATCATTAGTTTATGTAAGGAGAATAAATCCTTTGAGTTATCTCATCTTGATGGAGGTGTGCTATTGATCCGACTCAATGAGATCTATGTCAAACCCTTCCATTAAGTTTGCTTCATCATTTTATATATATTAGAGTAGCTTCAATTCCTCCAAGTGTGTTGGGCACACACTATTGTTTTTGGATATAGATATTTCTCCTCACATGCTCCTTGCATGTGCTCTTATTTTTATTTCAAGGTGTCAGTTATATTCCAACAACTTCACCAGTTTTGCAAAAATTCATAAAAAAGTTTTGAAATGCTTCAAAGTGACTTTAAGGGTGATTCTTCAAAGTGGTAGATCAAAAATTCATGTCTCTAAGTAGAATCCATGCCTAATATATTATTCTAAGGTTGTTGATATCCTTCATCTAGTAGGAAGATGGCCCCCAAAGTTTCTAAATTGTTGTCTAAAGTAAATCTCCTAGTTTTTTTGAGAACTTACACCCACATTCTGGCTTTAAAATTCAACATTGAGGGTTGAGCACTCTTTGGTTTCTCACTTATCACTATTTCCTTGGCTACAGTTCCTCACACGCCTTCCCATGCTCTTCTCATGATTCACGCTTTCCACCTTCTTCCCCTTCCTCTATCTTCTTCCACTCCTCATGCACGTATTTCTTGCGTATTTTCCTTTCTCTCAACAATTTATGTACCATGCGCAAACCTTATAATTTCTTCCCAAATTATCTTAGTCCCTTGTATTCTTGCGCAATCCTTTACTCACTTCCATGCATCACCTTCTAGCTGCTCTCTCACTTTCTACATGATTATCTCTTATAGGTATGTTCCCATTTCTACCACGTGCATCACTCTTGCGCACCTTCTCTTTGCTTTCCTCTTCTGCACTTTTTTCCTCCATACAAACTTTCATCCCTTCTTCTGCGTCAGTATCTATTCCATGTGGAATCTTGTAAGAATGAGTGTATCACATGTATCCTACCAAAGTGTGCCAATAGGGCGCCGAATCCTTGCAACCAACTAAAGTGTGAAACATGGCAAAACATGACAAGATAGATGATGACATGGATTACACTCCAAATCACTCAAGTTCAAATATTAGTGGGAGTATGTAGGTGAGAAGGTGGAAAACATCCCTCACACCATTAATGCAAGATCTGATTGCCACAACCACCGGATTTTATTCATATCTCACATCCTTACTTCTCCTACATGCCAAACATACATGGGGAAGCACATTTGATAGATTTATAGGTAGATTTGTAGACTTTCATTGCTGGTTATTGGTGGTTGAAGATTCAAATTATATTTTCCCTCCTTCTTCTGTCATTGACTCATCTATAAATGTAAGAGCATTGATCCTTCTAAAGGGTTGGATATTTTCAGTTCGTATAGGCATTACCTTGCATTTTCTAGTTGCACACCTTTAGATCTGGTCTTTTCATGTGGATATCAGCCTCATACGCCATTGTAATAGATTGTGCACTCCTAGAAGTAATAAAAGCATTGTTTTGTGGTTATTTTCTGCCTTAAATTATTTTTATTCTTATTTCTTACTTCTCCATTTCATTATGTTCTTGTTGTACTATCTCATTGTTTCAATGTATTCTTAGCAAATTAATGAAATATATAAGGGGGTGATAGGAAAAGGAGGAATACCTGTTGTGATGTCAATTGAAGGTTATGCATGCGTTATGATTTCTTGATCCAAGTTGACTGTAATAACTCCCTTTTTTCTAGGAGGAACTAACTGGAATACAAATAAAGACAACCAAATATAGTTAATAGAAAATGGCTAGTGGATTGTCTAGCGTGAGCTAGATCTAAGAAGTAAGAAACTTCCTTGATGATTATCAATCCACTAATATATATATATTTCAATATAAAATAAATTAACATGCATATAAATGAATCTAGTGCTAGTAGTATAATTTAGGTATCTCATATTACTTATCAAATTTAATCCACTTAAATGCTTCGATATTAGAATGTAAAAGGTCACGGGTCAGGTCATAGGCTGAGCAGGTGGTTTGGCAGTCATAAATAGGGTCTGGGTAAGGCTTGTTACAATTTGAGATTGATTTGGGTGATTGGGGTGCTTGTTGGTTTGAGGTAGTTTGTAAGACACAGAGACTGATGTTGGTCATGTGTGACTGATGACGGTTTAGCTATGACTGATACTAGTTAGGGATAATCGATCTTGGTTTCTATAAAGTATCAGAAACATGTGTCCAGGTTCTCTCTGTGTCTGCACAAAGAGATGGGGAGGTTTGTGGAGAGGCTTCAGGTAGGGCATCTGGCTTGGGTGTGATTTTTCTAAGGCCTTCAACGTGTTAAGGTCAATTTAGAAAAGATATACCATGAGATACAATAACTGACATTGGTTTGGTGAATGATACCGGTGAAGGGGAAACTAAGAGCGGTTAAGGTAACTAGTGTTGGTAGGGAAAATTTGGTGAAATTTGATTAACATGTGGTTTTAGGCTTCTCTATGATTATATAGAGAATAAAGGGGAAACTAGTTGGGTTCGTGATAAGGTGATTAAAAATTATAAGTGTGTAAAAGGTTATGAATAAAGATACGAAAGGTTATGGTGGCTGGATAAGGGTATGGGTTGGAAAATGGAGATGGTGAAATACAAGGAATAATAAGTTCCAATAACAAAGGGATAAAGAACTTAATGAATAAGTACAGGAACAATAAAAAATCAGATGTACTTACTTGTTCCTGTAAGATTGGTGAGTGAAGGAAGGTGAAGGTCGATCTATGAACCTATAGGTCATTTCGACGGAAGTGATTCCCGGAGTGTCACCATGAATGTTAGTGCTTTCATATCAGCCCTGGTACTTGCTTGGACCTCTGGATGGATATATTTTGTCATATTGATGCTGAGAAAACTCTGGTTCATGCTTGAATTAAGATATATCTCTCCCAAAAATCGAAGTGACCAACCTGGGAAAAAGGTTACCAAATTATATATATGGTGACCAAAAATGGTCAAGGTGACTTGCGTCAGTTGAGGGTTAACTAATGTCAGTTAAGGTGGGATATCTTAGGTTTACCAAAAATAATAGATCTTGGCTATTTTTGGCAAGCTCTTCTTGTTAGTCCAGGTCTAAAGTGGTGGTTAACACTTAGATAAGTGGGAATGCTATTGGAGAAAGAATAGGAATTTAATGTTAGGGTTAGAATAAGTCTCAAGTGGTTAGGATAAGTGGAGACTGAGTCTTAGTTAATTATTAGGCTAAGAAAAAGTCCATGGTGAGGTGTCTAGTTGATGTGGCTGAGTGATACGTAAATTAATTTAATTAAAGTAATTAAATTAATAACTTATGTGAGGATGGGTATTAATTCAATTGTAAGTAACTAAATTAATATGAATATGTGGTAAAGGGTTCATGGTTAGGTTAACACATCAGGTTGACTATTCGAAAGAGGACACAAGGGAGTGTGACCCAAATTTGGTGTCTACATTTGCTCCTTTTTGTCGCGTAGTTTGTATTGATAAGCGACACTGAAAAAAACATGAAGAGGTTTCCCTAAATATAAGTGAGAGTGGGATTACTTCAAGTAAGGCTAAAGGTGAGGTTGCCGCAAATGTGGGTGAAGGTGATCCCCCTCAAACTAGGAACTGATGAGATGTTATACAGAGTAGGTGAGTGGTTTTATAAATGTGTAGTTGGTGTAAGTTAAGGTAGGTGGGGAAGACTATGGATACTTTGGGTAAATGGTAATGACCAAATCATGTAATAGGTAATGGGATAGGGTCAAATTGGGTAACGGGTAATGGAAATCAAATACATGCACATGTATAAACTGCAAAAAGATACCATGTTGAGGAGCTTGTAAACTCTACATTATCCAAGGTCGATAGGTTTATCAAATAAAGGTTGAAGTGATTCAAGTATTTAGGATATGGTTCAGAAACACGTATCCCCAGCAGTTTCCACGCCCCCTCTTCAACAAGGGATGGTTTGTAAGAGCCGTGATACAAACCAGTCCATGCGACTTCACAAAACAATTATTCCTTCACCCCACAAAACCACATGGCCAGGGCAGAAAACAATAGGTAGACCACGAGAGACAGCAGATTGCAAGTCAAAAAATTTAATAAATGGGGCATGTGCGGCCACCAACAAGGAAGGTTGAACACGTCAAGAAGGATGGGGGTTTTTAATGCAATGGTAGGTGGCTATTAAAACCACCCACCTCCAGCCAACCAAGGAAAAAAAATCAAAAGACATCAACATTCCCTTCCCCACGCCAAACGTGGTACACAAGGAGATCAAAAGGGAGGGACAAGGTCGATTGGGGACATAAAAATCCATATTTAAAATTAGCAATTTAAAATAATTCTAAGATTGAGGGATCGGTCGACCCAGGAGGAGAACGGGGTTGAGTACTTAAATAAAATATTTAGGCGAACGCCACCCCCAAACCGTGGTGCCACCACAAAACATACTCTTCCTCATTTGCGCAATGAGGCTCGATCGGCGGGAGCGACAAACAAATTAAAAGGGTAGTTTAAAGATAACAAAGGATGATGTCGATAACAATCGACATAAGGAAAATAATAATAAAATAAAATCGTTGATCGATAATACTATCATAATGTCATTATTATTATTATCATTTTACAGCTTGCAAAATTAATTATCAATTATAGTCATAATGGTCAGCAGTCGAGGTCGACGAATTAAAAAGGAATATTATTATTATTATGGGCATTCTCTTTCTAACTGAACACACCCTATCAAAACCCAAATGTTAATCCGGCTGCCTACAAGGCTTCGAAGACACAAATTTCATTAAAAGGAAAAGTAACGATCGTTGCAGAGGCCAGCACAGGAAGCATTACACAGTCCACACACAGAGGTGCCGATAACGACTCGAGAAAGCAAGAAGGAGAGGGAAGGTGATAAAACATCACTAAGACATGGTCCAAGACATCGGAATTACACACAGTCGTCCGACGCTCAACAGAAATGGGTCACTGTGACAAGAATTGGGGTAACCATCGAACGGGGCATCACAATAATAGCCATGCAAACAAAGGAAATTTCAAAATGCAAAGTTGATACATGGTCTACATAGTTGCATAACAATTAAAGGATTCGAGAGACAATTTCATGAGGGCATATCATCTAACACTCACCAACACCAATGGACACAAGCACCTAATTATGGTGCGCTTGATAGCAACATATAAGGTTGTGGTAGCAACACGGATGATGATCAGCTTTGCAAGTCGGTAATGTAAGTCATAAGGAGGAGTTTTATTATTTTGCGCTAATAGTCTAGTTAAATATCAAATTATTTAAGTATCTCATGATTTAATATTTCTATGATATTGCAAATGAAGAACCAAATCATAAGAAAATTATAAAATATGTAGGTAAGGAGACCATGCCTAAGCGAAAACGAATCATCCCAAGCTGTGGAGCTTGATTCCACATCCACACTAAACATTTTGCCAATAGTTTGCGAGCCTACTCTTGGCTCCTCTCCATTCAACGGTCCAACAAGAGATAATAAACCACATACATTCCTCTCACCTCCAACCTATTTGTGAAGATGTATGTATCAAGAGATGGTTGAGCGGTTGCGAGATGTTATGGGGGACATCTTTTCTCTGAATGTGGACACTTTTTTCCACCCTCGATCCTATCCAATGAAACAATTTTTATAGACATCGCAATTAACATTCTCCATGAGACCATGTGTCTCATGCGGGTGTTAGTAACATGGGTATATTTCTTGGTGTTTGCACATCTTTCCTTCTTATCCCAAGGAGTGATTTCCACCAGCAAAAATTAAAAGAATCCCCCCCCAATTTTGCTCTTATATGGAATAGGATGAGAGTGTACTGGAAGTTGAGGAGGATAGATTCAAACATGCCAAAATAATTTGTCTCAAACCCAAGTAATATTCTTTTTCATCCACATTTTGCATATCGGTCTACCATTGCACAAGAACTACGAAAATGATACGACTTGGCAGGAGAAAACGTTGGCAAGGTGAATAGATTTAAATCCTGATGACTGCATTTAATGGAGGTTTATAAATCATTGCCAACAAGGCCCTTGTGCTTCCTTATACATGCCTAAACGCTGCTCTATTCTCTATTGATTATAGCTGACAAAGAACAACAGACTGTTCCACGTTGAGGAAGGGTGAAAGAGACAAATCTTGTAGAGACATAAATGGGATAACAGGGAAGGTAGTTTCAATAAATTAATCAATACAAAAACTACTCGAGGCAAAAGATAAAGAGTGGAAGATATTTAAAAATTGTAGCTGCAAATTTTATAGTGCACTTAGCTCCATTTCTAAGAAGCAGAAAAAGCAAAACCAACACAGCTAATGTCCTGCTTGAAATAAGAGCCTCTAAATCTCAATATTTTTTTTTCTTCTTCTGAATAAATTTAACAAAACAAGGGCAGGAAGATGTATCCTCTCAGAGACAACTAAACCCACTTCAATACTGAACCAAATCCAGATAAATCAATTTGTATATAGCAATAAGAGAGATAATATGGCTACATATTTTTTATTATTATTATTTTCTTTCATCCTCTGTTTGCTAGTTATTTAACCCATAATGGTCTGATTTTGGGTGGCTATTAGAGAGAGAGATATCTACCTGGCACATTTCCCATATGTTTTGTTCATCTAATTTCTTAGAAGTCACTGTAACTATCCAATGTCTGCTAAATTTGAAACATTAACTTGGGTTTCAGCTCATTTAATGCTCGTGGACCTTGAATAACGTGCTTATATTATTACGTAAGTAAAATGATAGGTCTAAATGCCTTTATGTATGCCCATACCTATCAAATCTCTTTCCACGCGGCTTTACCCACTCCTGTCGCCACCAAGCTCCATCACTTCGTAATTCATTTCACACGTAGACATTTATATCTCCATTAGACTTTTGATTTTTTTATTTAGATATGAATGGAATATATTAATTTATTTATCAACGTGATTTTATCTTTTATTATATTAAAAGATATATGTGTATATAATATAGATATAAATATATTTTTCTTTATCTTATCTCTCATCTCGTCTCGTCTCGTCTATATATATATATGATCACCATAATTTTTTTTGTCGTTGACGAGGTTATAACTAATACAATTTGTCGTTAGTAGCAATTAAATTTACACATCGGAAACCAAGTTGTTAGGATGGGGTGAGATGCATGCGTAATAGGGCACTGTAGGGAATTGGTCTAAAGGAAAGCTCCATAATTAACCAGTCACTTTTTTCCCTGTCAAATGTTATTCATTAATTGAATGCAAATGAGAGATGAGTGTCATATAGGGACAACAAGTTAACTAGCATATAGCAGGATTCACTAGAACTAGTCATGCTTTGGGGTGAATTTCCTATCAGTAGAGGGTCGAGGTGACCTTGGGACATTTAAATCAGAAAAGAAAGAAAAAAAATAGGAAACTATATACTTTTTCTTACCCGGACATATGTTGTTGAAGAAATTGATGTATCTCCTTGAGTCCCTACTCCTCTCCAACTTGGCGGTTGACACTTCATCTGTTTAGCTACACGGTGTGGATGCCTTCATTTTATCTTTTCACATTGCAAATAATGAAGTTAACTCCACTGTCCTATGGCTACCATCAGGCTTCCGCTTCAGCTATAATATAAAGTCAATGCTCAACTACTCAGGCATCGTTGGCAAGTCAAAAATCTTGTCGAATCTTCAAAAAAGTGGACTATTTAATATGATCCATCATCCATTGATCGTTGATTCACTAAACAATGAATATGGCTCTAGTAAAATATATTAAATATTATATCTACTGGAACCATGGAAGTTAGAATTACATGTTTTGAAATTAAAATTTATAGTTGTGAGTATACTTTCCATATTTGATTCATCATTAATGTTATTGTAAGGCGTACTGTTAGTGACAAATAAATTTAAGTCGGCCTGGGCCATCTAGACCCTTGCAACTTGTAGTTGCAATCCCAATTCCCCAATTCCCAACTCTCCAGAATCCAGATATTCCAGCACATAAAATACATAGACAAGACAACTAATATGTATATATGCCTATAATTTTTATAACATTATATTTTTAATGTCAACGTCAATGTGACATGATATATAAGTTAAGTCGACCTAGGCAATCTGGACCCTTGCAACTTGTAGTTGCAATCCCAATTCCCCAATTCCCAACTATGTAGAATCCAGATATTCCGACACATAAACTACATAGACAAGACAACTAATATGTATATATGCCTATAATTTGTATAACATTTTATTTTAAATGTCAACGTCAATGTGACATGATATATAAAAAATCGCACTTCCATGGAGACAGCCCAGAATACAATATGCTTGTTTTTTATGGGTAAAAATATGAAAAACGTTTAAACGGGTGTCAAATTTAACCCCTGATAAGACTGTTGTAAGGTGTTTTGCAAGTCAAACACTCCTTATTAGTATTCGTGATTTTTGTATTGATAAATAATTTAATGTTGGTCATTCGAAATTCGAGGCAGGGGAGCGAATAACACATGATATTAGTAACGTGTTTTGCAAGCCAAACACTCCTTACACTTGGAAAGAAGTACAAGAGTTAGCAAAAAAATGATCAATATTATTGTGAAAAAGAAGTTGATAACACATTTTTGTTATCAATTTTTTTGGCAAATGGTATTAGTGTGGAAATCCCTCCGATATGATTGGATTACCCATATTATAATGACAACGCCATACAATTTTAAATACTATATTGAAAACATTTTCATAAGATTTTAGGTCCCATATTTGAATGACAACTCATATCATGAATATCAACTGTTATAATGAATCTAATTTTATGTTTTATTTTTAGAGTGAAGAATAGTGGTATATAAAATATGTACCATTTATCACAATGTGTGGAGTGTTTTCCATATGTCCTTCAATATGGTATATATAAAATATGTACCATTTATCACAATTTCTAGAGTGAAGAATGATGGTCTATTTTTACTAGTAAAACACGAATACCATATAATAAATTTGTCTAAAAATGTATTTTGTCTAACTGTTCAATCATAAGTGGAATATCAAATTATTAGTTCCTTGCTGAATTAAAATATGTTAAAATCTTAGACTATAAACTTAAATATTTTATATACAATTTTTATGGTTTCGTGTAGGGCTATTTTAAAAATGATATAATTTTCTAATTATTCACCATGTAATTACTTACTTACCAATAATAACAAGAGTTGTGAAGCGACCAGTTCCTGCCATTCATGTTGCAAAAGTTAAAAGTTACATTTTGCCATTTTTATAAGTGATATATTGGCCAAGGGTTGGAAGAAAGAAGTATATACAAATTGATTGATCTGGATCTGTATCTGTATCTGAAGTGGGTTTAATTGTCTCTGAGAGGAAAGGAAAGTACTGCATCTGCAGCTGTTTTATTTGTTGTATAGAGAAAAAGAAGAAAAAGATTGAGGATTAGGAGGGGCTTCATTTGGACGTAATGTCTAGCTGTGTTGATTTTGTTTATTCTGCTTCTAAGCACCTGTGCTACGTACAATGTAACCTTTACAGCACCATTCTCGCAGTAGACGATGGCTAGCACTTTGTTTTTCCTGCTCTTTATCTTTTATTTCGAGTAGTTATTGTATTGATTAACACTGTGAAAGTTCCTTTTCCTACTATCCCACTTATGTCTCTGAGCAAGATTTGTCTCTTTCACTCTTCCTCTGCGTGAAACCCTCTGTTTGTTTATTCTTAGCCTAATTTTTAATTGGCCAATAGGCCTTTCTTAAGTTAAAATTCTTGAGTAACTGCTACTCTTTGTTGTAGTCGTTTTATCATATATTGTTTTCGTTCTATTTGGTCCCATTGGGAAAAATGCAGTACTGGAGATGGAAGGGATGAATAGAATGAAAACAATATATGACAGTATTGGGGATGAAGGGATGAATAGACCGAAAACAATATATGACAAACCGACTAATACCAAGAATAGTGTTTACTCAAGACTTTTAACTTAAGAAAGGCCTATCAGCCAAAAATGTGAAAGAATACTTGAGGCACGTGCTGGGGATAAATTTAAGGGTCACTTATCCCTGTCACATGCGCCCGTTATATCAAATATTCCAAGTATTTTACAGCTAAAATCACCAAAAAAATGTCTACATGGCCGTCAAATTCACATCACGTTAACTGTTTGACAAAATGCATCAACGAAATATAGCCTCGTGAAATGCAAATGATTGCAGGTTTAATGGTCTTTACGATGTCATTTTGATTACCACGGTTGCAAGACAAGGTCAAAGTGGGTTCGCTGAAGCAACCTCAAACACATTTAAGGAAATGCAATTGGCAGGTTTAAAGCCAAACTCCACGACATTTTTTAGCATCCTCCCAGCCTGTGCCAAAATGGGAACTTCGGAACAGAGCTCTGAGCATAGACGTTAACAAACAAAACTTAGAAAAATAACATTTGTTGCATGTCGTGGTTGAGAATTCCCTGCTTGATATGTATGCCACATGTGGAAGCATAGTGAAGGTACGTGAACTGTTTGATAAAATGTAAATATATCCAGTATGAACTAAAAATAATTTGTTGTGTAAAGTGATTCTTTAACAATATGAGTACAAAACGTAGGATGAATTTTTCTGAAGAATGACAAGGTTCATAGCTTAAGCAAGGACGCAAGCATATCCTTACCTGCCACTCAACTGCTTTAAGCCAATGGCTTCCCTTCAGAGTTCTCTGAAACTGGCCATGCATTCCTCCTCTCTAAGTTTTGGTGTGCTAAAGATAAAAACCCAAAACATTCCCTGAAAATTAAACCCAAATATAAATTGAGTTACAAAAGAAAACGAGAACTGAATGTCGGAAGGAAAGATTACACATTAGAAAACGGAAACTCTTTGTACTTCCTTACACTGCTGTTGTTCTTGCCGAAGTATCGGCTACCTACAGATTATGTTGATTCGTGCATAAACTATGATGCTTTCTTCCTGTCAGCATTTCCGTATCCAAACTAGTTGTGCCTATGAAAGTAGGATCTTGAACACATATTTCATGTCGAATGCCAAAATCTTAATCCAACCTCGCGAATAGCTCGTTCAGCAGAGCTCAAACCAAACCAATGCAAAAAAACAAACAAACTGATTTTTCATGCAATAGCTTCTTGGAGAAGCTTCACAAATTTCTAGAAATTTAATGCTCATTAATTCAATTCAATAGGCAAAATACTGTCAAAATCTGATATAAAAGATAAGGACACTTGTCACTTTCAAATTTTTTACTTTAAAATGTAACAAAATTGTTTTGGCAATAAGAGTCCAAAATAGTCACATCACCCTTGAACACCAATCAAATGCCTAGAAAAATAAATATGTTAATTTTAAAAATGTTTGAAATTACTCATAACTTTACAATATGCCAAAGTTGAAAAAAATAAATGCATCTTATTGGCTACTTTTGCAAAATTAATGTGCACCATTGAAACCTATAGTATTCCTGCCAGAACTAATAAACGGTTGCAATAGTGAAAACCAGCCAACATAGTTTTAATTTCCTAACATGCTACATGGAGTCGAAAGTTAATGACTAAAGTTATCTGGGGAATTGGGAGGCACCCCTTTATGCTTTTTGTTTTTTATTACCGTTTCTAAAAAAAGATAAAAAATTAACAATTGTATTGCTGACTCATGTGTTCCTATCCATTTAGAGTCTTGACATAGACATAAGACGCTCAACGGTCGTTTTGAACTCCTGAAAAGCAATACGACCGTTGTGACGTGCCTTGCCAGCTATACTAAAAATCAGAAGATGTGGCAATTGTCATGATGATTATGCTATTTTATAATAGTATTGACGGGGTACCTATTCTCTCCTTATAAGAGCGACGCAGGGGAGGAGATGCCATTTGCATTCGGAAGCCCTGCAATTTCTCTCGGCCCTCATCCACTGGATTTCCCCCTCTTTCTGATTGGCGTGAAACATTCAATGGGAAACATGATCCAAACCTTGATTACCTTCTGTCAACTACTGGGATTTTTCTTCAGTCAGGTAAATTGGGTCTGTCTATCGATTTCATGTTTTAATGTCGCACATTCATGTTAGCGGAGCATGATTTACCCAACTCAAGCAAATGAGTATATCCTCAGGGGTTCTGAGGGTTCCATTGGTGGTAGGTATTTTGTCGGTTGTTAATGTTTCTATTTTACTGGATTTCTGTTGAACTATTCTAGTGGATTTGTCGAACTTTGTTTGTTGTATGTCTAATGGGTATCCATGTTTCAGCCTCTGCCCATTCTTCATTGATTCTCCGTATCCATGGATCCATGTGTGTCTGGAATTTTCCACTTCTGCAGGGGAGGAGCGTTGAAAAAGTATGTCTCTGTCTTTGCATTTCATCTGATTCTGCAGGGGAGGAGCGTTAAAACTACAATGTCTCTAGAAATTTCATTCTTGAAGTTTATAATCTGAGTAAATTATTCTACTAAGTAAACTTTTAGTTGACTGGTTGTGCAACAGATTTGTAATCAAAGAGAAATATGCCCATTCTCGGCAGCAGAGGAGTGGAGCAATTTGGAGACGCGGTTAGTATCATCTTGAATCTCAACTCATGCCATGAATTTCTCATGATTTCCTGCTCCCTTCTCTAACGGAAAATGCTTTCACATGTCTATTCATTTTGGGGAAACCTTTGCTCGAGTCTCATTACATTTTGTACATCTGTTTTTCTGTATCGAGGGTTTCATTTCGTTTTGCTCTTCTTCCACAAATTCCGAAGACTGTGTTACTCTGCCTTTCTGTCACACGTTTATGTTAGTGGATTTAGAGGGCAAACGTGATTGGGTTTTTGATGATGATGATGATGTGTAGGAAATATAAAAATGGCTATGTCGGGCATGATCTACCCAACTCAAGGAAATGAGTATGTCTTCAAGGGTTATGAGCTCTTTGCTGGTTCCACACGTAGCCATTTTATCAGTTGTTTCTATTTTAGTGGGTATCCATGTTTCGGCCTCTGCCCATTGTTCTGGCATGTCATATGACCAATGCTATTTAATTCGATGCATAACCTTTTAAGATTTCTTTATACAATAGTAGGCCACATAACACCCAAATTATTTTGTGTTCCGTAAAATAAGTATTTCAATTAAAGTAAATAGGGGTTCCATTGATACAGTTGGATGACTGCTTCTACCTGCCTCATTTTGCAGTTTTTTTGAGTTAAAAATGTTCGCCTCTTCCTGCTGCTATATGGTCTTTGTATTAGGATTGGCTTTTGGAGTGAAGAGAGGAGCATGGTCCCCTGAATAGGATGCGATACTTTATCATTTTGTTGAGAAGCATGGGACTGGAGGCAATTGGATTGCTTTACCTGACAAACCTGGTACGTTATCCGACACCCAATTTCAAAACATTTTCTTCTTAGCATGCCCTGGTACTTGGGTATTTCCATTACACAAGTGGGCAGGTATATCATACATGTTGTAAGTACAATATTTGATTGTGTATGTCAATGTCTACTACAAACACGGAAAATTGCAGCTGCCCACTTGTCAACATGGAAAATTGTAGCTTCCCACCTGTTTCATTTTTCCCTTCATGGGATTTGTATGTTTGTTAACAATTTTTTTGGTACAAACCCAACTGCTGGTTATGATTTCGATTTTACATGGGATCAATTTGTTCATATTGGACTGCTCGGTGTGTTGTACGCATGAAAATATAGGGAGGACAATGTATAATTTGCTGCGTCTGTAGGGGAGTTAATGGCAGCAAAATATTACATTTCATTGCTACATGTCTCTGTTTTTACATTTCATCTGTTCTTGTTGATCTACTTAAACCCTCGCTTTCTTTGAATGAAGAGATTGAAAATGCCAGCATAAGGAGAGTCGACATCTTTAAATTTATGCTAGATGCAATCACCCAACCTGTGAATTACAGTTGGTTTGATTGAAACAATTTTATATCATCTTTCATCAGAATTTTATTGTGAAGTTGGTGTGCAATTGCCCTATTCGTGATGACTTTGTGAGAGACCACACACACAAATTCGCCCTCTAATCTGAAGACTTGAGTGGATTTATCAAACTTTTTAGGTCCTTTTCTAGACATCGTGAATATCTCAAGCTATGTAAAATGCAGTTCTGATTTTTGATCTGTTCCACCGTATGTTCCTTTATCTTCGACTGTTCATTTTTGGATCTGTTCCACAGTATGCTGGGATTGCCAAGACTTATGATTTGAATTTTGTCGATGATGATTATATTTAGATTCAATGTTTTTGGGAAACGTGTTGCTACCAAAGTTTGCCTCAGATGATCATTATGACAATTTTTTTATTCCCATGCAGGACTCAATTGGGGTGCTATGAAACTCTTCCAAACTCGCCACTGCTATTAACCCCTGCCAAACTTTTCAGGTCCTTGAGAACATATTATCAGTGGAAAGATTTTGCTAATTTCCATCGTGGGTTTTTGAAGCTTGAGCAAGATTTTAGTAAGTAATTTTATTCCTTGCCTTTTAATTAGTATGCTTTCAATCTTTTAAATGGTTTGAAATCACTTTGAACTAAATTGAATTAGAAATCTGATATTTGACAGTTTAGGAAGAAGATGAACAAGACCAGTTTGGGAAACACTTCAAATTCTATGGAGATTATAAGAGTTGTGTTGTCCTGCACTGCTAAAATTTGGTAGATTGACAGAGATCTGGTGGAGAATATAAGAGTTGTATTGTGCTGCACTGCTTGTAAGTCTTCTCGAGGGGTCAAAAGCCGGACATTATTGACATTATAAACAGTTAACTGCTCTACATTTTTAAGTGATTTGTATTTTTTTCACATTTGGCTAGGAGCCAACGTAATGAATTGTCGAATGCATTGTATTACATTTGTAACATTAATTTTGTAAACGAATAAATAAAATTATTGTTTTGGTGGGGGGCTGAAATGGCCCTCCAAAACTCTTGAAGATGCTCATGAACATCTTCGAGGGGTGGGTTTGTGTTGTTATTTAGCCTTTTTTTAATATTTCCTAATTTTTTTAATAGTAAGAGTAATAAATGGTATAGCTATTTTATTTTGTGCTTTAAAATAGTATTATCTTTTTATAGTAAAATTTTCAATAATATAATAATAAATGGTGTTTTGTGTTGGTATATTTGTGTGTCTTTACCAACACACAAAATTCAATTATTATTCATGAATTCCAAATAATTACATTTGTGTTTTAATATTTTAATGGTTATATTTTATGGTAGTAATAATTCTTTTCTACAAATCTTAAGGAAGAGGGAAATGGGGGTGTGAGGGAAAATGAGAGTCAGAGAGGAGTTGAGAACAGGAGAGAAATAGAGGGTCAAAGGGAAGAGCACAGTTGGAGGGATGGAAGAGGAAGAGTAGAATGATGGTGGGGAGAGGAATGTTGGAGAAAACAAAGAGCAAGAATGGTGGAGGAAGGACGAACGAGGGAAGAGGTGGTAGGAATAGAAGAAGAAACGGGCTAGATAAAGGATAGGAGTGTTGGAGTGAGGGAAGATGAGGAATGGTGGAGGAAGGAATGAGAGGTATGGGGAGTGAGGGAAGAGTAGGAATGGTGGAGGAGGGAGAACAAGATGTTTGAGGGAAGAGAGAACGTGTTGGAGGGACACAGGCAAGCAATGGTGGAGGAAGAGTAGGAATGATGGTGGGGAGAGGAATAGTTTGAAAAACAAAGAGCAAGAATGGGATGGAGGTTGGTATGAGGAAGAGGAGGAAAGGGGGAATAGGAATATGAAGAAGAAATAAATGGGCTAGATACGGGATAGGAGTGTTGGAGTGAGGGAAGACAAGGAATGGTGGAGGAAGGAAAAAGAAGGAGATGGGGAGTGAGGGAAGAGGAGAAATTATGGAGGAGGGAGAGACATGTTATAGGAGGGAAGATGAGGAATGGTGGAAGGAAGAGGAAGGGTTTGAGGGAAGAGGAAGAGAAAGATTGAAAAAGAGAGTAGAACTTAGTGTTAGATGGGAGGGAAACATAGGTATGGAAGATGAGGAATGGTGGATGAAGGTTGAATGAGAGGTATGGATTGAGGGGAGAGGAGGAATGGTGGAGGTAGGAGAACAAATGGAGAAAAAGAGACACGTGTTGGAGGGAAGAGGAGCAATGGTGGAGGAAGAAAAAACAAGGGTTGTAGGGAAGAGGAATAGAATGGTTGAAAAGGGAGTAGAATTAGTGTTGGAGGGAGGGAAAGGGAGGTATGGAGGCAAGAGGAGGGTTGGAGGAGGAGGGGAAGAATGAGGAATGTAGAAGAATGGAGAACAAAGGGGGAGAGGCATGTTGGGGAAGACAAGGAATGGTGGAGGAAGGAAAAAAGAAGGGTTGTAGGGAAGAGGAATAGAAAGGTTGAAAAGAGAGTAGAACTTAGTGTTAGAGGGAGGGAAAGGTAGGTATGGAAGAAGAGGATGGTTGGATAGGAGAAATGTTGGAATGAGGGAAGATGGGAAGAAGGATTGTAGGGAAGAGGAATAGAATGGTTGAAAAGAGGGTAGAGAAGTGTTGGAGGGAGGTGGAGGAGAAAGTGGAGGTATGGAGGAGGGGAAGGAAGGAGGAATGTGGAAGGAAAGGAGAACAAATGGAGGAGGGAGAGGCGTGTTGTAGGGAAGACAAGGAATGGTGGAGGAAGGAAAAAGAAGGTTTATAGGGAAGAGGAATAGAAAGGTTGAAAAGAGAGTAGAACTTAGTGTTAGGAGGGAGGGAAAGGTAGGTATGGAGAGAAGAGGAATGGTTGGATGAGGAAGACAAGAGAATGCTATGAAATGAGGGAACAAATGGAGGAGGATGCGTGTTGGAGGTAGAGGAACAAGGAATGGGCTGAAATAGCAGGGATAGAGAGTGTTGTAGGGGGAAGATGGAGGAAAGGTGGAAAAGGAAGAAAAAAGGAGGGTTTGTAGGGAAGAGAAGGCGTGTTGTAGGGAAGACAAGGAATGGTTGGAGGAAGGAAAAAGAAGGGTTTGATGGGAAGAGGAATGTTGGAGAAAACAAAGAGCAATAATGGTGGAGGAAGGAAAAATGAGGAGAAGAGGTGGAGGAATAGAAGAAGAAACGGGCATAGATAGGGATAGGAGTGTTGGTAGTGTAGGGAAGATGAGGAATGGTGGAGGAAGGAGAATGAGAGGTATGGATTTGAGGGAAGGTGGAGGAGGAGAAATAAGGGTATTGAGGTAGGGAGAGGTGTTGAGAAAGGACAAAGAGGGAAGAATTTGGAGGGGAAGAGGAAGAAGAAAGGTTGAAAAGAGAGTAGAACTTAGTGGCTAGATATGGGAGGGAAAGGTAGGTATGGAAGATGAGGAATGGTGGATGAAGGAGAATGAGAGGTATGGATTGAGGGTAGTGGAGGAGGCGGAGGTAGGCAGAAAGCAAGGATGGAGGGTTGAAAGAGACACAAGGGTGTTGAGGGAAGAGGAGCAATGGTGGAGGAAGAAAGAACAAGGGGGTTGTAGGGAAGAGGAATAGAATGGTTGAGGGAAGAGGAAGAAGAAGGGCTAGGTATGGATGTAGAGAAATATGTAGGGAAGATGAGGAATGGTTGAGGAACGAGAAAGAACTTAGTGTTAATGAGGGAGGGAAAGGTAGGTATGGAAGATGAGGAATGTTGGATGAAGGAGAATGAGAGGTGTGATGGGATTGAGGGGAGAGGAGGAATGGTGGAGGTAGGAGAACAAATGGAGAAAAAGAGACACGTGTTGGAGGGAAGAGGAGCAATGGTGGAGGAAGAAAAAACAAGGGTTGTAGGGAAGAGGAATAGAATGGTTGGGAAAAGAGGCTAGAGTATTGTTGGATGGAAGGAAAGGGAAAGGAGGAGGTTTGAGGAAGAGGAAGAGAAAGGTTTGAAAACAGGGAGAACAAGGTATATGGAGGAAGGAGAAAAATGGTAGGTAGGGAAGATGGAATGTTGGAGGGAAGGAGAATGAATGCTAGGACGGTATGGAAGAAGAAGGAGTGAGGAAGATGGTGGAGGTAGGAGAACAAATGGAGAAGAAGAGACACGTGTTGGAGGGAAGAGGAGGAATGGTGGAGGAAGGAAAAAACAAGGGTTGTGAGGGAAGAGGAATAGAAAGGTTGAAAAGAGGGTAGAGTATTGTTAGATGGAGGGAAAGGTAGGTATGGAGGAGAGAGGAGGGAAGAGGAGGCGTAGATGAGGAATTGGAGAAGGTAGAACTGTAGATGAGTGAGGAGGGAAGAGGTATTATTGAGGAGAAGAGGAATGTTGGAGAAGGAAGATGAGTAGAATGGATTAAGGTTAGAGGGAGGAGTGAAGGAGGTAGGAGAAGGAAATGGAGAAAAAGAGACACATGTTGGAGGGAAGAGTAGCAATGGTGGAGGAAGGGAAAACAAGGGTTGTAGGGAAGAGGAATAGAATGGTTGAAAAGAGTGTAGAGTATTGTTGGATGGAGGGAAAGGGAGGTATGGAGGAGAGGAGGGTTGGAGGAAGAGGAAGAGAAGGAATGTTGAAAAGAGAGAAGAAATTTGTGAGGAGGGAGAGGAAAGGTAGGTAGGGAAGACAAGGAATGGTGGAGGAAGGAAAAAAGAAGGGTTTGAGGGAAGAGGAATAGAATGGTCAAAGGTTGAAAAAGATGGAGAAAAAGAGACACGTGTTGGAGGGAAGAGGAGCAATGGTGGAGGAAGAAAAAATAAGGGTTGTAGGGAAGAGGAATAGGAATGGTTGAAAAGAGGGTAGAGTATGTGTTGGATGGAGGGAAAGGTAGGTATGGAGGAAGAAAGGAGGGTTGGAGGAGGGGAAGACGAGGAATGTAAGAAGAAGGAGAAGAGGCGGAAATGGAGGAGGGAGAGGTATGTTGTTGTAGGGAAGACAAGGAATGGTGGAGGAAGGAAAAAGAAGGGTTTGAGGGAAGAGGAAGAGAAAGGTTGAAAAGAGAGTAGAACTTAGTGTTAGAGGAGGGAAAAGGTAGGCATGGAAGAAAGATGGTTGGATAGGAAGTGGTTGAGGGAAGAGGAAGAGAAAGGTTGAAAAGAGAGTAGAACTTTGTGTTGGAGGGAGGGAAAGGTAGGCATGGAAGATGAGGAATGAATGGATGAAGGAGAACAAATGAGGAGGTATGGATTGTAGGGAAGAGGAGGAGTGGTGGAGGTAGTAGAAGAAATGGAGAAAAAGAGACACGTGTTAGAGGGAAGATGAGGAATGGTTTGAGGGAAAGAGAATAGAATGGTTGAAAAGAGGGTAGAGTACAAACGAGGGAAGAGGTGGAGTAATAGAAGAAGAAAGGTTGAAAAGAGAGTAGAACTTAGTGTTAGGGGGAGGGAAAGGTAGGTATTGAAGATGAGGAATGGTGGATGAAGGAGAATGACAGGTATGGATTGAGGGGAGTAGAGGAATGGTGGAGGTAGGAGAACAAATGGAGAAAAAGAGACACGTGTTGGAGGGAA